>CM023458.1:80178320-80872131 GCA_013339765.2 Haemaphysalis longicornis | reverse complement strand
GTGCCCGCTTCAGTCTGGAGTATCTATCTAGTGTGACACGGAAGAGATTGTATAATGATCTGGTTGATACAGTACTACCTATTTCACTGTATAGAGTAATGTATCGAGCAGGGCCAGGACAAGATGTCTTAAAGCGTGTGAAAAGAATGGCTGCTCCACCATGTGTGAAGGCCTTCTTCTTCAAACTTCACGCTGGAGTCTTGCCTGTAAAACGTCGTAGAAAGAGAAAGGTTTGTATGTGCCATTGGGGGTCTACTGCTACCCGTGTAAAAAGCCCCGAAACTGTCGAACATGTGTTTTTTGGAGTGTTGGACGGCGTCCTTTTTTTGGGACGTGCTGCAGCGAACCCTAAAAAAAGATTTTCCTACTAAACGCTCATGGAATCAGGTTTTTTACCAATCGAGAGCGGCAATGGTGTACCTTACGGACCTCGTAATGGTTTGGCTCTGCACGGAATATGGGAAATCACGTATGTCCATACGCCATCGTGACGTTAACGCGAAGCGTGCTAAAGAATACTTCGCCGAGTCTATGAGGATGATAATTGAAGTTTGGAGAGCTCAAACCGACCAGCCTGATTGGCTGCCCGTGATGGAGACGCTCACAAACCTGAAGCATTTTAAACCGTATTTCTGCTTAGCAAGCTTGTCGGCTAGCAGTTTATCAGTGTAGTGTTTGTTTTTGGTTCTGTTTGTTGCTGCATGTTTTTGTTAAAGCAAGGCCATAAAGAAAAAAAAGTGCAGATATAGAGTCGTGGTAGCGCCATCGCCTGCTACTCTTGAAACCCGGGTTTAAGTCTCTTGCGAGCACGCATGGGTTTTAATGTTTTTTAACGGCGGTGGCCACTTCATTGACCAGACATGAACAACAACGATATCTTGTTTAATGGAGGAATTTAGAGCGATATTTAGACGGGAGGCGAAAGAAAAACGACCAGGACAAGCGCTTGTCCATGCCGTTGTTCTTCGTCTCTATGTTAAAATTTTGGCTTTTTACATGTGGCACTAAGTGCCTCCGTCTTAAAACCTTTGAGTGGTGTTTAACCTTGTTATTTCTACATAGTCTATATGTAAAGGTGCTGATATTCTTAACTTCGCTAAAATACCCTTTTCTAGACGACAAAATGGCTCCGCAATTTCTCTCTCAGAATAATCCTGCGCATCGTTTTTGTAGAGGGTGGGTTGGCGTCTTTATGTGGATTTAGGCGCTGGCTTAGCCTATGAGCAACAACGTTATGCGTCGCGCCGGACGTGACTTAGCTTGTGCGTATCTCCGAACACAAATGCGCAATATAAAACGTATTGGCGGCGAGCGGGACAAAGGGCGGCGCTGCGAAGGCGTCTCCATGAAGTCTGCGTAGTGATTTTCCTATGTCTTCTGCTATCATTCGGGCTCACTCTCCCAGGTGTTTATTTGCGCACCGTTGACTTTTGATGCTTGTTTGCACCAGGTGTTGCATGTGCGTAACTTAACATCAGAATAAAAAAATCGCATACACTACCTCAAGGTGTGCTCTAAATACAGTTTTAATGACATTGCCGGCGCCGCTGTATTCCTGGCAAAGCCGGTCCTGTGCGGAGCGCGAAGAGTCAGAGCTAGGTGTCAGAATCTGTATCAAGAAATCTTTGAAACAACAGCAAAAATGCAAGACGAAAAAAAAATACCAGGACTTCGGGGTTGTCGGCTTTGGCAGAAGCTATCACGATTCCAGGTAATTGTATGTAAGGGGATGGCAAAACCGTTTTTGTAACCTTGCCGAATGCTCGAGAGTATTGTAATCAGATGACTCTTTGTTGTCATGATACGAAAGTATGCCGATATGCACTATGAGCGCAAAAAATGTAGGTTGAATTTCAAATAACCTACTGCGTGCAAGGCGCCTGCTGGTTTTATACTAGGGTTCGCACCAGTATGGAGGCTTATTGAGCAAAACGCGAGCAATTGAGCAGGATACCAATAATGTGGTCCGATCAAGCTCGGAGGCTGTACTGGTACACAGGGAACGACGGCATAACTACTTCATCCACAAAGCAATAGTGGTTTCAGCCTCGTCTGATATATGTAGGTATAAACAATATAATAGAGACTTGGGAATTTGACACGCATTTTAATTACTCCCTTTCTGGGCTTATAAAAAGTGTGTACGCAGAGAAAAAAGTCATTACTGAGAGAGCTAGTGCCAGTTGGTTTCTATCTTTTCTGCAGGTGCACCACCATAGCATGTTTCCGCCATAACACACACGCACACACACGCACACGCACACGCACGCACACCACACACGCAAGCACGCACGGAAACAGACTCATACAACGCACGCACGCACACATACACACACCTGCACGCACGCACGCGCGAAACACACACACTTACACCCGCACACAACCCCGTACGCGCACACCCGCACGCACATACACACACACGCACACACACACACACAGACCCACACGCACGCACGCAAGCGCGCACGGAAACCCAACACACACACACACCCCACACACGCACACACGCACACTCACACCCGGAACACACACCTCACACCCGCAGCACACACACCACACACCCGCAAGCACGCAAGCACACATGCACACACCGCCACACCACACGCGCACACATGCGCACACACGCACACACGCGCACGCACACGCACACACACGCGCAGCACGCGCACGCCCCGCCCCACGACACGCACACGCACACGCACTCGCACCACACACACGCACACGCACGCAACACGCACGCACCGCAAGCACGCACGCACGCACGCACTCAAGAGCGCACGCAAGCACGCACTGAAAAACACACACAAACACACACACTCATGCACGCACGCACACAGACGTGCACGCACACACCTACTGAAAACCAGTGGGTATACTATTTTAGATTTCGTGACCGAGTATATCAAACCTTGAACACCTGAATCATGTCATAAGCCTTCGGGTTAGAGTGAGCTAGTTACGGGAATAATAATTACTATGGCAAATCGGCGTACAAAAACCGCCTTCGAGTACCCTAGATGACGTTGTCGGTGGCGTTTCTCGGTGGCGTAGCACAAACCTTCTCATTGTATTTGCATGTGAATAAACAGCATTCTGCGGATATCACCTTCTTGCACGAAGCCATAACGAAAAACCAAGTTGATAAGAAGGGAATGTATGCCATACAGCCTGAAAAAATATCCACACGAGCTTTGTGAGCCCCCGAAACATCCCCAAACCTCCTAATAAGATGTTTCTAATTGTGGAGAAAAATCAATGCGTTAGGCACACACACAAAAAAAAATTTATCTGGTACAAGTCAACCATAATGAAAGAAATTGAAGACAACCGTTTTAACCGCCTGCTGTAGGAGGCGCGTGCAGCGGCCCGCTGCTTGATGCGTGGCATTGACACACTGTTGCGTCTTTATAAGAGCATCTCAAAATACTGTAGGGAGACTGCGTATTTTGAATACTTATCGAGCAGCTCTGAGAACTGAACCTCGCAAATAACCTATAAAGGATGAGTTACATGTCATAACCTGACCGATGCTCTTAAGGAAGTTGTTTTCTCTCTCCTCATGTACGGCAAACTTGTGCGGGATGCAGCTTGAAATTATTCAGAGGTCTCAGAAGCTGGCAAAAAAGCTGAATTACTGGAGGTACGCCTTTTAATACATTAAAGCATCAAAGCGGGCAATTTCCAGCACAAGCACTGCCGCCCCCACACAAGCGGTGTGTAGTGCAAGGCCCAAGCTGACGTCAGGAGCTGGGTGGCACCACTCCAACATCTCACCGACATAGTCAGCCTGCTAGCAAAAAAGTCGTATGTTTTGTACCACGGAAGCCATCGGCCCAGATGCGTTTCGCACAGTGCCAAACGCATACCTCGGCAAAAGTGGACTCCAGTAATCACACTCACACCAAAATAAATATTTTTCCTTACGCACTCACTCACACTCACGCTCACCAGTCGCCCTGACCACTTCGCACCCACTCCCGCTCACGCTCACATCTCACCGTGACCAGTCACCCTCACTTTCGCTCACGCTTACCGTTCGGCCTGACCACTCGCACTCACTCGCGCTCACACTAAACTCTTGCCTTATGGACTCGCACTCACTCGCCCTCACGCTCAACCCTCGCCGTCTGCCGCTAGCGCTCACTCGCGTTCACCAGTCGTCGTCAACCCTCCGCGCGTGAGTGTGCGCAGCAGTCCTCCATGAGTCATGAAACCGAACAGTTACAGTGCATTATGGCGTGAAAAGCTTATCCATGTCATATTCCCAAATCAACACGCCAGAGCGTTATTCTACGGTGCCCCATAGCATGAATGCAGTGACGAGATATTTCCGAAGCTAAAAGAAGTCGCTCCATTAACAACGATCACAGCAGCAGCTAGCTCCTGCGGTCACTAACCAAAAATGACTACAAGCGCAATAGTTGGCGCTCACCATGGCAAACCCGCAAAATGCGCCGAATACCGCGAGTGCACTCGTGAGTGGGGGGCGGGGGCTCAGCACTCGCGAGTGGCCAGTGGGGCTTACCACCCGTGAGCGGTGAGTTTGCACTGGCGGTGCTGAGCGGGGCTCCCCGCGAGTGGCCCTCGCACTCGCGAGGGATGAATGCGGCTCGCCGCGAGTAGCACACGCACTTTCGAGTGGTGAGTGGGGCTCACTGCAAGTGGGCTCTCACTCACTCGCACACGCACTGGCCAGTCCAAAATGACAGTGAGGCTCACTCACCACTCACTCGTGACTGGTGAGTGGGGTATGTTTGAGTGCGCTCATGAGTGAGCCCGCCGACGTATGGCCAAACATGTATCGGTACGTTCAAACATCCGAATAGATGGCACAAAGCGTCGCCCAATTCTGGAAGCTACGGCTAAAAATCGTTCCCGAAAGCTTCCAGTCTTTCTACCATGCTTAGAACCGCCATTAGTCCTCAAATTTGCGATGTTAAAACGCACACTTGTCCCTTGTCCCTTGCAAAGCTGTTAAACTTTTCTTGGTCGGGGTTTTTCGTGTCGTCCGTGTGCAAAAACGAGATGGAAGCACCGTGGACGTGGATCCATCTCGGAGGTGGCTCAAATAGAATGGACTAGACATACAAGTTCACGCGCCGCTCATTGCAGAAGGGAAGCGACCTCACTGCGCTGGCGGGCGAACACAATGTGAACAGTTGAAATATAAGCCATCAAGGCAGTGCCACGAGCTCGTGCACAACCAGCCGCCAATCATTTTCGGCTGGCAAGACGTAGCAGGAAGTTTCATGTAATAAAAACTGTATAGAACCACCTGCACTGTTCCTTTCAAGGAATTTGCCGTGCCAGATAAATTACTAGGACGCTTTCAGCCTAGCTCGCTGGGTTAGTTGCAACACTCTTGCATGCTGTTTAACATTGTTGATTTGTACTTGGTGTATAGTTACCAAATGGTGTTGTTCCCAACAGCTTCGCAGGCCATCCACTTTTGTAGGACATAATGGGGCCACAACTTTTGCTCCCGAAATAAGACACAACTTGAAATCCTGGAAAGTGAGAACAAAGTTATACATGTATTAGGCGAAGTATTTCTTCTGCCACCCATTAGTATTGTAACGCTCTACTTTATCGTATTTCCTTGTGACCGCACTTTTTTCGGTGTGTTTGCATAGAAGCGAAAATAATTACTTATTCCGGTTCCTTCCTCTACGTTTTAGGTTACACAGAAAGCTTTCCTCGCCTTGCAAACCTTCATGGATACTATTCCCAGTCAAAAAACATGACTGAAAAATTATCTGTAGTTTTGTCCTATTTTCGCGTGTCGTATAGTTGTCTTGTCGTATTCTTGTCGTGTCGGGATTCAGGTTCTCTGTCGTGTTTCGTGTTGCTGTCCCGATTTTGATTACGTCGTGCCGAATTCCTGTCTTGCCGTGATCCTGATGTTCCGTCAGTAGTTGCACATGGTTTGATTGTTTTGTCCATTGTGAAGAGTAGCATAAATGTCATTTCTGTTGTTACCACAGAAATGTTTGTCGTTGAGAAAATTTACTTTGTCGTTACGACAGAAATGCGTGTCGTAAAAACAACTAGTTTTGTTGTAACAACATGACTTCTGTCATCATAACAAATTTGTTGTCGCACAAAAGGAATTCTTGTTAGGTTTTCGCGGTATCCTGTTGTGGTTTTACACCAGGTTGAAAATATCATCCGTAGTATTTCCGGGTAACACATTTGTAATTCAATACCCATCAAAACGTGTGGGGCGTTCGTCTTTAACACACAAATAAAACCACAAATATACAAAAGAAAACCTTAACCAGTAAGAGGCACAAAAGGCGAAGCTAGACAGCTCATCTGCACGACGTACTACAACTCATGTACATTGTGACATCCAGAAAACTCAGCACCCGCAAAGAAACCGTGTTTTTTCTAGAAGTACACTTCAAACTCATCTTTTTCCTTATGTTCCGGAGGCGCCTCGTTGAAAGCTATTTCTCATTTTGAAGCTAGATGGCCAAATGAACAGAAAACTCCGACTTCAAAGTTGTTGTCACCGAAAAAAGGCGGTCACCAGGACGAGGGCAGCCGCGTGAGAAATGGCGCGGTCATTTCCAGAAAAAAAAAACGGACGTTGCCAGGGATATTAAGGAGGTCCAAGTTGGATTTATGTCTCTGCGCGTTTGGAAACCTTTCGCTGGCATCGTCCTTCAGTTTCTGTTTCGTTTCCCCGCAAGTTTCTAAGATTGAATGTCAGGAAAAAGAAACACTGCTGTCGAAATTGATACAGGAGAAGCCTTTTATAACTGATTGCGAACGTGACCAGCCTTGACTCCTTCAGATGAAGACGTAGCTATTCATGTGGGAAGCTGGCTAAGCAAACAGAAAGGTCCGGGAGGCAGCTCTCCTGGACGACACAAAACAAAACATTGGTAGAAACATACAACGTTAGGCTTAGCTTTTTTACATCCCAGCTTTCTGGAACCCGTACACTCATGGGCATATCAAAGTCGAACGCGAAAATACGAATGGGAACACAAAGAATAAAAAATAATTTCGTGTAGGTCAAACAATGGCGCGCTATTGGTACATTAGAAAAGTCACATTTAAAAACTGTTTCAGTAGTTAAGACACCCGCTAATTTGACTTACACGGAAACAAATCGCTCTAATTGTGTGTTCCGGTTCATAATTATGTGATCGTTTTTCATTTCTGTATGACTGTACCATCAATAGAAGAACAACAATAGTGGGTCTCTCGGCAGTAGCCTTTTAGTGTTCGGTAAAAGATTCACCGTGAGTGAACGCAAATAATGCAGGTTTGTCGAGCGATATATCCGTTTTCCCGCCAAGAGCGAGGAGTAAGTGCGCACCCATATGAACCCAAATACAAAACACTGATACTTCTTGGTGCAGTTGGTGCAGTAGACGCTAAGGCGCAGTAAAATTAGATGCAGCCAACGCCTCCTTTTATCTTCTTCTTATGCCAGGTTTTCTTACATTTTTCCCTACCCCCCTCTCCACACCCCCTTTTGTACCGTACAGTTTCATACTAATATATACAAGAGGGAGATCTGGCGCCACTGCCTAGGCGAGCCACGCTTCCGAGACCGTTCCGTCATGTACCGAGCAACGACGTTCCTCTTGTCTTTGGCATGGCTCATACACATGCTGGAAAGTTGCTTTTGGCTGCAAAAAAGTAACAACAATACTGTAGCAGTTTAATAAAATTTGTTTTCTTATTATAAAAATCAATGTACAAGAAGATTTGTCAGAGATGATTTACAAGCTTCATGCAAGATGAACGAGAAAAAAAATGTTACCACTTTTTGATGGTTTTGGCTTCGAGACAGAAAAGAAGCGATGTGGCTAGATAAGCCATGAGCGAGGCCAAGTAGGCGCGGAACGTCGCTAGCTGCAATGACGGCGCCCACGACGGCCTTTAATTGAAGGGTCAGATTTCCCTCTATTATATATTAGTATGCAAATCTTTCCCTTGGGCAAAAATAAAGATTACGTGCTTTCACCGAGCAAGCGCACAAGGCGCTGGTTGACCTTGGCTGGCTGAGCTTGAACTTCGGATTGACGCTACGTGGAACTACCTGCTTTCTGATTTTGAACCTCAAGTATTATATCCTTCATTCAAGCGCCCTACAAGAGCTGCCAAAATTAGGAATTCTTCGCATACTCTTGTTTCAAGTGTCACGCGATACCCGATTCTGAAACCGCATACATAACGTTTATCATTTCCGCGTGCCGGGGATCGATGTAGCCTGGTACTTCAAAGAATGAGAATTTGTCATTTTGGTGATGAACGGGATGCCTACAGGGTGTCATCCTGCTGCACGGCGTAAAAATAAAATTGAATTTTGGGTGAAAAAACTAATGGCTCTTCATGCAGGACGCTGCCGACACCGAGGCAACAATGCACCTCTAGAAAAGCCATGTACAACACCTTCATTCAAAGTCAAGGCATTCTTCTGGTTGTATCTAAGTTCTCTTTGATGACGTTCGTCCTTGCGTGATGTACAAGGTTACGCGATGGCAACGACGTGCTACCGGCGCTCTTCTGCACAAAACACTGATGGCCGCAATAGTGAGTGCAAATTAATTGAAAATCCATGGGTGGATCTCCAAAATGCGTGAGCAACGCGTCCCTATCCCTCACGAACTTGAGGATCAGCCCGACACGCAGGCCTTGCATAAGCTTCAGAAGTCCGCACCACGACGTTTTCGCCCGTCCCTAGTACATTGTGTCATAGCCTCCTTTATTTCCGACTGTGCCTCGTCAGTTCCTGCGATTACGACGTTACGTTTTGTGGCTACCACATCCCAGGTCCTTCAGTAATCATGAGGGTGCTGCCAACGTTCGTCTTCAAACCTGGCAGTAGTGGTTGTAGCAGAACGTTCCCAGGTCTTTCACAAATGCACGCTGTCATATTCACATTAAAGGATGAGAAAAAAATTACACCATCTTCCCATAGGGGAACCCTGAGTAAGATGCGAAGCAGCAATGGGGTCGACTGAAGTTCCAATTAGTTTTCAGTTCGTTGTTTACGTTGACGTTCAGCTTCGCGTGCCTTCGTTGTATCACTAGCTTCTTGACGTAGTTTGAATGAGTGAAGGACATAAGGCGCGTTCGTAGCACATGCTCCCGTCTCGGTTTGTAGCGCGGTGGGAAGAGCGCCAGGTACGTCCCGTTGCGGTCAGAGAGTCGTGGGATCGAAACGGGGCGACGCCTAACTATTTCTTTTCATAGTGGTCTGAAGAGACGCGCATGCGCAGTAGAGTGCGGATGGCGGACAACGACAACGAGGGAGGGAGGGACACAGCCCCGAGCATAAGATGCTTCGCATCTAAAACAATGGTGGAGGGATTGGTCACTAAGAGCCTGAAAAGGAAAGGAGATATGACCGAAAGAATGTTATAAAACGGTAAAGAACTTTATCGTATCTATTTTGACTTCAAGCAATTCTTGTGGTGACGATATCGCGTTTGTTATCAATCAAGGTGAATGCAAGGGGCAGCGCAGAGTATTAGAATTTTATGTTCGCATATATCAAGAAGTAGATTACTTGATCCTGTAGGTTGGAGATCTTTTATCCTCTTGAAACAAGTAGACGTATTTTCGGTTGATGAGTAGCTACCTAATTCCCTACCAGAATTTCTGGTGCTATTCTGGTTTTCCTTGCCGTTACTACGAAGCCCTTTCTAGCAGCCTACATCAGAATGTATAGGCTTAAATGTTGGCTGTGTATAGAAAAACGCCATACGCTAAAACACGAGTCAAATGATGACGAAACCTGCAGAACCAAACAAAAATAAGACTCTCAAAATAGCAACGACGTCACAGGGCACGCAGCTAGTCTCAGCGCCCCCGAACAGCCATCGTAAGCGTTATGTCCTGAAGGCGAGTGCAGTTCGTTAAGGCCGTTTCTTCCGCTCCTTTGAGTTACAAAGCCAGCTTAGCGCGAAAACGACATTAGCCGCCCCAGAAAGTTCAAGCAAAAATCGCAATTTTCTCTCAAAGCTTCTTTAGTTATTATTCCTTTTCTTCCCTCTTCTTTTTTCTTTTTCTTGCGTGTTTTCTTTTCCAATGCTCTACTTCTTTTTTTTTTCACTCTTCCAGTGAGCACTACTCATCCTTTCTTCATTTTAGTTCTTTACACGGCATTACTATGCCACTATGCCGACGTGTTTTCTGGAACAGCGCTGCGACCTTGTACAGAAGCTTAATTTCCGAGGCTTCAACAAGAACCCGCTTTTTCGCCAACTTCATCTTCACATTTATGCTTCTCTCTTTTCAGTTTTTCTGCCAGTGTATCGGTGATCCAGCTATAAAAGCGGCTGTTCCAGTAGTAAATCCAGTGATATCACCGACGAGTGGTACTTTTAAATATAGGTTGGAACAGAAAACGGGAACAATCGTAGCACTGTAAAAATACTATGACACTGGTGCAACACTGCGGTTTCATAGTGTTACACCGACATCGTTTTTAGTATATCGAGCTTGCCGAGGGTAACTATTTGCCTTTGTCAGCCGAAGAAAAAGATGGTCCCACACCAATACAAGAATTCAGTGGTATTGTACTTTATCAGCGAGGTTACTGTCCTGTGGGATTGCTGGACTCTGCCGAATGAATTCTGAGAGCTGTGCGGAAAAATAGAAAAAAAAATTGGGTATTATTGTTCTTAGGAAACAATTTCTTTTTTACGGCACTAGAATGATAAAGGTAGTTTGTCCTACCTTCAAGTAACGATAAGCGAACGATTACGAAACTGGTTGGACTAGTTTTAATTAACACTGATATGGCAACACAAAAACAACTTGCTGTGACGTCGTCTCCACCCGCTTTGTTTTTTTCTAGTCATGCCGTTGCAAACCCAAAGCAAGGTGCGTTTTATATTCCCCGGATTGAGTAATGTACTATGGAAATCTAGTGCTTTCCTTGCTAAGCGTTGCGGCACCAATCGCGTCTTCTGCCGGGTTCTTTAAGCTCCTACCCCAGCACTGGGTCTGTAGTGCCGTCCTACGTCGCTGTACCTCAGCGCTGCAGCCATAACAAAAGGGCCGTCGGGCAGCATTTGTAACTTTCAGCTTGCGGTTTAGCGCTTTATAATAAATGTCATAATGGTGCAGCAGTTGTCCTGGCCTCCCGATCCCTATAGACGGAAGCTGCAGTTCGATGCGATTACGGTTTTTATTTTGCTTAGTGTTTATTGGTTTGAGGAATATTTCATCAACTATGTTTTAAAGCGAACATAGAGTGTCGTCACCGAAGCCGTTGAACACCAATACGCCATGCAGGAAAGCCAACTTTCCCTTACGAAGATGATAATTGATCGTGGGTGAAGTTCAAGAAAAACAACGCTTCCCGTGCTTGGAATCGAGTCTGGGTCCCACGCGTTATGCAGCCAGCGTCTATCCGATTTCGCCATTTCGACATGGTTGAAGCGGTTTGGAAAACTCAGCCGACAACCTAAGAATCCGTCACGAGATCAATGGCGTTTCTCTGCGTTCTGTAAGGCTGTTAGCCACACATACGTTAGGCCTAACTTCCTGTTTTGAGGTTTACGAAGTTAGGCCTAACGTCACATCTTGAGCGTTTAACACCTCGAACCAGCACCACTCAAAAATTGCTGACTGAACGTCAAGCATCCGGTACCGATTTGCACCGTGCACCCCAAACCGAAACGTTAGGCCTACTGAGTGAACACCCGTGAGTGCTGTGGAAAGTGGTGCATGCCCCCATAGTCGCACTACTCGTAGCGTAGAATTGGCCAACCAACGAAATCCATCACGTAGAAAGCTTCGCGCCAAACCATCGTCGTCGTTAGACGAGGGTTGCAGGGTTTGTTTTTTATTCCGTTTTTTTGCTTTATTCATTGGTTCTGTTCGTTAGAGCGTTAGGTATAGGTTAGGTTTAGATTGCTAGTAAACTGGTGGTACATCAGTTAAGGTTTCCTAAACAAAGCCACGTTTTTAATTTAGAGCCATAATCGGGCTTGCTCAAGGTGGCCATTGGCTTGCCTAAACACCGAGGGTGGTCGTGTCGGCCGAGGAAGAGATCACTAGCTGTTCACGTAAATCCTATCCTGCTCTGCCATGTCAAGCTTTCGTTGCTTCACTGGTTTCACAGAGAGAGAGAGAGAGAAGAGAGAGAGGAAGAGAAGAGAAGAGAGAGAAATACATTATTGGGCGTTTCGTTGGCTGAAGTGGCTGAGTGCCTCAAAATAATGTCTTGCTTGGAGTCCACAGAGGTATATCTGTAGAACAGGGTGGTTTCGCATCTCTATGTACGAGCTCCCCACCACCTCCTCCCACCGCTCTTCACAGGAACTATGCTCGTGATGGGCATCCATGCATGGGCATGCTTTGACGATGTCCAAGTTTGGATGCCCATCGCGAACATAGCTAATATCAGAGTCACCCCTACACAACCCTGAAAGCAGGACCTCTTTCTTTGTGTTTTCCTTATGGCTGATATCCACGTGCTGCCCCGCAAGAAAGGGCTTTCGTCGTTAGGGCGGCGACAACGTCAGCGTCAGGCGGAACAATGCGGACACACAGTGCGCATTCGGTACAGTCTTGTGCTCATTCAGTTTCTGGTTGAATCAATGGAGACCAATAGCAGGTAGAGTGGGGAAAAGGGTCATCAATCAGCATCGAAGAGAACGAGAAGCATGACGAGTTTTTGCTTCAAATCATCGCTTTATTCACCAAACTTCAAGAGTGGTCCGCGGTCTGGGCACCCAGTGTTCGCTACCAGACTCCATGTCTTCCCCAAGGTACTGATCCTTAGGAAAGCTGTAGTTGAATGAAAAGATATCAACTGAAGGCCGCTGAGAGCTCTAACAAAATCACAAGTCATTGTACTTTGTGAAGTGTTGATGACGGGCTCAACGTTTGGCCGCGCGACATGTATGTGGCACAAGACAAAGGTTTTATTTTTTGCGCGTTTACAGCAGTCATCCCTAACACCGACATGACCGCTTGCTTATACCGTGCACATCGGTACATAGAGAAAGAAAAAAAAATGGCCGCATATTTGCTCACTTCGCTGAAGATGTCGACAGACGACAGCCTTGTGGCACCCCGCCCCGCGAATGCCACTCTTCTTTCCCCGCCCACCTCTCACGCTGTCCCTCTCCCGTTTCGGTCGGCCATAGTAAACATGCTGAAGGTTCCTTCAAGTCAATTTAATTTTTTCTTGTTCTTCTGATTGCGCGCCATTTATTGGAACCTTGCGTTACGGTTGAACTTGGAATTCAGCCACAAGGTCCAGCGTTGGTGACACGTCCATTTGTATTGTGGGACAAAACATGGACATTGTTTTCATCGCGCACACTTCTAACATTCTTTTGTATATATCATGAACGCAACTGTTTTCTGTTAAACGAAGACTGCCAAAACCAATTATGTGATGAGGTTTTACCTCAAATGCTTGTTTCCAGACTTATGGGTTTGGAAAAAATCTTTCCTATATAAACTTCTCAATCAGGAATTCTGTTATGCTTCAGTCTTCGTTACTTAATTGCCTGTTGTGCCGCGGCCCTCTTTCATCTCCCTGTTTCACCCTGCTTTATCCAACCCTCGCAAGCGTGACAACCAACCGATTCATTCCCATCATCATCGTCGTCGTCCTCATCATCCGCTATCTCACTATGCCCAAATCAATCCTCCTGTCTTGTGATGTTGCTCACCCACCCGAAAGGCAAAGAGTGCTCGCCTTCGTTCGCTGAACATTTCAGGCTTAACTGAACTACTTCACGCAGTTCGATAGCGTGAGCTAAACTGAACGTCTGCATGTACTTCTAAAGCCGGAACTCAACTCCGTAACGAAGTCCGTTTTAACTGCGTATTTCCGGCTCTAAATGACCATTTTTGTACGTATGTGTTTTGAGGTAAGTTGTGCCGTTTTAGCGTATCCCTTTATCCTAAATACGGTACATCGATCAATTCGGTGCCGTTAGTTGTCCGTAAGTTTCGTAATCTGTGTCTTAAGTTGGTAGTTTGGTTTTTAGAACTGTTCTGAATGGCGTTTGCCTGGCTCTCCTTTGTGATGCGGACCATTTGCGACACTCCTCACTGTTCGAATTTTCAGGTACACGCTGATACTGTGTTTTGGCTGTGCAACAAACAATAGATGCCTGTGTGATCGGTAAACTCTTAGTTGCGCATGACTGCACTTTTGTGCTTTTATGTCATTACGCTTTTTCAGCCTTCTCGTTTCCTTATTCACCTAATTTCTGTCCATTGATCGTCATGCCGTCCGCGGAATTGAAACAAATTTTATTGTCCATGGCAGGCCACAGGATACAGCTGTGTGTACATAGTCCTGAGCCTTTACTGGTTTCTCGTTTCCCGCTTCAACAAAATATGCATTTTAGGAATATATGCCGCTGCAGTACTTCAATAATATTTAGATAACACGCTACTTCCGGTTAACAATTACAAGACCACGATTCAAAGTTGCCTAACGATTCTCAGGTCTATCTCCCTCGAGCTGTTTTGTTTTATTTGCTCTGTATTGATTGGTGTACCGTTGCTGATGACGGAAGATTACAATAAAATGCCAAATATGTGTCGAGCACGGATTAACCTACACCATTAATGGCCGGCCTGCTCATAAGTTGCGACCTAGAAACGTGGGTCAGACACGTGTACTCAAGCCTACAGGAATATTTCGAGCATTCTATTCCTTACAGAAGCAGCAAAATCATGTTTACGGCAAATAGCTTGTATGTATGGCTCCGGAATAAGCATCCTTTTCTCTTCATTTCCCGCGTGTAAAGTTCGAAAGACATATAATACTGCACCGGTAGTGGCTGCGTGTTAACAGTTTTGTCGACGGAACATAGTTCCGTACGTATGGTGAACCGTTCTTATTACGGATTGCCTCATTTTATGAAATGCACATTTTTAGGGACACCCTTGAGACTCGCAATGGCATGGGCCACGTCGAATTGTCGAGACCCGTATGATTTATACAGCAGGCGCCATCAAGCCAAAATACAAGTTTAGTGCATTAGCAAGATTGGTTGTGTCCCGATAACAACAATACCATTTTTATCGCGAACTTCGAAGCAAACAGCAAATATAACAAGGAAAACATATGTACCCATGGTGACTCCTCTGAAACTTTGGACAGTGCTTCTATGACTTCCCATAATCTTGTTTCCGTGCTTGCCGGACGCCGACCACAGCCACCGGCTAAGAAACATGACTGGACGATCGTAGTGTGGCCTCTAGTAAGGTTTGGTCATATCGCTAATGCTAACGTGCTTTTAACTTACTGATTATTGCGTTTTTAGCGCTGGCCACACTACATCACTGCAGCTCAAATGTGATTTTTTTTTCAATGATTATATCTACTTGCGCTTCCAGAAACGCATTTAGTTGCTGGAGTGAAGGTGAGGGATTGAGCAAGGCTAGATCTTCAAATTGAATACAGTTCTATTTTCCCTTATGACCTCCCAAGACGGCGACCAGCAAGAATGCACGCAGGAGAAAGAAACCCACGAAGTTTGCCGAGATTCGAGAAGAAGCAACGAGGCTCAGCTGACCGGTCCTCTGCGGCTCAGCGATACGACGACGAGGACGACGAGGCCGGTCGGCCTTGTTGGCGTACCATGTCAAGCGGCAGTGATTGAAATGGTTGAGGCGAAAAAATTCCGAGCTCAGGTTGAGCGCACACGCGACGACTCAGAATCGCGTGAGGCCTTGCGGGAGCCGCGGCTTCTGTGTTTTCCATCAGTACGCGTTCAAGAGGTGAACAGCCTTTCCGCCATGCCGGCGCTAAGCGCGATAGGCCGACACTGGCGGCTTTTTCGCGTTCCCTACGACGCAGACGAAGCGAGCTCGTGTTTGATGGAGACCGTGAGTGTTGAAAGAGGCGAGTGGGTCTCTAAACGGGGAGGAGTGCGGCTACTCCGCTCTTCCGCATCCCGGAGGGGAACCGAGACAGGGCGGATGAGAAACAGAGGACGTCCGCTGCGTGGGCATTGGCGCTGCAGTCGCTAGCGATGTTGGTTTGCAACCGGAGAATAAAAGGTGGTCAAAGAATTTGAATGAGGCGGCATGATCCGCACTGAGAATGTCTGCACAAAATCTAAAGGCGGAAGGGATAGTAAGATGGAAGAAGGAGCAGATAGATGAATATGAAATTCAGAGAAGGAACCAATAAATTGTCAGGAGTCACAATAAAGTCTGCAAATGCTTAGAGTGTCTATATTTTTTCTAACTTCCTAAGCATTTATCACAACTCCTGCATCCGACGGATGACCTGGGAGGCTAAGTTCAAATATAATAGTTTCGCATTGAATGCAGCACTTCTCATAATGAGTGATGCCGAATCTGCTTCTCGTAAAATGACAGCATGTAGAGTCAGCTTAATCACTACGGATAATGTAAATAACGCGACGGTTTCATAATCGCAATTTTTTTCATGGCAGCAGTAAGGTTTGGCATGAATCAGTGTGGCATCTCGCATGCCAGGACAAGATACGCGTAAGGCGTTCGCATTTTTTGGTTTTTATTTTGAACAAGATTTTTGATTGCTACGCTGCCAGCTACCAATATTCAGCTAGAAATAAGTACGTAATGGGCGTAGTGAATGCGCTGGAAACGAATTGCTTTCGAGGAACGTTTTGAACTCCAGCTGTGCACGCGAACTTCCCCTTCATTCGTCTTCGCGTGGGCGACGACATGGCGCGAAGGATTAAAGGGGAACTTTGTTGTGCAACATTGTCTGAATTCGCATTGTGGAGGGCACGTTCATAGGAGGGGCTAGGTAATTGCATCGTCCGGCACGATCCGGCTAATCACTTGTGCATCATTTTTTGGGGGAATGTTGAGTTGGAGGCAGTCCTGAACAATCAAAAAGAAGGAAGGACATATGCCGCTGAATGGTAATTATCCTTTTTCAATTACTGAGGAACGTGATGCAAATGCTCCTGCGGCAAAATGAAAGACTTGTTGCTTAATATATCCGCACGTTCCTTTAGTGTAGCTTGCGTTCTGGTCACGTTCCTTCAAACCTTTTTCTACCTTTAATATCTTCATTGACGACTGCGATTGGAGCAAGTACAATGATGTCCAAATGTCACTTTCAAATCGCCGCGATACCTCCTTCTTTTCCATAAAAAAATCGGGCTAAATTACACCCTTTGATTACCGAGCCGTAGTCATCACTTCCTCTCGAGTGGAGACGCGGAACTTGCGGATTAAGACGGACGAGGCCGTAAGAAGGAAGGAGGCAAAGAGGAGCGGATATTCTGCGCGGCCTGTGCAGTCTCCCTAATGAACGCCGCAGCGTACAAGCTGGAAAGCGACCGACACATCACAGCCGAGCGCACTTCGCGTCAGCCTTGATTCGTACTCCCCGAGTTATTCCCGCCCTGCACGCTATGATTAGTTCATGAAAGGGTAATGCCGGGACCGTACTGTGCGCGTCGAATACGACAGCTGCTGGAAGAAGAGAGGTGAGCGCGTTATTCCTCTCTCACTCCATCTTATTCGCGAGCGACAGTTGTGACAAGAGGCGGTTTTCGTGATAGAGCTGCCCCGACTACTTCACAAGGCAGCATAAACAGTGAATAGTCATTTCAAGACGACTGCCATCGCAGGTTGTAGGCCTAAAGCGAAGCACCCTCTATAATAAAAGTGGCTAAAATAGGGTGAGGCACAGCAAGCTTGGCGGATGCACGGATGTTTGCGGCCCGTTATGCCGCCTTTTTGTCAATGCAGTGTTGGACGCAGACAAACGAGCTATGAAGCACACCAGTGGGCGGCCTTGCTCACGGATAAATGGCTGGCAATTCGACTTCGGTTTTACCGGGCTATGTTTGTTATTTCAAGTCATTTAGTTATGCAAATTATTTGGCAAAGATTTATGTCGGTCGACTTATAATTTCGCCATACTATATCCAGTTCCGGGTGCAGAGTTCCGGATGCACTGTGCCTGCATATTTGCATCTCTGAGCTGGGTGATGATGTATAAGCGGAGGCTGGCAGAGAGCCTTCAGCATATTTAAAAATAAATTTCGTCGGCTGAAGACAGAGCAGTGGATAATTCCACAAAGATTATGGTTGGAAACCATGTTGGGCGTCGTGGCATGAATGAAGGTCATGTTGGAAAGCTTGGTGAACAATGATGGATATCTCTCGAATGTGGTAGGAAAGAGGATGGCTGGTGATGGTAAGCTTGCAGATATACACACGTTAACGAAGACGTATAGTCTAATTTATTGCGTAAATAATGGTCTTTGCATACAATTAGTGGTGCATACATTGGGTTACGTCACTTTCATGGTAAATGGACCCTTATAATTGGTGAATTTAAGCAACCTCGTTTGGTCGGCCACATTTTCTACCATATAAATTACAACTCATGGCTTCATTGACATTGGAAGCGAGATGGTTAGCAGTTATCGACCTGAGAGTTTTTTTTCTTTAAGTAAAACACACTCGTGCTTTAGGGGATGGCACTGACGGTGATTGGGTCTTTTTATTAAGATGGAGCCCTAAGTCCCCTTATTGCGAAAAAGCCCTATTGTTGCCGTTGTAGTTGTTCTCTGGTCAAGAATAAGGCCGTCGATGCAAAGAGTAAATAGAAAAATACCCAATCGCATTTGAACCAGGGTTTCCGCAGCAGCAGCTCAGTGCCAATCTACACCATTATCTCGGCATGTTTCAGGCGTAGAGCAAATGTTTTCGTTGTGGTGGCGCATACCAACTTCAGAAATTATTTATTCACGCGTTAGACGTTCGCTCCTAGTACCTGCAAAATCACCGGCGAGAAGTTTCGGAGCCTTTTCCCCCGACTGATGGAGCCGTAGCTCAAAAAGCGTCTCATTCTTATCAAACAGAATGGAACTACAAGAAGAGATTGCGCTTGGTTTATGATCAACAAAAGTCTCACTATATACTTGCCATTCGTTAAAAACAGGAAGGAATTGATCTGGCACTTTCAAATTTGTACTAGCAGGCTGGGAATTATATTGTGGCTGTTAGAAATAGTGTCGCAATTCCTTAAAAAGGTGCAACTTTCTTGATTATCCCCAATACTGCGAAGCAACACCGTCACTGATCATGTTCACAGCCTTGTTGCAAAACTGAACTCCCCTCCGTCTAACGACTGCGATGGTTGAAACGCGAAGGTTTCGTGCGTGCAAAAACTAAATGGCGGAGTACCAAATTCAGTCACTGCAATCGAAGTCAGAACATTAACAATCAAATTGCAAACTGCCTGCAAGTCAAAGTCCAAACTGAGACGACAGAATAGAATCTCAAACGCGGAAATTGAGACGCCGCCCCACCAGCCCTCTTAATGTGAAGCTTTTGCATTAGTTTTAACCTCCACACCGTGTCTTAAGCTTCGTTTTAGCTTCGATCGTGTCGGAATGGCGCATTCGAATAGATGCCGGCTTTATAACACGAAAGATATAGGCTTGATCCGACCAGGAGAAGCGTTTCTGTTCTCTTATCATCATCATCATCATCATCGTCGTCGTAGTCGTCGTCATTATCTGCCCTCCCACTGGGTTAAGGTGACTTTACTGCAGTGTGTTCTAGGTACCGACACCGCCATCAGTGAGACCAGCAAAGATTCGCTTTAAACATTTTCTGTGGTAGTCAAAATGTGCTACTTCGTCGTTAATCTCATGTTACTTTCGATCTGTTTTTAAATTTTTTGAGTAAAGGTCTTTCTCACACAAAGATACTCATTTGGCATTCTTTACGTAACCGTGCCATTCAAATCATTATACGCCTTGAAGAACCCCAAACCGTTTTCCGTACAGAACTGTCTCACATAAAAGCAGCTCAATCCGCCCACGAACAACTGATTTCATCGCTGAGTAATCGAATCAATCTCATTGAACTAAAACAATCGGAACCAACCATCAGTGCTGAAATGGAAGAAATGTGTCAAATAAAACAAGAACTTGAAGTTCTTAAAGCCGCACACATTGATGCGAACAATCGCATGCGTCGAAATAACCTTCTTTTTCTAGGCCTCAATGACTGCGAAAAAGAAACCTGGAAAGAATCAGAACGAAATATACTTCAATTTTGTACAACTAAGTTAAATCTTGAAATAAATTTCATGGACATAGAACGAGCTCATCGTCTTGGTAAATTGGTAAATTTTAGGATAGCAAAAAACACCCAAATTATAATCAAGCTCGTCAACTACAAAACAAAAGAAAGCATCCTTGCATGTGGCCGGAAACTAAAAGACACAGAGTAAGCCATACGGGAAGACTTCGCATCGGTCACACGTTTCGCACGTTCCAAATTGTTGCAGTTCATCCGACCCAAAAAATGTGCCTTTAAATTACAGCTTGATAAACTTCATGTAGGTCCAAAGTGTTACTTCTACGACGCCGCTTCGGACACAGTAATGGAAAGCGCAAACCGCACAGAATTACCATCAGAAAGTACATCAGCCGCTCTTACAGATATTGCTGCTGATAGTGTACCAAGAAGTCTTGCTGATGCTGGAAAATGACGCAGAAGAAAACAAACTTTCCCTGTTTCGCCCTACTGCTCAGTAGCATCTTGTGTGCACTTAATTTACTAACATCCGCAGCGTCATTCCGAAACGTGATTTATTATGCAGCTTCATTGAAGATACCACTGCTGACGTCGTTTTACTAACAGAAACATGGCTACACGATGACATCTCTGATAACGAAGTGTTCCCAGCAGATATTAATTTAACCCTGCACCGTCATGAACGCCACGGCAGGCGAGGAGGAGGTGTGCTCATCGGCATCAACAACACAGTGTCATCTTCACTTATATTTTATGGCGATGAAATAGAACTAACCTGGGTTCTTGTCTCCAACAAAACTGTCGAATCAGTCTTTGGTATCTTACCGCCCACCCGATCACCCTCCAACTTTCTGTTCCAGCCTCCAATCAGCACTTAATTCTGTTAAATGTAAAATTCCTAATGCTGCCGTCTTCCTCTTCGGCGACTTTAACTTTCAGCACATTTCATGGCCGCTGTTGACTACACTTAGTGGTTCGCCATCGAGTGAAGCCAAAAAGTTCATTAATTTAGCGCTGGACTTCAACCTCCATCAAATCATTACGTGCACCATAAGGGCGATAATACACTTGATCTGCTGTTAGTATCCAATCCTGACAATGTAAAAGGCGTAACTCTCCTTCCTGGATTAAGCGACAATATTCTGATTCATATTTCTGTTTCCCTACCAGTGATCAAAAGGTCACCCTCGAAAAAGTTTATATCCGATTATAAAAGAGGAAATTTTGAAGCATTTACCAGGGAATTAAATTATTTCTTTCAAGTCTTTAAGAATTCGTACTTAAACCGCTCAGTTAATACTAATTGGGAGATATACAAGAATATCATGTTAAACCTGAAAAATAAATACGCACCTAACAATCTTGTCAAATCTGATTCCAACCACCCATGGTTTAATAGGCAGCTAAAATCACTTCTTAATAGAAAAAAAAAAACGATTGTACAGGAAAGCCAATGAAACTAGCAGTCCGGAAGCCTGGCAACGATACCAGTTATGTTCCAAACAATATATTCAACAGTTAATTGCCGCTAAAGATAATTTTTTTCCATCCGATTTACTCACAATTTTTCAGTCGAACACTACCAAATTCTGGCGTATTCTTAGCAATAAGTAAAAAAAATAGCCTTATAGAATTTATGTGCCTCGACGATCTGCCTATAAGTACTGAAAAATGCGCTGATGCCCTCAATGATTATTTTTGTTCCGTGGTTTCGCATACTAGCACTTCTATCATCGCCTCCGCGCTAACTCCTATCCCAAACACGATGCGTGTACTTCAGATCACCCCTGAGGGTATTTCCAACCTTATCAAGTCACTAAAAATATCTTCTTCAGCCGGTGTTGATCAAATCAACAGCAAACTACTAATAAATACCATAGTTCTTCCCAGTGAGATACTTTGTTTAATATTCACACAATCGTTTTATTCCAGCATCATTCCTGCCAAATGGAAAATAGCCCAAGTTGTTCCCCTCTTCAGATCTGGCACTCGAGCGGTACCATCTAACTACCACCCCATTTCCCTTACGTGTGTCTCTTGCAAGTTACTCGAACACATTAGAGCATCAAATCTTATGAACTAACTTGAATCAATTAACTTTTACCCTCACCAACATGGTTTCCACAAATGATTATCATGTGAGACCCAACTGGCTGAATTTACACACGACATCTTTCACTGCATGAATGCTAAAATACAAGTCGATGCCATATTTTTACATTTTTCAAAGGCATTTGATCGCGTTTCGCACAATCACCTCTTGCTTAAATTATCTACCCTAAGTATTCCCTCGAACTTACTGCGCTGGCTGGAACACTTCCTAACTCACCACATGCAACTAACTATTGCTAATAACAAACACTCGCCACTCTCCAGCGTCACATCTGGAGTACCCCAAGGCGCATGTCTGTCTCCTCTGCTGTTTATAATTTACGTAAATGATTTATCTACTAATATAAAAACAAAATTAAGCTTATTTGCAGACGACTGCGTCATATATAACCCTATCCAAAGCACCATCGATAACAGCACCCTGCAGTAAGACCTCGACTCCATTTCTTCATGGTGCGATAAAGCGCTGATGCCTCTTAACCTTTCTAAATGTAAAGTCATGTCATTTTCTCGTAAGCACAACATAACCGAGAATTCATATAGCATCAAATCAACAGTGATTGATAGGACTACAAAGTACAAATACCTCAGTGTGCACCTTACGTCATCTCTATCCTGTGTTCCACACATTGAATTCATCTGTTCTGACGCTTCCCGCACACTTGGATTCCTGCGCCGAAATCTTCAGTCTGCATCATCCGATATTAAAAATCTGGCATACCTAACATTCGTTCCCTTAAGCTGGAATACGCATAATCTATTTGGAATCCTTCGCAGTCATATCTTTCTAACGATTGGAATCAATTCAAAACCGCGCAACTCGTTTTATCACGTCACAGTACTTGAACGAAGTAAGTGTCACATCACACAAACAAACCCTCGGTATTCCCCAAGCTTGCATCTCGTCTCATTATCTCTCGCCTTTGCGTTCTTTACGCTTTCTATTACCCTCCTGAAACAAGAAACACTTTATTGATACCGCCGCCACGAACGTCATCCCGCTTGAATCACAATCATCCCATTGCCCGAATCACTTGTCATACGTCATCAATGAACTCGTCCTTCTTTCATCAGGCTATAGCGATGTGGAATACATTGCCGGATGATATCACCTCATGTAGTAACCGAATAACATTTAGTGACAAGCTAAACTGTCGAATTGCTACGCTACCAGTGCTTTTGGGATTTAAACTCGTGTTTTAAAACAAGTGTAATGCTGTTTCCTTCTACGAGTTTGTGTTCTACCTGTGTTATCTTGTAATTATTTTTTGCCTTCCTTTTTTCTTACCCTTGTTTGTTGTTCATATGCTGTATACCTCGGCCAAGAGCCCCCCCTTATGTGATGCCCTAGGGCCTTTAAGGTGGAAATAAAAGAAATGAAATGAAATCGTGCGATATCTTCAGCGATCGAGACGCGGACAGCACTCTCAGGAAGTATAAACGAAAAAACCATCTATCATTTCGTCCAATCACTGCCTTAAAAAACACCCTTCGCTTGCTGACTACCCCCGAATCTGTTACCGTCCGTGAAAAGGCCAACGCGTGAGGAAATCCCTGCCGTCCGTTTTACTGAAAGCTAGCGTTCCCACTGTACTGTCTCAGAGGCGGCCCATTATCCCAAAAAAAAACCGCCTCATGGAACGCTTTTCGAAAAGCCTCATAAATCTCCAGACAGAGCAACGTTTTCGACACAAAATGGGCGCTCCAGAAAACAAACACACCAACAAAAGGTCGCGTCGTGTGGCAATGATGCCCATGCCATTGACACACTGCCGGTTTCGTATAAGAAAGAGGACTTTCTCCGAAGGGCAAGCCTTACACCCCTTTCCCATCTATAGTGCTCTGTCTTGCGTGGCTGGCATCGCATGCCAATGAATTACCCCGAGGCATGGCCGTCACCGAGACTCCGTAGGCGAAAAAGCTGGACGGAGGGAAAAAGGTGGAAAACACAAAAAACGCCAAAGAACGGTGTCGCTGGTGGACTGCTAACGAGGAAACTCGACGAAACTAGTGGAGAGGAGGCGAACTCGCAGGACTACTTAATGGCGTGATTCGGAAGAAGGATGCGGGATGCAGCGCGACCTCTGCGACGACAGCGGCGTTGCCTGGGGGCGAATAGGGAAGCCCGGGGATGTGGGCGAGCCATAATGGCTTACCCTCGGTGTAGGAAGTAGAATCTAGCAGAAAGCAACTGTAAGACAGGGGAGATATATTCTACTGGCAGCTGAAACATAAACTGAGGCATTGTCGTTGTCACGACCATGCGTCAATCGCCTCGGAGAAAACTGTAAATGAAGGTTAACCTGAATAAGGGAGCAAATAATCAACCCTTGTTATTGGTATAGTTGTTAGTCTGCGCAAATATATGAGTGTTGCTATCTTCCCTTAAAGTAGAATGTTTTACTTTTTATTTATCAACACTGTAGGTCTTCTGCAGAACCATAGAGAAAGCGGGCATGCAATATCACCGGTATCTAATAAGATACAAGTTGAAAGAAACATTATTTCTAGGGAGGATAAGCGGAAAGCGAAACGCTTTTTCAATAGAGAGTACATCAATAGTATATTGTTACTCTTTGCATACTCGAGAAGAAAAAATACTAGAAACCGCATGCTACACATAAAAAAAAGACTTACAAAAAAGTGCAATGCAACATTGCAAGGCCCTTTTTGAGTTATCAGAACGAAAACAACAAAAAAACTATACAGCCTTCGTTAGCAGCTCCACAAATGAACAAAATTGAGCAATATTTCTATTACAAACAGCTTCAGTTGGTAGCGCATTCGAAGCTTTCACAGCGCGAGTTAAAAAGGAATATTTCAACACATTGCTATGTGCACTCAAGGGCACATAGTAATATGTTGCTATGCGCCCAAAAGAAAGTGATTTACAGAAGGTCTGCGGTTGACGTTACCATTAAATTATAGTTAATTAAATATAGTAATATACATATATATATATATATATATATATATATATATATATATATATATATATATATATATATATATATATATATCTGTGTGTGTGTGTCACCCGCATGCATTGCAGCCTCAGAAAAGGGTAAATCAATATATTCGACGCAGCTAATGCGTTCCCGCATGTTAACTCATGCACGCACACGCGTACACACACAAAAATGAATGTACGCGGTCGCGTGGATGTGAAACAAAATGCTTAAAGGCCCAACATGTGAAGCAAACCAGAAGAATTTCTTAAGTTTTTCATGCTCAGTGCATGCTCAGTTACACCTCAAGACAACGCCACTTTCTTGTGTTATTGACATTTGGGTGCATAATTACTGTTTGTGTGGCCTCCGAGCGCCTTTGGTCAAACATAACTTAATTATTTATGAAATAAAAATAGCATACTCTCAATCTCATTTCTTTTATTTTCGCAGGTGCGATAACTGTTGGAATTACTGTATATACGTAATTAAAACGGGCCCGGTAATTATTGTACAAGAGAAAAAAATCGGCACAGAAAATCAGATCATCTTAAGAAACAACGCTGGTGAGTAGTGAAACACAAGTTCCCAAGTGTAGATATAGCGTATAATACCCCCCGAAATACCAACAAGTCATACATAAATTAAGGCAGGAGTAAAAAGGTCAATAGACACTGCACCTTCCAAAAAAGAAATGTACAGATTTCAAAACGTAAAAACCATATAGCGAAAATTTCTATGTTCAACTTACCATGGCATACGCCTTTGTTGGAACAATGACGCAGTTTATTTGTACAATGAGCGTTGTTTTCCACATGTTTAGAATTCAACGTTGAAACAATTCTCCGCTGAGCACCATTATGCGTTGATAAAGTGTTTCATGTAGTTGTGCTTCAACAAATCATAGCAGTTGTTTTTATCGATGCGCTGTAAATCACTGAAGCATCCATAATACTTCACGTTTGTGTATCTATAGAAGAGCAGGCACATTTAAAGTGGCTGGTACGATAATTGCGGTTGGTAGGAATTTTAGGGTTTAATTATGGCCTGGAGCCTTCTCCTTCACTCACCATCTCCGTTTAACAGTGTGTTGTATACGAAAACACTTTAAAATAAGACCCTTGGTACAGATTAATTCATTTAGGCGGCCAAATGATTGATTAAATCACAACCGTCCGCGTTCTTGAGTCACATAACTGTTTCCCTTCTGACGATTTTGTGACGTGCAGAAAAAAAGCCCGAGACACTGTTTGACCCACTTTTCTTGCATGAGTGCAGGTGACGACCTGGCTGCGTAACGAGTGATTATTCGATGCTGTCAGTTAAAATAAAGTTTTAAAATCAGAGTAGCAGTCCGTGCGTCCACTGGTAACGAGAACGAACACGGCAGAGAAATGAAGTTGCGCCGTAATGACAATTATGACCACGCCTTCACCTGCGAAATGTGGGCAACGTGGTCGTGAGAGCGGGGTGCCGCAGGGTCCTATATTATCCACAATGGAGTTTGATTGTGAAGATAAACCTTAAATTTCAACATTCCACCTGACGTATTTATTGCAACATTCCTGCTAGTGTAACGAAACAGGAGTTCTATTCTGATAAAAACGATGCATGTAGTTTTGTGGCTGGAACGCTTGGACTGTAAAATTCTTGGGTGGTAAGAGAATGCTGCATGGTGATGTTCTGCTTGCGTATGCAGTAAAAATGCAATTCGCTCGGCACTATACTCTTCTGGCTACTACTTCTAGATTAGTTGGTGTACGGCAATTCCAGGCCAGCTGAAACAAAAAAAAATGAAATCGAATTATCAACACAAGACTTTAACATATAAATAATCGCCACAAACACCGATCCGCGGTTCATTGGTTCCACAGATAAACCGGTATTTTGTCTTTGAAAAAACTGATATCGCGACACACACATTTTCCATTGAATGTTTACAAAAGTCGCAGTAGGCCCTATTTCTGCCAAAAGAAGTTTACAATTTACAAAATCATCTGCGGTTACTAAAGACATAGCCCTGAAACAAAATTCTTCTCGCACTATAAAACGCGCTGAAGACGTAAGGCATAGTAATTAAAAAAAGCAGCAATATGTCACCCTGAATGAGTTTGCTGTAACCAAATTCGCTTTACCTCGAAGTTGGTTTCGCATTCTCGTATGTAAAGGTAATTTGGAAGGTGTACTTTATACATGAACGGAAATATTCAGAAAACCTCGCACGGCCTCCGGAAAATTTACAAAAATGTTTCTTAGTTACTACTTACGTTCTTGCAGCGCTCGGGAGCACGGTTTCGTGGGCATGACATTGTGCCCATCAGTGCTCCAAGACCAAACGTACAACAAGCGCAAATTTAAACGAAGGGGTTAGAATTTCAGCGGAATAATATATTTCAAGGAGTTTGTTTTACGAATGAATTGCAAGCGGGGTACCGCGATTCCTTGTGTCTCTGTGTATTCCGTGTACGGTTCCGTCTTCTATAAGAATAACTTTGGCGCTCGCTATCCTCACGCCGATCCTCGTGCCACTAAAAAAGTGGAGATATCAAACACTTGTGCTATCCCACCAAAGCACGCCACTACGTTTGCACAAATGTTATTTGTAACGCATCCGGCCTCGCTTCATGGAGACAACATGGATAAACTCTTGAATGTTTTAGTTTTTTCTCGCTAATCATCTCTGGATTGGTACAGTCATGGCGCCAATAGCGACGCTTAGATGCTTTCGACAAGGCGGTGTTCGTTTGATCGCGTCACCTTCAAACGTTGAGGCTTGGGTACACTATAGTTCACCTTTCGAAGCAAAACCTTGTTTGTGAAGGGGCTCTTAAAATAAGATGCCTCCTGGCGCTCTAAACCGCACCTGACGCCGCCAGACTTTGGCCCCTTTCGCAAAGCATCCGTGGTGGCCTGGTTTAAAATATTGCAACTTACGTAAATAGTCGCCTTTTTGTGGTAACGACAAAATCGATAGCGAAGCGTCGCGAACCTAAAAAAATGAGGCGGAGACGCTTTACAAGAAGGTAGAGAAAATTTACCTTGTTTTGCCAGTTGATTAGATCACGTGATTTTCAGAGATGTGTTGTAACGCACAATTACCGCAAAGTATTCACCCTTCATTGCTCTTCAGGTCTGTTCCTGTAAGGTTTCGTACGTGGTACACAGAAGTAAAGTTTTGCTTTGGAATTATTCCAAACAGCTGCATAGCATAGTCTCTGAAAACCACATTTAGTAGAACAAAGAAAACATTCATAAACATAAACAGGCTAACCAGAAAATTGCGACTTCGGCGCCCCTACACACGGCAAGCACTCAAACAACGCTTAAAGGAACTGCTCGCAACAGAAAACTTAATTCATTATAAGTAAAAAGTCGTTAATAGCGGGGAGGACGTCTCTCAGTGCACTGCAGTTGGGAAGGGCAAAAACGTCGCCTAAAGAGGGAATTCGTTTAAACGACTTCATAATAACCAGGTCTTACACTTTATGCACATGTTTGTTTTACAACTGTGTATACGAAATACGAAACTGTACCCGGATATGCGAGTCTCTATTGTATCTTAGAACTGCAATGAGTATCTTGAAACTGGGCGCGGAGTCAACGCGAAAACCGCAATGGAAGCAGTGATGTTCCGTAGTGGGAAGACAAATTCCCATTTCAAGGGTCAGAAATTAAGTATTTTGAGGCACTTTTTCCCGCGAGTTCCCAGAAAATTCTCTCCAAATTGCCCTGCATTCCCGTTTTGTAGCTGATAGATCCTTCCGGTTCTAGGAGTTATCCAGCATCACCTTTGCCTACTTTACGTAGCCTTGACGACGCAGATGCCATTCCGAGAATCAGAGATCCCGAGAAAACTGAATTCTCCTACATCGCCGCTCAGAAGGATTTGACTACGCATTTCACGTTCTGTAGCAAACAGCATGCTCACTTTGCACGCTACATCTCCAAGTGAAAACTGCTTGTATGAAAAAGGACGACGGATTGTTGGGTAATTGAGGTATTTTAGCTCAGATCCGGGACTGTGGCCGCGACTTTTTGACATTACGCGGACTAAGGCGTACGCGAAGTAGCTTTTGTAGATGGCGCAGTAATACATCTGAACAGGCTTCAGGCCTTGAACTGCCGCTGTTTCACGGTTTACTAGATAATTGTTGTGGAGTATTCTTTCCTCTATGCTCCCTCCTGTTTTATAAACTGTATGGGAAGCGGTCTAAAATGCTTGTGGCTTGCGCGAGCATGACTACGTATATTTGAACATATTTCCGTCAAAGTGTAGTGGAACCTTTAAAAATAAAACAAAATAATAAATGATGCGAGGTCTGGCTTACTGGCATTATTTTTCCTCTTTACTCCAAATCTCCTAAAATTCCCTGCATCTACTAAAGATTCCCTTTTTCTCTTTTGTCCAACATTACAGCTGAACATTCCCCGAAAAAGGGATAATTACCCGCACGGAGCATCACTGAATTGAAGTATTCTACGTAACTGAAAGGAAACCAAAAATAAGAAAGAATAAGGAGGACCTATGAAAGAAGCGGAGATAAAATGCAGATGAGTTTACAATACTTCGAAAGTTGTTAAGGGGAGAAAAAAAACGTGGGCTTATTTCGTCGATGGATAATGGGTGCGATTTATTGCTGTATTGAACTACATCATAGTGCCGAAGGCATTTCACTGCAGTCATCAGTAAACAAGCAACATTACAATGACAGACGAATGCACAGCCAGTCAAAAACAATACTCAGAGATACAAACGGCTAAAATATACTCAAGCAATTTAGCGAAGGGGTGCCGTAAATCTTTTGCGGAACTAATGGTTTTATCGTTTTTTGTCGCAAGTATTGCAACAGTCTTGGCAGTAATAAAATTACAGTAATTAAATTACTTTTTGCTGTAATGAGTATTGTAATGAATTACTTTGCAGTGTTGGTAGTTTAGTAATGTAATATATTACTTCAGGTCAGTAATTTCACGGAAATTACTCATTACTTTCCCAATTACTTTCGACTATGGTATAGCCTGTTCACTTCTCTTACAGCATAAAAAGTTGGCCAAGAAAAGTTGGCCAAGTAGAGTTCGAATGCCCAGAGAGTCTCTGGGCATTTGAACTGTACAAATTTATATTTATATGTGTGTAAATAAAGTGTTTATGAGTTGGTAGTGTATAATTGATCAGTTTTTTATGACAATAAATAAGGGAGTGAGAGCCATTTTTCTGCAGCAGCAATACTTACTAAGGCTTTGATTGACAAGGAAGGCTGTTTATAAAAGAGCGGAAACAAAAATATGCAAGTATTGAAAATTTGTAACTGCTTGAGTGTAGTGTGTGAAGGCAATAAAATGTTCCATTTCAAACATCACTTTGGAAACACGGCTCCTTCAAAGAAGTGCTGTCGCCGCCATTATTAGCTCTCGTTAAAGATATCCGAATGAAATATCCTTGGGAACTGCGCTTGTTTCGCAGGACGCAAGATTAAGATAGGGCCGCCTTTCTTCAGCTGGTCTCGTCAAACTAACGCTGTTTCTGTTCCGTCGTCATTCTGCCCCAGCTCATTTCCGAAACTCACCGTTGCGCTGTCAGACACGGCAGTTCAACAAATATTAACAAGCCCGCCAGTGATCCTAGCTAGAGAACACAGCCTTCCAAGCGGAAAAACGCTGGAGGCGAACAAGTTGAGAGGTAATTGTCATTCATTGATTCTCGTACGTTGCACGCATGACTGTACGAGCGTCACAGGCGACGTCTGGTATAACAAGCAGTGGAACTTGCTGGCGCAGAATAAAGGTGCCGCTCCAACGACAAATACGCTGATGTATGCAGATCAGGCGCCGACACTGAGAAGAACTGACTGCGGAGGTTTTTGTCTGGGTATTGTTCTTCGACTGCTTGCAGACAGTCTGGGGCGCTCCCAACGTCAACACAAATGATCTTACTGATTAGCTAAGGTTAAGTTGGGGAGCTCCCAGGTGTCCCCACTTTTTTCCTTTGTGTTCCGAGTTTACTGTGCTACCGATCTGCATCTGACGAAGCATCGCAGTCGACTAGAAGAAATACGATCCAGGAATATTTGCGGGCTATGGCTGTTTTGATGATGTCGTTGACGGGAATGGTAATCTAAGGATGTTTAGTAATTGCCGTTCTAGGAATGACAAAGCATGCATACGACGTGCAACAAAAAGCTCGTAGAGTGTTTTTTTTTGTATTCGATGTTCTTCAAATAGGCTATTAAATCTGTTTACAGGAGCATTTGAAAGCGGGCGGGCCCACAGCAGCGATACATGTGGTGTAACGTTATGTGAGCACACATACACATCCCTCTTTTCAAAACACGCGGGAAACAGGTAGAAAATATTTCAATCATTTTTTTTTAATTTCTATCCTCACAAAGAAGAAATATTTGATGGCAGACATTTTGCGACCACCCAGGCAGAAATTGCATGTACTTACTGACCGTCTTCTATAGAGTTTAAGGCGACTAAAAAGGTTCAAAACGTTATCGGAACTTTTCGCCTCACAAAATTCTGATGATGATGGTTGGATGTTTATGGCGCAAGGCCAACTAGGGCAAAGAGCGCCAAAACAATAGTCATATATGAGGGGTGAGACCTTAAACACTACGAACAGTCAGCAAAAACAAAAGTAAAATCACAAAACGACAATGAGCATGGCTGGTGTATAGGGCCAGGGAGTGATCACGCGTGGTATGAAATGAGGTCTAAAAATTGAACTTCTTCTAAATATTTAAAAACGCACTTGATAGAAAACATGGGATCATCAGAGAGGAAAAACGCTGGGTGTGGTAGGACGTGTAGTCTGTATAGCTGTGGGAAGTGTTTGCGTCGTGTTGTGTGAAGTGCCTTGCATGTGATTAGTATGTGCACCACGGATAGGGCATCTCCGCACCTGCTGCACTGGGGTCTAGAAGATCGCGTCAGCAGATACGAGTGCGTCGCATGGGTGTGCCCTATCCGCAGCCTACCCAAGGCGACTTCCGTGTGTCTGTTGCGTGAGTCAGCTGTGTACCGTCCCAAGTGTGGCTTTATTACGTGTAGTTTGTTGTCTGTCTGTTCGTCCCAGTGTGTTTGCCATGTTCTCCGCAGGTGTTGTCTTATGTGTGGCTTGAGGTCTGTGTAGGGTACGGTTGTTATGTCTACAGTGTTCCTGAGTGCAGCAGCAGCAGCCCTCTCATCTGCCAACTCATTCCCAGCGATCCCAGCGTGTCCTGGACCCCAGCAGAGGAGCAGCTGATGCTTCTTTGCATACACAGACATGATAGTGTTAAATACAAGATTAACTATGTGGTTTTTGGGGGGTGTATGCGATGACAGTGCGCGAACAACACTCAAGGAATCTGTGTAGATGATAGACTTTGGAATTTGATTTTCAAGTATGTGCCGTACAATCAGCAAAATCCCATACGCCTCTGCTGAAAAAATTGTCGTGTGGACGCTCATGGTTCTGGCTGCACAGAAATTCGGACCATGAGCAGCGCAGGAGACCATAGTGGAGGTTTTAGACGCGTCACTGTAAAATTCTGCAAGTGGGTATTTAAACTGCAGAGACAGAAAGTGCTGCAGTATTGCAGCCTGCGGTACCCGATTTTTGTCAAGTTTCATAAAAGAAAGGTCGCACGACACAGGACGAACTTGCCAAGGCGGTAAACTGTTTGAAAAGGATGACCTGTACACATCCAAAAACAAAGCACTGAGATCCGAGGCTCGCTCTTTCACTCTAAGTGAAAAGGGCAGAGGAACGGATGGGCGATTTACAAAGAGCAGAGATGTGGATGTGTCGTTAAAGACAGGATAAAAAGGATGATTATTCAGCGATGAAATTTTAAAAGCATAAAGCAAGTCCATGTATGTTCGTTGGTTCTCAAGGCTCCACTTATTACACTCAACATAAAGACTCTCAGCAGGGCTAGTGCGAAAAGCACCCGACGAAAGACGAAGGCCCAGGTGTAGAACTGGGTCAAGAATTCGCAAGGCTGTCTTAGTCGCCGACCCATACACCACACTGCCATAGTCCAAACGAGACCCAACCAAAGCAGTATACAAGCGAAGCAAGAGTTCTTTGTCGGAACCATAGGATTGGTGGGAGAGAACCTTAAGTATATTCATTGTTTTGAGACATTTATTTTTAAGTTCCTTGATGTGGGGAATGAATGTGAGTTTGTGATCAAACACCACACCTAAGAACTTGTGCTCCTTGTTCACAGGAAGCGACGTGCCATTAAGAGTAATGTCTGGGTCCGGATGGACCCCGCGCTTCCTGGAGAACACAACGCAGGAGCTTTTTGCAGGATTCAATTTAAACCCATTCTTGTCTGCCCAGCCGGCAAGCTTCTTGACGCCGAGCTGGACTTGACGTTCGCAGATGGACATATTACATGATTTAAAAGATATCTGCACGTCATCTACATACATGGAGTAAGAAATTGTAGGCGGCAGTGCCTTCCCAAGGGAGTTCATTTTTACTATGAAGAGAGTGCAGCTTAGAACTCCGCCTTGCGGCACGCCATTTTCTTGCACGTGTACCTTTGACAGTGCAGAACCAACTCTGACGCGAAAGGTTCTCTTAGACAAATAGCTAGCAAGGGTGTTAAACATATTACCAGAAACACCGAATGACTTCAGGTCAGTAAGGATCCCATAACGCCAAGCGGTGTCATAGGCCTTTTCTAGGTCGAAAAACACAGTTAAACAGAACTGTTTATGAATGAAGGCATCCTTAATATATGACTCTAGTGCCACAAGTTGATCATTCGTGGATCGCCCCGCCCTGAAGCCTGCCTGGCAGCTCTCGAGAAGGCCGTTATACTCCAAAAAGTACACGAGCCTCCGGTGTATCATCTTCTCGAGAAGCTTGCACAGGCAGCTGGTCAGGGCAATGGGTCGATAGCTAGCGGGAGAAGAAGGGTCCTTCCCTTCTTTCAAGAATGCTACAACTATGGCATCCCTCCAAGACTTTGGAATGTGCCCCGAAAGCCATATCTTGTTGAAAAGGTGAAGAAGTGTTACAAGAGTGTCTGTGTGCAAGTTCTGTATCATTGTATATGTAATGTTGGCTGGGCCTGGAGCTGAGGGTTTACACGTGCTCAGAGCACCCCTCAGCTCATGAAGCGTGAACTCGGAGTTATAAGAGGTGGCTGACCTGTCATTGTCATGTAAAGGTTCTTTTCGGCCACGAGTTTGTGTTTCATGAAGGTGTTTGTGTAGTGTGCTGAACTAGAAACGTGTTGGAAGTGTTGTGCGAGTGTGTCAGCCTGGTCTTCGAGTGTGTCCCCTGTTGTACTGACCAGAGGCAGGCTGTGTGTTTGATGTCCCTTGAGTTTGCGTATTCGTGTCCATACTTTTCGTGTGTCTGTGTAGGAGTTAATTGATGTTATGAATGTACGCCAACTCTCTCGTTTTGCCTCACGGCGCACACGTTTTCCTAACGCCTTGGCCCGTTTGAACAAGAGGAGGTTACTCGACGTGGGGTACCGGCGAAGGATACCCCACGCCTTGTTCTGGGCCTCTCGCGCCCGCCTACAGTCCTCATTCCACCACGGCCTCCGCTGGTTGCGCGGGGCAACAGAGGCGTGGGGAATGGACCTTTCGGCGGCGTCGAGGATGTGCGCCGTGAGGAGTTGGGTAGCTTCCTCAACGTGTAGGTGTCCTATGGATGTGTGGTGTAGTTTGGATGTCTCTGTAAATGTGTTCCAGTTAGCTCGTGCTTCATTGAACCTATTATGGGAAGATGTACTGCTCGGGCCTTTACCTATATACGTTAATGAAGTGGGGAAATGGTCACTGCCATATGGGTCCGTGCCCACACCCCACTCGAGAAGAGGAAAGAGAACTGCGGAGCCAATAGCCAAGTCAAGACATGAGTATGTGTTGTGACCTATGTTATGGTATGTAGGCTGTTTAGTGTTGAAAAGGCATGCTCCAGAGGATGTAAGAAACCTCTCTATCAGGCGACCTCGGGCATCCGTACGAGTAGAGCCCCAAAGAGAATTGTGAGCATTAAGGTCGCCTGTTAGAATGTATGGTTCGGGCAGCTGGTCAACCAGCGCCTCGAAGTCAGAACTCAAAAGTGTAACATCAGGAGGAATGTATATGGAGCATACCGTTATCAACCTATTAAATATTATTAAGCGTATTGCTACAGCCTCAAGGATAGTGTTTAAAGTGACAGGGTGGCATGCTAATGATTTCCGGACGATTATGGCCACACCGCCAGAAGAGTGTGTGCAGCCATCCCTGTCTTTCCTGTATACCAGGTAACTATTCAAGAAATTTGTGTGTTTAGAATTCAAATGTGTTTCCTGAACACACATTACACTTGGCTGATTGCTATGCAGAATCTCATACACGTCGTCAAGATTATTCAGAAGGCCTCTGCAGTTCCATTGTACTATGTTCTCTCTTCCCATTATGAAGTGTTCGGAGCTACTGGACTGTGTTGTTTATGTGTCGTCTTTGGGGGCTGTGACTCTCGTCTTTTTTGGCTTGTCGGGAGGCTTTGGCGTCGGGACGCGTTCCTTGCGGTGCACCGCAGACAAGAACGGACCGACGTCCATTTCATCCTCGGATGTCCTCGGAACGCCTGAGGGATCAGGTTCCTTGGACCGCGAACCCTTTGGGGCGCGCTTTTCCTTGCCCGCAACCACCGAGGGATTCAGGAACGCCTCGGATGGCGCAGGCCGCGCGGTGGGGGTGGGAGCTGCCGCTGGCTCCCCCAAGTCCATCTCCTCTGCGCCCTCGCCTGTGGCTTGGGACGCTGGAGTGGAAGTGGAGGATGCATCATCGCTTCCACCAGACGTGGTTGCCCCCACAGCCGCTGCTGGCTCAGCGAGCGGTGCGGAGGCGGGTTGGGCTGCCTGAGGCAACCCAGGGGGGGGGCGGGGGCGGGACCAAGTCCGACTCGCGGTACTGGGTCCCCGCCGAAACCAGACGCCGCTCTGCCCCCCCGCGAGCTGCGTCGGCGTACCTGCCCAGAGGGAAGGAGGCGAACCTCTTCCGCGCCTCTGAGAAGCTGATGTTTTCGGTTACCTTGATGTTTATGATTTTCTTTTCAAGTTGAAATTTTTCACATTTCCTGGAGTAGGCCGCGTGTGGACCCTGGCAGTTTACGCAAAGAGATTGTTGCACATTACAATTTTCGGACGCGTGGTCGTGCTGGGCGCATTTCGCACAGGTAAGGCTGCCGCGACAGGAGTTTGTGCCGTGCCCGAGCCGTTGGCACTTGAAACAGCGCCGCGGGTTCGGTATGTACGGCCGGACTGAACATCGGATGTAACCTGCGTTGATAAATTCTGGAAGGGTGGACTTGTCAAAGGTTAGGATGAGGTGCTTTGTCGGTATTTGTTTATCGTCTCTGCGGATGGTTATGCGCCTGACCGCTGTTACGCCCTGACTACGAAGGCCCTCCAGCAGGTCAGCTTCAGATTCATTTAGTAGGTCATACTCGGAAATCACGCCCTGGGAGCTGTTTAGGCTGCGGTGGGGCGTGACTCGGATTGGCAGATCGGCGATGCTGGTTTGAGCAAGGAGTTTATTGGCCTGATCCTGGCTACTGACCTCTACAAGAATTTCACCGGTTCGTTGTTTTTTGGCCTTATACGACCCTCCAACAATACCGTCAAGAAACTTTGAAATGAGAAATACCGACTGTGAAGCAAGAGGTTTTGATTGGTCTACAGATTCCATCACGATGAAGCGAGGATAGTTGTTCGGTTTCGGAGGACTCAAGTCAGGAAGTGGTGGAAAGGAAACTTCGGTGCGGCCCCTTTTCGGGGGCCGATCACGTCTGGGGGGGGGTTTGGAGAATGCCATATGATACATTGAAAAGCAGGGAGACGGGGGTACTTTCTCCTTTGACCTTACCCTGGTAGTCAAAGAGGTCCCGGAGCTCCCTGCCTGGTAGACAGGCAGGGAGCCCATCGGCCGGAGCTTGACCAAGGCTCCGACGGCCACCGTTCGTGGTTTCTAACCCTCCACCTATAAACACATTGCCACGGTTGGATCCAGCGTATGTTTGGGGGCTCGGGGTCCGCGGTATCGCCAGTACCGTCACCAAGATTGCTCAAGGTGCCCCGTGCGGGGCTCACAAAATTCTCATCTTCTGTTGACATACGTTTTAGAAAATAGCTGACGATTTCTGGGTTTGGTAATTAAAAGATTTAGAGCAGCCGCTGGATAATCCGACCGGATTAAGTCGGCACAGGTAGCAGAAAGCAACGCATTGTCCCACATTGGCGCTAATGTCAGAGTAGGGCTTTTGTTTCTCGGCGGGGTACTTCGGTCTTTTGTCGACGTAGTCTTTTTAACAGCGGATTTATAGCAGGTGACCCTTTTTGTCCATCTGCTGAACGTACTGTGTCACGCTGGGACGGACAGTGATGGGCACGTTTCCAGTAAAAAGTAACAGTGTTACAGTTACGTAAGACAAAAAAGTAGCTCAGTTACAGTTACAGTTAGTTTCCAAAAGTAACTTCTTACAGTTACGGTTACCCTGAAAATGTAATGTCGTTATTTTTCCATTACTTTGTGGAACCAAGCGAATGATCACAAACCATATGATAGAGATTATTGAACAAAAACGAACGAACATGTGCGGGTAGTCAAGAGGGTAGTGGGAAGCCCTAGGCGAAGGGAACCTAAAAGGGGGCACACAAAAAAATCCAAAAAAACGGTGTGCGCGACTCATTTTGTTGCATCAACTTTTTTATTCATGCTCCCTTGGTTAGCAAATTTATTTGCAAAACTCCTTGTGACTTTGAATGAGTTGTTTCTCAAAGTTTGAATACGCGAGCTTCCCTCTTTTTGTAGGTGCAATTGCCAGTTTCTTTTTTTTTTTTTCGCTCGGCTGAGAGCAATAAAGAATTTTTAAGAATTCACTTTTAAGGCCGAACTCCAACCGCGCTCTTCTGAAGGGAAGATAATCCTTCTAGCGACCTCCTGTTCTTAACTGCGAGGGGAGCCGTGTTGGGGAAAAGTGAAATGTGGAGATGATACGGGGAATAAGTGCGAAAAAGCGGAAAGCCCGAGCTCTACGTCGGCCTTTAACGAGTGTTTCTGTTGGATAATTTCTATAAAAAGGAACTAACTGTAACGGTAGTTTCTGTAACAGTTACCCAATAAAAAGTAATAGCGTTACAGTTACAACTTCCTCTACCTTAAAATAAACTAGTTATACTTCAAAGTTACTGAAAAAAGTAACTAGTTACTGGTAGTGCGTAATAGTAACTAGTTACTGTCAAAGACTGCGCTTGGGCGGGAGCAGGCTCCCGGACCTACGGCCAACGTTACTAGTAACGTTGCCGTTCCCTACGGCGGCCTCGGATAAACCTATTCCACTACCAACCGATAGAGGGCGCAGTGCTCTGGGAAAGGAAGCTTCCTCTTTTTCCCGCTAGGGGAGGGAGAGCGGAGAGAGCCTTCTGCCCCTGACGTTTATTTGCCGTTTTTTTTTTTTTGTGCTACCGGTAGAACGTGCGCAGCGGCGATGCTACCGTTCACGGGTGAGGGCCCGTTGACCTTCGAGCCAGCACAAAACAACTACAGGTCCGCTGTTTCATCCGATTTCACAGTGACTGAAACTGGGTTTAGTTTTTTTGTTTTCTTTTGGATTCTTGTTCCTCTCTCTTTCTTTGTGCGCAACGTTGGCTTACTCAAGTGCGTCATCATCTGCGAATGCCTCTCGAGGAGCCATCGCAATTGACTTTGCGGTGCTGATAGGCTGCCATAGCAAAGACGCCTCCCTCCCGCGGCTTCTACTCTCAGTTTTCGCTGCTCCGTCATTATACGCTTCCAAGGCAATGGCGGGTATTCTTGTCTCGCTATTGCAGCGTGCTTTAAGGCGACGCTTCAAGTGAGGGTGTCACCTCCGCTATCGAACGACGACAGTAACGAATTTGGTTTAATATTACCGCAATAATTTTCTTTCATACACCATCAAAAATATATCACATTGGTGCAGCAATTCTTCGGAATAATTTTCTCCCATACACCATCAAAAATATATCACATTGGTGCAGCAATTCTTCGGATACTCTACTTATTCGGAAGAATTACTTACACCGAGCTATACACCGTGCTCTTTCACAGACAGCTCCACTACGGTGCAGAAACGTATAGCTGAGACGACATGGTATTACGAGAATAGTTAGCCGATTTATACCAACGTCTGCAGACTTCGTGTGTTCCTAAATCTGCAATACATCGAGTATCTTTAAATTCGCCTTCACTACCGTACACAAATCATTTGCTGGGAACTTATTTTACCAGGGGCAATTTAAGCAGTTTTATATGAAGGCCAATGCATCTCTATGAAGGGATGTACTTCAAGTGTCTTTAAATTCGGCTCCACTACACCCATATGCGTTGCAGGGAACGCGCTTTTCCAAGAGCACTTTTAGTCGTTTTATATGATTTTCGCCATGCTTCTCCATGGAGCACTATACACCTAATCTTTTTGAAGTCGGCTTCGCTCATGATATCAGGCTTTCCAGTAGTCTTGAGAACCATTTACACGCTTTCGACGAGTTGACTTTAAAAATAAAGGGTCTTCTAAACGTTCGCTTTAAGACGTTTTTCACTTCGGTTTCTTGAGCATTCTACGCTCATGGCCTATTGATCTCATTACCTCGGGTATGACCCATAACGACAGACATTAGAGCTAGACCAACGATTCCGATTACGAGTTAGAGTTCGTTTTAACTCCAGAGCATCTGCTGTTTCTTCGGGTGTGCAGGCGGTCCTTTGCAAAGACATTTCTGCCTGATTCCGAGGCGAGAAGAAAAGTGCGATGCTGCCCACTTTCTTGTATCCCGCCCACCACATCGGTGAGCGAACTGTCTGACAAGAGCATTAACAAGCGAGCGCTGAAGGATTCTTAGGCAAGCTCGCTTGACTGCCTTTAAGGTCACTGTTGTTGCGGTGCTAGCCAAAATGATACTAGCCCACTGCCCCATCTGACTCTTGCTTTCCAGAATCGAAATTAATTTCACAATTATTTTGATGTAGAGAGTGACCGGCACGTATGAGACTCACTCACTGCTGGCCGTCCCGCAGTGGACTACTACATTCAACGATAAATTCAGGTTGCGTAGTGAGCCGTCAACGAAGGTTTCCCAGAACAGCAGTCTTCTACGTTCCAACGTGTGATTATCGCGTCACCAGGGACGTGAATCTCCTCTGCGCTCAACTGCCCTTAACGCCTCTGCATCGAGCCATCGCACTTCTCAGCGCTGCGACAGCATCAAATGACAACACGGCCACGCCTCGCTTGGTTGCAGCGCTGATCAAGCGAGCGCGCTTCTGGAGCTGTCGTCCACAATGCGACCGCTTTAAGAGAGGCAACGGGGGTAGAAAAGGAGTGGTAGGAAGTCTCTGCTCTTGGCACTTATCGCACGAAGAAAAAGAAGCGACGGCAGCGGCAGCCACGCGAAACGGATCCCTTGCCATGGTCTCGTCGTGCTACGCGGTCGCCAAAAAGAAAGTGACCTGCGCCGCACCCGTTCTCCCTACCTCGTCGGCCATCTTGTTTCTTATCCTCTCCGGTAATTTTTGTCTTCGGGTTGAGGCGGTGTTTGCAAGGTGAGCGTCGCTACTAGCCAGGTCCGCCGCATACGCCGTTTTTGCTGGTGCTTCCATGTCGCTGAAACTTGGACTGCAATTGTCCCAACCTGACCTCTCCCTGCTTCCTCTCCCCTTCTATCTCTCTCACCTCATTCTTCTTCCCTATTAGTGGCTCACCCCCGTCCTATGGGATTTGTACACCACTGGCTAACTGAGGCTTTTGGTGCTTCAGCTTCAAGGGCTCTGCTTCGTTTCTTTTATCGTGCCTCTTACAGTTTCTCCCTTCTTCCCTTGCATACATTCCCTGGGTCATTTTCTCTCTTTTTCTCCTGGTACCATTTTGCTTTCAGCCAAGATTGCGCCATTCACAATTTGTGCACTTTGTTCTCTTCTTCGCTCTTTTCCTTTCCTCTTTCTCTTCTTCCCTCCCTTCTTTCCTTTATTCTTCCTTGTATCCTTCTTTTCTTCCTTTGTGTGCGTTGCTTCTTACATTCCGTCTTAACGAATTTCTCGTTTACTTTGTATCGTTCCTTTTATTCGCTTTCACGTTATTTTTTCTTTAATATTTATCTTGTTTGATTTTTTAGTTCATTCCTCCCGAGTGTCCTTCCATCTTTGTTGACGTCTCCCTTTCGGGCTTCATTTCTATTCGTCCTTTTAACACCCATCTTTCCTGAATTCCATTCGATTCTTTGTTGATTACTATTGCGTTTCCAACTCCTCATCCAGTTTTTTGTCTTTCGGCATCTGTCTGATCATTTCATTACTAGCGGTTTTTTTTTTGATAGGGCGGAGTTTGATCGCCGAACAGAAGCGCGTAAAGGAATTGAAGGGGTGATAAGAGAAAGCTCAAGGATAGTAGAAGTGGAGGAGGGAGGCGGAAATATATCTTTGAACTTAGCAGGTTAAAGGGCGAAGAAGTGAGTGGTGTGATGGGCCGCAGAGAGAGCGAGGGGATTGAGGAGAAGGGAAATTTGTAAAGGCTGGAATAAGGTGAGCGAAGCCAACCGAAACAATACTAATATCTCATTCACATGCCCCAATATTGGCGTTTCTGTGACAGGTAATCGGTGACTGGCGACGTGCGATTTTTTCTTTTTTTTCTCCACTTACTGCGGCCTCTACACCGAACTTATGTCTCCCGCGTATGTTGTCCCTCCACCGTTCCCGCAACCGTACCTGCTTACTTTGGTCTTGCCTTCGATACTTCTTTTCTTTGACTCTTCTATGGTTACTTTATTCCTTCCTTAACTACTTCCTTCTTCCTCTAGCCTTTATTCCTTATTTTATACCGTAATTATTGCCCACACTGTTTCTGTACTTTTTTTCATTTCCTTCTCCAAGTTTGGCACCTTTAGTCACATCCTGTCCTCATCACCTCCTTCTCCTCTCCTTCCCACCGGCGCTTAACGTTTCCTCCATTCTCTAATTCCCCAACCACTCCCGGTGCACTGCATGCCGTAACGATCCTTCACTAGAAGACTGGTGTTGCTTAAAGGTAGCGTTACTCAATCACTAGTTCCCTAGCACAGACTTTAAGCCGTGCACATCCTACCGTATGAATGAAAGACCCATAACGGCATCTTGAGCAGATATGAACGAGAAGCTGAAACTGAATGGCACAGCGCTCTTTAAATCGTTTGTTTTTCTTTTATTGGCCCCATGATCGCGCAACTGATGCTTGAGAGGTTCTCACCCATGAAAGTGGTGACTTTCGTAATGCGCTCCAATCAGTCTTTCCTGTCCAACTATCTCCTCTTTTAATTCAACGTCGAAGGAGCAGTGGCTGTCCTTGTGTTTTTCAACCACTCATAGCTGTTCTTTTGTGCCTTTTTTTTTGCTGGTAAGAGAAGAAACGACGCCGTCCACTTATCGTGCGCTCTCAAAAAACTCCTAATGGAGCCCTGACTGTACTCCAAGTGAAGCCGGAGTAGTCGCATACTCGGTGTTCTTACGACACAGCAATTCGGACAACCATTTTGCATGGAAGCGGGAGAAAGCAACAAAAGAAGGTGAGTTTGGCAACTGCGTATTCTTTACCTCTGTGAAATCTGCCTGAGGTTTCAAGGCTTAGCAGTCGTGTAGGTGGAAGAATCGCGCTGTTCTCTGTGCGTAGACCCAAATTCTGCGCCTTCTTGACGGGTTGGGTGACTTGCAAGACACTGAAGCTATAGCATAAATTCGGGTGCTATAGCTGTTCTTTTTTCCGCTTCTGTTGGAGGCGACGCGCCGGTAAGCATGTAATTTGTTATGTTGCACTGCTTGTTAGTGTACCTTTGTCAAATACTTGTATTTCTCTCAATAACGGTGCTTTTTCTTGTTTCTCTTGTTGGCACTTTGTCTTATTTTCGTTTTAGATGCGACTGCATCTCATTCACTCGCCTTGTCCCTCCATACGGCGTTGTTGTTGTCCGTCCACACCCCTCCCCCATTCTCCTCGCCGTGCGCGCTGCGCTCTCCGCAGCTCATCCCCTCTCTTCTCCGATAGCGAACACTCTCTCGCGAGAGGCATTGGATTGGATTCGATTGGATTGGTTTGGCTTGGCTTGGATTGGATTGGATTTGGATTGGATTGGATTAAAGTGGATTGTGTTGGATTGTGTTGCGTCAGAGCCGCGTCACGTTGCGTCATAGCCGTGGCAGGGGGTTCACGGCACCTTTCACGCGATGTGAGAATCAACCTAACGGAAACAACAACGGAACCCCCTATGCGTCGCATCTACACACGGGTTCCAGCGAGGAGAGGTGGGAGAAATTTTTGTTGACTGGCTTGTCACACTGTTCTGATGGCTTTAGCCGCTTTTCTAAAATATTGAGCATGATCTCGAAGTGCGTGAGCAACAGACATGAACGCACAATGGATCAGCGTCTAACATGCTCATGGCCGAAACGATATTTGCGAATGCTTTCCGCATTTGACCTATTGATGGATTGCAGACTTGTGTCATGTATAGGCTACAAACTTTGCAAGCAAAAACGGCTGACGAGAACTATGCTCCATAATGCGAAATTGGTGCGAAGCGGCACGAACTGTAGTTTTCTCAGTCATGGCGCGTAGCTGGTGCGTCTCAAGAAGTGATCGCATGATCAGCGAACGCACGTCCGTGCGTGCTACTCCGCCTCATCTCCCACCGCCTCGACTCCGGCGAACATGTAGTTGGACATCATGTTTGGACCTCCCGCGCAACTGTCACGCCGTTCGGATGAGCCACCAAACGAGACCGACGCGAAGCATATCAACCGGTTGCCTCACTCGTTGTTGTTCAGCACTCACTCCTGAGTGCTGCAGTGCGCTAAGGCAGCACTCACTATAGTGGGTTCTCAGGATTGCAGCGATGGTGACGTTCATCGTTGGCGGCGCGAACAGCGTCTCAGGAAGTGAACGGCGCACATCATCGACGAGCGCATGACGGCACGCGCTGCTATGGCGTCATCTCGCAGCGCGTCGCAACTGCCCAGTAAGTCTCACTGCCTCCACCTCACACTTTACACATGCATCGCATCCGAATAGCGTCTCGTGCGGGCTTAGCACACTGCCGTCACCGTCACACTTTCGCCGCGCTTTCCTCCCCCGTTTTCTTTCGGTCTTCAGTCGCTCGGTTACGACGCCGACGATGATGTCAAACCAAAGTAGCCGTCGCCAAAGGGCCGCGCACAAAACAGCGAATAATTTCCCCAAATGTATCAAGTGAACGCCCTCGCCCAGATAACCTAAGCAACGAGACAAGGAACACGCGATTGTCTTTGTTTGCGATGTAGCACACGTTTAATTAGCCTAACAAAACCAGGAAGGAATAATAAATTCTATGTCACCTAAGCCCTGCTCAAGTGACTAGGAATTACAGACCTCTTGTGTTGAAGTGTTGAATGGATATGACGGGGATGTGTGTGCTACAGTGTATCACCGCGGCGGTCGATGTAATCAGTTGATGTAAAAAGCAGCTGGATATGAGCCCGCATCTCCCTCCACGAGGCAAACACAACTTTATTGCAAACACTGCGTAAAATACCCAGACAAATTACAGGACAAAGAAAACCCCTGTTTTTGTACCGAAATGGCCGACCTCTAAGAAACCTAGTAAAACCTCGGCAGAATATAGTCGACCTTTTTTTTCAGTGTCCAAACATTCGGACTTGCTGGATATTCTGGTCTTTTCGCAGGAACCGCGAGTTGTTCCATAGGAGTAACGTATATGAACAACGGATATTTCCGACAAAATATTGTGAAAAGTTCAGTTTTTTGACAAAATGTTCTCCGACAGAGGAACGGTGCCACTCTAGGACGACGCCATGTTGAATCCTAACCACCTGGCTAGCTTCGGATTATATGGGGATCGGCTTGACCCCCGACAGGACAGCCGACTTTGATCTTTCGCGACATTTTGAGAGTTTGCTGCAGGGGACAACAACGTACTGCTGTGCGCCAAGTTAACAGACGACGAGATCGTGCGCAAGGTGACCCCGCTCCGGCAAAGCGACTCTGACTCCGACGAAGACACTCCCGACCGCCCGCAACCGTCAACGCAAGACATTGCCAACGCTATGGCGTTGTTGTCCAATGTTTACGAAAAAACGTGACGCTTGCAGTGGTGCAAGCAAACGTTCTCACACGAAGGAGGAATTTAAGGCAAGGAACCATTCGCGACTTCTAAAGTGTGGTTTAAATGCAATAAAATTCGCTTTTGCGACTCACGGCTTTTTCGGACTGCTCTTTTATTCCGTCTATTTTTCGCCCCCCCCCCCCCCCCCAGGTCCGGAAAATCGGTCGGCTACTGCACTAATATTTTGCATACAGCGAGGACATGGCTTGGATATGGATGCTGTAAAAAATTGGGGCAAGGCTGGAAAAACAGCAGAGCTGGGGGTAGCCCTAGCTTCTCCCCACACTGACCACGGATCCCAGGAGACACGGAGCAGTCGTACCCCAGCAGTGCAAAGCCGTTTTGGACGGAACTGTAAAGCATAGGGCATTAACCCTCGTCATCCATTTCGTCGTCGTCTTCCGGCGGCACAGCCACGTAGGGTAAATCCTTGCGCAGTGCGTCCCCGCCTCGGAAGACCTCCACTTTTTGAGCTGGTCCGGTGGTCGTCTGCACGTGTGGATTGTGGAGGGATGGCTTCACAGATTCGCGTTCATCGTTTTCGGCGCGGCGGACCCGCCGCGCGCTGGTCGCTACTCGACGACGACGACGACGATGACGACAGCAGTGGGAGCTCCTCATATGGCGTAAGCCCACGTGCAAGCCTGGACAACGTCGGGCGGTCGCCGTGAGGCACGCACTCCCATGTCTCGGTATTTTTTTTTTTTTTTGCTAACGCCACTGAGCGAAGGCCGTGTCCGGCACCTCAAGCCGTGGACGCCGGGCGGTCGCCGCGAGGCACGCGTTCACGTGTGATCGGTGTTTTGTGTTTCCGCCAGACAAATTTATGTCTCCTTAAACAGCTCTACGGTTAATACTTTGCGGATTTATAAGCAGATTTTGGGTACCCTGCTGTTAAAAACCAGTGCCCATACATTTTATGTCGATAGTTTCCGTGGGTCTGGATAGTGGTAGAGCAAAGTGAAAAACTCGAACAGCGTGAGAAGCCAGCTGTAGCGTTCTATATTAACTCTGCGAAACACGCCGCATTACACCGATCTCCGGAGTAATGCCTTCTGAAAGGACTGCGATGAGTTGGAAAGTGGCACTTCGTTAAGAGAGTGAAACACAGGATTTCCGCAATTCCCAAGAGGAAGCGAGGGAACATCAAATTGCATGCGCGCATACGATCTGAAGCAATTGGTAATGTATAAGAAACTTTTACTTTCGAGTAGTTTGCTCGTAGTTCGCCGTCTAAGAGAGTAGTTCCCCCTCTAATATTCCTTGCGGGGATTATTTATCTAGCCTCAGTTTTGCTCAAGCAGGGTTGACTTAGCAGGAAGTCATTGTTCTCCTTGGTTTCTGGCTTATACGCTATAGGCAATCCCACAGTTTTGAACCAGCAGACTTAGATACGTCTGTTTTAGGGTGGGACCTTAAGGCACATGGAATTGTTCAGCAGCCTGGGCTTCAGGCTATTCTTAGTAAGATTTGGACTTGCTGTGGGGAAACTTTCTGCGGGTATGTAGTCATTCGGGCAGAGCAAAGGTATCGAATTCACTTCGCAATATTTCTGGTAAACCACGAGTGCACGGCTCTTTTTGTAGCCATATCTTTCTCTGAGATGTCTACGTATTTAGAACAAACAAGTTTACCGAATCGTTTGCAAGTCCACGGAAACCAAAATAATCACGACTGGTAAACGAAAGTATCGTAATAAAATTAGTCGTCTTAGTGCCAATTGGTGTGTGACTTTTTCCGAGATACCTATGTTACATTTAGGGCCGTACAGCATTCGCGGTAACGTTGGCTTCACCGAGAGGCCTCTTTTGTCGCCGGACGTTGGAAGCGATTGAACCATCGGGGGTTCCGACATACAGCTTTGCTGTAAAAATGTACTCCATTGTAGCATTGAAATAACTCAAAAAAGCCTGCAGAGAGATTTCTCGGAAACGTTCATATCAACGACGGAGGGAAATGAGGGTATATTTGTGGCGGATGGAAGAACATCATTTTTAGGGAGAAATAAATCAAATCGAATTCTCAGCACAAAATAACGGTTGTTCCTGGCGAGCGCCGCTTTGGACGGCTCAGACCGAGCCATTCGCTACGATTCGTCTGCCACGTCTCTAAAATTCTGTTCAAGTTCGGCAAGACCCCGAGAGACGTAAAAGTAAACCGCTGTCGGCACCACCGGACTCGATTACGAATGAGAGGAAAACGAGATTTGAGGGAACTGACCAGTCAGGGTAAAGGGAAAGGTAAAAGTGAACGGGTAAAGTTAGAGTGAAGCAATTCGGACATCGCGCACAACAATTCTGAGCGCACTTGCAAGGCCACTGTAGCAAAACGAGACCAAATAAGAACGAATGGTCGTTCTTTCTGCCCGACGCGACGAAAACGGTCGAGGCCGCAGAAATATACACTTGGTTTGGGAAAAGCGCAGCGTCCTTTTGTATGAGTCGTTGTGCTTTCTTTCTCACGGAAAGAGAAAAAACGGTGCGCAGAAAAATATTGGGGCCACTGGCGTCAGCTTCGAGGCACTGGAACGGAGGAAATAACAATCCGGGGCGTAGGAAAGGATCCTGGCTGTTACATAGAATGCGGTATACAGACAAAGAAGGGATGAAGGTAGCGGGAAGAACAATAGAGCAAAGTCGCCTACTGGGGAGAATCTAACAAAAGGGTCGGAAGTTTGCAACGCTGGCACGAGAAGAACACCATCAGAACACAACAAAGCAAGGTGGGGATTGCATAATTCCATGGGAACGGTTTGTAGAGCGATGAACAGATACGCAACCAAGAAATGGGGGAAACGGGGACAGGAGTGCGATGGGTGCAAGGGAACGAATAAGAGGGTAAACCTTTCTAGAAAACCTCATGTAACCTCGTCTTAAGGGCAAGTATCTACATATATGCACGTTCCCTTGTGGACTTTTCCGCATTTTATCATAAAGTATCGGCTATGGTTTCTGTTCCCCTTTTGGAAGCACCGGAGCATCGGTTGTATCTGCAGACATGTAAAAGTGGGAAATGTTTTATTTTTCAAACTTGTGTTAACATTTTCAACACCCGCCCGCACGCACGCGCAAAGGTTCGTCGTGTAACGCAACAAGCATTTCGTTTGTAAAAACATTGCCGCATCTTGCACTAAGGATGCAAGGCTGGAGAAAGAGCACAGGTGGAGGCCCCTCTCCCATCGTCGGAGACCCCGCTGTTGCACCTCACATAGATTTCCAAACTTGCCGCTGAAAGGTCTCCATGAATGGCAGGCTCGGATGATTTTAGTAAGTCCGCAGGCTTTCACATCTCTCCCAATGTGACCGAGTGAGCACGCGCAGGAACCCGCAGCCACCGGCTTCGCGAACTCCGTGTCTGTGCTCTGCACTTCAGGCTAGAACGTGCGTGAACTGCCAAAGAGAACAGCACGCCAGACGGCACGCCTCCAACGCCGTGTAGAGTGTTCTGAAAGGCCGAGCTGGCCGACACCGAGCGCCCCTCGCGAGGCGAGCGCTCAAGTAGGCTCGGTATTTTTTCTTAATATTTTTTGCGAGTTCCTCACGTCGCGAAAACCCACGAGCAAGCCTGGACGCCGCCGCTCCACACCAGCCTTTATACCATGTGTTGCTCTCTGACGTCACCACTTGAAGGGGCGCCGCGTCCTGAGGCTCGGAGAGCCATGCATAGCTCGCGAAGCGAGCGCTAAGCTATGCAGAGCTGCGCCAAGGGGTTACCAGTCAACGCGAGGTGACGTCATCGCTGCGGGAGGTTTTTTGGGGCTACGGATGGATAACCCTCGGCTTAATCAGCGCCATGGGCGGTATGTCCTCCTTACGAACTGCCATTCGCTAAATGCACCCTCTGTTAGTAGACTACGGTCGTGGGTGGGGTCATCAGGTGAAGGTCGTTGGTTGGGCCAGCTCTGTTTAGGTTGGGAAAGAAATGAGACTCCAAACAACCTGAATTGGGGAAAAGGTTGTCAACGAAAAGGAGCTGTAAATTACAAGGGCACGGTCCCATCGTGAAGTAAAAACAGATTTTGGAAAGCGCGGAAAGAGCTGTAGCATTTTTAAAGCGAAACTCTTATTGGGTATGCGAAACAAAAATCCGGCAGTCCTCTCCAAGAGAAAACGACTATAGCGCAACCCCATGAGCAAGCAATAAAAAAACAGGTTGCTAAGTAGCCAGAGGTTAGAAATGTACTTTAGATAGCCCTGTAGTAAGAAGAAATGGGGTCTGGTGGACCGCCAGTGTCACAAAGTGGATACCAAGAAATAGGCATAAGTGAAGGGGAAGTCCAATAACACTATGGAGAGAAGAAATATGGAAATTTGGTGGAACAGAATGGACTCGAGCAGAGCAGTACAGGAGCGACCCGTGTGCGGCCGACAGAAACCCGCGTGCGGCGGAAATGCGGCCACCAGTGATCAGCCGCAATGCGGTCTTCGGAGTCCAACCGGACTACAGCTGCCGAAAGTACGGCCGTGCAACGAACATTGGGGTTGAGCCACAGTACGCTAACTGTAATGAGGCCCACTGCATGCAGTGCCACCAGATGACTCAGTCACACTGTGCAGCTGCCCAAACCCACCATTTTGGATACATGCACCCACTTCAAAGTGAGCCCGCACAACACCACCAGCTGTCGAGCCTTCAGCACAGCCCTGCTTATTGATCTGCCTCGGTTGACACCAAAAATCATTTATTAAACACTGGTCACAACCTGTCCTTCCTATAATTGCTGTGCTTCTTTTACTGCCGGATGCAACGAACATTGGGGTTGAGCCACAGTACGCTAAGTGTACTGAGGCCCACTGCATGCAGAGCAACCAGATGACTCAGTCGCACTGTGCAGCAGCCGAGACCCACCATTTTGGGTCCACTCTACCCACATCAAAGTGAGCCCGCACAACACCACCAGCTGTCCAGCCTTCAGCGCAGCCCTGCTAATTGATCAGCCTCAGTTGACAGCAAAATTCATTTAACACTGCTCACAACCTGTCGTTCCTATAATTGATCTGCTTCTTTTACTGTCGGATTCAGAAAATATTTATTTCTATTCTATAGCTGGAATTGCTGTATTGTCCAGGTCGTGATATCTCCTGTGCGGCTCAGCTGTAATAAACAGGGAGGGTGCGGCGGAGGGCACGTACTTTAGTGCGTTGAATTTCACAAAGATGAAAGGGCCGCTTTAACCAATTTCTTTTATCACAATCTTCCTGAACACTTCTACGTGCCACAATCTTCCTGAACACTTCTACGAGCTGACTAAGTCAACTACTTTTACAACAGTTGCTTGACTAGTTGTATATGAAAACGGGCGTGCATGCCTTTACGAAGCGTTTCGGACCGTTACGAAACACTCAGGAACATTCCATATAATTTCCTTCACACAAAAATTATGTGCAGTTTTTGACCATTTTTCTAAGCAAGAAATTTTATACGTAATGACCTATTCTGATGAGCTTTTACAGCGCTGATTCTAGAAGAGGTCAAACGGGTACCTTCATTTCCAATCTATTTTTGATGTTGTTTTTATGGTTACGTGCACACCACTTAATACTCCAAAAGCAATTAAGTTTCCTCAAATGTCGTACTTCGTTAAAATTGTAAACATGTTTCGAAAGACGCCCTGCTTCTGGCAGCTGCAGTTCCATCCAAATTTTGGTACACGCAAGAAGAGGCGTAATTGTAGAGTTTCATAATTTGGTTTCAGACCAATGAAATAGCAATAGTAGTATGCATACAGTAAAACTTTGCACACTGCAACGAATACAAACATAACATTTCATTCGTCGAATTTGAATGCGTAAGGCTCTCAACAACTTATAGGCGAACTTGTGGCTCGGCACTCAGTATACCCACTTTCCTCCAGCGTTAGAGTGTAACAGGACATTTCTCGCACGCCCATAGAAAACACCGCCATCCATGCTTTTCACTCCAACCACGTTTCACTCCGGCCACGTTTTCGCACTTTCTGCAGCGTCAATGGTTGCGTGTTAATACTTGTATTACGGCAATTGACACTGAGGAAAAACCATTTCTGTACCCTGATATTCCCATTTGCTGTCGAATGCTCTCAGCAGCGGTGGCGTAGAGGTAGAGCATCCGCCTCGCTTTCAGAAGGACCGTGGTTCGAATCTCGGAGCCAGACAATTTCTACCGAATTTAAAATAAGGAAATCCGCGTATTGATGAAATTGCAGAATGGGCCTTCGGGTGCGACATGACCCCGGCGACCATTGCCTGTAACGCACTCCTTCACCAGAGCAGGATTGGCCACCCTGGTGTAGTAATGGCCACTACCTTCTATGAATACGCGAATTAATCCATGACCCTCAGCCTCCAGTGGCTGCGAAGCATCTGACCACGGCGACTGTCAGACCTGTGACACAGTAGGGGGTGGGTGCTAAAAATACCTGGAGCCTGACAGATCGCCATTGGAATCTGAACCTGGCAACGTTTAACACGACAACTTTATCCAGTGAAGGGAGTCTAGAGGTGTTGTTTGAAGAATTAGAGGTCATTAAATGGGATTCCATTGGGCCCAATGAGGTTAGGATGGCAGGAGACGCCTGTACGGTGCTGCAAAATCGACACGCCCTGTGCTACCGTGGTCTAGTGGACAGAACCAAACTGGGAGTGGGATTTCTAGTCAATAAAAGCATAGCTGGTGACATTGACGAATGCTACAGCATTAACGAAAGGGTAGCCGGTCTTTAAATTAGGCTTAATGAGAGGACCAAACTCAAGGTGGTACAGGGCTACACGCCTACATCCAGCAAAGACAACCAGCTAGATGAACGCTTTATGAAGAAGGGCTTGCGTTCGGGCTAGTTGGTATTCTATAACGTTCACCTCAAACGCACAAAATCACGCGGGTGAAATGACTGTTGTAAATAAATATTAAGTTGTGAGGAAGGGGAAGGCGCGAAATTCCTGGTCCATTCCCAGCTCTGGGTCCAGCTTTTTCTCGTGGATCCGCTACAATGGCCACAGCAATATGCCGGCACTGAAGCCACTGTGATTGCTGTGCAAGCAACGTGGAACCTTCCTCAGAATACCTAGAACTACCAAGAATGCAGGTGCCTTCAACCAAGACGCAACATTTGGCCATCTGGAGGTGTCAAGTGTGTTCAAATGCAGCGCACCATGAACCCAAATGACGTATCGCAAGCAATAAATGGCTGGACACGACGTCTACACTCGCGACGTCTACGTACTCTCCCTTCAACGAGGATGGCACTGTAATCGATTTGCAATCGCAGCTAGAAAACTCGTGGGAGTTGATACTATACGTTGCTCAGAGGATCTCTACCCACTTCGGCGGCGCTTGCAACGAAATATTGCGAGCCCTCGTGAATACAGTCCTCACACTATAGGTGTGCTGTGGAGCTGCGCCCATTGACTTTTAAAAAGCACAAATTCACACTCTAGGAATCTTGTTCCGGGACTACCTTTCGTAGCTCATCGGCATCCCACGTCATGCGTGATTGAGGACCTAGAAGGTACGCTAGGCTGCCCCTTTAGAGTCGAAGCTACCAGCCAGAAAGGACAGCAATATGTCGATGTGAACCGTCTCCAGCGCTGGCCTAGCTAATGAATGCGTCATTGGCGATCTATGCTCTATCGCTCTTAATAAAACTGTGCGCCCACATGCTCGTTTTTAGACCTGCATCGCAGAAAGTCAGCAAGGAGAGGCACACGGATTAGCCGAAGGCACGGGCACGCAGCACCAATAACCTCAAGCTACGGGCTACTCCGGTTTACACAAGCACAGCTTAGAACAAGGACGCACGGGAGGCCACCCTTGTATTAGTAACTCCCTTTTGGCCGTACAAGGGTTCACAGGCTTATGACTATCGCAACAGTACAACTGTTGTGGTAGTTCCACAACTGGAGTCCTACGACGTGTGGATGGTGACACTCGTGGTGAGCACCGAGGTGGCACGTTGTCTCTGTGCGCTGTACCGAAAAAATGTCAGTACTGTCCAGTGACAAAAAACCATCAGACGCTTCCAAGGACCAAGCACTAATTTTTCAGTGTACCACCTCGTTAGGAGGATTCGCGCAACTCTACAAAATGAACACAACGTTAAAATGGGGGTCGGCTGGGTACCGGAACACGTGAGCAGCTTCGGAATTGTGGTGGCTCAGGCAGCTATGAGAGCACAGCATTTCAGGTTCTCTCGCTTCCCGACTACCCGGTGCCACCACTGATTGAGGTCAGACCAGCCGCCATAGCTGAACACGAGAAAATAAGATAACGCAATGGGAGGATCCCAGGCATACGTGGGAATGCACGTAAAGAATATCTTTACATATTGTTACATAGTCATTGATGTCACTATTGTGAACTGCGTAATGGAGTTCAAGTAGCACCGTTTGAAATGATTGCACAGGTGCACTGGAAAGACGGGTCGAGACAAAAGTGCCTGTATCATATTTGTTCGTTCCACGATTATGGTCGCAGTTCTCACGACATTTGCCCCGTTTCATCGCTGCCACAAATTGTTGCCTTGAGTGACGTCTTGGAGTCAGAATTCTCACCTAATATTCGTGGATAGCCCCACTTGTTCCCTAGACTGCCAGCCGTTAAAAGGGCGAGGGAGGACAAAAGTGCGACGCGTTGAAAAAAAATTTATCCGTTGTATGTCCCATAAGGTTTACAAGGCCAATGATTTCGATGGCAACCGCGCCGTTGCACTCCGAGGTGTTCGTCTGCCTTACAGCGGAACTTGGTATTTTGGCTCGAGAGCAGCACACGTCCCAAAAGCGTCGAGAAAGTACTACAGGATAAGGCTGTCTGATTACGGGACGGACATAGACTGGGGTTTTGATGCAGATTTCGTTCTTCGAGTGCAAAATCCCTTTAAGGAAAGGACAATATATCGGGTATGTTTAGCAGAAACGACTGTAGCTGTACGTGTCTTCCTCAGGAATCACCACCTCCAATTCCCAAGCCAAAATTGAATGTTGCTCACTGCCTTTTACATAAATTCTTTGTTGCCTCAGTGTCGCGCGCTACAAAGCTTGGTTGGTCATCCACCTTTACAAGTAGAAGGTTCCTGATTGTTTTTTTGCTCTACAGTTCTCACTACATCTCAGTCAGGCAGAAGAACCATCTATTTGGCCGCCACCACTGGTACGATTGACCCTTACTATATGACCGACTACAAAGACGCCTGCCGCACTTCCTGCTGGGTGGCTTATCTCCTGTGGCCCTCAAAATACTGCAAAGTGTGCGCAAACTTCCAGAACGGCTCTTCATCTGGACTCCCGGACACGAGTCCTCAAAGGAAAACGAGCGAACACACGCCGGTTGCCTGCTTTCTTACCCACGGAGTCGTTTCTCAATAAGGCGAAGACACGCAGTCGCTTCGCTCTCCCAAGCCTATTCCTCTTTCATCGAGCACAGAAATACTCGCACAGTACCGCCACGAACGACGACAGTTCCCTCCACCACATCCCTGTCTATCCAGATCTGTGGAGACTGCCTTTGGCTGACTTCAGACAAATTCCTATCCCACAGCATTCTCCTCCATGCTATGTGCCCCACACTGTTGTGCTCCCTGTGATTTCTCTCCCTACCTGGCACCCTGTACCGCATGACACGGGAGTGTCAGAAAACCGTATCACTCACCCCCCAATGGTCACCCAACGTACGAGCAGTGGGCGGGCCAGCTGGCCAGTACCATCCCCTCAATCTAGCGTAGCCTGGTGGAGAGAGCCACAGCAGCCAGAGCGGACCAGGGCTTTGAGGTCTAGAGGAGGCCCACACCACGACGTAGCCAAAACATGAGCGCCCGAAGCTAGCCTCAATAAAGCTTTCACTCACGCACCACTCACCTCACTCACTCACTCACACTCACTCACTCACTCACTCACTCACGCACTCACTCACTCACTCCTCACTCCACTCACTCACTCACTCACTCATCACTCACTCACTCACTCACTCACCCAATCACCTTGAAGATACGCAGTGGGTCAACCACAAACAGTTCGTGTACTTCACTGACGCAATGCATTGTTCTTTCCCCCGTGAGTTTGTTGCATAACAGCCCTCCTTAAAGCCTAGAAGCAAGAAACTCCGAAACCATTAGAGTCATACACGAAGCCAAATCAGTGAACCGATCGAGCTCCCACGCTATGTTATTGAGCCGGCGTTTCTAAAGTTGCTGCGGAGAATATCGCCAGCTATTGAACCAACAACTACATGGGAATTGTGGAAATGGAAATTGCGTGCCTCGGTTGTTGAGAAAACGAAATATTGTTTGGTTGAAGAGTAGTGTTGCATTCTAACCACCCACGAGAAGTAAAAACAAGGACTGAAGTCGGCACACGACAGCTCAGTAATATTACTTCTTGTACAACCATAACCTTCTTTCCCTCCATAAGAATGGGTGAGAAGCAGAGGGTGGAGCTTTCGCTTAGAGGGAATATTACGGAACACAAAAAACACGAAAAAAAGATCCCGGGCCATTTTTAACATGAAACCTGGGAAGGGCGAAGCATAGAATTATAATATATATAAAGATTAGGCGAACATTAAGCAAAGGCACAGATGATTTATATAGAAAAGCTGTGTGCCAAAATGAAGTCCGCTGCATTATGTCAAAGCCCAAAATCTTGAATTGAACTGATTCACATTTACTGGGTAGCATTTAAATTGTTTCCCCATTCTGTAACGTTGCCGGGAGGAATTTTTACGGCTTTTTTTTCCATTCTGCCCCAACCAAATTTTCCACTTGAACCTATTACAACCATGCAATAAATCTATTATGTTAAGTGAATTACCAACCCGAAAGGTGCGCTTTCATCATGATGGGATTGATTATTTTGTAGAGATTACCAAAGTAGCGCCGATGGCTGCCCCTCGCCCTGCTTTGAGTTTATTTCCTTGCTTTTTTAAATGACCAAGACGCCACCGAACATCAGTTATTTCTTTCGTTTGCTTTCCCTACGCCGGCGGTGTCTTCACGGTGGTCATCCAGTGGTCATTTTTGCCGCTTCAATGCTTCAATTAGAAGTACAGCCGGTGAAACACTTGTCTATAACACAACTTTCACACTTTCAGCGTTATTCTGCCTCGCTCGAGTGGGATTTCAAGACAACTAGGGAGGCGTTTTAATGTCTTAGCCCACGCCTTTTTTCTACATGTTTGAGGGACTATACGTATGGGAAGTTTTCAGATGGAACTACGTGAAGTGGAAATCGCTGTTACACAAAGGGTTTTCCCGACTGTACAATCGGTATGAAGCTGGCATGGCGTGCCCAAGAGCACAAAAGCAATAATATTTAAAATAAAGAACGTGGTGAGAAGGACAGCTCGCCAAAATTGTTAGGATGGCTTCAAAGTCAAATGTTGTGCAGACCAAGAAAATTTGGCGTCGTCTGCGATACTATAACACAAGAGCATCACTTTTTCTGCGTAAAAGAAGCTTCAATATGTCATGGTAATCATGCTACGCCACGAAAGGCATTGTTTCAGAGAAAATAGATTTAGTTCAAATAACAATGGAAGCTTTCACAGGTCGATAAACAATGATGCACGGATAGCACCTTAGATTTATTTCGGAAAGAGGTTTCAAAATAATAACCTGTTATTAGAATCCATCAGGTGGGCAAGTTTTGTTCCACTTTCTATCTTCGAAGTATCTTGAAAAATATATCTATTTCAAAGAGAATAAATGACGAACCATCTGTTCCGCTTAGCCTTGTTATGCGTTCCTGATTGCTTCCCTTCCGTCGTGGGTGTAAAAGACTGAAGAAATGCATTTTGTTCTTGTGAATGGTATTCCAACTTTGTCAGCGTGATCCAAGCGACGCGACATAAAGTGAGTAGGTAAAATAAGCTCAGGGCGTAGTTGTGGATGACGAAATATTTTCTAGAACAGGCAGAGACAGAAAATGTTTCAATTATATACACGCGGTTTTTCTAATATACACAAATATAGCGCTGGAAAGCATTTTTAAAGGCTACTTAAGCAGTCTGATGATACCTTCCGCACACACTTCGGCCTTCTATGAAATACCTTGTATAAAAAAAACCCCAAGTGTCCCCAAGAAGTACTACAGTACGCGACCGCTTTTTAGGACTCCAAAAATTCCGACTTGCTGATTATTCCGAACTTTGCGGAGAACCGCCAGTTGTCCCATGGGAGTGTTTTATATGAACAATGGATATTTATGACAGAGTAAACCAAAAATTCTATTTTCCGGATAACTTTTCCGCGACAGATCCAGGGCAAGACTCCTGGACGACGTCAGCATGAATCCTAAGCCACCTGGCTAGCTTCTGATTGGATGGCGATTGACTTAACTCCCGGCGGGGTAACAAACTTTGACCTTCGAGGCCATAGTTTTGCATGTACACTCTGCATTGGAAGCAATCTTGAAAGCTGGAAAGGCGTCATACGTGACCTTTTTTTTGTTTTTTTTACACCACATTTTTTATGAACCCGGTGACGCCGACTTATAAGCAACATTCTCAGAAAGTTTGTACGGAACCATTCCAGATTTTTTAAAGGGACCCTGCAACACTTTGATAAACGCTTTCACTCTTTCCTTCGCGTCTGGAAGCACCGCGAAAGCTACAGTTATTGCTAGCACGGAGCGGCACTGCGTGATTTACACGTCGCACCAGATACGCCTTCCGTTGCTGATTTGTTTTTAGACTTTATTTTTAAAGTTGCTATCGAAAAGTGTTCATTGTTGCAGCTGACGGAAAACCGCCCAACAGCCGCTACATGGCCTCAGTGACGTAATTCGGGCCGTCGAAGGACGTCGAGACCGGGAAAAATAAAAAAAAACTTTTTCAGCGAGTTTCCAAGTTATCTGATGGGCATAGAGCAGTAATGTTTGGCTGACGGTACCTTAACCCCCCCCAAATCTAAGTACTGGTTGTGTTTGGGTGACTTACGTTCTGCAAGCATTTAAAGATTTCATAAAAGTTGAAAAATGTGTTGCGGGGTCCTTCTAAGTCCCATTTAAACGAAACCAAGGTCGTTTTTCGCGACTCGCGTATTTTTCGGACTGCTCTTTTACTTGGACTATTTTTTGTTCTCCTCCAGGTTCTGAATAACCTGTCGGCTTTTGTATACAGCGAGTGCAAGTACATCGGCTTCATTACATACTGCAAATGCATTGCTGCAAAGGAATTGTTCATGAAACGTTAGCTGTGTAAAAAAACAACTGTGGAGGTCCTAGCAATACTGTTAGCTTGTTTTAGGGGTCGAAGCTCCTCTTGCTCGGGCCCTGTCCCGTCCTCGTTGCTGCTGTTATCGGGCCCATTAATGATGATTGTGGCAGGCTCCCCCTGGGTATTGGCCAACCAAAGATTGGCCGAAGAGGTCAAAACGTTCAACGCATTCGTTGCTACCCAACAAGAAGGAGAGGACGAAGAAGAGGTTGTTGTTAGTCGCCTGCGAGCTCAAGACACGTACCGGGGGTTCACGACACAAAACGCTTTGCAGAAGGCGACGACCAAGGTGGCTAAAATGTCACACACCGAATTCGCCAACTTACCCACGGGATTCTCATCGTCCAAAACAACCCCTACATAACCACCACAAACATCGACGTCGTCGACGGGCTTGTCAACGGAGCGGTGGAAAGCTTGACGTGTCAAGTCTTTATATGATGTGCGGGCGAATGTTTCACGGTTTTACCGATAAGCATTTCTGCTTCGCCCCTCTCATCATCATTCCTTCGTGGAGATGGCGGAATTTTTTTTGTTTTACGTTAGCATTATCGGATTATCGTTACCATTATTTACTTTTAGCATAACGTCTGGCCCATCAATCGTTGAGATAGACATTTATTCATTCACTGTGATCCAATTTACTGCGGCATGTAGCCTTGACAAAACCACTACGGCGAGTTGATCCCATCACCTCCTTAGAAAAACATTTTGATTCCCGGCTAGTTGCCTACGTCTTGAAAGCATAAGATCTAACAAGCCAAAAAACACGCGTTGTGGTACGGTCCTTCTTTATAATAGTGTTTAAAATCTCAGAACAATTTGGCGGCTATCAGAAAGTTCAGTTGTTTTCTATTTCTCGGTTGAAACATTCCTACTGCGCAATTCATTGCTACTACATTGTGGCGACTCTCAGAAGTTGTTGTTTTTTCTAATTTTTGTCATGAAAACTTCTACTGCGCCAATTTTTTTGCCTACGCTACTGCTGCAATCCAGCAGATTTCCCATTTCAAAGTTGGTTGACGCAGCATTCTGTTCGATCATTTTGCCTTTGAGATCCTGGTGCCAGCTGTGCACAATAAGCTAATTCAATACACTGCTTCAATGCGTACCAAACAATTCAGTCAAGAAACACACAAAATAGAGTAATGTTTGCTGTTTCTTGTTTTTTTTTTTCCGACTGCATGTGTGCGGCCACCATCCGAAGTTCTTCATTTCATTTCATTTCATATATCCATAAAGGCTCGAAGCCATTACAAAAGGGAGGGGTGAGAAAATAATGTTTACCCAAATACAATAATGCAATATTTCTCTATATGTATGTTCCGCTATTGAACGTAAAAAAAGAATTCATCATGAAATCCGAGTTTTTGACAATTATCGCAAAAATAAAAATGCAGAATAACTTACTCTGCACTCCTAATGATATAGCAAGTACATTTAATAAACGAGGTAAAACTGAGTCATACGCGCGTCTCACAGAGGCACCCGACCCTCTACATTTTACCGCCACTAGTTACAACGCGGAAAAAGCAGCGCAAAAGGCAACATCAAGCGCCAGAGGACATCAGCGCGAAGTGTATGCGTTAAAGAAAGAACCAAGCTGTCTTGTTCTTATACATAAACAGAGACACTGCATACATATTTTTTCGTCGCCAGCTTGTCACGAATAGAAGGAGCCCTCGAATAAGCCGCTTCGCCATGAAACAGACCTGAAAAAGTAAAAAGGAGAAAGTTCCTTTGTAGGCTTAGCAGAAGGAAAACCGTCCAGAAGGGCAATGACCAAATATAGCCGTTGTAGAAGTGAAAAACAAAACTAAAGTAAAAATGGTGAAGCCTGTTGGTAGTCGTTTAGGACAGCCGGTCCAAGCCATAGTTGTTTGTGGAGCGGTATAGGGAACACAGCCCACAGGAGAATGTCAAGCAACGTGGAAGAGATGGGATACAGGGGTAAAGTGGAGGAGGAATGGTTGGCCCTCCTAGTTTCATTTCCGCCGTTCCGAACGATTGGGTCCGGCCGCTATCGATAGCTCTGGCCTCGCCACGCTGCGCAGCCGGGCTTTCTCTACCCTCATTGCTCCGACATCGACCGCCCCATTGATTTCTACTCGGCATTAGTGCAATTTCTCCACTGCGTATCATGGGTTTAGAGGGAAATCGAATTCCGTCATTAAAACAATCTTTTAGCGAGTGATAACGCGTACTTTTACAAGTTCTGTACATAAGGGCGCAACGCCTGCCCTTAAGACCACGTATTTGAAAGCGTTTTATTGACTACATAGGTGCACGACCTGGGAGTGTGTATAATCCTCCCACATTCTGCCAGTAATGACCTTTGTCTTTTTTAAACTATAGAACGCTACTGTCATGTGGAGGTCTCCACACTCTAGGGCAGTCCCAGGGTTCTTCGTTACCGCTAGGCAAGCAGTAGAATATTTGATGCGGCGAAGAAAAAAATTTTCACGGAATGGCAATGTCGAGCACACGATTTGGCTCAAAAGTTCGGTCTTCCCTGTCGCACAACGCAAGGCAAGCGGAGCGTTTTCTTTGCGGGGTTCCACACCACACATTACATACTTTTATTCAAATGAGTGCACGTTTCTTTCATCCATCGAATTAACGTTGTTGGTGGCGTGGATTGGCCAATCGAATACCTTGTGGTGGACCTAACCCCGTAATTTCCTTAGATTGTCGGGCCATGCACTGCCATCAAGCCACCTTCAGACGAAAGGGGCGCAGTAACAGTCACTCATATCCACGGAGCTCAACTGACATTGGCCCGCGGTCAAGAGCTATCTATCGATTTTTATTGCGCGGAACTTAAACGTAATGACGTCATCAATCGATTGGTTTTGCTCACAAGCACCGTGAACGCCCCAGCCTTGGCGGAGTTCGTCATTGTTCAACTACATTTGTGAGCGGGCATTTCGGGGAGCGTTCAATGCACAGAAGTCTTTTTGTTGCGTCGGTGAGCGTAAGTTCGTGTTTGTGGGTGTGTGGGTGGAAGTGCTTGGGAGGACGCTGCGGGATTATGATCATTGTTCTTAAAAATAGCAGCCCCAGAAACAATTAACCAGCACACAGAAAGGAACATCATTGCTAACCACTTCACTTGACGCTGCGTCTATCTTCGACAGCCGCAGACAAGGAGGAAAACATTATTTGGAAAACAGGATGGAAGGTTGGGCGAGTTGGTGTTGATTCATCTTGAAAACAGGCGCCGGATTGGTCAATGTCTTTTCACCGCATGTTTTCAAGATTATTTGGTAACTTCAGGCTTCCTACGCGATTTGAAGGCGAAAGCCTAGCGATTATCAAGGACTTCACTGTTGCTACATCTTGTTTGCATCTCTTTCTTCGCTGTTGTTTCCTCGTCTTTCGGTACTAGTTACTTCAAAAGGCAGACCGGCCGCAATTCACGCGACAGCTTGCCCACAATCAGAGCTCTCCTCCATGTGCACATGTTCTACTTACTTGCGGTCATGTTCATGTGTCACGCGGCAAGCAGCAGGCTGATTCTTGTTCCCTCTCTTAGGGTGCCAGTTAGCACAATGGTTCCGCAGTTGGACCCCGGTCTGGATACCCCGGTTCAATTCCAGCACAAAAACGAACGGCTTTTTATTCATTTATTTTCAATTTGCAGTGGCCGCCTTTTTAGTACGGTCAGTATCGATGCCGACGACGACAGAGGTCAGTTTTCGCGTTTTATACGATACCTTAGGCTTTCGTCTCAAATACAGAGGTGGGGAGGGGGTGTTACGGGATAGCATTAACCCTTTCGATTCTATTTAACTTAACGACTCCGCGACTATTCGGAGTCTATGAAAACACCCTTGAGTTGTTTGCGAACTCTTTTTATTTCACTTTACGACTCACCGAGTATACAGGGTCTCTGAAAACATCCTTGAACTGTTTGCTAACTGTTTTTAACCTCACGGATAATAGGTGACTCGCAACAGAAGAAGAAAACTCCTACGTTTGTTTCACAACGTGTGCTGTGCTGTTCTTTGTTTACTAACGTACAAGAAGTTTGTTAAAAGCTTTTAGATCTCTTGAGTACATGAGTGTGGCGAAAGTTCAAAAGTGTACCTGTGCTTGGCTTCTAAAGCAGGCAAGGAAAACAAATTTTGAAAGTATGCCAAGGATAAAATTTAGACAGAAGGCTTCCGAACATAAGCACTAGGTTCACTTAGGCCACACCATAGGAAGACAGTTGGTGGAAGAAACTGCGACATTACAAAAAGACGAAAGAAACAAAAGGACGATTGATGATGGACCCTCTGGGAGGCGAGGACGGAGGTGGTACGTTTTCAGGAATCTTCTTTTTCTGTTCATCGAGTCCCAAATAACAGTTTTTCACAAATCAAAAAACGAAAACAAAAGAGAAAAATCAATGGTGGGCCAAATAAAAAAAACTACTCTGTAGTTACGATAGTTGGGAACACTTCAGTAAGTGGGCTCAACGGACACGTGCTTACCGTCAGGCAGCCGAGCCCTGAAGTATGCTTTGAATATCCGAAAGAAAACGAGTGAGGAACGAGGTCAACATGCACCGGCCAAAAACTACCCGAAACCGAACAAAACAGAAAGGAAGGTGCGCAAACTCAAGCTTAAGCCTTCCCGGGGTATATGCTGAAAGGCGGGCGAAGGCGAATTTCTCCTCTTTTCTCCAAAGAGGAGAATAAATAATAAAAGTGTGTCAACGATCACGTGGATGGGAGAAGCGAAAGATAAACGGAAGGGCTACGGGAGCCAATTGAGGCATCCTTCTCTGTCAAGGGGTCAGTCGGGCCCCTACAGCGGTATCCTTAATGCTGTCTCAGCCGTGGCGGAGCAGACACGTAGAGCGATAAAATGGACGCTGGGGTGACAAGGGGCCTTGGGTAAGCAAGGTGGGATGAGCTGTGCTTCTTTGATATCCGCGAGAGGCGGGGTGGGGTCGCTGATCTGATTACTAGGACTTCAGAAAGATGGAGGAATGACAGAGATGGCTAGGGACCACAGGGGATCCTCGGCAGCCGCTCGCTCTCTGGACACCATTGCACGTTGCTGCTGAGGTGGCATTTTACCTCATGTTTGCTGTCTTGCTCCAATGTGGGCTCCGATAGCTACCAAAAGCAGTAGAATAGAAAGTAAACCAGTGGCCCCCGTTTTTTTTCCTCGACGCCAACCTGTATTATGTATCCCGAGGAGCGTACATCTAGAGAAGTTGCGCTCAGTAGAGAAGCAAGCTGAACTTGCGTACTCCGCGAAAGCAGAAGGTACGTAATGAGGCAGGACAAAAAACGCGATTGTATTAGTTTTTGTTTCCTGCAAGGTCACGTTTCAACAGAACGTGAAAGGGAGGCACAGGCATCTACACCACATGGATGTGGCGTAACACGAAGAGCATAGAAAAGTATGTCAGGATATCGGGGTAAGCGTTTCTTCGGCTTGCTTCGCAGCCAACCCTTGCACCTGTGTATTCCACGATTGCGTACAGAGCATTCAAATGTGCCGTTGCCCTCACGTCGTGCTTGATCGTGCCAAAGCTGGATCGTGCCAAACGTCTTCAAACAAAGCGCTTGGTCAAGTTGGTGCATTATTATTGAAAAATACAGTGTAACTTAGACCACGACACACGAAAGAACGGCGGGACAAGCGCTTGACTCGTCGTTCTTCCCTGTGTCGTTGCTTAAGTCGCGCTCTATTTCTCAACAATATTGTTAAACCTACATCGGAAATGAGCAAATGTGGTCACCGGGCGGAGCTGCACTGGCTGATGAAAGCAGCAGCTGTGATGACAAAAATTTTCTTCTACAGAAATCACTCACATGGGGTCTGCTGCTGCCAAGGTAGCAGACGAGACGACTCTGATTCTCTTTTTGCACATTGTAGGCAGCCTCAGCCCGCTGCCATGGTTGTGGTAAGACTTGTGCCTTGGTTACCTTAACTCCGTGGTTACGATATTTTCCTTGATGTCGAATTATTCCAAGAGTGTACCGCGTCACGTCTCTGCTGCCATCATCAAGCAGGCTTCCTATTTTCAATCTGCTGCAAACAATCCGATCCCCTTCCTTAGGCTCCATGGCCCTGAAGAATTACGCGCACCTTACCGCGTTGGGCGCATTATCGCAGAAGCGCTCATGGTAACATGGTTTGAGGCCCACCCCAGGTTGGAGTTTATCGTATTTCCTGGTAGACTGAGACACACGGGACTTTTCATGAAAAAATTTCCCAGTTTTCCAAAACAAGTGCAGCGAATTTAGAAGAGATGCATATACGCGAAAAGACGGAAGACGCCAAAGGATAAAAAAGACAGATAAAGCGACTGCAATAACGAGACGTCACGCTAAATTATTGTTACATGGCGCCACGAGAGACGTGATAGACATTATGGTTGTGAATGACGAGCGAAGTATTAACACTGTGTACATGGCTGCCATTAGAGCTTTCACGCAAGGCACGCTCCAGCCACTTGATCGTTCTCGTCGTCGTCTCGGGTCGTGACGTTCTTGGGAATTGTCCACATATACGAGTCCCGTGACATACCCCCCTGCCGAGGGTGACCATCTCGGTCGTATCTGCGGTGGAGTGAGCGTGCGATGGACATGGACGATGCGATAGCAGGGAAGAGTGAGGGTCTTGACGCCGCGCTTGACGACGATTTCATTGACGATGCTTGGTCCCGTACTACCGATGTCCTGAAGCAGCGATGCGAATTCATAGGCACTCGGATACACGTCGGTCGAGAGTGCTGCAGACACGGCGTCTTCTGCGTGCCTCGTCTGGTCTGAACTTGTAGCGGCTGGTCTTGATGGGTTGGTCACGGGCGTGGGACACGGGGTGGTGGACGAGGGCGAGTGCTAGCCGCTGCAGGGCTTGGGCTGCCCGACGTGGCCTGCGTATCCTCGACGATTTGCCCCATGCCAAGACGATGCGCTGCGGGGACTACGATGGGGATGAATCCCAACACTACACCAATATATGTAACGCGGCGGCAGCACTGATCACAAGAACCATGGCGAAGAACGATGAATGATCTGTACACAGTTTTTATTTGGCGACCAGAAGATAATTCGCGGAAGGACGGAGCCACTTTTTTGGCGCCCTCGCCGTCTTCTGTCGAGAGCCCTGGCCGTGGCGCGTATGTGTCCCGTGAAAATATTCAGAAATCAAGGAAAGAACTAGCTCTCTTGGACGGCTGACGGAAGGCGGTAAATACGATTTAGGACATTGAAAAGCTACGTGTATACAATGCTGGTTAAGGAAGGGCGCAAGCCAGCTACGGAAAAAACAAATCACTGTGAGAACGGCTGAAAACTACGGCCACATTAAACGGGCTGTACGGCTGAATAAATTTTAAGCTGTTAAAGCTGGGGTGCATTTTACGCCCTCTGCTCGTCCTATCGGCTTCTGCTGATGCTGCGCTGCTGTGTTGGCTTGTACTCGAATAAACTCGAATGTCTCAAACACCGAAAGCGAGTCGCAGATGGCCGGGCTGCTGTATTTTATTCTTTAGCTGAATAACCCCCGGGTTGTAGAATAGGCCACTCTAACATGCCAAAAGTTTTCGCTCGTATGACCCACCGCAAAGCCCAGGAACGGAGAAAAACCATTGCGGAAAAGAGATACTTCGCACAGACTTGAATATGACAACTGCAAAAAATAGTTTCCAGAATTGTTATACTTTCATGGAATTGCTTGCAAAGCGTTTCTGCCGGCAAATGGAAACATCATGGTTTACATGAGTGTGAAACATTGTACAGCAACATGCCAGACCTGGAACGGCGCCGAGGGTAAGCTTTCGCCTTGCCTGTTACCTGTGTAGTTCTCCAGTCTACACTGGAGAACTACCCATTTGCTGCATCAAAAAAGCTTCAATGAGCGATAATGCTCCGCCTGATGGGAACGGAAAGATCGGCGTCTACCTATGTGGCTTAGGATGAATAGTCTAGAGTACCCTATAAGAAAAAAGTAGAGAAAATACCTTTTGTACGACCACTGCCTCAAAGCTATCTTCACATCCACACGTATAACCCCGAGACGCATGATTTTTTTTCCTTTAGAGAGTTACGTGTTGTTGCGCGGAACTTAGTGCTCCGACTTAGGCAAAACGCTGGCGTTTTGCAGTTTAAAAGCATGGTGTGAGGATGCCTCTCTACAACAGCTTCCAAATCACACCTGCGCTACCTTCAAGAGGGCTCAAAGTAAATAACATTCTGTGCACCACCCAAGCAGGCCGACAGCTTTAAGCGCGCACTTAAAATAAATAAATAAATAAATAAATAAATAAATAAATAAATAAATAAATAAATAAATAAATAAATAAATAAATAAATAAATAAATAAATATAAATAATTTAATACAGTTTCAAAACCAATGCCTTATTCCGAGCGCTGCCTTCACTAGTTCCATAACCGTAGCAGTAGCGAAGCGGTTTGATTGCCACATCGCGGAACCGAGGCCAACCTCATCACTTTTCGTTAACTCTTGCAGTTCCTCTGAAGCATGGATGTTGCTAGAACACGCATCCTTCACAATCATTTACCGATTAGACCGATCTCTCCGCCTCCTGGAACTCTTATTCCGTTATTTCTTGACGTCGGTCGTCCAAATCGACGTATCGGCTTTAAAGGAGCCATGAGGACAAAACACAAGTTCGGTTCATCGAAAGATTGCCTCGATAGAATCATACTGACACCACTGTTAACGCACACTTCGCTCAAATAAGCTACATAACTAGGAAAAAGTGGAATGGCCATGCGACCCACTAGCTCATTTCCCGCAACAGAACCTATATGTCATATGAGCCCAGCGGTGCGATTGGCTGAGGACGGAAAAAAGCAAACGCAAATTAGGTACGGCTTATAGGCTTTCCGAACGAACTATTTGCGCTTCAAGTGTAATGCATATTCATTTTACAGCAGTAAGAATGGTGGGTAAACAATGAAAGTTACGAAAACGCACGTAAGCATAGAAGTACCGTGCGCACTGCTGTTGGTACTGGGGCACTATGCTTGATTTAGCTGCACAGCATTCGCCGCTTTGAAGTTTTTTACAGGACACTGGCCGATTGGCGTAAGCGGCGTTGTCTTACGTGACCGTGTTTGTCGAGGATACCCCAGGTTTCACGAGACGCTCACTTTTTACAGTAACAAAAACAATCCAGGTGCAAATACGCTCAGAAACAAAGCAATGGCGGACAACGGTTGGTGGATTACTATAGCAGCGCCATCTGGGAGGGCTGACCGACAGCAAGGCCGCAAACCCGAATGACGCAGTGGAATTTCGCTTGAATATACGCGCTTCTGACGTCATTGCTGACATTACGAAAACCCACGATTTGGCGGGAGAACCAATTTTAACCTAAATTGATCAATTTCTCAGTGAATACGGCATCATTTGCTGCCGGACGAGCGCTGGGGGACTATAAAACGCGAAATCTTTCGAATAAAACAAACTTGTATTCTGTCTTCATGGCTCCTTTAAAATCATACAAACAGCAAAGCTCCCCCGATAAAGCGGACGGAAATCTACGCGTTGATCGAGCGTCCAGATACCACAGCATCTCGCCTTGGTGAACAGAGAGCGGGAAGCAAATGGGCGCTGGGGTTCTTCGTTAAATCGAAATACATCCGGCAGTGCATCAGTGTATTCAGAGTTTTTAAGTCTCTCTTGCCGCACGGCGCGCGCTGATTGGGCACCGGAGAAGTGCTTGTGAAAGGCGCAATCACGCGCTTGCTGAGGCGGTGGCGCCCTCTCTTGCGTTGATACGGATTAGGCAATTTTCATGCCCCATCTGCCCCAGTTTGGGGTAGTGGCAGGAGTCAACTCGAGTGCAGTGCAATGTTCTGGGGGCTCGTCCTCGATGATCAACGAGTCCTGGTCACCAGGTAAGTGTGCCTTTTATTGCTTCGACGGTCCACCCGACCCGATCAGGCCTAGCGTCGAGAGCCTATGGGTACTTGAGTGTAAGAAATATTAGAGCACGTCTACAAGCAGCTTCTGTTTGTCCTTGAGGATTATTGAAATGGACAGGGAGCGTTCCACAAATGTATGCATCCTGTTTATTTTTAACTGGTTGTATCCATCGTATACTTTTATTAAGCGGTACGTTGTAGCGCGAGGCGTTGAAAACAAGTGTCCCGGTGTTTTTTAGTACTGTGACTACATGAGAGGCTGACAACGACGACAGCAGACGCCGCCAGCTGGAGCCCCTAAGAGGCTTCGCCCATTAAAGGCATACTTACCTGACGCCGGGACCTTGTAGATCAGGTATCCCCGTGGACGAGCCGCCAGAGCAAGGCGTGTTTATAGTTGCGTTTTTAGTTGTTTTGTGTTTTGTGTTTATAGTTGTTTTTTACTGTCCTCCCAGAATTTATCGCCTCTCATGTATTTTTATGTTTTGTTATGCGTGTTTTTTTGTTCGCATTTTTAGTTCTTTAGTTTTTGTGATCAGTGTGTACCTTCACATTATTACTTTGCTATGAAACTTCCTACTTCGCTGTACGCCCCACATTATGTAATGCCTTTGTGCCCTTAAGTTTGAATAAATGAAATGATATGGAATGAAATATTCTTCCTGGGCTACATCCATGACTCACCTCTCCCTTTTGAGTCGTTAACCATAGTAATTCGCTGAGGGATATATGAGCATCAAAAAACAAAAAGTGGAGATTGTCGGAGGTATGACGAACTTTACTATTTGTCGAAAGGGCATGTGATGCATATTTCGCTGTTACGAACCGGCCTCTTACAAATAAGCCTTTCACGGAACGTCTTGTGAAGACCGGGCCGTATCCCTTCCAACGTCTCGCGCTTACAATCCACGTGGAGTATTGAGCTTAGTACAGCGTGTTGTTGGTCTAGTTGGTATTGCATTTTTAAGGGTGGAAAAACTGCGAGCGAGAGACAAGACAATGAGAAAGGGACAGGACTGCGCCCGTCCTGTCCCTTTCTAATTGTGTTGTCTCTCATGCGCAGTTTTTCCACCCTTAAAAAAAGTACTCAGCGTTTTTGTTCGGTGACAATGAACAGGTGTACCTGTGGTCATAAAAGCTTCGCTCAAAAAGTTTACAGGCGATAACCGTAGAGGAGGGTCGCTTAGGAGTCGCGGAACTCCAGTCCAGTCGCTTAGTACAAAAATAAAGGAAAACAAATTACGCCCACTTCCCCTCGCGGGAACCCTGGTGTGATGCGACGCTGAGGGGGGTTCAAGCGCAAGCGGAGAGCAACCGTCGACCGAAAGGCCGCCGGAGAGCGCACACCGGTTATATGCGCAGCGCCGCCCACCGGCGGAGTGAGAGCGCGCTGGGCCGCACACGCTTTCACCTGGGCACGCGCCGGCGCCAGTGCGTCTGCCGCGGCTATGACGCAACACAATCCAACACAATCCACTTTAATCCAATCCAGTCCAAATCCAATCCAATCCAAGTCAAGCCAAGCCAAGCCAATCGAATCCAATCCAATGCCCCTCGCGAGAGAGTGTTCGCTATCGGAGAGGAGAGCGGGAGAGTGGCTGCGGACAACAGCGGACGCACGCAGGAAGCACAGGGCCGCCGACAAGAGATGCTCTGAGCGTCGCATCTAAAAGGAAGAGGCTGCCGGGACCTTCTCGCAAGAGCCGCGTTCCTGCCGTTCCATTCTTCACATAACCTGTCCTATGCCGCTACCGCTATCTATTTCACACCATTCGTCGGTTCTGGTCGCCTGGCTCCAATCGGGACTCCCTGTTAATTTTACTCTACTTGTCCGCAGGGCCTCATTTCTGGGTTCCAGGAAGGATTGAGCGACAGAATTGGCACCTTCGTTTTTATGGAACGAGTAGAATGATTGGAATTTAAACTGAGGTCCACACCTCTTTATATTTAAAAAAGTACAGGCCCACAGCTAAAACGAAAGCGACATAATATGTCATCTTAACGAGGAACATTAACCGGGATTCACAAGCATACGGAAGAATGCCAGCCATGTCATTAGGCGAATACAAGCAATGTAACGACCAAAACTGGAAAAGAAACCAACTGAAGAAACTTTCAGACTTTACTCGTACTTTTAAGTCGCGAACACTCCACACACGCCCCGGACTAGGGCTGTGTAGAGAATAAAGCTCTCTCTCTCTCTCTCTCTCTCCAGCGGCGTTACTCCCAGCTCGCGTTATCGTATTCGCGATTTTTGGCGATTGTTCGTGGTAATCACGTCTGGCAGCTACGCGGAGGCTGGCCAGCCTTACGTACTTGGGGGGACAATAATAATGCGTTTTCACGCTGATTTCACTCTCCATGCTTTAGCTCCTCCTTTTCAGGTGGGGTGAGCCGTCCGCCAGCTTCGCTGCATGAATGCATTCCTTCCGTCAGCCGTGTAATTACGTGTGCTTTTGTCCTTTGTGAGTTTTTTCTTGCCCTAAGGAGACGACGCGACTCTGTTCGTCATGGTTGAATTCCCGGGCGCATGTAATATAACAGCCACGACTGGACGCGGAAGAACTGCCCAATGTTGTCTCTTGAAAAACAAATTGATAGGGTTGACAGCAATAAAACATGGGGCACAGAAGAAACCTGACCCGCCGAAAATGAACAAACGAACGAATAAGTAAACAATAAGCAAACAATCAGAAAAAGGAATTAATGAAGAAATGAATGGACACGTAAAAAATCAGTGAGCGAAATAAATTAATAATAATTTGGTTCAACTGTTACAAAATAAGTTGACCTTCATTTCTGAAGTAATTGATTGCGACTGGGGTATTTTGTCCACCACAATTAGAGCAGGTCCTGATAGGTGTACTCACGCTGCGGCAGTTTGGTGTAGCGGAGTTCGACGGATCCTGTTAAAACGTTTGCCTGAACTGCGCGTTTTGCTAAGCTAATCGTTTCCAGCACGGCAATGAGGAAGGTATTATGAAGTGGTGATATTGGAGTATGTTTTCGCATTAATATTAAGCAAAAAATTGCGTCTAACAAACTTCGTGTAAACCATTGGTTAACCTTTCTTGCGCAATGACGACAAAATTTGAAAACACATTGATCACCTTATAAATAAGAAGTCTTCTGGCGTTCGAGCTCTCATAAGATCCCGCCGACTTTTTTAACGCCAAGCCCTTCAGTCCTTTTATTTTGCTTTCGTGCGTAATCATATCATATATGGTATTGTTGCTTGGGGTATCACTAATGATTTCCATCTAGCCCCGTTACAACCTATTCAACATCACGCTCTTTGTATCATTACTAACAGCTCATTATGTGCTAACGCTTGTGGTTTGCTACAACAGAATAATATCGTGCCGGTTAAAAATTATTTTTTGTTTCAACCGCGTGTTATTGTTGTATCGTAACAATTTATTGAAAGCCACTTGTCACAAAATACCATCTCCAACAGATTCGCAGCCAACGAAAATTTCTTATTACCCATAGTCTGCCCTAACTATGGTCAAATCACATGCCTTTTCAGCTATTTTATTCTGGAACACTCTTTCGGCAGAACTAAAGTCATCATCACCATTGTATTCCATCAAACACATGCTAAAAGTTTTTTGTTGAAGAGATGAACGAATTGTTATTTATAATCTATATTGCTATGTTACTGTTCATTACGTTATCCAAGTTTTCGGTGTTTTGAGCTAGAGTTTATGTAAAGTGCAAGGGCCCAGTTTATGTACATACTGTTCTTGCCCCTACCTTTTTTACCTTTTTACATTAGGATTGGGCTGATAATGTGCAACACTTATTTTTAGCTTTAAGTTTTGCTAAACAAAGTTTTTTGCTTTTTCTTGCGGTACTTGTACGCTACCTAAGCGCTATTCATTCTTTTTAATTACTTGTTTTAATTACTTCTTGTTTGGTTTTTGCTGCTTTCTGTGCTTTTTTTTATTCGGAATGGTTAATCAATGGTCCCGTAGCAGTCTCTTGACTTTTGGACCGTTGTTGTATACTGACTTGATTGTGTTATACACCGTTTGAATTAATAAAAATGTTAAAGAAAAAGAAGTCATGGGTTGCTTGCAGGATAGTTCTTGCTACTTTCACGCTTCTCTACAATATTTGGCTTTAAAGGAAATACCCAGATAAACAAGGACATGAAACGATTTTATTATTTACGAACACAATCAATCAAGTCATCAATCATCAATCATCAATCAATCAATCAATCAATAATCAATCAACAATCATTGTTCAGCTCTTATAGATCCGCTTTATTTCCTTGTGGCCTTCCTTGGTTCACTGCGATTTTGGCATTTCTTCGTGTCGACGCACGTGTCATTCGAGGGCAAACTTCCAATGAGACAGTTAGAGCTTTCGTCTTAACTTAGCACAGTGTTCTGCCAACTTACGTTAACTGAAAATAGTTTGGGCAAAGCCGGTAAAAAGGGCCTTATCGTAGTTTCTTCCCTTGCTGTAATCATCGCGCCCTGCAAGAACGCGCACCGCCGTTCTTGCTCTGTTCGGCTTAATTCCACAGTTATCGCCGCTGACACAGTTAAACCCGTGTTAAGTATAAAGAGATTCGATGCATGCGCTTGGGAAATCGAAGCCTCTTTTGCCGTACCTTCAAAAAAACACAAAGAAAACAGCCTTGCCCTATTAACGTCCGCCGGTCGGCTGGTCATTAGCGCTTGAACTTGATTTTCCAAGGAGAGCACTTGCGAATTCGAACGCCATTCCGAGGTGTTCCCACGGGAGCATAAGTCCTCGCAATTCGCGCCAAAAGACGATTCGATGGAGACAAAGTGGTAGTGTGTGTAAAAACGGTCGTCTGCTCCTTGTTCCGTTGTACCGTTGCTATCGTCTGGCCGAGACTCCGTAACGGCCCGAGCAGACAAACTGCTGGCTCTGTCGTTTCTCTAATGGCCTTGCTCCAATTTCGTTGTACTAGCAGTAATTTGAGCAAATAATCAGGGAAAATGTCTGGCATCCTGGAAAGCTTTCGGAAACTTGTAGGTTTTTTGTCTAAACTGGGTGGCGATTAGCTGTCTGTTTTATTGAGGGAGCTTCGTATTGTGAGAATGGCGAAAATACTTTAGTTGCTGATTATTAGCAAAGCTAACAGTTCTTTGTTTCACCGAAATGTACGGCCATTTGTTAGGGCAGAGTGCTCGAGTTGCAAATTCCTCCTCTGTTTTGCTTAGGCACCGGCCTCAGCTATCGTTACCTCTCTAGCATTAGAGGCGGGAAGGAGAGGGGATTAATGTGAAACGGCGAAATTACTGTCTCCCGCTTATTCCTCCAATAGCAGTCTCGGCTTTGACGATAATAACTTGTTAGCTTATACCTAGCCACATGAAAAATTCCTCCAGTTTCGGGACGTGGTGTGGTTTGCTTCCGTATTCTCGTTAGACTTCTCCGTGTCGGTACCTTTTAGCTGCAAAAAAAAATACATCGTTTTATCCAAACATGTCTCATTGCTGATCGCCAAAAAGTAAACTGATTTAGTCTGGACGCTTCTCTCGAACGGCTTCATTTTACGGTAGACGAACTGCGGGAAGGGAAGCAACGCAATACCTGAACTTATGAAACTTCCTTCCCGTCCTGTGTTACGTCCTGCCTGTCACTCACCTATAATGCATAGGTAAAGCCAAACTGGTCCCCTTGTCAGCTTCTTCCCCGCTTTTCAAAAGGCAAAGGGATAAACGTCCATGGCCTAATCATTTCCTTCACCGCACTTTTATTGGCGCAATTCCTCTAAAGTGCAACATTTTCCAAGGCTAATCTCGGTACTGACCCTTCCGCTATATCCGGGACATGTCAGTCGGGCTCGGAGGCATCTCATGCGCCTCTGATGAGTGCGCCGAGGACAGTAATTAAAAGGCGGCGAACGCGTTCTAACGACGCGGAGAAAGGTATCCATCGCGGAGAAACACTTCGTTCGTAGACGAGAACTGGAAGAAGTGCGTCGTCATCAAAACCACCGCGACTCCGTGGCTCGCACAAACGTATCGAAAAAGATATTAAAATGTATGAGAAAGTTCGAAGTGAACGCTGATGACTAGAAAACTACATTATTAGCAATAACAGCGGCTGGATAGGGGGCCCTTGTTATTAGGAGGTGTTTGTTAGCGATAAAAAACACCGCTCACGTTCAGTTGCGATATGAACTTCATAAACGTGTAATTCGCTGTTTCCTTAAAAAAAAACAGCGGGTCTTCTCGAGGTCGTACCACCGTAACCAATCGAAGTGGGAGCTAGCCATTACGATACAAAGTAAAGACAAGAAGGAAGTCACGAAGCCTTGCAGTCTAGGTGGACATGGTGTCCGTTTATTGCTGCCCTTCCTCCGCGATTGCAATAATGCCACGTTGGTAACGACTCGTTACACACTGTATACGACCTAATCTCCTTGCCCAAACAACCGCTTTCAGTAAGTGAGGCAGAGAACGAACATATGGTTTGTTGGCGTGGAGCTCACGTAATGGAGCATCGATGTCGGCTATCCCGCAGAAGCGACTAGTTAAGGAAGTACTAGCCATTTCCGGGTCATTGTCCGAATATGGCTCCGGTAATAAGAGTTGACGCTTTGCGGAAGGCGTGCAATGGGGATCGAAATGGGTCGTAAATACGAAAGCGCTTTGTGGTGGTAAGGTGTGCGTCAATTACGAGGCCTTTTTATAGAGGCAGTTTTCGCCGCCGTCGCGTTGTTACGAAGCCTCATGCTGCTGCCTCTGCTTTTCGGTCATTTCTTCGCGGCCTGTGGAGCAGCCTTCTGTGACGTGGGTCGCCGCTCAAATATTGTTTTTGCTTCAGCGAGGAGATGGAATGAATGGCATGGCGCTAGCACTGGAAGCGAGGCTTGCTAGGTCGAACGCAGCAACTTTTGTTGTACCCTGATAAACGATGGGGAAAAAACGTATGTGTACATTGACATCCTCCTTGGCATTTTTCGGCCCCCACCCCTCCTTTAAGGGTTAAGCCATCAGAGCCCTATTGCTTAAAGAAACTGGCGTGATGTTGGTGCCACTACAGAACACGGTAACCGCTATAAAAATCAAAATAAAAAGAAACACACACGTATTAATGAATTTGAACCCGGGTCCCACTTAAGAGGAAATCTGCGTTACCCACCGCGCTGCCAGCGACGGAACAATAGTTTGCCGTGCGCAGTGCGGCCCAGGTGTGCTATCGGGTGGCAGGTGACGTATCGGCACGTGGGTAGAAAAACTGCGCGCGCAGCCATAGAGAACTCTGGTCTTTGTGAAGCCGTCGCGTAAAGTAATGCGCGCCAAGGGACGAAAAAAAGAAAGCGATAAGCGAGAGGGCATTACGGTGTAGCAGTGATGAAGTCGATGATATGTATCGCCCAGGAAACGGCAAGGTTAGGGCTTTCACTTTCAAAGCTCGGTAATTGACTTACGTGCTCAAATGCATTTAATCGTCTCAGCGCACTTCTTCATATTTGGCTGCTCATCTTCTTTGGCACCAGGCCTAATATTAGGGAGTTTTAGAATAGGGGGCACCAACGCTCTGGGTCCCCAAGCACATTGGGGCGCCGTACTGCGCATGCGTAGAACCCAAGCCGTCCTTGGGGGTTTGGGTTTGCTGTTTAGCGCGCACGCTATTTTGCCGAAATAGCGGGCGCCCCAAAGCCGGAGCTTGCGTTCTTGCGTCGCTCTCGCAGCCTGCGAGACTGCGCGTGACCACGGCTGAAGCGAAACCTGCGGCTCGTTCCTCGATCCACGCGGTCAACTACGACGATCGCTGACCTGAATTTGTAGATTCCCGCGTCGTTCCCGTGAAATGGAAAAGGCAAGCAATCGTGAAGCGTTTTTTGCCTTCGGAAACAATTCGCGCACACGCGGCCGTGCCTGCCCGCTCGGCCCTCTAAGCGCCTCGAACCGCCGCAGACCAGGGTAGCAACAGCTTGTCGCCACTCTTGCAATCAATCTGATCGCTAAAAAGAAGTTCCACATGCGAGAAAGTAGGGTTAGTGTGGTGAAAATTGTGCTAGGGATTGTCATTCGCAGTTGCACAGATAGGCGATCAAATATCCGCCACGATGCTAAGCCTAAAGGTCTTATCACCCGAGCCGGCCCGAGCAACGCAAGCCGGTTGCGGGCTGTTGGGGCGCCCCTCTTCTAAAACTCGCCGCGCGCGACGCCTTGCGTTTGGTTCCTAACTTCTTGGGGCCCCCAACGCCGGCTTCCCCTATTCTAAAACTGCCTTTTAACTTCGCGTGGTCTTCATTTTTATGATTGACAGCTCGGACTACGACAAGGTACTTAAAAAAACCGTCAGGTCTGCCCAATGCAACGGTCTCTTATTATATCTATACAAGAAAACGAGGTAGGCTTGTCCAAGGAGCTTATGGGTTGTTACCTTTTACAGTGAAAGTAGGAAGAAGAATGTAAAGGTAAATAGCGAAACATTAAAAAACAAAATATTGGAATTTGGTTCCTCCAGAAATGGCGAGGGTGAGGTATAAAATGGACTGCTATAGCAAGCAAACGAAATAGAGACACACCAGCTTTAGGATTTTCAGTAATTACTGGATTTTTATTGAGACACCATTCAAGCAAATCAAAGATCTTTTTAGGGGGGATGGCTGTGGGCGGCGGTGTAAATTTAGCCATTAAGCCTTCAGCCTTCGGCAGGCCGGCTAGCTTGACAACGCAGATGCCTCCCTTAATGCAAATGCATAGTGAATACCGGCCGCAATGGGCTCATTTGACATCATTATGCCTTAAGCATTTCTCACCCAGGAAAAGCAATGTGAGAGTGGTGACCCATTTATCAAAGTTAGGCTTTTGCTTAAGCTTGGAGCAGCACCTCATCTATCTTGCCTGAAGATCAAAGACGTGAGCTTATATTTCGGCGCAGAGTAAAAACCCTCGCCTCCGGAAGATGGCCCCTATTCGGCCAGTGGTATATTTTTAGACCAAAGGGCACCGACGAAGGTACGTTTCCCTTTCTCGGATGTCTTCAAAGCACACGTGCCGAATCGAGATCCCCAACAAAAAGGAAAAAAAAAGATTAACAAAGTAATAATTGGATTCTGGAACCGGAGCACATACAACTCGCCATTTGAGGATCGTTCTCGTTCTAGAAGGATGTTACTGGAGACCGTTAACTGGACGGTTGTAAAAGCGACGGTAATACCGTACTCTCGGAAAATCTTTTTGTCGTTGGGGGTATCATACTGTGAGCGGAAATAGCCAGCGATCGATTCTCTTTTTGCTGATGGTGAGCCTTGTTCTCTGTGCCGGATCTCATATCGTTTTCAGGACGACATAATGCGGGAGGCATTGTTGACTTTTCAGCGGCTAACCTCGAGGGTGTGTTAGCGTTCAAGCTTAATGCACGCCTGAAGTTCGTACATGACTGCTGCTGGGAGCACGTTGTTTCATGTAGCAGCACGTACGTTTATATAGAGTGGGCAATCAAAACCATGTAGGTCATGACGAGAAGCTTTCCTTCAGTGCGACCCACAGATTTAGTGGTTTATTCTTCTGGCATTAAATCTTTAAATTTAAGTAAAGGTACAGGCTGTTTGTAGAACCTTCAATACACCTGTTTCATCACTAGGGCAGTTATTATTCTGCTTCACGAGATTGTGGGAGACGCATCAGGCGTTCCCTCGAACCTTACAACGATTGGCAGCTTTCGAGAATAATATTTATTGGTTATAGAGAAATCAAGTGCTTAATCAGGCCCAAAGCCACATTGGGCTTGCCTGAAAGCCTTGCAGGCGACAAGGACACATTTCTAATAAAATTGCTTGAATAATGCAATATTTGCTGTTCTTCTCAACTTGCGATTTTTAGGAAGATGAGGATGATGAACGTTGTGGGAATTTACAAACCATCCTTTCGGTTATAATGCGCCAAACACAGGGTACAATATTCAAGTGAAAGGTTTGAACGGTGTTGTTCAAGGATGTTGTTATGACTAAAACTACATTATTTAGGAGGAACACAAGGATGTACGTAACCTAAATTGGCGTAGAGAAAGCTGGTGAAAGCTGAGCCTGTCACCAGTTCACCTAGCCAATAGGTCTCCTAGCCAATAGTTCATCACCTAGTAAAAACATGGAATTAAAGGTATGGCGAAACGAGTGGTATAATGCCTGAAATGCCCTGGATATGTGATGCACTGCAAGGTAATGGGGAGCTTATTAAAAATATGTAAATACAGTAATATGATCTCCACAGTGATACACACAGCCCGGTTGCTCGTTCATTTTGGATTAGGAAGCCGTGTGGGAGCACAGTGTGACCGATTCGCAGTCGCATAAAGTAACATTAAAAAAAGCGGTTTCATGGCCTGTAACGTTTTCATTCTCAAATAGGATGGTTTCACTAGGTTTAACGTATTTCCAGTTGCTCTATTCCATTGTGTTCCCAGTACACTGAAATTGACTTTCGTATGCTGTTTCGAAGGTGCTTGTAAGGAACCTTGAACTTCGTTATGGCACGATGCTTCAGTATTGTATGCTGCTCTATTGACAGTTTCTTGCTCTGGAATGCCGATGTGGCTTGGTATTTAACAAAAACGACACTAACTATTGAATATGTAAGGGCAGCGCAGTCGCTTTTGAGCATACTACAGCTGCATTCCTTGAAGGGACAAGGAAGGTCGCAGCACGTAGGGCGCATAAGGAATCTGTAAAAATGGAACTTTTCGTACTCCATTTGGCATCAGTCTTCAAAAGCTGAGGTTATACTGAATATTTCTGCAGTGAATACACTGACCTCGTCAGCTGTTCCTCTCTACAGTAACCGCTGAGTTTTAAAAATAGCATAACCAGTGTGACCATTGGTTTGGAAACACCAGTAAATGTAATGGCAATAGCTACTGCACTGGTCTTGAAAGTGCAGGAAACTTTTGCGCACAAATTGAAGTGAAAATAGCTTGTTTTAGTCATATTTTAACAAGAGCAGACCAGCATTGACTGCACTATAGTCCCAGGGGGCTACAGCGCCCGATAAACGCAGGAGTTGACGGGCATATTTTGAAAGAATACAGACATGCACTTCTCCAAACGGAGGGCAAGAGGGACGGACCAATCAGCGGCTTGTTTCATAGAGAAATTTAGTGAACGTATTCTCAAACATTCACCGGCAGAAGGATGGTAATTTATGTACGCTGTTTTGGCTGCATATATTCCACTTAGGTACGCTCGACAGAACCGCAGAGGCCACTCATTGTACTCAACGCAAAGACTATCAACAGGGTAGGGTGTGAGGGGTTTGAGGGGCAATATGCACCTGAGCAAAGTCTGAGGCCCAGTTTGGGTACTTGGTGGAGCGAGGCAAGTACAGACTGCCGGGCTGACCCGTACAAACACAGCCATAATCAAGACGATATAATACAAGTCAACCCTAAATTGTTACCCATGCACGCACGGTCATCACCCCGTTACTTGTGCGACAAAAATTACCATATGTTAAGTGTCCTCATGCAGCTCATTTTGATTTTGTTTACGTGGGATTTTAAGTAATATATGATGCCTAAAAACGTGCACTCAAATTGTACTGGAACGAGCAGGTCCAAAATTTGTATTTAAGCTTGGCACAAACGCCTCGTTTTCGCGTGGAGCACAAACATGCACACTTCTCAGGAGAGAAAGCCGAAACCATATTCATCCGCTCATCCTTGTAATCAGTTGACAGTAGTCTGGACTTGTCTTTCACAGAGTCATGGTTACACGAAGAAAAAGCAATCTGCAGGTCATTCACGTAAAGGTAATACATAACAAATGGACGGATAACCTTTGCCAAGGAATTTATTTTGAGGGCGAAAATTGTCAGGCTTAACACACTGCCCCGGAGAACTCCATTTTCCTGGCTGAAAGAACGGGAGAGTGCATTGCCAAGTTTCACAGTAAAGTTTCGTTCTTGCAGAGAATCTCGTACCCATGAAAAACTTTCGTCTTCTGATTCCTATGGCCGCAATTTCGTGCAGAATTGCATACCACCAATTGATATCATAAGCCTTTGCCATATCAAACAAGACGGGAAGGCTAAACTTCTTGTTAAGGACAGCATCTCGTATCAATGTTTGAAGCCAAACGAGGTGGTCAGTTGTAGACCGGAACTTCCGGCAACCACATCGCAACCTATCTATCCTATCCAGGTAACCCGAACGTTCGAGAATGCGAGAATGAAGACCAATCTAGAATTTTGGATCCACTCAAATGTCTTGCACAGACAGCTGGTTGCGGTTATGGGCCGGTAGCTTCATGGACAGCTGGAGGCTTGCCATCTTTCAATAAAAGAATTACGACAGCCTTTTTCCATGCTTCGGGCGGCCTACCTGTTTTTCAGATTTTATCAGAGACCTTCAGGAGCACTTCTAAGCAGCTGTGATTCAGGTGCTGCAGAAAAGCATTGTAAATAGAGTTAGCGCTGACTGATCTAGCCTAGCACTGAGTCAATGCCTTTGAAGTTCCTACAGTGTAGATTGTTGTTTATAGTGCTCAGTGTTATGGTTACTTTTTTAATGTGAGTTGCAGCAATAGCCTTGTGTTTAAAGAACGGTTTCGTGTAATTTGTATCACTACAGGCTTCTGCGAAGTGGGCACCTAAAATATCCTCTTGCGTTGCAAGAAATCGCACGCACCATCGGTAGAAAAAACTGGCACAGCAAATCGTCTGTAGTGGCCTTCGGCTTTGTGCAAATGGTCCATGACCTTTCATTGTGGGAGTGGTATGGTTTATTGTGCGTTCAAAGCTGTGTCACGAGTTTATTTGCTGCTGTTCTGATTTTCCTGGCAGTGGCACGGGCGGCCTTAGGGACACTCAAGTGATTTGTACACATTGTGGGATTACTAGCGCAAATTGCAGTCCGGAGTCCATAGGCCATGTTTGACCACTCTGAGTGCGTTTAGGCGAATTTATTCAGTATAAAAATCAATTCGAAAATGCTGTCCTCCTCTCTGCATCCTCGCTCATTTTCTATGGCGTTTTTATGTGACGTCAGCAGGAAATGACTTGGCTTGACTGCGCTACTGCATGGCTTGCCGACCGATGAGTCGGCGAGCCATGCAGTAGCGCAGTCAGTCGGCCCAGCGTTTAGTCCGCCGGCCGCCGACGGGTCATTGCAATTCGTTCGCTCAGTTGAAACTAAAAGCCACGACAATTTGTGAAATGGAAGAAAGTGCCTTTCTTTACTTTGTTTGTTTCTACACTGTATCAAGCTCCAACTCCATGTCGCTCCACACAAGTTCTGCCCAAGCGCACATGCGACGCTTCGCTGAATGGTACGCGAGTAAGAAAATTGAATGCCACTTGAAGGTAAGAGAAGAGTCAGCGAAGTCAATATAGGTACAAGGAAATAAAATCAACTGACACTTTTACCGTACAGCGTAAAACTAGGGACCAGGAACCACTTTTTTGCGCTGGGTGAACAAGCACAGCGGTCAGCAGCACGACCACACATCTGCGAACGTTTTTCCGTCTAAGAAATGCAATTGCTAGACGTGAGATATTGTGGAAATTTGGGGGGACGCTTACTGCACGACCGTTATACAACAAAAAGCCACCTAAGCGGCTTGAAATGCTAAAACTAAATAAAAGTGTAAACTGGTTATACATTATATACCTTATATTTCCAACGCCGGCAGCGCTGGCCCGTGGTCGAGTGGTCGCTAGGTATGTTGTGTTGCAAGTCACAAGTTCGAATCCCCGAGGGTACACTCGTTTTTTTTTGTAAGTTGTCCTTTTCGTTTCGGCCGATATTTTCCTATACTGCGTTCACCATTTCTGGGCCGTAACGTTCACTGCTCCATGAGCAAGTTCTCAGAACTCACGCAGACTGACACTGACGCGCTAGCGAGTTCTCGTTGGCGTGCTGTTGCCATAAGCACTGACTGCTTGCTGGCGATGGGCACAGGCGAGGATCAGCAGACCCTTGGCCTGGGGCGAACACGCTTTTTACGATACAGGCACGAGTGAGGCGAGCTTTAAATATGGAAGAAAAGCGCATGGCATTTGAGCGTCTGCGCTGACGGGGAGGGCGTTCATCCACTGCGTAGGCCTTGGCTAGTGATTGATACGATTCCAAGCCGTCTTGGGAGGCTTATCTTACGCATTTTGCAGCCGACAACATGGCAGAGGCTTCGGTATGACGATTATTGACATATCGAGAATGCCCATCCAACGAATAACGTCGGATATCGAGCATGTTGTTTTACAGAACCGAAACCGAAACTTGTTTGAATGCTAATCTTGGACATTGTCCAATCACGGTGCACCTCCTCCCGACGTCACAGCCTTTAGGATTTATAAAATAATTACCGACTTATCAACCGGTCGAAACGATGAAAAGTGTGTTAATTTAGCCAGTCTACGTCAGTGCAAGCAAAAACAGGAGCTTGACAAATTCACTTCAGTGTCCCTTTAAAGCTCAGGCAGTTCTCCGTGGAAGGGTACGTCGCAACACACCCCACGCTTTGCTGCTTTTGCGCGCTTCGCGACGGCATCTTTCCACCGAGGTTTTGGTTGCTTATGGATTCGCCCAGATGTTTGTGGGGCGGCCACTTTTGCGGCTGCAAGGAGTTCCTGGCAGATGTAGGCATCTGCCTCGACAATGGAAATGCTGATCATATCAAGTCCCCCAAAACTAACCAGCTCCTTGAATTTTTTCCAGTCTTCTTTTTGAGCTTCCATCGGCGTGAACAGCTTTTCAGGCCACTTGCAACACGGCAGAAAAGTGGTCCCATTCTGTGTGGATCGTTCACTATACTCCCACTCAAAGTCCAACTGGAGTTCTTGCTTCTAAACACAAAGGTCTAGTGCGGAAAAGTTTCCCGTACACGCAGAAGAATGTGTCTTGTCTCCTTTATTGAACACAACACGACTGTTAGTGGTTACCCACTGTTCGATTAGTTTTCTCCGGCTGTTGATTTTGTCGCCTCCCCGCAGGGAGGGATAGGCATCTAAAGTCCTCAATTATAACTAATGGGCTGGACGTTGGTCAGCAAGGTTCATTAGGTTCCTTTAATGGCCCATTATCGGTGGTGGCATATAAAGTAAGGACTACAGTGATCAGCGTGTTTCACGATAAACGTGTGCTGCAACGGCCTCCAGTGTACTGTTGAGTTGTTTGAGTTTAGACTGATGCCAGGTGCCATAACCAAAGCCACACCCCCTGAAGCATCGTGCACGGGCGTTTTTGCTTTCGCTTCCATCAGAAAAGCGGCTGCGCGGCTGGGAATCGAACCCGCGTCCTCGTGCTCAGCAGCACAATATTTTGCGTCTGTGTTGACGGCATCCCTAAATATCCCTGCAGCCCCCTTACTGGCGTCGCCCAATAACAGTTACATCAATCACTAGGTGCAAGAAGTGACAGCCGGGCCGCCACCCTACCTTGAGATTTCCTTATTATCAGCCTCAATTGAATGCCATTGGGTTATACTTGGTATATCTGTTATCCCGGGATGGCAATCTTTTTACGTGAAAAAAAGTTAGAAGCTCTCTTCATGGCCTCTCATCAACACCAAACGTGAAGTCAATTCTAGAGACACTTCCGTAATGGATAAGACTGATTGCGCTAGGGTTTTAATGCCAGCTTGACGTTCAGTTTGTCTGACCGTGGAAGTTTTCAACCCAAATGCGTAGTATTTGCCATCAAAAAAGTTGAAAATGCTCGGATTAAACTCGCCCTTCCAACATGCACCTTTGTAGTCGTCTCAAATTTTCCAGCCTGTAAGGTGCAGTTATAGCTATTTTTATACATAAAAAATCAACGCATATTTTCGAGACCATAGTCTTTCTTCGGCCACCAAACCAAAAAGTTAGGGTCTGTCTGTCTGTCTGTCTGTCTGTCTGTCTGTCTGTCTGTCTGTCTGTCTGTCAGTTCCTGATTGAGCCTTCAGGCCAAACGGTAACGGAATACTTGACTTAGAGGTTTATATAAGTAAAACTTTCTCGAACCAATGAATCTGGAAACTACTTATAACTGAATTTTAAATAACAACCACAGGACATATAAACAGAAAAGAAGCACAACACGCTCAAATGACTATGAAGTGTTTATTACGTCACTGTACAGCCCCCCACGCACTCGTCAAGCAAGCACGTGTGATAAATGCTCATCCAAGAAGGCCAGCTCTTTCGAGCTCAAAGATATGGATGTCGTACTGACACAGTCACCTATCCGCTGCATTTCCGAGGCCTCTAAAGATCTCTTGCGTGCGCTGATCTGCGCCTCGAAAAATGATGGAGGACACCATTTTTTCCGCAGAACCGGACATTCGGCCGCCATCTTCCCGGTACGTCACTGCTCAGTCAGCAGCGCAAGTACCAACAGAAGCTTCGTGACGGCGCCTCTGCCATGAACCACTCTGAGCGCAGCAACCTGCGTTATATGCGGCTCTTATCGGGGACAAGCGAAGACCGTGCGCATGTCTCTCAAGCCCATGCCTAGAGTGGTGAGGGAACAATGTGGGGGGAAGAAAATGCGCGGCACTACCGCCAAATCGCCCTCGAAAGCAATTTGGCATGGAATTCGACGCTCTCGGAGAATGTGCTTGGGCTGAGCGCAAAACCTTGCCGTACACCAATGCCTTACGAGTCATCCTCACAGAATGGCCTCCAAGGCGGAGTATGTGGAGGACGCCGCCATGCAATTTGTTTGGGGGTACTTGGAAACACTTTTCGGCCCAAACCTATTGCCGGGTGCTTTCTAGGACGCGGCACCATACGGCTTCCATTTTGGGCCTACTCTTTACGTCCCATTAAATTGCGAGAGAAACTGCCAGAGACGTGTATCAATATTTAATTAAGTTATTTATTTCTAAACAAACGAAGCATCCTATGTTGTCAAAGAACGGGCGAAATAGCTGCGAATTGGGCCAAATCTAAGCTGAAATGAAACTTTTCTCAGACTTTATAGCTCGTTTAGGCTTTGCGTCGCACCACTAAATGGCTGCGGGAGCCATAGGATATATTTTTATATTTTTTAGAAATTTAGTATGTCGGTAGAAAGTTCCGGTATAACCATCCGTCTGTGAATCAATAACTGAATTTTGTAAAACCTTGTTTATTACGTCACTGGGCACGTGCGCCTTATTTCGTTAAATTAGGAACTTCGTACAGTCGGCAAAGCAATAAACCTTTGGGCTGTCCAAAATAAATGTAACTTTCTTCATTAAATCCGGGAAATTGTAAAACCCGTCTTATGAAATTCCTGTGCAACCGCACAGAGATTTAAACAGCCAGCTATAGAGATGCGTGCACGCCGTAGTGATTCTACAAACGTCAACGATTAGAAAGGCTGCAAGCGAGGATTTTTTTGTAGGAGGTTTGTAAAATTCGCGTTTCATGTCACACCGAGGAATGCCGCCTATTGTGATGTTTCCTTTCTTTCATTTTCCTGCATTTCCATCGTAGAGACATCTTGCGACACCTGTGCGAAGATCTGCGGCCCGGTGACGTGACCGCTGTGCTGCACCTAACAAACTCGGCCGTGTTCGGAAGCACGCGGCTTTCCTGCAGTACGTGCTGGAGCTGCTGGGATGCCTGGACGTTCCTGTGGTCGCTTCGAATGCCGACAACATCAGACTCGACAAGTTATGCCGGGTACTTTTGAACGACGAGAGCTGGCGCTGCCGGAATTCATAAAAGTAACGCGTTTTGCAGTGTAGTTTGTAGGTCAATTATACACGAGGGGGTGTAATTCTGGAAGGGTACCACCTCTGCCAAGTTTATTCCTGCGAAGCGTGTTCAGCGTGCATGATGTCTGTGTTAAAAATCAATCAATCAATCAATCAATCAATCAATCAATCAATCAATCAATCAATCAATCAATCAATCAATCAATCAATCAATCAATCAATCATCAATCAATAATTGATCAATCGATCAATCAATCATTATTTGATGCAGTATTCATTCATTGAATCTATCATCAATCAATCAGTCACTCATAAAACAAAGGAATACATCGTTCATTCATTAGTTTATTCCATCTATTTGAACGCAATAACGCAAGCTAAATTGAGTATACTTGTGCAACATTTAGCGGTTCTCATTGTCAATAATGTGCAACTCGAGATCCAGCAAGCGTTAATGAACCCTCGGGTCTCCCTTTTTAACTCTACCCCCTTCTAAATCAACCTTATATACTGGGATAAATCTGAATTGGAAACGATAATTGCTATGCAAAAGTGAGCCATCAGCTGTGGGGCAGGAAAGAGAACACGCCTGAAACACTATTCCTAATTTCGGGCGCCGTTATCCTGTGTCACGAGTGAAAGCCTCCATTTGTTCGCATTCCGCGCATGCGTAGTCTAAACCCGTTCCACGACTACCACTGCCTCGGCTCTATTAAATTGTCGCGTTTGTCGGTTTACAAGCAGCCGGCGGCAACTGTCGCCGCCAGAAACCCTGTCGCAGGGCGGGAACTCAATTATCGAAAGATATCGACTTGTGGGTATATACTTACCCGAGCTAGGTTTGTACATAAAGTCCCTGGCAATGGTTAGCAGCACTCACCCCGCCAACCAAATTTCGAGCACCCTGTTGATGAGCTTCTTCAGCGGTGTTTTGTATGGACGGTTGAGATTGAGTTATCGATTTATAGAGAATGCGTATACAGGCAGTGGCATTGAGTGTGAGGACGAGATCAAAAATACCACACTCCTGGTTTCGTCTCCTGTGTCTCAGTTTTAATCACACGCGCATTCTGGCAAAGCAGCATTGCGGCTAATTAAGCGAGCTAATATTTTTCCTTTAGAAAGAACTACCTTCTAAAAGAAAAAAAGTCCGCACGTTCTACACACGTTCCAACCATACACCCCATTTTGAAAGCTTCTTCAGCGGTCTTATTAGTATGACGGCTGAGATTGTTATCCATTTAGAGAAAACCCTTGGCTATGACGGCAGTCATTGTAGCTGTCAGGACGTTTAGAGCTCCACACTCAACTGGCATCGTGCTAAGTACCTCACGTGCATAGCTTTATTGAACCATCTGTCGCATTTTCTGTCAAACGGGCCATTGGCGGCTAATTAAGCGATAAAGTCATCTTTTCCTTTAGAAAAGCCCTCTTCTATGGAGAGCAGCTTTGTTAAGCTGCAGCGAAGCTGCGTCAGAGAGCTTCCTCTAATGCATCGTGTAATACCCAACGATTATGCTTAACAGTTTAGTGCGATTTAACTAGATATACACACCATTACGTTATAAAACAGGTACTACGGACGGCAAACACTTTGTAGGACCGAGGATGCACGGAATTCCACCCATTCAGGGCTAACGTTCAGCTCGTGTGATGTCGGGGTGACAGCGGCCCCTGAAAAAGGACTACCTCTATTTTATTCTTTGCATTTATTCTTCGTGTAGTCTCGCTTTATTCCTGGTAGTGAATTTTAATACCTAGCTGCTTAGTTTACTCCTCGCTTTTAAGGAAGCACGACTACAAGGTTTGCGGCAAACCATATAAATATCTTGGAGAAGAGACGACATAGAGACATAACAGTGAAACGAAAATATCAACACAATAGCATTCTCTCATTAGGAGCCGTAGAAGATGCCTGAAAAATGAACATCTCTGACCACCATGAGCAAGAAAGGCAGCAATGCCACGATAACTGTCAAGTGGACCACGCCTTAGTTTGGAGTGTACGCATTTTAAACATAGCTAAAAATCCAGGTACGAAACATAGCTATCCCTAAGGATAACAAGCAGGCTCAGATCCGGAGAAACAAGTCGTGGGGAATTTTAGCTGCCGTGCATAATACAAAGAGGGGCGGAAGCTTTTAATAACCGCTCTGCAGTAACTCCACCGAGTCACGTTTGCCAATTAGAGAAGCTTTCAATGGCTGGGATTGAACGCTTGCGAAGGTGGCTACGCCACTGCAATTTGAACACGCCATCTCCGGGACCATACACAATTCAGTAAACTCAATGCTGCGGGAACGTTTACTGATTTCGAACTGTTTAAGCATTTAATGTAGGATATGGTGTGACTCCCGTTTAAAAGTAATCGAACCAGAAATACAGCAATACTTGATAAATCAAGCCTGGTGACACCCTTGACAGCCTATTTCAATCTTCTGGATACCCTAGGGACACTAATGGCAACCTTGACACCCTAGGACAACATCTCCGGGTAACCTCAATAGAGTTTTACTTCTGCGTTTTTACGATCCGCTCAGCAGCTAAGCGGAGCGGGAGTGCGACTGCGCATGCGCTGTCCGCTTAGCGGCTAAGCGGGCTCGCGGAGCGGGAAACACGGTCCGCTAAAATGCAGCCTGAGGAAACCATCGCAGCCCTCTCCGCTAGCGCGGCGGGGTGCGGGGCGATGAGGGTGCCCTCTCGCGCGCGTGCGACGACTTTGCTTATTCTAAGATGGCTGGCACGCCTGCGACGAGCGCCGCGGCTTTAGGCTCTTGTTTGACGCGCAAACCGTGAAAACGGTTCTGCATCGACGAGGGCTTGTGCTTGCTGCTAGAAGTGGCTACTGTGAACCCATTTGAAAACGACACAGAAATATTTTAGCTCACTGTAACAAAACGCCGCGTTGGACCGATGCCGTCGAAAATGATTCGAATGGATCTGGACCGCAACTTTGTTGGCTATTGCGGGGCTATCATCAAGTCGAAAAGTTATTTTCATTCATTGCAATGGACCAGTAGCGCAATACGATTGCACGTGTTAATACTTAATAAACAATTAAGTTATACGTAGTGGTTTTACTTTGTTAAAGTGGCGAAATGGTTTTCGGTTCTGTTTCATTACGCCAAACTTGGACAGACGACGCTGCTCGTCCGAAAGGTCCGTTCCGCTGCGCATTACGCGTAACTAAAACGAGAAAATCGCTCGGCGCTCCACTGCAGCTTAGCGTTGCTACCCGAAGCGGAGTGGAGCGTAAAACGCTAAACTAAAACTCTCTCATATCCTACAGAGACACACAACCTAGGGAGACCCCATGGAAACCTCGGTTCTCTATTGTAAGACCTACTGCGTTGATTTGTATGGTGACTTATAAAGTTACGATCCCCTACGCTGTGAAGTACGTAAGTTTCCTCAGAGTGTACCGTTTTACTCCAGGAATTGTTTTGGGGACCAAAGCCTTGGTTTATAGTGTTCAGCAACAATGTCTTTGCAGCCTATTTTGACTGTTGAGAATTCTTTTGAGAACTCTTGGAAACTCTTACGATGGCCCGACGGCAAAGCGGCATGCCGGGAAGCGAAGGCACTTAAAAACAGCGACACATATTAACGGCGCTCGCGGTAATATCGGCTGGTGTAGGCCAGCGACGTCGCTGCAGCTTCGTACGAAGACGCGATCGATGCGATTGCTATATGCATACGCAGGCACACACATTGCAGTATTCTGTGCGAAGCCTAGCTTCTTATTATTCCCAAGCGGGTTTACGCTCCCGTTATGGCTACACCGAATGAGCCCCACATCGCAAGGAACGTAACAATGAATGTAGAGAGCTCTAAATAAAATCTGCAAATAATATGTTTCGTCGGCATGGTTTAGATACGCATATGCGTTTGTTCTGCATCAAGCCGTGGGCCGGCTCTAATAGCATGCCGGAAGCCGTAACATCCCCAGTTTCCCATAGCCACGATTATTGAGAATGTACGCATGCGGGCTTACTGAATATACGTAGCAGTGGACACTAACGTCACCTCTAACTCCTCTCCTTCAGTAGAAATACCTTCCTCTTCGTTCAGGTTATCAAAAACCAAACGAACGCCTTCATTACGTGACTGCGGCTGTGGCGCTCAAACGGAACTAAACGCGCGTTTATACTCCAATTGCAGCGGACAGGCGCGCGTCCGTGCGGTCGCCCATGGCCCGTCGGCTAGACTACGCCAGCGGCTGCTCCTATTTCTGTACACTCCAACAGGACCGGCGCAGCGTAGCTATACGTAGCCAGATGGTAGCCAGCACCCAAGCGGGCTCTCCTGGTGGCGCATGCGCAGAAGGTTCCGCGACTAGTGTGCCGACTGTCGTAAGATTCACGCAACGGTCGAGCCTCCGCTCTAGCCCGGACGTGGGTTAGCGAGCCGACGGCACGCGCTCCCAGTTCCGGCGGTCCGGTGAGGTGCAATCTGCTATACGGGGCCGACCTCGTCGATGCGCTGGGCGCGGAAAAGAGGCATGTCCTATCTTAACGCCCGCGCTTCCGAAGTTCACCGAGCTCCGCCGAATGCGCCTGTGGTTACACGACGCCAGAGTGTAGAGGGCTCCGCATTCGCCGACGTAGCGTAGCCGGACCACGCGCGGGCCTACGTTACGTCGGAGTGTAAACGCACCTTAACTAGTGCTGGAAATAAACCCCGATGCTTCCTTTGTGGGCATCTCCCGCGTACCGGCCACTCTCAGCGAAGAAGCGCGGGCCATGGCCCTCAGCCACCTCCCCGAATCGCGCATAATTAAGACCTTCTTCCCTCTCCCAGTACCGGGTTATACAAGATGAAATTGGCATACAGGGCGGCGACCCACTTCACTAGGGACCTTGCATATCGCGGACGAGTCACATCAACTATGTAATTCAGACATTTGGACACTCTGTTGCAGTGGTTTCGTGCCATAGGGCTTGTGCAAGGGTTTGTTTGTGTATGGTGAGCGTTCAATCATGTCATTTCTTTTCACAACCAATGATCCTCACCAGCTTCCACATCTTTCATAATTTACACGGTTACGATTGGCGAAGGGAGTATAAGAGACCGGACAATTCGCTTTCACTGACTGAAAACTCCTGAACGGCAGCAAACCTCCAGAAGAAAGCACCTCTAATGCCAGAAATTAGCATAAGAAAGCAGGCTTATCTGCTTTTTTTTCCCTAAGCAACCGAGTCGTTTCTATTATTTCTCGACCTTAAAGATGACCTTCACGGAGGAACGTTTTTTCCTGAGCATTGGCCAACCGGACAACGAAATGGGTGAATGTGAAAATGGCCGCGCCGCCAAGTTCCGTGATGTTCCGGAGGCCGCGTGTCAAGGGTAAGAGCTGGGCCTACTCCTGCAGAACCATGCAGTGTGCAAACAGCGTTAAGAAATTTCCTCTGGGAGGAACCGCGAGCTTAGTAAATGCGAAGTGCCACTCCGTAGGCCGGGAGGCCTAGTTTTCACTAATCCAATGATGTACTGCAAAGCGGAGCGCAAGGCAGCAAGTTCTGAGGTTGTCGATGTTGTTTTGTGGCTTAACCTGGCCGCAATTGTAGTCCGCGTCGATGGAGCCCAGATTCCAATCGCAGGTGAAGTGGCCGTACCTGCGTCGGTCAGTTTGTGTGTGCTTATTTGTGTTTGTAGTGTCTGTATGAGTTTTTGTGTCATCGCTTCCTTTCACTTTTGCACCTCTCATATTCATGTGGAGTAGCAAGCCAAGCCTCTCTGCCAGGCTGACTTCTCCTCATCATTAAAGGCATTCCTCCTCCTTTTCACTAATCTCGCTCGCCGAGATAGCGCCACTAAACAAACGACTAGTATCCGGTATGCCTGCGTCATTACCCGCGCTTCGCAGGCAACTTTATGCCTTTCAGCAATCTACAAAACATTTTTTGAGCGCAACTAGCAGGTCCTCGTAGGGATACTTGGCCCGCTTGGGCCATCGTCGATTGCGTAGAATTTCTTCCCAAATGATTAAATTGCCTCCCCTAAATGAATAAATAAATAAATAAATAAATAAATAAATAAATAAATAAATAAATAAATAAATAAATAAATAAATAAATAAATAAAAGAAGCCCCAACCATAAAAAGCCCCTGCATTTGCGAAAATGCATAACTTGGAGGCATAGCGCATTTATTTGTTATAATGGAGTGACTAGAGATGAATGAATAAAGAGAATTATACAAAAAATTCAAACTGATATTAGTATAAATTTATTGCAAAAATGAACTACAATAGCAGACCGTATTTCGGGCTCTAAAAATTCGGACTTGCGGGATATTCCGAGCTTTCCCGAGGAACCGTCAGTTGTTCCATAGGAGTAATGTATATGAACCGACGGATATTTCGGACAAAATAAAGCCAAAAGTTCGATTTTTCCGGAAAAAAAGTTTCCAGCGCAGAGCCACGGTGCGATTCCAGGATGACACCATTTTGAATCTTAACTAGCCTTCGGAAATATATTGGATGGGGATTGGCTTGACTCCCGCCGGGGTAACCAACGCTGATATTTCGAGATATTTCGAGTGTTTGCTGCAGGGGACAGCAACATAGTGTTGTGCACGGAGCTAACGGAAGACGAGACGAGGTCGTTCGCAAAGCGACCGCGCTGCCGCAAAGCGACTCTGACTCCTACGAAGACATTCCCGACCGCCCGCAACCGTCAACGCAAGACATTGCCAACGCTATGGCGTTGTTGTCCTATGTTTACGAAGAACATGTGACGCTTGCACAGATGAAAGCAGACGTTCCCACTCGAAGGAGTAATTTAAGGCAAGGAACCATTCGCGACTTCTTCAGCCCTTTTTAAATGAAAAAAAATTCCCGCGCCTTCCCGCGAGGGGAACACGAGTAAATGCAGAGCATTGGGGGTCGTTAACGCCGCGTAAAGTCGCGTTAGGGTGGGTAGTTGGGTCGTAGTTGCGTTGGTGTTGGTTTGGGGTATAGAGAGGAGAGTAAAGTCGCGTTAGGGTGGAGCGAGCGTCAACCAAGGAAGGAAGGAGCAACGCAGTGACTGAAGCACGAGCGACCGCTAGCCGCTTTATATTTGCAGCGCGTGCAGTAGAGGGAGAGCAGTACGGGGGGGGGGGGGGTAGAGCGCGCATGCGCAAGCAGCACGCGCCCTTCCACGCCCCACCGCGCTGCTATCACGCACCTGTTACGCCGAGACCGCGACGGAGCAAACGGGCTGACTACGACGCATGCGCGCGCCAGCTGCTGTTGAGAGAGAGGAGGGAAGGAGGAGAGGCGCACCTGCTGCGGACGCGGAGCTGTGGACGCCGTCCGACGCAGGAAGAGGCGAGGCTAAGAAATGCTCTGCATTTAAAAAGTTCGTTTTTGTGACTCACGTATTTTTCAGACTGCTCTTTTGTGCGGACTATTTTTCGTTCCCCTCCAGGTCAGAAAAATTGTTCGGCTACTGTAAAGAAATCAAACATACGCATCTCATACCGCGCCCTAACTAAACGAGAACAAAATTTTACAAAGTCTGGAGGCTTCAAAAAAGAACACGGAAACAAAAATAAAAATGTGCAGATTCTTAGAGACTTGTCTACTACTGCGTAAACATGCTTATGCCGTTTGTTTTTATTGAGAGTTGTTTATAACCATTGTTGGCTATTAACAGCCTAATACATTGTGCTATATTATTGTTTAACAACTTTCCTATATTTGTTTGCGCAGTGATGTGCACTACTATAGGGATTAAGTTTGTATAGTTCACCAATTATGTATTTTTTGATGCAATTGGTTTTCGACCATTCATTCGACCAATGATCTCTATTTACGCGTTTATAGAGAATAAATGTGTTAACGTTTGACGTCGTTTCCACAGACGTATTTCTACGTCACTTGCACAGAATGAGGCATATACGCCTGTAATTTCTTACCATCGTCTTTTTTTTTTGCAATGTGAAAGCACTCCTTGGCCATTTGAGCGAAACATCTGGTGTCGGCATCGGTGTAGGTAGCAGCGAAACACCCGTTAAAATCCAAATGGTTGCTCTGCGTCATGCTCAACATGCGCCGCTCAAGATCAAAGCGGCTCCGTTAATAAAACACAAAAACAAAACACAAAACACACAAAAAACAAAAAATTCACACAAACATACATGCTTCATCACCCAAGCCATGAAGCCGGAAGGAGGCATAGTTCATTGTGAGAGGAACCATTGCACTCGCTGCTGGCGCAGTGGTCGCTTCTCCTCTGTGAGGGCGCCCACTATTCCGACATATCTGCACGGCCAATGGTCATTGCCAGAACATTCGATTCGACATTAAGGCATTCGCACTTACCACTTGTCACAAATGTCTAAGTGTCATCGGACTTTTTTTCAGCTTTTTTTAAACACGTTTTCAGCTCAGTTTCAACTCACGCGGGGCATATCGTACTGGTTGTATCCCAAAGGCCGATTTTATCTAGTGAAACTACGACCGCTCACGTTCAGCAAATATGTATGTTCCGCATCCATTGATTCACCCTCAAGGGGTATCATAATTTTCCTTCATTCATCTTTAGTCCGCTCTTCCGCTGCACAATGCGGTTGCCATATGCACGTTTACTTCCGTGGGTACACAGTTCGCTAATCAGGGATTGGATAATCTAAACATGCTACATTTTGCTTGCTTCAATGAGAAAAGTTGGGAAGGGCGAAGGACTTTCTCTATCCAGCATCGGAATTCCCAGTCGACGCAAAAACCTTTGGTAGTTCTGTATGCAATTTCCTTTTCCAAGCCGGCCAAGTTCGTCGAGGCTCGTTACAGCAACGCTAATGTAGCAGAGGCAGCGCATCAGAAGAAAAAATTACACCATCTTCCCGTGGGAACCCTGATGAGGATGCGAAGCATCGTGGCGGTTCCGTGTGGTTCCATTGTGTTACCGTTATGTTGAGTGATCTGGTGTTTACTAGCGCCAGAGGGAATTCCGCGTTCGGGTCCACACCGGTGGCAAAGGCGCGCAAGTACTGTTGTGTTACGGTTAGTAGGCGGTGGGTTCTCGGAGGCTCCGAAACTCGTCCATCATTCTTGTCGATGTTGTCGTCTCTGTGGTAGAATCGGTAGTCTCCGTCAGCCGTTGGTGAGGTAAAGGTTGTTGACATTGGTGCACCGGCTGAGAGCAATGGACACGCCCTCCTCTTCGCAGCTTTGTCTTCTCCTTCTTCTTCTTCGGCGGTTCTCTTACGAGAAGATGACGACGGTGGTTGAACGAGAAGCTATCTCGTGATGGATTCTTTGGTTGGCCAATCCCTAGGGGCAGCCTGCCACCATCATTATCAGAGGTGCTGCGGACGGGGCGAGAGCAACGTACACGCCCTCCTCTTTGCAGCTTTGTATTCTTCTCCTTCTTCATCGTTCCCCTACGGGAAGATGACGACGGTGGTTTAACGCGAAGCTATCTCGTGGTGGATTCTTTGGTTGCCCGTTCCCTAGGGGCATCCTGCCACAATCAGCATCAGAGGCGCTGTGGATGGGGCTGGTTGAGCGTGGCGCTTCCCGCCAGAGCTTTCCCAAAGGAAATTGAACATACTCCTCTAAAGTTTTCAGTTCGTCGTTTCCGTTGACGTTCAGCTTCGCGTGCCTTCGTTGTATCAGTAGCTTCTTGATGTAGTTTGAATGAGTCAAGAACATAAGGCGCGTTCGTAGCCCTTGCTCCTGTCCCGGATTTGTAGCGTAGTGGGAAGAGCACCGCGTACCTCCCGTTGCGGCCAGAGTGTCGTGGGATCGAAACCGGGCGCCGCTATTTCTTTTTTTTATAGTGTAAGGGGTGGAGGTGCGGACAACGGACGGACGCCGGACATAGCGCCCAGCAAAAGATGCTTTGCATCTAAAAATGCATCACCAAAAAGAACCAAAACCCTGTGAGTGTAGAGCCGCGTTTCGCAAGCCCCAGAAGCGCTGACCGAACGAGGACAACTTTCTACTGGCCGCATTCTTTCTACCGTATACGAAACACTTCTCTGTATCCACAACGTCGATATTAGGCCGGATTCAGACTGTTGTCGCAATTGTCGTAATATCTTTAAGTAATGACGTCGTTTGAGGTTTCAGCCAACCGAACTGCGTGAATCGCCGCTCTTTACGTCCATAGCGCACGATATGCCTGTTTAGTCAGAAATCTGAACATAGCATTAATTGTTGATAGCACAGGAACAAACCGCTCACTGTTCGAGGTATGGTTTCGCAAACCTCTAAAGCCTGAACGCTTCAACAACGGGAGCGCCACTAAAAGTTCGCGCCAATTCCAATTTTACGCACAAAACCGCACAGAAAGTAAGCGCTATAAATATAAACACCAATAACCTGTTCAAATGTCCACTCAAGTGCAGCATGTGGAAATCGCGACAACGAGAGTGAAATGGAGTATGCGAAACCGGACTACCAGACGCTGTGAGCAAGCCTAACACATGCTGGGCTTCTGCGTCACCCATGATTGGTTTCTCACATTTCATGCAGCAGCGCACTAACTTTAACGACTGAACACGTAGTACACTGTACCAACGTCCTCATGGGTGCACGTTCAGTGCATTCGCCGCAGGCTTCCTGTGATCCTGATTGATTGATTGTGGGGTTTAACGCGCCGACGCAACGCAGGCGATGAGGCGCGCCGTAGTGGAGGGCTCCGGATTAATTTTGACCACCTGGGGATCTTTATCGTGCGCCGAAATCTCGTACACACGGGCGTTTTTGCTTTTCGCCTCCATCAGAAAAGCGGCCGCCGCAGCCGGGAATCGAACCCGCGACCTCGTGCTCAGCAGCGCAACGCCTTAGCCACTGAGCCACCGCGGCGGGTTTCCTGTGATCCGGACTAGACGGCATAGAAAATGGAGTGCCAACGCCGCAGCCCTTTTAAACTCGCATCAGTGAAGCTGCACTCAGCACATCTCCCACACTCTGCGTTCGCAAGCTCGCGGTATCGATCGCCTGGGGACGTCACCGCCAACATCGATTTAATAACGGGCTCGCCCTCCTCCGTGTCTCTCTTTCAAACACCGAAGTGAGTCCTCTCGAGATCGGAGGGACATTTTAGACAGCGCCGGCAGCAGAAGCAAACAGACGCGGCCGGGGGGCTCTTCTGAGGATTCGTGAAGCCGTAGTCGCCCTCGTCCTCTTCCCCGCGTTCTTCATTGCAGTCTCTGTCGGCGCTCATCAAATATCCAAGACTTGAGTCGGCGGTCAACGCCCTGGTATTTACCCGGATTGCCCCGGTGTAGTTCTTTGCCTTTGCGGGATGACTCGTGCGCATGCGTGTTTTACGGAGCTAATCTTGCAGTAGTGTTCCTTGCGAAAACTAAATAGAATAACGAGAACTTTGTGCATGTGTGATACGAAGACCCTTAAATCGCGTACAGAAAGCCTCAATTCCTGACTGATTCCAAATTCAGTCATCTGTGCTGTTCATTCAACTTCGCTTCTCAAGGCATCTTTAAAGGGACACTGAAGTGAATTTGTCAAGCTCCCGTTTTTGCTTGCACTAAGTAGACTGGCTCAAATTAGCACACTTTTCATCGTTTATTCGGTTGGCAAATCGGTAATTATTTTACACAGCGCGAAAGAAGATAAACTACTAGGCGCGGTTTGTGGCGGCCGCACCAACTAACGCTGTGACGTTGCGAGGAGGGAGCACCGTGATTGGACGATGCCCAAGGTTAGCAATCAAACAAGTTTCGGTTTCGGTTTCGGTTCTGTAAAAAACAACCGATGGCGTTGTTGGATGGACATTCTCAATATCTCAGTAATCATCGTACCGCGCTTCTGCCATGTTGTCACCTGTAAAATGCGTAAGACAAGCCTCCCTGGACGGCTTGGAATCGTAGCATTCACTAGCCGAGGCCTACGCAGTGCATGAACGCCCTCCGCGTCCCCGCAGGCGCTCAGATGCCATGCGATTTTCCCCCATATTTGTAGCTTGCCTCACTCATGCCTGTATCGTAAAAAACGTGTTCGCACCAGGCCAAGGGTCTGTTGATTCTGGCCTGTGCCCACTGTCAGCAATCAGTCGGTGCTTATGGCAACAGCACGCCAACGAGAACTCGCTAGCGCGCCAGTGCCAGCCTGCGCGCGTTCTGTGAACTAGTTCGTTGGGGCAATGAACGTTGCGGCCCAAAAAAAGGTGAACTCAGTATAGAAAACATCGGCGGAGAACGAAAAAGTTAACTCATAAAAAAAAGAAAGCACGTAGACTTGCAAAACAATCGCGACGACATACAAAGCGCTCCAGCCCACGCGGCCACGACCTCAACACGCTGTACCACTCTTATGCGAGTGCCCCGCAGACCCCTACCCCCACCTTCCCCACCCCCACCCACTGGGAGCAGGCGTTGGGTAGCTCTTGCCTCGTGGATCAACGGACCCTGCGTCAACGGCGGGTTCCTTCGGGAAGATCGGACTGAGGTACCCCCGAAGCAAATCCCGGTGTTCTATGATTGGTTTTCCCTCTGGCTCCTCTCCATCATTATCAGGGGTTTTTTTTTCAGGGCGAGAGCAACGTACACGCCCTCCTCTTTCAGCTTTATTCTTCTCCTTCTTCATCGGTCCCTACGGGAAGATGACGACGGTGGTTTAACGCGAACTAAATCGTGGTGGATTCTTGGTTACCCCCCCTTTGGGTGAAAATCCTCGAAAAACCATTGGCGTGTGGATTGGCTGGTTGAGCGTGGCCCCCTCGCCAGAGCTTTCCCAAGGAAAAATTGAACATCCGTGGCGACTGCCTTCAGCGTCTTCCCGGGTTGGGTTCAGCTTGGTGCCTTCGTTGTATAGTAGTTCTGATTTAGTTTGAATGATTTTCGGATTAAAGGGCGCGCTTAGCCCTTGCTCCTGTCCGGTTTTGGCGTAGTAAGCACCGTCCCAGTTGCGGCCAGAGTGTCTGGGATTGATTCTGAGCGGAAATTTCTTTTTTTTTATCGTGTGGGCGAGGTGCTGACAACGGACGGACGCCAGACATAGCCCCGCACAGTTTTGCATCTAAAAATATACAAAAAGATTAAATTTCCTTGTAGTGTATAGCCGCTTTTCGCAAGACCCTGAACGCTGACCGAACGAGGATAACTTTCTACTGGCCGCATTCTTTCTACGTTGCATGTGCTTGTGAAGTTGCCAACGTCTATTGGGCCGGATTCAGTTTGGTCGCAATTGTCGTAATTTTTAAATAATGACGTCTTCCATTTCAGCCAACCGAACTTCGTTAACGCCGCTCTTACGTCCATACCCGCACGATATGCCTGTTTGTCAGAAATCTGGACAGATTGATTGTTAAATAGCAGGGGAACAAACGCCCAAACTTTCGAGGTATGGTTTCGCAAACACAAAGCCTGAAGAAAACGGGAGCGCACTAAAAGTTCGCGCCAATCCAATTTTCGCAAATTTTCACAGAAAGTAAGCGCTATAAATGGACCCAATAACCGTTCAAATGTCCACTCAAGTGCAGCATTTGGAAATCGCGACAACGAGAGTGAAATGGAGTATGCGAAACCGGACTACCAGACGCTGTGAGCAAGCCTAACACATGCTGGGCTTCTGCGTCACCCATGATTGGTTTCTCACATTTCATGCAGCAGCGCACTAAGTTTAACGACTGAACACGTAGTACACTGTACCAACGTCCTCATGGGTGCACGTTCAGTGCATTCGCCGCAGGCTTCCTGTGATCCTGACTAGGCGGCATAGAAAATGGAGTGCCAACGCCGCAGCCCTTTTAAACTCGCATCAGTGAAGCTGCACTCAGCACATCTCCCACACTCTGCGTTTGCACGCTCGCGGAATCGATCGCCTGGGGACGTCACCGCCAACATCGATTTAATAACGAGCTCGCCCTCCTCCGCGTCTCTCTTTCAACACCGAAGTGAGTCTCTCGAGATCGGAGGGACATTTTAGACAGCGCCGGCAGCAGAAGCAACAGACGCGGCCGGGGGGCTCTTCTAGGATTCGTGAAGCCGTAGTCGCCTCGTCCTCTTCCCCGCGTTCTTCATTGCAGTCTCTGTCGGCGCTCATCAAATATCCAAGACTTGAGTCGGCGGTCGACGCCCTGGTATTTACCCGGATTGCCCCGGTGTAGTTCTTTGCCTTTGCGGGATGACTCGTGCGCATGCGTGTTTTACGGAGCTAATCTTGCAGTAGTGTTCCTTGCGAAAACTAAATAGAATAACGAGAACTTTGTGCATGTGTGATACGAAGACCCTTAAATCGCGTTTAGAAAGCCTGAATTCCTGACTGATTCCAAATTCAGTCATCTGGGCTGTCCATTCAACTTGGCTTCTCAAGGCATCTTAAAGGGATCAGCGGTTGTTGAAAGATCTTTCTTTCACGTACGTGCTTTTGGCTTAGTCGGGCGGTTTCAGGAAACAGGTGACGAGTCCCGCCGCCACAATTATCACCAGGGTCGCACACCTCTTTTGTGTCCAGTTTTGTCAATGCGGGGACCTTTGTACGACATTGTCCTACCACCACTACCTTCTCCACAGGGGTGTGTAAGAGCATTGCATTGTGTAGTACTACAGAATGCAATACTGCAGAATACAATGCAATGCAATGGGAGACCTAACGCACGTGCGTTATGGCCTACCAGTAAAACTGTAATTCGGCAGAAAGCGTTAGATATCTGGTTGAAATGTTGACCTCGAATGAAGCCGGCGTCTAGACGAAGGGCAAAAAACCCAAGGAAGCCTAGAAGCGTATCAAAACAAGCCTACCGTGTAAACAAAAGTTCAAATTATAGCTAAAATAATAACATTCATTAGTAGTGTTACTTGGGGTAATATTATTGGCGGATTAAAATAGATCACAGTGAATTAGGAGGCATTAGCCGAATGTAGGTGTAATAAGAAGTGTATAAGATGAAATAATGATTGATTAGGTATTGATAGTAACTGTTTAGAAAGGGGCGAGAAAACGAGATAAGGGAGAAATAAGGTGAAATTACGATGAAATAAGGTTAGGTTAAGGGTGATTAATAGATTAGGGTGGCTAAAGATGTATTAAGACAGAATACGGTGAATCAGAATATACAGGTATGGATTAAGGTAGACTAAGATGTGTGAAGGTGGATTAGCAATGATAAAATACCGTGACTTCTTTGTCGACGTGTACGTGAAATGTACCTGTCATAACAATACGCCAGGCTCTTGCCTTCGAAACACGTAAACAGATGTGTCCTTAAATTTTTTTAGTTCATATATTGTCTTATAATATGGCTTTTTGTGTCTCATAATAAAGCACTCTTTATAATGACGCCTTTGGAGAAAGTGCTTAAATATAGGAACATTTTAGCTGCAGCTGAAAAGTTTTAATGGGAACAAGAAACATAACGGGTGTTCCAATACCACAGACATTGATGAATGATGATTTATTATAGATGGTGGGGTTTAATGCGCCGAATTCTTAAGCTACGTCTGGGCACGCTATAGTGGAGGGCTCCAGATTAATTTTCACAACCTGTCCATGCTTAACGTTTGACAAAATCTTAACACGCCGGCGTTTCCACCTTTTGCCTCTATCAAAAAATCAGCCACCGCGGCCAGGTTCGAACCCGGGTCCTTGAGCTCAGCCGCACAACGCCTTAACCACTGAGCCACCGCGGAGGGCACACCTCGGACATGAAGTGATAAGCATCGAAAGCCGCTGTATACAGCCGGGACAATCTATTGAAATAAGACTTAATGATTTTTAAAGAACCGGACAACTTTAGAACAAATCGAGGAATTGGCAATGTTCTTTTTTTTTGCAAGCCCTGTTTACATGCACTGTGTGGACGTTAGTTTAACGCAAGAACAAACGAAAGGTTTTGACCTTCATTATTTGAGACGTACCGTGACCTATAACAGTGTCACAAAAAAACTACTTATGACGGTATAGGAGCCGAATATGATTTAATTTCATATTTCTTGAGCTTTTTGACTTCTTTAACTGCCCTTTATTAAGTTTACCCGCTGATATCCTGAAAAATTGAAAAGAAGTGTCGGGTTCTTTTCCCATAACCCGCCTGTTCTTCTGTTGAAGGTTCGCAATAAATGTCTGTAAGAGTGCCTTCTTCACAACGGTGCTAGTACAACGCGAAGAAGCATCCAAGCGGAGGCGTTAAACAAAGACAAATAGTCGGAGACGGGAAGCTGAACGCCACCGGATTAATTACTTTTCGCTGACATGTAACGATGATTGATTGCTCCCTCCACCTAATGACAAGATAAGGGTGTAAAAGGGGACCACTAAAAGGGCACGGGGTCCTCACAATGCTTGTTTCGGCCGATTATGTTGGTATACTTTTTTTGCCTTTTAGCTTTCACGCGCGTCAACTGTAGGCAGACCACATTCCTGCTTCTTGTCTAGCATTACCATTGCTTTTTCATCTATTTGAAGTTACAGAACGTTTTTACTCTTTTACAGTTTTATTCACATGGTGCCTGTTTTAATGCAAAGTCGTTTCCACGGCCTATTGTTCCCGCTGTTCCTTGTTTTGCAGCGTGAGCTACACTGGCCGAGGTTGAGCAGTTTCGCGTGGATCCTGGAGAGCCGTGTTGCGCAAGCGCGGCACGTGGCGGCCCGGTCCACTTGATGATCATGCGAGGAGTGGTCGGGTGTGGAACCTATGGCTCGTGAATCGCAGCAACACCGGCGTGCGCCTGTGAAACCACACCCCACGTGCCCAGCGTCTTCGCTGACGACCTCTGTTCCGCACGTGGCGGCCCGGTCCACTTGATTATCATGCGAGGGGTGGCCGGGTGTGCAACCGATGGCTCGTGCGTCGCAGCAACACCGCCGTGCGCCTGTGGAAACAGCATAGCTCTGCGGTGATTGGTGACGCTGCGCCAGAGCCGCTTGATAAATATACACGTGTCACATTATGCGTATACCGTGTGTGTGTCACTGAAGCAGCAGTAGGCATGATAACCAAGCTAATCCTAGACAACCAGGAAAGCTAAGAATAACCAGCTCAACCTTAACTCACGCTACGTATATCTTGGCATAGCCGAGCTAAGCCACTGCTCATTTTTTACTCAAGGTCTGAAATGGTAGCGCGTCGACTAGGGTAGCCGAAACTTCTTAGCGGGGATAGTCAGGTAGTACGTTAGTGCGTTATCACTATTTCCGGTTGATCATCTCTGCACCCACACCTCGACATGTCTGATGATAGGTCATAGCCACGGTCGTTATAAAACTCATAGGTAAAGCACTGGACGCATAATCTAAAGGTTGTGGCTTCGGTCCCCATGCTGTACTGCAAACTGATTTTCACCCATTTTGTCTAACACCCTAACACTCTACCAGAAACAAATAAAAACACCTTTTCCAAGGATGTAATCAACGATAAAACACCGTGTGAAACGGTGTATTCTTCTGTTGTTGCTGGGGGGAAAATATACTATAAATAGAGACCGAAGCTTCAGGCACGAAAAATCAAGGTTTTAGGAACCTATAACAGGAACAGAAAAGAGCCATTTAGGCAAATATAGGTGCCAAATACTGTCGTTTGGGCACATATAAGATCGATTAAAATTTAATTCAGCAGCGTATTCAATGACGTTTTCTTTACTTGCAGTAAAAACAGCGGACACGTCTTGTGCTGTAAGAAAGTACTTTTATTTTCTTCATTAAAATAATCCCCACAAAAGTTGCTATTTCAAGAGATTTACATGAAATGCAGGGTGAGTCTACAACAAAAGAAAGGCTCAAAAGCTGTGAAAAACCAGGCCATCTCAATGATTTGCTGCTGGAAGTTGTACCTCCTTTCAGTGTATAATTGTGTGCGAAAAAACAATGCTCAACGTCCACTGATGCTGGAGAAGCGTGCTTGGACTTCGGAACGCTTTGTGACCTGATTCCATCTGGAATAACCGAATGTTTGCAGCTCAGTAGCTTCGGCAGTTTTTTTAGCATAGGTAATCCAGAAATTTTATATCAGACGGAATGGCAGCATGTCAGAGAGGAATGGCTCCATTAGCAGCTGGTGCTGCGGGATGATGGCGGTTCTGTCCTGGGCCTTCGAAGTGAGCTCAGCATTTTTAGTCAGAGTGGCGCCTAAGCTCTCAGCTTCGGAAATGCTTCTGCTAAGAGTGTGAAATAGATTGATTGATTGATTGATGATTGTAGAGTTTAACGCGCCGACGCAACGCAGGCGATGAGGCGCGCCGTAGTGGAGGGCTCCGGATTAATTTTCACCACCTGGTGATCTTTAACGGCACCGAAATCTCGTACACACGGGCGTTTTTGCTTTTCACCTCCATCAGAAAAGCGGCCGCCGCGGCCGGGAATCGAACCCACGACCTTGTGCTCAGCAGCGCAACGCCTTAGCCACTGAGCCACCGCGGCAAGCACACGAATTTGCCGAGTCACGTTTAAGTGTAGAGAGGTGTAAATAATTTGTGCTGCGGCGGTTTTCTCGACTGTAAAGCTGTTTGTATCACCGGCGAGTATCTTCGTAGTAGTTTTCCGCCCTTAGCCTAGTTTTTTTAGGGGGTAACAAAATGATCTGGTCGAAGTGTAACAATCGGTAACTGCTGGTTGAAGACACAACTGCGCCTCGAAGAAAGATCTTAACTGCGGTTTGTTCGTTTACAGAGGTGAACGACCTCCTCAGCTCTTCACAACACCAACAAACCCCATTGATACTACAGGGAAGTACAATAATTTCGTACAAATCACTGAGCTTTTCTATTCTGCAGAAGAAGATGACTATCGAAGCTGCAGGAATAACAACACACAGTTCTAAACACTATATACCGATCAACAACATTACACAGCACGAAAGATTCGTTGCAAATAATTCCCTCAATGATAGGTTTCCAAATGCCCTTGAAGGTTACCCGGCACGGCGAATGACGGCGAGTCAGGACTGGATTACTCGAAAACTGCCACGATGTTCATTCCAATGAGCTCCGGTTCTCATTCCTTCTGCGTGCTACACCTGCTGCATCTTGCTGGCCGGCGGTGTACCGTGATTGGCGGCGTTATCGAGCACACTTGGCCTGGCCTTCTGTTATGAGCACAGTACTGTTGGCCATTGTGTCGTACCATTTCGGAATCTCTGGAGGACCTCACTATATTATCCGCAGGATATAATAATTCGAAACCTTTTTTGGGGGCCGTAGGCTTAGTACATAACATGTGATTGGTAACATCAGAAATGTGGCGTAAGGAGATCAAATCTCCAAAAGCACCGAAAGTGCGTCAACAAATGTAGAACACTTCTCCGCGCCTTTTTCATCGCCTTATTAGCTGTTTTATAGTTGCCGCTCTCGTCGAACCACTACAGTAGCGCTTTCGCTTTCAGTAACTTATACGGGGGGAGACTACGTTCACTTTTTTGTTTGTTTTTTTACAGAAGTCCTGTTCTAGCTCGTACATCCAGTACATATAGAAGAAATGTACTTCCGAGAATAATTAGCATGGAATCTTTAAAAGCGGTTTCGTCAAACCACACTGGCGTCAACTGCTTCGTGTCTGCAATTGTAAAGAAGCGCCTCGGGTCAATCCTACTCCTCCTTCAATACAGACAATATAAATAAACAAACAGTTCGGCCTGAAATTCAGCGCGTGACCTCCTTTACAGTTAAACGCACCTGCCACTCCACGTATACAAGGCGCCGTGTCCTAGATGACTTGGGCCTAACTTTCAAAGCGGGCGATTCGTATTTCAATAACGCCGACTGCTCAAACTGGCTTCAGAACGTTCGCGAAATTCGGAGAGTCTCCTGGATTTTTCTTCTCCGAAATTAATTGCCTCTGCACTGACGATGCAGGTCGCTGTTATAGCACTGAAGAGAGGACGCTGCTCCAGAATGGTTCATAATATCCTTGAGGGCGAGTTGAGAGCGCCGAAGCAGACGACGACGAAGAACACACAGTGTTTGACAGCTTGTCTATAAAAAATTGAGATACCTTTTTTATAATTTCAATAACTGAGGCGCGTTTCTAGGCCCCGTTCTAAGTCGATCTGCACCAGTGCTATCTCTAAGAGGTGTCAGCGCTATTACGGAAAGTTGCAGAACTCATCCTAACGTCCCTTACGACTCAACCGTAAACGTTTCCAGATTCCAAACACTGAATGCATGAATGAGCCGCAAAGTTGTGCAACTTCAGAAGTCCGGCGCTGCGTCGCGTCAAACGTCTCCCACCATTCACTACCTTAAATTGAAGACGGTGTGGACGTGCGAAAAAAGCTCCCCGCGAGCTCGTATGACCGTTTTTTTGTTATTTGGGGCATAACGGCGTTGGGAAGACTTGGGTCGCTTATGTTTGTGCTTAACCTAGAACTAGGATTGTACCAGGAGTTCTTTCGAGGAAAACGGGAATCAAGTTCACAGAGAGACGTGTAGGGTCGATTTATGATGACGAACCTTTTTCAGCGCCTTTCATCTCCATTCCCTCCTACATTCTCCTAATCATACGCGTCTTCCTGCCCAGTTTAAAGGTTAACTTTGCCCCTTCTCCTGCTATCAGTTCCTCCCTCCCCCTCCATTCCCTTTTTAATGCCAGGCTACAGCCATCTGCACTCGTGAAGACGGCTTCTCACTAAAAGAACGATGTAGGATTTTGCGGTTCAGAATTGCACCATGATAAGCGGGTCTCCCAGGTAGGCTCCGTAAAAGCGCCTGTAGGTTATTTACGATTCTTTCTTACTGCGCATGAATCAGTACCTTTCAGAAGGTCGCGAAGCCAAAACCTGTTCCACTCGTCTACGAAGCAACCACTATCAGCGAAGCCCCGTGGGAAGTATAATCCATGGGAGATATCCTGTAACGAGAGTCGCTTTCCTCCTTTCACACTATCACACAGCCCGCCTGAGGGAGGCTGCTGAGAGGAGCGGCAGAAAAATGCGCGCTTTATCCCTGCCAGCTGCCGACCTTCCCGAGCCAGGGAGGGAAATATTCTAATTGAAACGGGAAGCTCTAGCCACGGGAGATATAGCGACGGGTGTGGCCACATATGCGTCGGGGCTGGTGACTCGAGGGGCAACCAGAATACATCGCTTCAGCGAAAGTTCGCCAAGTAGACCTAATTCCGTGCACTGCACACGTGCATGCGCCATCTTGAAAGTTGAACAGTGCATAGTCTGAACAAACGTGTTTCGTACGAAGTTTCTACCCAGCCCCCTGGTAGATTGCCAGTAGGGATGGTTTGAGCTTGTCGTGGCTAGCAGAGATTAGTACTTTGTAACTAATTCAATAGTAATGCGAATAAGATTGTTTTGTACGTCACGTTTTACAGCATGTCGCGTTATGTTGCAAAAGAGTTATCCCCACCCGTTCCTGGGTTCTCTTTTAAAGCCGAATGTAAATTTTGACTCAGACTTTTGGGTTTCATTCTAGTAACGTCACGCTGTCAAGGATGACGCAGATTGTATGGAAGAATAAAGTTCGTTGGACCGAAGTTCTGCTCCACAATAAATGTTGAAGAATACACAAGCGTCGAAGGATCAGTCAACAAAGTGACATGCAGAGATGGTGGTGAGCGAGTAGAACGCCGCGGAGTTTGATCTTCATGAATAGATATCAGAACACTCTTCCCTCCAGAACCATAGAAAGAGATCGAAAACATGGCGGTTCAAACAAGAACATTCTAGGTTACTTACGAAAAGGTGACCCCCTTTCCCTTAAACAAGTTGCCCTGCCGCGGCATACGACAGAAACAGCCAAGGGGCGCTCTGCTCGAAATCCAGGATAAGATAAATGAGCTGGGTCACATGCGTGGCGTCGTTAACCGACGACAAGCGTTGCATAGGTTGCGAGCAAGCTAAGAAGTTGCAGTGGCCGCCAAAACAGAAATTTCTATTCATCAATGATTATTTCAACTTATTTATCAACAAGAAACCGTAGCGCCTCAAGGACCTCTGGACCAGAAGTAAAATAAGTAAAGAACGCTGTCCGCTGCCATGCTGCCTTTTCTTTATCAAAACAAGAAATATGGCGCAGAATGTACAAGAAGTAAACACGCGCTTTGCTTAGAACACAACATAAGATAAGCCGGGCGCTAACAGGCGCTCGTAACAAAACATCGGTTAGAAAGGCATTGTACGCGACAGCAGCTTAGAGTATATAGCTTAATGACCAAGATAATTTAAAAATCAGTTAGCTCCTAGGCCCCATGCCGCAGTGCGCGCCGTTTTTTTTTTTTTTGTCGTGAGTACGTAGTTAGCCGAGATTCGGATCATGCATGCGGGAGTGCACTAGCGTCTCTCCAATGTGCCAGATACCAAACCTCCCCATTGTCAAGCGAGCGTTCGATCTGCTGTGCAAAGGAACCAGGATTAAATGCTCACGTGAACGTTGTTTAGGTGGGTACTGTTTGGCCCTGTCGCTTTCGCCACATGTCTTCTGGCAGTGTACCTCATGATACACGGTGTCTTAGTGCAGCTTGTTCAACCAGTCCGTTACTAGATGAACCTGCTGTCTACTGAAGAACGTCGCCGTAACAAATATAGGGCCCAAATACTACGGGTTGAGGCTCGTTCTCTCACAATCAATGTATTTCCTTCGGGTTGGCCCAGTCCTTCTTCTGTGTTCATACGTTAGCACTGAAAACAATTACTCTAGAAGCATAAGCTTTGCTGCCCGTTAGACATTGAATTTATTCGAGAGAGCTTACGTTCTCTGTATTAGTTTAATGGAATCTTTCGCGAAGGCGGTGTGTCTTTGTTGTGTTATTTTCAGGGGCTAGTATTGTTTGTAAGATGCGCGTTCATTTATTCTAGCGGGAACGTTAATAAATAAATAAAACAATCATTAATTATTAATAATTCGTTAATAGTTATTATCCAAATAGGATATCTCGAATGTCTCATGTTGAAGAAGGGGAAGGAGAACAAAAAAAAAAAAAGAACAGAAAAAAAAACTACCGAAGCTTGCACTAAGAGTGTAAGACTTGAGCAATAGCGAAGCTGCAGGAGTTTGTTTTTATACGTGAGCACTGACAGACACATCACCACGCATTTGTACCAGTTTGAAATTGTTTATTTGCATGTTCCGTAGTCGCTTTGCACTGTGCTAGCATTAGACCTCGTCACATGAATAGATGCCGTCGTTTTCCCATACCAAACAATACATGCGCGGTAGCCCTTGACGACACCTGGGGCGCAGCGGTGGCACGTACGTGTACGACGCATCCGCGGCATTCCTCAAGTCCCGTCCAGGTGGCGTGGAGCAGGTGTTGCGCCAGCTGTGACGTTGTTGGTTGCTGGCAACGCGACGTGCTCCTCGTGGTTTTGGCTGGTTTTCTTTTTTTTTTTTCATATAGCTACTGCCCGCGCCAGGGGACGCTCAGCGGCTGTAGCTAGGCACGCGCACTCGAACGCTCGTTTTTTTGTTGGTACATATTTTTAACGCATTACAGACACCCATTACGGCCAGCTACAACAGCTCCGCTCTTCAAAAAACGGTTGGCTAGTGCTACTGGGTCTCCTCATACGCCTGCCCCGCACACGGGCCCCCCCCAGTCGAGGCCGTTTCGGTGAAAAGTATCTCTTCAGTTCAGTTGAAATTATATAGCCATCAAAGGTTACTCAGTACATTATCGCCAAACGACGTTTATCCCGCAACATCTGAGAGCCGTTTGTGAAATGGTTCTCACGCTGCATTTTTATTGCCAAACATCAGAGCCAACTGACTTTCTCCTTAATGTTCCTTGCGAAGCTCGTCAGCGCCCTTATTGCAAAACGCAATTGAGAGTAGTTCTAGCGAAGAAAATAGCAGCCGGAATGATTTACGTCAGCCCGTTGTGCTTTGCAGGCACTCATAACAATTTTTGTGGAAGCAAGCAGCAAGGGTATAGAAAGGCGAACTCGCAAAGAACTCAGAGATGGGCACGCTGTTGGAAATTTGGAGGCCTTAAAGAGCGGCGTTGACGATCGATATGCCGTGTCAGAGAGGGGCGAGAGACGTGGAACGGAAGCCGTTGTAGGTGGAGTGACTGCGTTTGGAAGTTGGCGAGGGCGGTTACGAATACCACCGCTCCCCATGACCTCCCTTTTTCGCCCAGTGCCCAGTTCCCTGTCCGTCCCTCTGCCTTTTGGGGCTGCTGTTGTGCGAAAAAGGAAACAACTAGAAGCGCTAGCAACTTTCAGCGATGTCGCTCGGTTTCAATGTGCTCCGGCAGCGGAGAACCACGAAATTCATGACGCGGCACATCCCAGGGGCCACCGTACTCCTGCTGACCTCATCCGTGTTCAAAACCGGTTTTCACATTTTGTTACACTCACACTCATTTGGGCTTCGTTGATAAGTACTACGACGTAAATTTAACCAGACGTCAATAATATATTTTATCGGTAAATTTATGAATGAATGCACTGCGGTTGCCCGTGTTTTGCGAAAGATATGTTTTCTCTACCCTCAATATACAGAGGGAAGAAGTTTTGAGCGATCTAGCTAAGTGATACCGCTACGTCGTACCCGAGGTTTCGAAGCTCTCTCAGTGCGTGAATGGTTAGACTTCTCTGGAGGCCTGTGGTTGGTTCTCTTCGATATCGCCTTTGTGTAGCGCAAGCTACAGTACACTACATCAGGAAATCTTCGCGGGGTGAACAGTTTTGACCTTGAGAGCTAGAGGTCAAACCACACCCCCTTGTACAAGCGCCCGGATTGGAGCAGCACCCGATGGCGGAGAGACATAGGCGAGCAGGGAACGGATAAGTGCGCGGTAACCGGGCCGCCACCTGGCGGAGGAAGGCGGCAACGCCGCTGCCGCATCGGTCAGTGCGCGCGGCGAAGGAACGCTAAGTGCGCGCAGAGCCGTGTGCGATGGAGTAGGATGAACATCCAGCTGTGGAGCTTCGTACAGCGGCGACGCTTAAACAACGCCGTGAGGCGAAAAAGAGGAGACACGCTACTGTTGCGTCCAGATTCGCTACTTTGAAGTCTTACGCGTTAGTTTGAGCTTCCTTCATTTTTGCGTCGCTCGTGGACAGAACCGAAGATTCTAGCTGAACTTACGAAGTAAAGCGAGGAATGCTGTAAGAAAAATCTAGGGAAGCTTGCACTCATGCGCAAGACTTGAATCGCGAAGTGTTGTAGTTGAGCATTGACTGACACATAGGTATTTTCAGTAGCACGCCCTACGTTTCGGTTCGCGGCCACTTCCACGACAAGCGAACTATCCGCGGCCGGGCCATGCCGAGAACTGCCAAGACGTGGCGCGCGAGGTCTCTTGTGCTATACTGAGCGGATGCGCATGACGACGCTAGGACTAGCGCGAAGGGCTCCTGCGAGAATTAAGCGCATGCCACGGCCCTCTCGAGTGTTGTGACGGCTGCTATCACGTGTCTGTTCGTTGTAGAGTTGGTAGTGCCACACCTGTGCGACGCCCACGTGATAACGTTCCTCGAGGGGAGTTTTCGGTGCACACAAACCCCGAACTTACGGCCAGTAACAGCACCTCCGCTGTTAAACGCTGAACACGCTCAAGAGCGATGCAGACCTGCAAATACATCCTTTCATTTTTGTTCGCAGAAATTTCGTGGTTACGTGCGACGATGTCCAAATGTGTTTTAAGTGCGATGCACTTATAAGCGACCCGAATCCGCCGTCATCCGCGCTCCGTCCTCTCCCCTAGCAACGGCGCGAGGAGCGGAGAGGAGCGTCTGTAGCAACGGCGCAGCGACGTCACACCCACGTGACCCGCGCGCGCTCCGCCTCCCGCGCCGTCTGCGCGCGCGGGCCCCCTTTCCGCACCGTTTCTCGCGCCGTGACGTCACACTCCCGTGACCGCGCGCTGGCGTTGCGTCTGCTCCCCCTCTCCTCGCGCCGTGACGTCAATGCTCTGCAGCTGGCGCGCCTCTCCCCCGTTAGGTTTGCACTCACCCTCGGCGCGCGCCTCTCCCCTCGCCTGACAGCTCCCCCTCCCCTGGTACGCGCCTCTCAAGGCGATGGCAGAATTACTACGCCGTGTACTCTCGGCGCAAGAAATGCATTCGCACTTCCTCACGACCTTCGGGGAGGTGGGGGCAATTTTTTTTGCAGAACACGCAACGCAAAGTGTTCGCTAATACACCAACAAGAAATTCTCCACTTCATGCCGTATTGCAGGTATCTCGTTTTCGATGTCTTGAGGCTGCCGCTTGTGGTACTTCTAACCGAAGAAAATCAAGAGATTAGCAAGAAAGAAAAAAAGCAACAAAGAAAGGAACAAAGACAAAGAGAGAAAGAAGAAAAGAAGGAAATAAAGAGAGGAAGGAAGGAAGGAAGAAAAAAAGAAGGAAGAAAGCAAGAAGGAAAGAAAGCAAGATGAAATAAAGAAAGTAAGACACAAAGAAAAAATAGAGAAAGAACGGAAGAATGAAAGAAAGTAAGGAAGTCAGAAAGAATGAAAGTAAAAATACTGAAGGTCAGAAAGAACGACAGTAAGAAAGAAGGAAAGAATGAAAGAAACAAAGTAAGTAAGGAAGAAAGGAAGAGAGAACGATGGAAGGAAAGAGAAAGGAAAGACAGAACGAAGGATAGGAAGAAGAAAAGAAATAAAGGAAGAAAACAGAAAAAAAAAAAACCAGGGAAGGAAAGAAAGAAAGGAAGGAAGACTTTGCATTACGGGAAGGTATATCCAGTTTTAATAATTACGTAGTTCACACTAAAATTGTAAATATTGTGGAATTCCCGTCTGCATCACTACAGCTTCGTTGGTCTTGCCTCTTCAATGTAGTGGGAAGTGCCTCCAAATTTTGTTCCCCGTATACGAGTCTGTTTGTCCAGTCTAGCTTTTTCCGGTATTTATCGCGAGGGGCCTATTTTACTCCAGGTTGTCCGGGCACTTACAGGCGGCACGGGCTCGCGCGGCACTTCGGGACCGCACGACTTGCCTCGTCACTCATCAGCTCTCGATACTGGACTAGTTTAATTGGTATATTGTAGAGTTGAAATAAGGGCTCGCGTGTCGTTTGGAAACAGGATGTAACACTGAAGTGAACACTACGGTGTGTGCCTGAATTGCAAGACGCTGTAGGCAATACAAAGCACTGCCATCTTGGTGCGGACGGCTACAAACGTTATCCTACTTTGTGACCACTGCTGGGCAGAGCTTCCGGTTCCAGATAAGCGTTCGCTGGACCAGGCGGACGTCGACCAGGAGAAACGGGTCTCTTCAATTGCGGTGAGCTATTGGGGACCCTTCGTTGGTAAGTGTACGAAAAAAAACGGCTCTCGGTAGTGCGAAACGGCGAGGGGACTATAAACACTAAAAGGGTTGCATTTAGACGGAGCTGCAACCGTGGAAGAAAATGTCAATCACCACGATACAGAGAGGATACACTAGAATCAATCAATCCATCAATTATTGCAGGGGCAACAGCAAGTGTATGCACAGCTGTGTTTATAGCCCCCAATTAAAGGTATAAGAAGCCGCCACACGAATCACGGTTGACCGGGGCGCATTCGAAGCGAGCTCATGTGCGGCCTAAGCTGGAGGACGACCATGATTCTAACCCATGCTTGCATATTAGAAAGCGTATCATCATAGAAATCTATATGGAAACATACGGAGAACAGAAGAAATAGAAGAGGTTTGCATAGAAGAAACGTTTCACATTATAACAATGGGCTGAAAAATTATACGATAGGGAAAAAGAAACATTTCAACGAAGCTAAATATGATGAATGAATGTATAGTTTACCACTGGATTCCAACCTGAGGCGTTGAAAAGTTTGGGTAACGTTCAGTAGATATCCACTGCTTTCAAAGAAATACAATATGCCCGCTAGTGATTTAACCCACGTGGATAAATTGGCTAAAAAGTGACAGGTACCCATATAAGGGAAACAAACTAAGCAGGCTTTCAATGAGATTTGCTTAACCGAAAATGCTCGTTAGCTAGCTTTAGTAGTTACTAACGTTGGTGACAGCAAACGAGACAGCTAACTAAAGACTAGCAGCCAACTACACACTACACGTCACTACATCGGTCGTTCAGAGATCGAGCAGCCACGTCTATTTGAGTTGGGCTGGATTCGACAAAGTTGGCGATGCAAAAGTTATCGCTGTGGTTCGCGCAGCTGGCTGCTGCTTTGCTCACCCGGGATCAAATCCTACATAAAAGCATTTTTATTTTGCTTTACAGCGATGGCCAATTTTGTGCCTTTCGTGTTGATGCTGAAGGCGATAAAGACTATGACTTCAATGACTTTAATTAATTTCGGCGTTTATTAAGACGCTTAAAACTTTGCCTTAATAATAATTGCTCAAGTTATAAACATGTGTAAACTTTATAATATTTCTGTCTACGTGCTCGGTCCGTGGGGATGTTTCCTAGCAAACCAAATACTTGCAGGCATTCTACCTAGCGAGATGGAAAAGAATGTCCGCCCAGCAGCCACAAGACACGCCATCGTGGTTCGCAGAAAGGCCCCGCAACTTCAGAAAACTTTAATCCATATTCATCCAGGTGTCACTTACACACGTCGCGATGGAAGTTTTAACGTAAAGCATGCTCTAAAAAAACGCGAAGAATGCTCTCATCGCGCGAATTTTCCTTCCATTACCCGTATTTTTAGTTTTTAAACTAAAATCCAGCCAGCAAGTTGTTCGCCCATGGTTAGAGAAAACAGCTCTTACACCGTTTCTTTAATCGTGCAGACTCCGACAAACGAAAACAACAAGAAGATGGATAAAGTTTATGGGCTTACCTATGTCCTCAAAGATCATACCACCGCGTTTAATAACATCACCTGACGGATTTGCTTTAGTGCACGACGTACTAGGCTGCGTTCTTTCATAAGCAGTGCTTTGCGCTGTCGGCGCCAGACATCGTCTTCCTTCCAAGAAAATACGCCCTGTCTGGGCCTGTCATGCAACGTGGACAGCCTCATCTCGGGCGAAATTCAAAGAAGAGAGAAAGGGCACACAGACGGCAAGTAACAGCAATAAACAAAGCACAAGTCGTGAAAGAAGGCGAAACAAGAGCGCGTGCTTTTGCGCATCACCGCAGCTGCCTCCAGTGAAGTGTTTATCGTTTCCTTCCACAAAGGCTTTGACACGGACGACGTTTTTTTTTGTTTTTTCAGCGAAATGCAAGAGGAAGAAGGCGGGGGTGTGCTGCAGTTGAATGTGTTATTTGTCAGATGCGTGTGTTGGTTGTGTTGCGCAATCGGCGCTTGGTCTTACGAGCAATGTCAGCGACACGAACCATTGTTAGATTGCTTCACGAACGTTTTCCGCTGAAGCTAGCCAAACACAACAAAGACTTACAGTTATAAATATAGACAAAAATTCCCAGAGACATTCAAGACTTGTTAAGTGAATTATTGGCGATATCATTTTGTGTTTGTTTCACGCTGTGAGTACGCCGACAGAAATCTGTTATGAGCTTGAAACGCAACATTCCGTTCTCCTACGGGTACAAGCCATGCACTTCCTGTATGCAGGAAGTGCATGGCTTGTAACCTAGCACCATCTACTGTTTAATTTAAACACTCGGATTAATAGTAATGGCAGCCCACTATTTCGAGTCTGTGGCCTTTTATATAGTGGTTTGTTCTATAAGGGCCAGAGTTTGACCCCAAGCGGTTCCAACAATTTTTCTCTATTTCTTTTCTAAAGCTAATTTCTTCGACAACTGTTTCTTGATCTTTATGAAAACTAAGCAGGTTGGCAACCTTTGAGGTTGGCTTAGGGGCACGGTGTGGTGTATCGCCCCGTTTAAATAACGTTCTAGATATCGCCAGAAGTTCCAGGCTTTGATCTTAATGGGCCCGGAATGTCGCGCTTCGGACGGAAGTTCCTGCGCAACTGTCACATTCCCTCGAGTAGGTATTTAAAAATTCTGAGTAGATATGCTGACGCCTTAGCCAACAAAAACTGGCGAATTGATGGTGAGTTTCCGACGGCGGCCGTCATCGTTACTGTCCCATCTCTTTGAGTTCGTGAGATTTGCGGGTTTCCGCTATCGCCGAAGCCAAACGATAATCGAACTGTGGGCGAAGAATATCTGACGGCAGGTTTCATTTTAACTTGCAAACACACCTTATTGGGTTTGTGACAATGGTGAGCGGGTATGTTGACGTCATATTCAACGGGACCTTCAGTATCACCACAGAACAAGGCTGAATGCCGACGCAGGTGTTTATGTCGAAAGCCTTATTTCTCTATATTTCAAGCCCGCGCGCTGTGAGGCACAGAAAATTGGTATTTAAAAAAAATAGTTAAGTTGCGCGGACTGGGGAGCGTGAACCGCGGTTCGCGCGCCAAGAAAGCAAAACAGCAGCGGTAAAGAGGGGTAGGCAACCGCGGCAAGTGCAATGCCAGTTACATTGAGAGGTGAGGGTAGCGGAGGGAGCGAATGGGAGGCACCTGGCGATGACGGTCAGCGAGTGGGACAAGATCCGGAGGGTGGTGTCCAGAGGTCTGGTCCAGTGCAGAAAGAGAATAGACTTTATTAGGCCGAATATGATGGCGCCGTTAGGCGCGAGATGGAGTGGGGCCCTCTTCAAGGGCTCCATATGCTGTTCGGGCCTCCAGGCCCCTCGCACTCAGTAGGGTCTTGTCTTCCAGGCGGGGCTGAGCAGCAGTCTCCCATCCCTCAAGAAAGGCGGTGCAGGCCGGGTGGAGGGTGGACGGTATGGGAAGGGGGGACGGTGTGGGAAAAGTCGCGCTCTCTAATTACGTGGCGGAGTTAGCCTACTCGTTTGCAGAAAGGGCATTCCTTGTCGTATCACGCGGGGCAACTTTTGTTTTGAGTTAGAGGGTGCGGAAAGGACCCGGCTTGAATTTGGCGAGAGAAGCATTGTTCTTGTCGAGTAAGGGAGTGGTGAGGTGAGGGGAAATGTGCTCTACCCTCCCTGTAGTGACGGAGTATTTCGTGGTATCTAGTGATGGGTTGTTGTGCAGTTTCCTTGGCCCTGAGGGTAGCTTCGTCGGGCCTGATGATGGGCGAACTCATTGCCCACGACTTCGGGGCGCGCTGGGACCCAGATAAGCTCGCTTTTGGAATTTGGAGGGTCTGTTTCTTGGAGAATGCGGGTCGCTGTGAGATACACCCACCCTTTTCTGTAGTTGCTGTATGCTTTCTGGGAGTATGTGATGATGGTTTTGGTGCCGGGTGAGTAAGGGCTATCGCTGTGGCCACTTCCTCGGCCTCTTCAGAGGAGGATGTGACGAGAAAAGCGCAGCAGATTAGGTTGCCAATTGTGACGGCTATCGTTGCCGGTGTAGAATGAGTAGTCAGGCAAGCTGCTGCAAGCCGTCCGGCAGCTCGAGGCGGCTCTCGCCAGGCAGAAGCGCGGGGAGGCGCTGACGGAGGGCTCGAGGGGACATCCCCGAAGGCCCCTCGCGCGCCGAACCGGCGGACGCCTGCGGGGCAATGCTTCGAGGACGCCCTAGGCAGCGTCGAGAGACGGGCTGGCTCCGCGGAGCCTTTGCTTCGTCCCTCCTGCAGGCGAACATTCAATAAAGTCTTTTTCTCTCTCTCTCTCTCTCTGTTTAGAGAATTCCTTCGTTTTTGCCCAGACGTTTGGCCAGGGCTTTCACTCTGACCTTTCGGCCACCCTTCTTGCGATCGGGGTTCATGTTTTGGAGGATTGGTTTACTTTCAATGATGGTGGCCCAGATACTGGGTATGGGTCCCTTGTCTTGGTGGTAGGCTACCTGCCATGCGATTTTGGCTAGGACGGCTCGTGCCGCTAGGGTCTGACTGAGTCGAATTCGTTGGTTGGAGACATGGGCCTCTGTTAGTTCGCGGATGGGGTTGTGCTTGGCCATGCCCAGGAGGTTTTCGTTGGAGGAATGGACGGGGATGCCCAGGGACAGTTTGGTAGCTTTTCTGATTATAGCATCGATTTGGTCGATATCTTTTTTGAGGAGTTGGTGGTATGGGGCTGAGTATACTATTCGGGATATTACAAAGGCTTGAACCAGCCGAAGTGCGTCTTCCTCCTTGAGTCCCTTTGGACGATTGGTTACTCGTCGAATCATGTGGATGAACTGATGCGATGTCGTTTTGAGTTTGGCGATTGCCGCCCCGGGCTTGCCGTTTTCATGGAAGAGTAAGCCTAGGATCCGCGCTTGATTTGTAGGTTTGATGTCGGTGTAGTCGGCGGTGAGGGTTATGGAAGGTCTTTCGCCCTTTTTTCTGCTCGGTGTTACAAGGAGTTCAGGTTTTTCGGGAGAGCAGCTGAGGCCGCATGATTGCGCGTATTCTTGGGCAGCGTTGCTTCGTGTTGTAGGGCCTCTTCCATCCATCCGCCCGATTCCGCCTTGGAGGTCCATATGGTGATGTCATCTGCGTAGAGAGCGTGGTATATTCTTTCTATAGTGCCTCGGATGGCTGGAAGCGGTAGGAGGGCCAGGTTAAAGAGCATGGGCGAAAGGACGGACCCTTGCGGTGTTCCCCTGTCACCCAGCTGGATCGGCTGGGGCGCTTCCTCTCCGATCTTGATGACTACTGTGTGGTTGCTGAGGAAGCCTTTGGTGTACATAAAGATTTTCTTACCGCCTTCCATCTTTTCGAGGTTGTGAAGTATGCTGGCGTGAGTGACGTTCTCAAAAACCCCTTTTAGATCGAGGGCCAGGATGGCTATTGGCATTCGTTTTTCGCACTCTTGATTACAAGCTCGTGAAGTTGTCGGAGGACGCTGTGGAGGCTGAGACGTGCGCGAAAACCGTACATGGTCATCGCCTTCTGTCCAGTGGCGCCCAGGAGTCGTTGGAGGGGTTTGAGAACCATACGTTTTACGACCTTTCCCCCTCAGCAGGTGAGGGAGATAGGCCGCATGTCGCCGATGTGTGGTGTTTTTCCTGGTTTGGGTATGAACTGTACCTCGGCTTCTTTCCAATCTTTGGGTAGTAGCCCTTGTTCCCAGGCGTTGTTGATGGGGTCTAGGAGCTCGAGAAGGCTCTTGTCGCTGAAGTTCGTGACGGGCGCGGCCGCAAATTTCAACCGTAAGTGCAACCGCGGATCAACCCAAGGTCAAACTAACCTTTTGCTTTCGCCCTCTCAGCACATTCGAAGCATCCCAGTGATTTGGCAAAAAGGGCGATGTAATTTCATGGTCTTGAAATGCAAGGGAGAGAGAACAGACAGGCAAGTGTCGCTTCCACTGCAGGGGAGACAAAGAATTTATTTAGAATGTCATGGGTATAATTAACTCTCTCGTGTCACACATGACGAGAGGTTGATTACTGAGTACAATTGAAAGATGCAAAATAAATGTTTAAGCTACGTAACGAACCGTTTTGTAAGGATAGTTTAAAGCAGTCACATCGGCTGCAACCGTTTCGCGGGAGAAGTTTAGATGAAGTGTGGCTGATGTCGAAGAAGATAGAAGGGAGGCCAATTTTTCCTCTGGGCTTGCGCCCCTTCCCTGGCCTCCTTTGGGACGAAAAACGCGAAGTACCAGCCAAAACTTACAACTGCATAGTTTATCATTACCCCTATACAAGCAGTCTTTCCACGCCCGCTAGCCGATGAGGCCTCCCACAATCCACATGAACGGTCCTCGTAACTAAATACGACGCCGTTTATTTCGAGCTTCACACTTTTTCATCTCTCCTTGCTGTCATCAGAGTTTCAAAATGGCTGCGAGGTCACATCAGTTCATCTTTTGGAGATGACAAGCTGCAACAGCTTCTTTTTGCATATGAGGTGACGCTGATGCAGTGTACAGACTCGTACGTGAACGCTGCGACCAATGGCTTCCGAGGATTGCGGAAATTATGAATGACATCGGTGGTGGCCATCGACTTCGATATATAAGCTCTCCCTTTTCCGCGTACGTGACTCCACGACCTGTCACCAATTCGATGCAGTACTGTGAAACCTAGGAGTTTCGGCGTCCATTGAAAGAAGCGGGCATGCGGTACTCCTGTGTAGGGTGCAAAAACACTTGTATAAATTCTCTCGCGTGTATATATTTCGACTTAGAATGGCAATATGTTCAGCATGTAAGCGACAAACACAAGTGTGCCAATATTGGCGCATGGGCAGTGCTTCCGCTTCGATAGGTTTTCGACTTAATGAAGCACCTGTGCTTGGCTTCCTATGCCTTTGGCTTCGGTGATGCTGCACTCAAAACACGAGTTGGAGTGCCGCCTATTCCTCAAGCTCAACATATGCCTCCTACTTCTCGTACCACCGTAATTTTATATGTTCGCTTACTGCTCCCAAAACGCGGACTTCACACGGAAACATCGGACGCAACCAAACGCTCGCATTCGTTTTCTCCGGCTAATGTGAAATGGAAACTCTTGCAATTAATGTCTCGGCTGTAGCAATCAATGGCTGTGTAGAAGACAAAACTTGTGCTAGTTTTTTTGCCAGCGGGTTATTTCTGCTTCTGCAATTTTCGTTTCTGTTCTCCGTCATTCGTGAATGGTGATGGGTGCTGTACCAGCCCCGGATGTGAACGTGGCCCTAGATTTAATCATTGCTTACGTACAACGTGTAGGGTCTCTGGAATGCTTTCTAAACTGCGGCACATTTTGTACTATCCTGCATGATAGCACGCAGCTACCTGTCGTAACTGGGATATGGTACTCTGTAAACTGGGCATACATGATTTTAGTTGCAAACAGAGTTGCATGATTAGTTGCAAAGAATTCACAAAGAGTGTCTATTTTACGGTCACGCTGGACTCTGTACTTTTGCTTAAAACTCCGATTGCTTTCAGAACTTCTGGCAAACGGCTGTAGTTTTTCTTAAGCTTACTGAAGTTATAACTGAGCTCCTAAAGGCTTGATTTAATTTTTTGCAGCAAGACCATTACCATCTCCCAAGAATACGTGAATGTGTCTGCCTGAGAGGGTCATAAGGAATATCTGCTCTGAAGTTGTGGAAAGACGCGCACTCCAACACTCACAAACGCGCCACGCTGGGAGGCAAACGGTTTAAGAAAACATCACGTGATCTCTTCAGCCAGCTTTTGCGCCAGAGATGAAAATAAACGCTTTTGTTACTTGTTCTGTCTCTCGTATTAGGTTTTTGCAATAGGCTGCTTTTCAAGCCATCGCAAATTTTCAGGTGCAATTTCTGCGACTGCTGTTATGAGTTGCACATTGTCACATGCACACGTTGCATACACACGCACGTACGCACGCACGCACCAGCGAGCCTACGACCACGCATCTACGCATGCACGCGCGCACACACTGCGGGTGCTGTCTTAACTGTTTTTATTGCAAAGCCTATAAATGCTCCAATTCCCTAAATACCATTAGCCGCGTTTACAATGCGACAGAATGCGATAGCAGCGCGTCACGTTTCCTAGCGCATCACGAGTAATGCGATGCGCTCGCGTTACATGTAGCGCATTACCCCTGGGGTGATGGTGGCGCCATACGGTGTCGCACATCGAAGGTAAAGCAGCGTTTCCTGTGCTTCCAAAGCTTCCGGCGCGGCTGGTTCTGTTCTTTTTCACGACTCGCATTTTCTGGCGTCTTAACTCATTAGACGTTTTTAAATGCAAGGCTGCGTTTCCAGGGCTTACTTTTCTTGTCGACAAATTCCTAATGCGATGCGCTCGCGTTTACATGCACTTCAAGTCGACTTACGCGTCTCAAGTACCCGCTGTGTGGCGCATTAATGCGACGCGCTTTCCTAGCGCATTAGCCCCGTTTACATGGATGCGATGGGGCTAGAAAATGGGTGATGCGATGGGATGCGATGCACATGGGTCGCATTCATGTAAACGCGGCTATAAGCCGCGTATGGCGCCCATCGCACGCAGCCACCGTATGGCGCCACCATCGCACAGGGGTAATGCGCAATGTAAACGCTAGCGCATCGCATTACTCGTGATGCGCTAGGAAATTGACGCGCTGCTATCGCAATCTGTCGCATTCATGTAAACGCGGCTATAGTCTAGCACGGGGGAGTCAAATAATTGTCCTCAAAACGGGCTGGGAGTACCAGAGCATGAGGAGGGGGGGATGAGAAAGGAGGAGGAAGAGCCGAGAGGAGAAAACGAGGAGGAGTTGTGAGTCAGAAATTGATACAGGGACGGGGTAGGCGAGAAAGAGTTAGGAGCTGTGGGCGACCATCCTATTCCCGTAGGCCGCGTGCGGCGGCTGCCATCCTCGCCCGAGAGATCAGGGCCTCCTGGTCTTCGAGCTGGCACCTCTTCAACGCGCCCTCCCACTGCTCAAGGGTAGGGCATTTGGGTGGCGGAGGGTTGGTGGGGCACGGCCACACGAGATGAACTGTGGTTTTAGGCTCATCGCATTGGGGGCAGTTAAGCGGGATAGTTCGTAGGAGATATGGGGTGGAGATGGAGGTGATTGTAATACGTGTTGGTTTGAAGTCGGCGCCAAATGCGGGCGGCAGCGGTATAAAGGGAAGGGCGGGGAGGGTAATAGGTGCGTAGGGTTGCTATGTAGTGGTAGAGGATGTCAGTGCAAGTTGGGGAGGGGGCGTGAGGGAGTTTACAATACTGGCTGCGTTGTCGGCCTCTTCTGGGAATGCCCGGTGAAGGAGAGCTCGGGCGGTGGCGTGGGCCACCTCGTTCCCAGGGAGGGCAGTGTGGGCTGGGTGTCCACACTATGAGGCATGAGGGAGGGTGGGGCATTGAGAAAGGATGGCCAGGGTAAGAGCCGAGACTCGTCCGAGTGCAAAACGACGGCAGGCAGCTTGTGAGTCAGACAGAATTGTTATGCTGGGACTCATGGATTGGGTCGTTGCGAGGTCAATGGCTGCTTCTTCGGCCGTAGCATTAGAGGCTGTGCAGACAGTTGCCGAGGTGAGGAAGGCGTTGTCGAAGCGGGAACAGTAGCGACGTGAGCGGGTCGTTGAGGGTAAGGGAGAGGCGTCCCGTATACGCCTCGAGCGCGGCTGTAGGGGGCGCCACTGAAAATCCCCCTAGCGGCCCGTTTCGAAAGCAGGCGCGGGAGTCCCCGGCCCGCTTCCCCCGTCGCCGTTGCTTTTGGGGGCTCGTTCAAGACAGCGATTTACCGTTTGTCCGCGTTCGAATACCGAATACGTGGAGCAGGCACTCTGTTTGCAAGCGTGGTATGTTCACGAGAGTATAAACGTTTATGACGCGATATTAGTGAGATCTATATGAGCGCCAGGCGTGTGTCACAGGCCGGCGTCCCGAAGCCAGCATTTGCACGCAGCTGATTGCAATTCCGCTGCCCTGAAATTTAGTGACTGTGTCTCCGTAAGCAGTCTTTCCTCCGATGGTCATGTTGCGGCCATACACACTATGATGTAAATCGACTTTGTGCACTTACAAAATCTAGCGGAGCACTCATACCTGACAGCACGCAAGTTACGCCTGCCAATATCACATATCAGATATTGATCAGTACCATGAACAAGCTAATGCGGCATAAATTTCACAAACATTGTACCAAAGAAGTACGATGGATAATGCAAAATTACACTCCGGAGTCAGCACACGACGACAAATTTATTGCTGGGTCGTCTTGTCCCGAGCGAGGTGAGCGCTCGCAAAGATTCATCTGTTACATTTATCCTCCACGAGAAGCGCGAAGATGGGTTTAAAGAGAGTAATCCGCGTCCGTGACCAAACTCTTCTTCGAAACACCGTCATATGAGTCATGACACAGGGAGACTGCAGAATCTAGCATAAACCGAAATCAGAGACCCTTATCAGATACGACACTCTTCCAACGAGCCCGTGTGTACGAGATTTCGGCGCGCGTTAAGGCTCTAAGAGGTGGTCAAAATTAATCCGGAGCCCTCCACTACGGCGTGCCTCATCGTCTCCGTTGCGTCGGCGCGTTAAACCCTGCAATCAATCAATTCAATTCTTCCAACGACACCTCGTATCGCTTGTGAACTGTCTACCCCAACGTTACTATTCTAGTAACGTTGGCCTACCCAGTATTCTTAAAAAAATGAGTCCGCCGAGTGATCCAGCCGTTTTTCAAGGCGAAAAACAAACGAAAAGTGAACACGCAGCTTGTGTGTGTGAGTACTAAAACGTTCATTTCGTTGATTTCGCTCCACATTTGTAAACAACAATAGTTGAGCGTCCCTCCTCCTCATCCCCCCCCCCCCCCCCACCCGCCCATGTCTAGCGAAATATCAGTGCATTTCGCATCTAGTTGGTCTGGTGAATACTACCTTGCTCAACAAACGTCTTTAGCATTTCAGAAGCTGCACTCGTTTTTTTTTTATTCCCGTACTATTCTATTTATTCCCTTACTTGCAGACCATTCATTTTCCCCGTGGTTTCATTAACATATACCTTGGTACTTACTATAAGGCATGAGTGGGCACATATCTGACTTAACATTTTCTTTTCCGTACTTAATATTTTCGCGTGGCTTATATTCCCATAAAAGGCAAAAGTTTTGTCAGCTATTGGGTTATCACATCCCCGAAATATATTTTTCTACGTCGTACGTATTCGAAGCAAAGCCGCATTTGTTGTCCGCGCTGCAAAACGAACCAACCTTTTACAGTGCCAATATCAGGTCTAAACGAGGCGACAATAATAGAATTCACTTGTGCTGACGTGTTCGAAGGTGACAGCGGTGATATGCTGCTGCCATCGCCGACGGCCCGCAAGAGCGGCCAAGAAGCGCGCAGAACCGCCTCCCCGGGTAGCTCTTGTTGGCGTTAGAGCGCTCTACCAAGACGCAGCTGTTTTTTTAAGTGCCCTAAACGTGCAGTTAGCTTACAGACGTCACCATAACAAGTTGTTTAGAGCGCGGAAAGGCAAAGAGAAGCGAAAGAAAACCAAAACACTGCATGACCACCTATCTGCCACGCAGCGCTAATCCCGCAAACGCCGCGGAGAAGCGGCGGCGGGCGGCGCAGCGATCGCGAATCTCGAGGCGTATAGAGGGTGGTCGGGTCACTGCCGTATTTTCTGATGAGGAGGCGTGTACGATGCTGACGACGGCCGGCGTTGTATGTAGGGTGCATATGACGCGGAATGGGGAGGACATGAAAGTTGTGTCGCATTGATAGAGGTATGCGTTGTGGCGAGTCCGGAGTTTGTACCACCTTCCGGCCTAGCGTTTTGAGCAGATGACGACCGGCGTGTGTGAGTTGTAGGCGCTGTACAACTCACGACGCAACTCACTGTCCATTTTTCAATGGGCTTCAATAATCTCCGAGAGGGTGTTATGTAGACCCAGTTTCAATAAGCGGGTTGGCCGAAGTGAAGGTAGGCAGGCCGAGGGCTGTCTTATAAGACTTGCGTATTAGGACATCAAATCTTCGCATGAAGTTGTGGTTTTTAAGGTAAGATAAGGTGCCCCGTAGGTGATGCGGCTGAATAGCTTTGCTTGTATGATGCGGCAGTTATCTGTTTCCTTGAGTCCGTGTCGGCGAGAGCACATTCGTTGAATTCGGTGTGTAAGTTGGGAAACTGTGTGTATAAGTTTGGAGAGGTACGTGCCCCGGAGCCATCTTGGTGGTAGTTGACTCCTAGGATGCGGAGGGTCTTGACAGTGGGGATTGCTTGCCCGTGATAGTGAGTGAGGGGTCAGGGGTAGGGTTTAGTGGTTGAGAGTGGTTGTGTATAAGTCGGGCTATATTTTGCGGAGTAGCAGTTTTGGTAGGGGTGTTTCCCAGTAAGTGGCGTAGGATGTGCCAAGCTTGGTTGTAAGAGTGTCATTCCTTTGGTCACAGAAGCCGCGCCAGTAGTTTTGGGCTTGCAGTTGTTTTGGCGTATTTGAGAGCCTCTTTTGTAATCTGGGCATTACGACATTTAACCTTGCGATTGTGTTTATTTCGGCCGCCATCAGTTGAGTAGGCTACCTCATGCCGTCCTATAGATGGTCGAGATAGTGGTTCTGCTGCTGGTAGATCCTGCGTGGGCGTGATTTTCCTGTGTCAATTTTGTGTCTTGTGTCATGGTGTGACCGTTTTGTAGATCAATGAGTTGTTGCGTCCATTGTTCTAGGTTATCGGTCGGCAGTATGCTTGGAAGTGGAGCTTCGCGGAAGGCTTGCCAGTCAGTGAGCTGCGCCGTGCCCATCTTGCGAAGAATACTCGTGAGTGAGACAGTGAGCGCAATGATGCAATGGGTCAGTGCCTAAAGTATCTGGTTGCAGATCCCATACAAGGTCGGTGGTGTTGCGGCTAAATGTCAAATCCGGTATGGTATCTCGGGTCACGCTAGTGCCTAGACGTGTTGGCAGAGTCAAATCGTTCTGCAGGGTGAAGTGTTGGTGCTGTGTTGCTTGTAGCAGAGCTGTGCCTTTTTTCGAGGCGTTGGGATAGCCCCATGTAACGTGAGGTGCGTTAAAAATCGCCCAGGAGCTAAGCAGGGGTTGTTGCGAGTGTGCCGCACCGCCACGCTGAGGAGGGCTTCGATTGCGGATAGGGGTTGTGTGGGCGGGCTGTAGATGTTCAGTATGTAAGAGGTTGGTGCTTGTGGCTTATGAGGAAGGATTTCAACGAGGACGTGGTCGATGGGTGACGTAATCGGTATTACCTGGGCTGTCAGTGACCGGGCGATGACGATGGCCGTGCGCTGGTGAGGGGGATTGGTGTAAGTATCGGAACCGCGAAGGCTGGGGCATGGGATGTCAGTTTCTTGCAATACAATGACATCCGGTGGGTTTCGGGAAACGTATAGTTCGAGGGCTGCTTTTTTGCTTCTAAACAATCGGCAATCCATTGGTAGATGGTCAGGGGCACTTGCGTTGCGGGTCTATTGGTCATCAGGTTTAGACTTCTTGGCTTGAGGTGGGTGGTCCGGGAGTAGGGCGCGTTCAAGCAAGAAAATTTGTTTCAGAAAAGAGGTAGAAGGTACTTTCAGCGGAGTCTGTTATCATTTTGCTTAGGTATTCTGTAGACTGCTGTACCTGCTGCTGAACTTGTGGGATGCTGTGAGCCGTAAATTGTGCGTCGATGATTTCCTCTACGTCGGCTTGTGTGAGAGGAGGGGTAACCACGGGGACGAGCGGGGGTGGTTGGAACTGGGGGGCTCGCTCTGCTTCAAGGACTTCTACCCGGCGTGGGAGGTCGGCATTTTGTTGTAGGTTTTTAATCACTTCGAGGAGTGCCGGGGGGATGGTGGCGGGGAGTGGCGTGAATGCGGAAAGCGGGGGATAGTTTTGTGTACCGCGTTGGGGAGGAAGATGAGCAGTGGGAGTGAGAGAGACAAGAGCAGACCAGCTTACCTTGTCGGCGGCTTGTGTGGACGTCCTGCTCGTCGGCGAGTTGGGGATAAAGCGGCGTGGACAGTCTACCTGCCGTGATAGGGGGTTGGGAGCACAATCGGCAGTTAGGGATACACACATGGTCTGCTGACGGGGTCGGTTGTCCGCAGTGGAGGCATTTTGAGCTGTCAGGGTTAGGGCACACGTCCATGCGGTGCCCCAATTCACCGCACACGCGGCACACTTGCACGGAGGGGCGAAAAGGTCGGCAGCGGAGAAGCATACTGCCCCCATTCACGTAGAACGGCACGCGAGTCCTTGGAACGTGAGAAGCGCGGAGCGGGTGTTGCCCATGATGCGCGCGTGGAGAAGGGTCGGGTAGTTGCCTTGGAGGTAGGTCCTTAGGTTGTCCTTATTTATCGAAGAGTCAAGGCCATGTATGACCCCGTGACAAGTTCCCGGTGGTGGCTTCATACACGTAGAAAACTCGTAGTTCGAAGTTGAAATTTGTAGTTGCTGTATCTCGTTCAGCCTTACTGCCAGCTCGGGATCCGCGGTGCTTGCGACGAGACCATTGGGTGTAGGTTGTACCAAGCGAGTGATGGATCGGTAGAAAGTCGGAAGCGGCATCTCACATTTGGTTGCCAGAGCTTCGGTCAGTGCAGCGGTGGTCAGGGTAGCAACGTTGAGGTCGGCTCGTGGGCGGAAGATGACCGGGTAGTTGGTAGGCGGTAGACGGGGTGGAGGCTCCCGGGTCGAGGGCTTGGGAGTCGGCGATTTGTGTGCCTGGGGTTTGCCGGTGGCTTCGCTTGACGTCGTGGCGGTAGCAGTGGTCTTTTTGGCGGGTTTGTTCAGAACCGTAATCCATGGGTCGTCTGGCGGGAGGGTTCGCCCGCTGCCAGGGTCAGTATCCATGTCGGTGCTTGGCGATGCGTGTGGAAGAAGCGCGTCGTTCATCTCGGGCTCGAGGCGCCGGCGCTGGTTCAAAACGATGCGGCTGGGCCTAAAATGTAGGCCTAGCGGAGTCGGCGTGGTCGCAAATCTCGGTCGGTGATAGTTTGGGCAGCAGGGATCCAATACGGCTCACCGAGGTGTCGAGTGGTTCCTTTCGTCGTTGTACAGACGCTGGTGACAGTGCTTGGGCCGTAAACTGTTGTCAATCCGCTGGTTTGGCAGCATAAATCGGGCGCTGAAGCGAGGCGCGGGCGACTGCGTCAGCCCCCTGTGAAGTAAAAAAATATTTTGTGGTTTCGTATCGAACCCCGGCCCCTTTGAGTTCTAGGTCTACCACCTGGGCTCTACTGCACAGGCGGTCCTAGGTCGCAGCTGACATAAGGCGGACCAGGAGAAAGCGTTGTTTCCTTCGATTTATAACCATTTATATAAGACATGTAGTGGCACCTACAGGAAAGATCTGCGCATGCTAATAACTGATGTACAAAAACACGTTTGCGTAATAGCGTTAGCGAAAACGCTAGTTAGCACGTCCAGTCGCCCAATTTAGTTAGCCCTACATATATATGTAGGGCAACTAAATGGGGGGACTGGTCGCGCCAATTATTGATTTACGACACAGAAGAATAAAACGACGCAAAGGAAGAAGTATCATGGCGGGAGAGATTATCATAATGAGAGACCACAATGCTTTCATTCGTGCCGTGTCCACTGCAACCTACTCAAGCCGTCATGCTTGATTGTAGTAAGCGACAATATTTTCAAGTGTTCTCTGCCTTTTACGATGAGACTCCCAACGACACGTCATCGGCACGTTGCTCATAATAAATGCGAAGCCTTCGAATCACAACATACAGAAAGGTGTTAGGTGTCCCTCTCAATTTATTTTTTCAACCGAAGAGCAGCCTCAGATGTCCGTCAGATTTTCGAAGCGCGAGTTCAGAGGCCTTCAAACAAGCCAGGCACAGGAAGAAAGAGAGCTAGAACAGGAAATATACCTTTCCTCACTTCTGCCTACAGCGTTGGTAAGTTGTTTCTAAAACCCGCTGTGAAACCGAAGCCAAGTGTCTCGCCACTGACGCGAGCCGACAGACGTGACTGTCTCCCAATATTGCATCCATTTCCAAACGTATCTTGTCGCCTCCACCATCGCTAAGAGCCACCGAATTGCCGCCGTGACAGAAAAGCCACCGAATTGTAGGAAAGAGAGAACCATTCTTGCAACGTACAATTCTTTCCTCCCACTTTGCGTCATATCGGGTGTGGTTCCCTTTCGAGACACTCGACGCGGAGACAAAGTAGCTACTTGAAGGACGTTGAGCGAACCAAAACACCGATGGTTGATCCGTCGACCCAACCGCAGCCGGTATGATAGGCATGTCCAAGCCATGACAGAGACCATTTTTCTTGATCGGCAGCAGTGACAAATGAGAGACGTCGTGCCACCAAAACAAAACGACCCCAAGCGTGAGCCCGTCTCCCCCATCGTACAAGCAGCGGGCTCTTGACAGTCCCGGACCATGAGACTCCGCGCATTTTGGTGAAGAAGGCCTGGCCTGCCATCCAAGGCTAGGTCATCGCAAGAGGTGCTGTGTGCCGGTCAAGGGAGTCTAAAGGAGCTATATACAGAAACTCTAAGAATCATGGATTAGGGACGCTCTTCAGTCGGGAAACAACAGCCCCAAGGCTCGTTCAATAATGGTTTTTCCCCTCTTCCTCCACTTCCAAGCGTGACAAATTACCTGAGCTACTCATTCGCTGGACGATAGTGCGGAAATGTTTGCTCGGACTACCGAAAAATAATGAAGCTGGCCTTTTTTTGGTACGCTCTCTCATTAGCCGAGATGAAAATTTTGAACAGGCTAGTGTATGTTGGGAGAGGAGCTTCAGAGGCGAAGAGTAGGGATAACAGAAAACAAAGCTCTAGTTTTGGTTTTTTAGCGCTTCCCTCATCATACACTTAAAACAATGAGCCCTACTCGCGTTTATTCTAACCGATTGCAAATTTTCTTTTTCTTAGTTTAGAGACTGATTCGTGCGTAGACGCATTAAGTGCTTTGCATTTGAAAGTCGCTCAGAAGGAGTGCCCTTGGTGATGATAAATACACGGGATTTTAGAAAAAGAACTCTTGCCTCAGAGGAATTCAAGCCCTACTCTTTAAATATACCACGGTTTCTTTAGGACGGAGGGTTTCGCCTCTTTGGTGTGGTTCCTCTACATAGTACGCAATATAGGCAACCAATATAGAATAAACTATTTCGACTAAAATTTGTGGTGTGTAGAGAAAAAAATATTAGAATGGTTGCACTCCGTGAGGTGTGATTACTCAGAAAAATGCTCTGTGATAAGCTTACACAGATGATGACACCCGATCGAGTTAGGCTTAAGAACGAGGTATTCAATAACGCGAAGCATGAAGCGGGATGACGCGCCTATAGGTTTACGCTTACCTTCGCTGAGAAGCCTTCGCAAAAAAGAGAAGACGCTCCATCGTCAGTTTCTCGAGTGTCGCACATCAAGTATATACTCCGTCGCATACAAGTTCTCGCCGTGGATGATACCTAGTCTTCTTTGATAAAAAGAGTCCCCCCTTAACATGACCGGTTCGAGCTACTTAGCATGAGCCTCAAGTGATTTCGAGTCATTTTTGGCCTTGTTTATTTTGTTTACGCCTCCTTAGTCCTGAAGGAAACCATTAAGGAACCTTAACCACATCAGTTCCCACAAAATACAAGTCTGTGCCATGTGTTAGAACAAAATATACTTTTTGTCTCAGTCGTAAGCGACATTCAGCCACAGTCTTACTCTATCTGCTTTGACTTCACGTCTCCTTTATTTGACACGAAAAAGTATTTGAGAAATAATAAAATAATTCTTGATTTCTTTCGTGCACATACTATTCCCCCTCCCCCCCGGTTCGATGGCCACGCCTTGCAGTTGCTTTCACATACCGTGTCTAGGTATATCTCGTACGCGCTTTACATGCGCGTAGAAGCAACGTACCAACCGTGTTATGCGTTTCTTCTACCTCAGCGGTCCCCTTTAGTCGCTTAACAGCGACATTGGGAGCCATTCGCTCGTTTCGTTGTCCAGCAGTCTCGGCATTACAACGTTCTCGTTCACAGACGACCCTTATTTGCAATTCACTCGGTCCTGTATTCACTTCACACCCGTTTACCACTACGCATCAACGCGTACAGCGGCGACACAGCGCATCTAAGCGTGCTCAAGCAACCTGTTTTGCCATAGTTGTGGTTTTCCGCTTTGTGGAGACGCCTTTGCGGAATCATAAAATAACGAGCTGGAGACGCGACATAGGCTGGCGCGGAACTGCTGTTTAAGAAGTCTCGAAAGTTGCAATACCCGCCGCAGTGATAAAAGCTATGGCACTTTTTTTCGTGTGTTTTTTAACGGCTGATCATAGCATCACTCCAACGATCGCTAATACTTCCTTTGCTTCTTACACCTTTGAAGCAGCGCTGTGCCAAAGGTCGTCAAATACCACGTGACACAAAGGTCGCCTTAAGTAGCAATGACACTAATATCTCCTATTCGAAACTTCTGTGCGACATGGTAAGGATGGCGAGGCGACTTTTAACGCCTGCAGAAAATAGAAATGGGGAGTCTGGGTGTTTCGTAAGCGCTAAGCGGTAATCGGGTGCCCTTAACAACGGATGAAACGTGGCCACTGGAACGTTACAGGCATAAACGGCCACCCAAGGAAAAAAGTTATTGAAGATTAAAAATGCCAGCGGCAAACTCCGCAGTAATAAAAGCCAGAGGGCCATAAAAGAGAAAGAGAGGACTTCTACAACGAAGGGGACAAGCTCATTTTTGTTTCGTTTTCTGCATTTGGATATTTAAAATGGGGTCCTTTCCTGTTTCTAGGTTGGCGGTGTCATTCGCGAGCTAAATTTGCCGTGTTCGTAGCTTTCAGCGTCAGAAAAGGCCGTACCGAGCTAATTGTGCGCTTTACGAAATCGCAGTACCGCCAGTGTCATACATACGGCGAGAACATTGTCGGCCGACTTGTCCCTGGTCATTTGGTGGCGTAGCATTTTTTATTAGTTTTATGACATTGTTCGTCATTAGTCCTTCCTTTCTTTTTATGTTACGCTTTCTCCTCGACCTACGAATTATTTCAACTGCTATTGTCAGGACTGGCTGGCTAAAATACTAACACAGAGCGCTGTAATGTAAACAAGCACAAAACTTTGTTCTCCTGAGTGGTTAAAGCAACACGCACTTTGAGACCGCATGTCTTCCAATATACTCGTAATTGTTATACTAGCTATTGTGTTTTTGGTGAAAACATAGAAGGGCGAGAGTGAGAGAGAGAGAGACCTTTCTAACGTCAACTACGGAAGTCTGCCCTGCTGTTGGCAGGGCTTGTTGTGCCAGATGAGGGTGACCACGGTGATCAGTGGAGAATGTCGTAGATTGTGGGGATGGCAGCGAGATGTGAGAAGGAAATAGTTCAGAAATGTCCCCAGTGGCCCTTGGTGTAGAAGTTCCGTAGGAGAGAATCAGCTAGCTTCCCTTTGAAGTTCCGGTGTTGAAGTGCATTTACGAAGGTACATTCAGATGCGCAAATCTCCTGCGAGCACTGAGTCTTCGCTTCAAGTTTTCAGAAGACAGGTTATGTATGGCCGGTCGGCTGTTGCTCAAAAGGCCGATAAAAAGGACAAAGCGAGTATATATGGAGCAGCCGCAGGAGCGCGATGCACTGGAACCTGTACCAAATACTGGCAATTAATGACACGTTATTGCAGGTGTGAACAATAATTTGTATTTGACTGGTACTTCAAGATAATGATTATGGGATTGAAATGGGCAAGGGATCGAAAAATGGCGTTGCCGCTGTGTCGATGGGTGGACGTGTATATAAAATGACCCGTCACAATAGTACGCTAGGCTTTCGCCTTCAAATCACGTGAGCAGGCTTCATTCCTGGGAGAAATTTCCGAATAATTACTGCAGACTGCAAGTTAGGGCTAACCAATAATTTTATTTAGGCCTACTGTAAAATCTTTATCAACGATTTATGCTAGCTTAGACTCCCAAACTATGCTTTGTGAACGGAAAAGAGCTAACATGCCAGGTCCCACTGCTCCACAAAGCATCTCTTTATAGTGACCTTCATGTCTAGCGTTTCTGCAAAGCTAAATGATAAATAAACACTTATCCCGTATAATTACAGCACTGATAGAACCTGCGCGCCCGTGTTACGATCAATCATTTTTTGTTGGGTAAAAAATAAAGACGAGAACACCACATAACCGAAACAAAAAAACCTTAAAAGTAGCGGGGGAATTGCCCGCGCGGTATGCACGTTTTAGGTAGCAGACTCATCAGCTCTTCTTTAAACAGATTATGTCTTCACGCTCTTCGGGAAAGTAAAATGGCTGCTGTATTATGTCTGCTTCATTACTATTTCTTAATTTGTGTTGTACAGAAGCCGTTCGTATTAACCACTGAAAATTGCAGAAATTCAAAAACTCCGTGTGATTTTAACTCCATTTTCTGCTAGCGCTGTTGCTGGGCGGCTGACAGAAACTTTCAAAACATCAGTATTGATGACCCTTCCTCTGACTGCCAAGAACTCCGCGCACGTCAAGAGAACAGCGCTGTAATTCTGGCAAAAGGGTAAAGTTTTGCTCAGGACGCTTGAGAAACGGTGCCAAGTTTGTGCAGCGTCATTTATCACCGCCAATGTCATGCTGAAAATAGAGCTGTAGAGCATACAAGCACCCGAAATTGGTGAACGCAAGCCGGACTGCCCAAGTCGTGTTTTCGACTGAAAGCTTGAAGATTGCGTTTTGTTGGGCTTTGTTATAAGGTCCCGCCTTTTTTCTGCGGTTTCAGCTCAACTGGCTCTCTTTGTCACCCTTTGAGTCCTAGAAGGCATCGAAGTTTTGATTCTCATGCTATGTTTTACTTCACGCTTTTCGGACACAGTAGTAGCGACTAATTTTGGCGCAATTGGATTGGATCCCGAAAGACAGACACTTCAAAATAATTATCCTTCGGATGAGATCCATGGCGCCTTCCGTGTTCGTGGAAAGCGACGCATTTTCGGGCAATGTTTCTTCCTGTCGAACAAGATAAGTGTTTTTTTTTTTTTGCTCAGGCATCTGGTGCCAAAATTTAAGGTAGAAAAGGATGCCAGGAGGGGGGGCTGCAAGCTGTAGATATAATTAATTAGGAAAAGCTGCTGCGGTTTTAAAGACACAGCATGGTGGACCGTTGCTAAATAATTTTTGTAGCGTTTCCGCTTTATCGCAACAAAACAGCTCTAGAAACACGCCGGAGAAGCAGCGCTAATGCACTAAATAAAAAACGGCTCATTTTTAGGAAGACAATAATCTAGATCTTGGTAAATCTAAACATTTTTTGTGGCCAGGGGTGCTATCACTAAAAACGATGCTTCTGCTTTTATCCTTGTGCTGCTTTTCCAGCACGAAGGCATGTCTTGTTTTGATTGCATTGACCTTTTCAGGTTCGGGAACGCACAGCTGACGAAGTTGGCCCTATAGGAATAGTGGTGGATTTAGAACTTTGCATGTGTAGTGCCAGAATTTTCCGGGGCATTTGGGTGTGATTATGAGCTTTTAGCACAACAGCCTGGAGTAATCAATGCGATGGATACCTCTTATATACACATCCACCCGTTGACACAGCAGCCACGGTATTTTACAATCTTCAGATCAAGCTTATCAACCTAATCTATCCGTAATTCGCCGTTATCGACTTTAATCCGTACTAAATCACCTTTATCCACAGTAGTCCCCGTTATTATACCCTAATCTGTCATAGTGCAATTAATTTAACTTATTCACCTGAATGCCACCCTGCCAGTTTGTACTTTCAATCACTGTGCAATAAATATTTACCATTTGTAATCCCTAATTATTTCAGACGCCTTTGCCCTCCCTAGGTTAATGTGTCTTTTGTGACGACGCCGGAGTCTAGTGACTAAAGGTAACGTTCAGGGAGGCCTATACGGATTCCGCGGTGATAAAAAACATTCTATAAATATTATTGTGATCGCCACTGGGGCTTACTGGTGGCTTTTGGAAAACGCTCACGGACATAATGAAAGGAGGAGAAGCATGACGGGGCGCTGTTTTATTACTGACGTTCGTTTATACCTGTCCGTACTCTGTTTGAGCATGTCCAAAATGGTACCTAACCAGGCCTTAAGTTCCACTCTGTTTACACGACTTCCTCATGGCTTTGTTAAACGGAGAAATGAACGAAGAGCGAAAGCAAAAGCTGCGAATTTCAGAGGAGCAGTATTTATCTAACTGATAAAATAGGAGTGGTGGCGTAAAAAAAATGGCGTGGCACTCATGCAGGCACTTCTTCTCTTGATCGAGCTGTTCTTATTCCCGTCTCAGGAAAACCACTGCAGGTCCCGTAGCGCGCGCAGAGCTGTATTAACAGGGGAGCTGTTGTACAAGCCGTTCGTTCTGGTGTTGCAGGAAAAATACCAAGAAAATACCCAGTGCTCGAGAGCGCGTGCGTTACGGTGACCGCAATGTTTCCGGCTCGCGCTGTGTATTTTATTATCATCATCATCATCATTATCATAAACACAACAACAACAAGAGCGTACTTAGGGCCACAGCAGTGCAAAGGCCTCTCCCGATGACGTCTCTCGTGGTGTCCCCTCCGTTACCCTAATTGTCCACCTGTTGCGGCTCGTCTCATTACATCACCAGCCCAAGCCCGTTTTTTTGTTTACTAGAACTATGATATCATCTACTGGTACAGTGCAGTGGTGTAGCTGGGACATCCAGGATAACAGTGAACGAGAAAGTAGTTCAGAGGAGATAGACATCCCATCAGTTACAACAAAAGAAGTAAGGAAGGCTTCGAAGGAAATGAAAGGTGGCAAAGCACCTGGTGAGGATGAGATAACAGCAGACCTTGAACGGTGGCGGGCAAATTGTACTAGTAAAACTGGCCAACCTGCACACGCAATGCTAATGACCGCGAGTTTACCGGAATCTTGGAAGAACGCGAACATCATCCTAATCCATAAGAAAGGTGACATGAAGGACTCGAAAAATTACAGGTCGATGAGCTCACTGTCAGTCGTCTACAAGGTGCTTACCAAGGTAATCGCTCACAGAATTTCTGCCACCTTAGATTTCAGTCAACCTAAAGAACAAGCAGGGTTTTGTAAGTCTGTTCAAAAATGGACCATATTCACACGATCAATTGGATGAAAGAGAACAGCGGTGAGCATACTGAGCCCATTATATAGCCGTCATACATTCTGAGAAAGCATTTGACTCGGTCGAAACCTCAGCAGTCACTCAGGCATTACGGTACCAGGGTGTAGACGAGCATTATGTAAGAATACTGGAGGATATCTACAATAGGTCCACAGCTACCACTCTCCTCCATGAGGAGAGCAGTAATATACCATTAAGGAAGGGCGTAAGAACAAGGAGACACAATCTCCTCAATGTTATTCACAGCAATGTTTACAAGAAGTATTCAGAACATTGGGATTGGGAACAGGTGGGAGTAAGGGTTAATGGAGAATACCTGAGTAACCTCAGATTCGCTGATGACGTTGCCTTTCTAAGTAACTCGTGGGACTAATTGCCATGCATGCTTACCGCAATGGACAAACAGAGTAAAACCATGGGCCTGAAAATTAATGTGCAGATAACTAGAGTAATGATCAATAACCTCGGGAGAGCACAGCGGTTTGAGATAGGTGGCGAGGCAGTGGAAGTGGTAAGCGAATATATCTACTTAGGCCAACTTGTGACCACTGGATCCCAACCATGAGGCACAGATCATTAGAAGTATAAGATATGGGGTGGAGGCATTCGGCAGGCATTCTAGATAATGAATGGCAGCCTACATTGTCCTGAAGAAGAAAGTGTATGCCGCTGCAGCGTACCGGTACTCACCTATGGGGCAAAAACTTGGAGGCTCACTAAGAGGGTTCAACTTAATTTGAGGACGACTCAGCGAGCAATGGAAACGGAAGATGACAGGTGTAACATTACGGGACAAGAAGAGAGTGGAGTGGTAAAAGGAACAAACGCGTGTTAAGGACATATTAGTAGAAATTAAGAAGAAGAAATGGACGCCGGCAGGGGATGTAATGCGAAGGCAAGATAATCGTTGGTCATTAAGGGTAACAGAGTGGATCCCTAGAGAAGGAAAGCGTGGCAGGGGGTGGCAGAAAATTAGATTGGCAGATGCGATCAAGAAGTTTGCAGGGGATAAATTGGTCGCAGTTAGTACAGGACCGGGATAATTGGAGATGAATGGGAGAGGCCTTTGCCCTTCAGTGGGCGTAGATAGGCTGGTGGATGATGATGATGATCATCGACTTTAATTTTTTCCGTGATCCACCTAGCTCGTTTCCTGTTCCTTAGTGTTAGGCCTATCATTTTTTGTTCCATGGCCCGTTGAGGTGATCTAAATTTGTCAAAGCAGTGGCTTTAGCAACAAAAATAAAGAACTCCAGCGCTGTCGTCAAGCACTACCAGGCATGTAAAAACACTCCAGAGATAATGCTGAGGTGAAAATACACCCTGCTTTGGAGGGGTCCCCGTGGCCGGCGCATTCTCTAGAAGCCATTATCGATATTGGATACATGACTACGAGTGTGCCAATCCTTCCAGCGGCACCTTGCAGATCCCGAGGCCGCTGCCTCGAGTCGATGAAGAAGAGCTGGTGCAAGTTAACAATGCTGAGCATGACTTTGCATCCACCACACGCCGTGAAGAAGAGAACGACCTCGTCGATACACATGACGATGATTACCAGCACACCAACTATGCAAATAAACAATGATACAGTAACTTCAACATGTGTCCGGCAATGCTCACCTACAACAGCTTCGCCGTTCAAGTCTTGTGCGTGAGTGCAAGCTGCTCTGATGTTTCAGTGCATTTGTCAGAACAACTTGAAAAAAGAGCAAGCTACTCATACCTAGAACACTTAGGCTACTCATAGAGCCTTCGACCAAGAAGTAACGAAACAATTTCAAAGTAATTAGGATCAATTCCTCTCATATGACTGTAGTAGGGAAATGTTTTCCTTCGAATTTTCTCTGTTGTCCAAGTTCTTAAATTCACACAATGTCCCCGACAAAGCAACTTCAAATGAGACATTGACAACATCAAGGACCTCGCATGGACCAAACTAGAGGATGACGCACCAGTCGTATCGTCGTCGGTGTCTTTATCTGTTAACTGCGAAAGACGGAAAACAGGACTTTTTGCTTCACCTTCATCAGAAACATGTCTAACATAGCGTGCTACAGCGACTCCTATCAATTCACCACGTGGTACAGAGTGTATTTGGATTTGGAAATGGCCAAAACTGTAGACAAAGTTGAAGCAGCACCCACCGCGGTGCACCACTGTGGCTCATAATGCCGTTGTCAATACCGTCACGTAAAGTTATACCTTATTGCCTAACCCACTGAGCAGTTGTAGAGATTTACGACAGCTTTTCCAGGCTTCCACTCTCGTAGGGCCGAGATAGCGACTCAATTTTTATTTAGTTAGGTGAAAAAAACGTTTAGGTCCGCACACTAGCCCTCAGTTGCAACATACTTGCCATAAAATAGAAGCACGTTTTAAAATACACTAAAGCGTAGTTACCAAGCAAATCATTAAAAAAACTGCTTCGTAAAAAAGGGGACCCGGATATTGCTCAGTCCTGAACAGCGAGGACCGGCCACCGACGCCATGCAAAAATAAGCCGGTTATCACTCTCGGCCATGCCTCGGCGGCCGCCACTTCGCAGCAAGGTTTCTGGTTTACCGGTTGCTCCACAGCCTGTTAGACCTGCTATTACAAAACCCAGGACGAATTCCCAGTAAGTTATATCCTAAGCGCTGCTGCGGCGCATGACTAGCTGCAGATAAAATGGAATTGAAAGTGAGTTCATCCTGTCCCTCCGTAGGGCTGGGAAAGCATTAGGTGTCACGATTTGTGCGAAAAACCGGCGTTGCCGTTCTTCGGTACCCAAGATGGCCGCTGCTGTAAAAGTACACAAACACATCAATTATTTTCAAAGGAAGATTGGGCAGTGGAGTTTTGTATGGGAAAAATGGTGAGAAGGAGCTCAGTACGTTACCACGACGCCATATCAGAACACTGGCTGCAAAGGGGAGCTTAGTGCCAGCGACCCTGACGTCATATCGCGGGACACTGGAGCATGGCGGTATTTAAACAGAACAAAAAATTCAGCCACCGGAATTGAGATGCGATGGCTGGAGGAAACAGCGGAGCTGGTGGAATTCACTAGCTTTAACTTCGCATTTCTTATGTCTGCGCATTTCTTAAAAGAAAGATGGTTAAAAGGCCAACATTTCTCCATTCACTGAGTTAAACAAAGTCCATCATTCACTCCCCCCAAAAATTCCAGAATCCAAACTGCCAAAGTCAGAAGCCGAAGCCTACTTCAGTTATACCAAAGTACAAAGACGACGGCCGCTCTACGAACACAAAGGAAATAACAAGCGCCAAGAATGCGATGATAGAGAAGTCAGATAGACGCCGGTTCTATAACGCGAGGAACCCAGGCTCGATTCCGACCATGGGAGGAGGAGAAGGAAGAATAAACTTTTATTAAACTTCAAGGTTCTGGTGTTAGGGGCACCCTCCCGGTGAGAAGAGTCCTCAGCCCAGGACCCCTTGGAGTCTACCGGCCTTCTTCGCTCTCTCGACCAACGTTTGCTGGTCAGAGAGGTCAGAACTGGTCAGCATCTCCACCCACTGCTGAAAGGAGGGATTGGGGTTTGGTGTGAGTTGCGGCGTGTGGGAGCCCTCCCAAACGATCTGGTATAGGGTGGCTGTCTGCGGGCAGTATTTGCAGTTAGCAGTGTTTTAGTATTTTATTGTTGAGGCACGCACTCCCCACATGTGGTCGTGGGTTCCTTGCCTCCTCGCCATTTCCCCTAACATCTCTTGGTCTAGCATTATCTCTGTCTCCACTTCGCCGAACAGGATTTCCTTTTAACCAATTCACGGACAGAACACAGCTAGAACAGCTCCAATTTTAATACACCCCAGCAACAGAGGTCGTTGAAGCAGGGGAAGTAGCGCTCGCATTAAAAGAGCGCGAATGGTTTCCCGCCTTCTCAATATGCCTGCAGTGCTCTATGGAGTGTGTGTAATGAATGCCGCATCGTCTACTTCAGTGATACCAGTGAAATGCTTTCGCATTTTCTCCCGTGAGCAGTCACTTAATCATTCTTTTTTGCTGCAATTTTTAACCGTGCATTGTTGGTTCTCTTACTTTATCTCCGTACCATGTGAAAGTGCACGTAAGTTGTAAATTCGAATAGTTGAGTGTCACACCAGAACCCTTTTCTAAAATAGTGTTGATTACTGAAAAAGAAAATGTTAGATCTGAGGTGATTGTAAATGTAGGAGGCGTTGATTTCTCCGAGGAGCTTGCACCAAATGCAAGTCAGTGAAATGGGGCGATAGTTATCGGGGGAAGGTTTTTCAGCACTTTAAAGACGTAAACCACTAGCGCCATTATTCAATCGTTGGGTAGCTGTCTGCACGATAAAAATTGCCGAAATATGCGACAGAGGATCTAACTTGAAATGGCTATCGTATTTTTTAACCCCTGAGAATTAATACCATCTGTGCCAGCGGAAGTGGAAGTTTTGAGGTTAGTAATTCATTATGCAATTCCCTTAACTGTGATGTCGATGGGCTTTATGAATGACCAGACAAAATCTTGAAGTGCGGGGATGTTGGAATGACTTTCCCGCGTGATAACAGATGCAAAATATGTATTAAATGCCGACGGACACTCTTAGATTTCGAGATGCACTTACTGTCCCCATCGAGCACGAAGGACGCGGGTTCGATTCTCGCCGCGGCGGCCGCTTTTCTGATCGAGGCGAAAAGCATAAACTCCCGTGTGTACGAGATTTCGGCACACGTTAAAGACCCCAGGTGGTCAAAATTCACCCGCAGCCCCCCACTACGGCGCGCCTGATCAGCCTGCATTGCGTCGGCGCGTTGAGCCCTACAATCAATCAATCAATCAATCAATCAATCAATCAATCAATCAATCAATCAATCAATCAATCAATCAATCAATCAATCAATCAATCAATCAATCAATAAGTGACTGTCGCCATGAAAAAAAATGTTATTATCTGCTTTACGGTGGGGACTTGTGTCCCAAAGCTTCCTCAGATTCAATTTTAGAACTGAAGGCAAATAGCAATGAAAATTTTTGTGCTTAGCGGTCGGTAATAGCAGACGTTTAATTATTAGTCTGCTTGGATACCCTCGGGACTGGCTCGCGTGAGAGCACAACATGCCTCCCATCTGTTATTTAGAATTAACTAGCAACAACGTCCCCCTCAATCAACCGCGGTTTTCTGCTGGGATTACACAACCATCTGAGAGGCATAAAGATTGATTGGCTTGCTTAAAATCCACCCTAAACAAAATTCTTTCTTCGAGAGCAAAGTTGTGCGCGCGCATAAAATGTTGAAAGATTCAAGAAAATTTTTATTTATGAATAAATAGATCTATGGAAGTTATGTAAGACCAAGACAGTTAAGAGTCTTAATCTTTGTCAAGAGCTTTATTATGCGGAAGTAATCTTAGCGTTGAAGTTTGTCTGCTTTCAGTTAGGCTGCTGTTAATAATATGATTGCCCTCAGTCTCCGTATTGATAACTGGGTTATCACTTTCCCGTAAATAAATCTGTCGAGATACTCCTACACAAACAAAGTGGATTTATTCTATGTCTTGAAGGTAACATGCAAGGAAGTACCAGAAAAGTGCCCAACAGATCTCTTTTTTATAGCCCAGCAACACAGGTAATGTTCGTTTGATTTTCCGCCGGGAATTGAATTTCGCTCTCAAAATTATGCTCCGGTCTAAAACAGGCCCGGCGTACCCAGCGGGTATTCCCATTGGGCAAATACTCGCTTAACCGTAAAACGCCGGAACCAAACAGCATTTAAAGCTAACGGACAAGGCCAGAAAATGAATTCACTCAAATGACGTGAATTTTTACTAAGTTGCCAAAAAAACGTAAGAAACTAAACTCACACAAACTGAGTAAAACAAGAAAGGTAGTCACTTGTGCGTGTATATACAACACAGTCAGTAATTCCATGTCTGTCTATTCGAAATTTAGATCATTCTGAAAATTTGCTTGTCCCCGTAACTTTTGATGCAAATTTCGCGGTTTCATAGGAGCACCCCGAAGGTCATCCCTCTAGATAATTTTTAATTTATCCTAGGGATGATGGGTGACCGCTGTAAATTGTATATTGCGGCCAGGGATAAATTGTACATTACTGCTGTAATTTGTATATTACGGCCAAAATTATTGTCATGATCGTGGGGACTGTTATGTCGACATGATCACCGACTCCACCATCGGTTTCGCCTCTTTTACCCAGAACACGCCTGAGATATCTTTGGTTTTTTTCCTTATTTTAGGTCTGGAGCACACACTAAAAGCCTCGGTGCATGCGGAAGCATTGCCTCTTACCGCGCGCTCCTTCTATATGTGTATCATTTCTAGGGTACGCGCTATTGAACGCGTCGAAGCCAACGGGAAATCATGTTTCATATTTCGAGCGCAGCGCTGTCGCGTTTTGCGGAGGCCAAGTTTTTGTTCAATGTGACAGCTAATGCTTTCACATAAAAATTATAAGCCTTCACCGACAGCGCAATTTCCCGTCGAGCAAAAAGACATTCTTTATTCAGGCTAACAGCTAACATCAATTCGTCGGTGTCGACACTGTTCAACTAAGTTTCTTCGCAAAGGATACGGCCCCCAACATGTCACCTCGATATCCCTTCGAAGTATGGTCACGCCGACCCCAAACACTCAAACGTACCTTCAAATAGACAGCTTCAAAGCACCCTCCATCACGCGTTAAGACGTCGTATTGCGAGCGAGTTACTAAACCAGTACCGAATTTCGCCTTTACCATTGCGTGCAACCTGCCGCCGTTGTGAGACAGCCATTCATTTTATATTATAGCTCTAAAATTGCAGCCCATGGTTCAGTTAGCAGGGATCAGGTCATTACAAGTCCTGGCCTCGGTTCACGAAACAGGCAATCGTTTTGGCGCCAAGATTTGAGTTCTTATCCCCTCACGTCGTTTCACCCACGGATAGCTATAAGCCAGGGAAGAAGGATCGAAAGGCTATTTTCTGCGGAGTGCACAGAATCCGAATGAAGCTGTTGTTAGGCTGGGGCTTCGGTATCGCTGATTATTTTTTACCTTATACCTCCGAGAAAGGTCACGATGTGCGAACGTCAGCACCTTTTCTCATTGTTTTTTTTTTTGTCAAGATCTCCGGCACCCAGAAGCTGCTTTCGATAGTAGGCGGCTATAAAAACAGAGACCCATGCTCTGAAAGGCCTCAAGGCCTGGGTACGAATACCAACTATGTCATACCTCGTATACCATGCTTCGAAGAATAAGTAAAGTGAACACCAGCTTAAGTTTCACTTACCTCAACTTTGATCCATCCCTCGATTCTTTGTGTTCGAAAATTAGGCTCGCTAATCCTTACGGACTTGTCCATTTTCACGACATCCTTGAAGGCCGCATTGCAAGGAAGCTTGGGGTTGGCAGGTTTGCTGCTATTACCTAATATTTTGTTTTCCGGTTTTATAACAGCGGAGCTGTTGTACAAGCCGTTAGTTCACCGTTTCGGAAAAAATCCAAAGAAAAATGCGGAGCGCTCGTGTGGAGCGCATTCCTCACGGTGACCGGCGAGCGTGTTCCGGCACGCGCAGTGGCCTCTTTAGCAAAAAAAAGATCTTGTGCACTATTGGCGCAGGTTCGGAACTGGGTCTGCGGCAAGAGGTACCACGACTACATCGCGACTTTCTGCTCGCACCGGACGGTGAACTACAAGCGGAGGACCTGGAGCTGCCGGAAAGAGAGACTGGGCAGCGTGGGTACCCCCAGGGAGCGGTGATCTCGCCGGTGCTGTTCAACCTGGTGATGATCGGGGTGGCCAAAACGCCTCTCGGGGATCCCGCAGGTTCGACACACGATATATGCAGACGACATTACGCTGTGGGTCCCCGGGGGAGTGACGGCCACAATCAAGAGTTCGCTTCAGAAGGCGATAGCGGCGATCGAACAGCAGCTGGCGGGCACCGGACTAAAGTGCTCCCCGCAAAAGTCCGAGTTGCTGGTGATTCCACCGCCGGGCAGGTACCGCAAGAGAGCCGAGGAAGAGGCGAAGTAAGATCAAGTTGTTCACGTGCGATGGGACGGAGATCCCCAGAGTCAGCAAGCTGCGAGTGCTCGGGATGCTGCTGGAGGCGAACGGCGGCAACGGAAGCCACGGTGGAGAGAGTAATCACAAAGATGGGGATGGCCACCAAACTGATCAAGCGGGTGGCCAACAGATACAGCGTCATGAAGGAGGAGAGCCTGTTGCGGTTAGTGCGGTCCTTCGCCACGAGCCACGTTGCCTACGTGGGCGCCTTTCACCCGTGGAAGCGCAACGAGAGGGACCGCATCAACGCGGCGATCCGCAAGACGTACAAGGCGGCGCTGGGGCTCCTGAACAGCGCCAGCACGCAGAAGCTGCTGGAGCTGGGCGTCCACAACACGCTAGAGGAGATCGGGGAGTCCCAGCGAGCGTCTCAGCTGGAAAGACTGCAGACCACGCGGACCGGAAGAAAGATCCTGAAAAGCTTGGGCCTGGGTCCGAGCAGAACACTACAGGAGAAGAACGGCCTGCCGGAGGAGGTGCGGAGAAGAGTGCGGGTGCTGCCGCTGCCGCGGAAACGTACACCCCGACAGCAACCGAGAACGGCGGGCGGCCAGGGCCAAGGCCGCTGGCCGAGATCTACAACGACGACGCCGGGGCCACTTACGTGGACGCGGCGAGGGTGCCCGGACCGCCCGAACACGTACGTGACCCGTAGCGGTGTCGGCCAGGACGGGAAAGAGACGCGCAGCGCCTGCAGCGTGAGGGTCTCGACCGCCGCGCAGGCGGAAGAGGTCGCGATCGCGCTGGCGCTGGCGGATCCGGAATGTACCACGATCTTGAGCGACTCTAGGACAGCCATATCGGGATATGCGAAGAACGCGGTGTGCGCGTAGGCCGCGAAGATAGCTGGCTGGTGCCCGTGCGGGGGCACGTGCGAGCAGGTCACTTACGTCCGGTGGTTCACGGCGCACTCGGGGACCGCGACGGGAGCGTACCCGAACCGCAACCGAGACTGCGGACGCCGTCGCGCGTGAACTTTCCGGTCGCGCGGCGCCACCCCGCGTCTCACGCACGGAGGGTGAAGAGCAACGGAGCAAGAACCTTTACTCAACGGTGGAGAAATCCTGCAGTGGTACAGGCTCGGCAGGAGGGAGCGGCCGCCGCCGCACCCGAGGGCTCACCCGAGCCGAAGCCGTCCCTGTATAGACAATTGCAGACCGACTGGGTACTGACTCCGGTGTTGGGCGCGATACGTGTGCCCCCGAGGTATACGTGGACGCAAAGTGTAGTGAGTGTGCGTGTGCGAACGCGGACGGTGGCCACTTGCTGTGGGGTTGTGCGGAACACAGTGCGCGGGGGTATGATGAGAGTCTGCCCCAGGAAGCCACGACTCGATGAACTCTCACGAGTACGAACACAGCGAAGGATAATCCAGCGGCTCGATGCGGCTCTCGGCCGGCAGAAGCGCAGGGAGGCGCAGGCGAGGGGAAACGGGGGGTGACCCCCGGAGGACCTTTGTGGCGCCGCCCGCGCGGAAGCCCGGGTCGAGGCATCGTCGCGAGGACGACAGTATAGTCGGGGTGGGGGTGCCCTGCGTCGCACTTGAACCCACCTCCGCAGGATATTTATTTCTCAATAAAGTCATTTTCTCTCTCTCTCTCTCCAGAGCAAGCGCGCATGTAATGCTTGGTATGAGGAACTCGAAGATATCCCTGCACGTGACGATGACTACTACTAGTACAGCGAAAGCAACGACGGAACATATAAATAAACAATTTCAAAATTGTACAAGTGCGTGGTGACGTGTCCTTCAGTGCTCACTTATGAAGCAATCCTGCATCTTCGCCACGGTTCAAGTATTGCGCGATTTAATGCTAGTTTCGCTAGCTTCGGTAGCTTCGCTAGAAAGCGGTTCATTCCTAGCGAGCCGCTTTTTAGGTTTGTGCCTGTAGCAACAGTTTTCACTATAAAATGAAAGTTCCTTGATTGTGGTGGAAGAGTTAGAATGAGCAATGATAAGGTGCTGATTGTCTGACAATGCCCGAAAAAGCCTCGGCGTACAGTTATTCGATTTAGTCCGTCGGCTTCAAGCAAAAGAGGTGCCTCCATTTATCGGGCGGGACTTATGCAGTAGGTCTAGGGGCAATCACGGAGCTCCAGTAATCACCCTAGTATTATAGGACCATCTAGCTAATCTAGCAGGCTGGATCTGGTTTCATTTTCTGTTTGATAATGCTCTACATATGACGGGAAGATTGTAGCGGATCCAACCGTTAATGTATGCTCTTCTGAAGCTAAAACCTGGTGCCTCCGTTATTGCCCCAGATTTAGCCAGCAAGGCATCCCAAAACCTGATACGGCACAGATACACGGCGATGTAATTTTCTCGTCTCAGGTGACCAAGGGAGATTAGAATATTCCAGCCTAAAAAACTACGTATGGGTCCGAACATATCAAACAGCGCTACTACCCAACAGCAGTGAGTGCAGTTCAACGCGCTTCATTGTCCACGCCATTCCTACTCAGTTCTTTTCTCATAGGTATAGACTGGGTACTGCAAAGTAAGCGCAAATATAAAAGGTGACGGATCCCCCGCATACGTGGCGATAAACCTAAAATAAAGCTTTACACTTGTGCTTGTACACAGAGATCATAACATTCATGTTTTACTGTGGACGCAGATTTCGTCGTCGTGGACGACGACGCGCAGAACGGTCGTAAACATGCGTCTCCCTTCGACTATCACATCGCGCTTACATTCGTGTTATGCACAGCGAAGGAGGCCCTGCTGGCCACCACGCTGCTTAGACTCCACCAGTTGCAAGCGCAGAGAACGTGCTGAACGGGGGTTTTCACGCTCCCGGTCACCTTTTACTCTAAATGCGTGATATGCGGAGGCCTGCGTCATATCCTGTACCTTCCCAGGGTGCCCCCATTCCTATTGTCGCTTCCTCCAGCCCATAGAGTTTCATACAAATAACTAGAGGGGAAACTGGCGCTGCGATCGTACGCCTCAATGGGCGTGATGGGTAGTTGTGGATTTGGATTGGCGCTCAATGGCTTGCGGAAGTTACTATGGATTGCAGGTGGTTTCGTTTTCGTTGTGGATTTACATCAACGCATTTGCTTATGCGGTGTGTTGGAAGAAGCTATCAAAAATACGTTTCTCCTTGAACTGCATACTGCGCGCGCACTGAGGCCACCCTCAGTAGAAAGTTTTATAACTAGAGTTGCGAATTGGGTGGGTTATCAATTCGTTGCCGGCACAGCGAGCACGAAAACACAAATGACGGCGCTCTGTGCGGCGAAGTTGTCTGCGAATAAGGAGTTGCGGCGCTGCTTATTCGGCAGAGCAATGTATTGTCGAAGTTAACGACGGTTGCGAATCGCTTGGAACAGCCACACCTTCCGTGTGAACGCCGGCTCCTACAACGTAGACCAGCAGTATCGGCAGTTGATAGGAACGCAGCTTGATGAATGTCACTAATTCAGGCAAGAATAACTTCTCCAAAGGTAATCGGTTTCTTTTTTTTGTGAGCACAAAACTTTTCGCTTCCTATAACAAACCACCAGCGCCAAAACTTTTTACAAGTAGTTTTTAAAGAAGTCCGCGTCCTGCTGTAGTTGGCGGCAAATGGCAAACCTGCACCGCAAACCTCCTCGACTCCGCGTCTGCTTTTATTTAACGCGGCGTTTTATTTCGCACAAAACCAGTTTTTTGTCACTAACTTTTTTGTTCGCCATGTAATTTGTAAACGGAGAACCGGACAATAAGAGTTTTTTTGTCAAAAAACACAATTTGCGCCGCCAGAAGCTTGTTTCGATCCTACACAATCCGGTTCCACAACTACCCATCATTCCCATTAAAGCATAAGCGCCGCTGCCATGTTCGCGTTGACACTAGCGCCAGTTTCCCCTCTAGTTATTATTGTATGAAACTCTATACCTCCAGCCCTGTGGGCGAGTATCGCGAAGTCTATTGGCCTCGAGGCCATACCGTGGCGCCACCTACGAGTGACGTCACTTGTAGGACGCCGAATCGTGTTGTCGTCTGCTACAACACATTTCCCGTGCGTATGCGGAAGCGTATTTTCTTGTTGTGGCCACCGTCTCGCCCCCTCCTTGTGGATTTGATGCAAATTACCAAAAAAGTTTCTGTAAACCAAATAATCCAGGCCCAGCAATCAGCGGCTCGCTTGTTGCCGGCGATAGCGCCGCGTTTAGGTAGTTGCTACCGTCGCGATTCCAAAGCTCTTACATAGGCAGCCAGCTAACGCCAAGGACGATGCATCTGATGCCGAGAAAAGTACGCTGTAAATTCATTATGAAATACTTGTGACGGGACATGTGTGTGCAAGGAAACACCTTGTAACAACGACGGAAACGCGTCGCTCACTTATGATCTCACCGCGCGTACTGCTCGTATTGCCTGGTAAATGAATGACTATGTGAGAACGGTGATCAGATTGCTTCGCCGCACATGCTTAAAACTATTGTTATGGTCTACAGTTTGGCTTAATGAGTGCCTATTTCCGCTACGATGTTTTTATAGTCATGTCCGGATTTGATTAACGATCACTGCCGTAGCCTGTACTCTGCACGGATGATGTTTACTTTTGGCCACAACTTGTCCGCAATGTATGAACGGTATGAACGCGAGTTTTTAAGCCTTCGAGCGGGTTTGTAAAAGGCTATATTTAGTTTTCATTAGGTGCTCGGCGTGGTCATTCATAATTGCAGCGTGTTTTGTATGTTTACAGTGAGCCGGCCTTTCTCAAGCATCAATTTCGAAACTCACGACTGCTCACGGAAGGCGAGGCTGCGTACCAGGCGAAACACGTTGTTAATGATTTCGGGTAATGGGAGATTTAAAATAGGAGAACCGAGCGTTGCGGGCCCCCAAGGAGCTAGAGGAACCCAAATCCAACACGCGCGTGCGCGACGGGAGGGCCTTCCCCAACAGCTCGCAGCCGCCTTCGGATGCACGTAATCGGATGTTGGGAACTTTATGCTTGGCGTCGCAGCAGATATTTCATCGCCGTTAGAGTTGCGAGTGACAGTCCTTAACAGAACGTTTCACCGCGCTGGGAACTCTGTGAGCTCGGTGATTTCCGTTGAAGTGATCGACGACCTGCACGGCCTCAGCCGATTCTTGCGCGCAAGCATAGCCATCCTTCGACCGCTCGCCGCACCGTGTGTGAACGGGCCGGCGCTGCCGGGACCGACCTACACGGCCGGCCAGGTTAAATCGCGGCATTTATTTGAGCATCGCTTTGAAAACCACAGCTGATGACACTACCTATCAGAATTTTTCATCACACTAACATCCACTTTCACAAATCTGGAACTTATTTTCCCGGATTTGTGTGATTTTAAAAAGCGGCGACAAGTTGTTGCCGCCGCTACCTGTGTCGGTTCGAGCCGCACCGTCAGCCGTGCGGGCAGGCACAGCGGGTGCGTGTGCTTCTGCGAGCAGTTAACGCTTCACGATTTCCTGCTTTATACATTTCTTGAAAACAAGAGAAATCTAGAAACTTCCTTCGGCGATCGTCCTCGTCCACACTCTTGATCGGGGAAACAAGCCGCTGTTTACGCTTCGGTCGCATACGTAATACACCACCATGCTCATGGTGTTTGCGGATAATCTACCAAAGTTGATACGGTTATAAAGTCTCCATGAGGCCGAACTGCGCCTGACGCACTGAGAATTAACTTCAAACGAAGGACATTAACACAAAAGTACTTTTAGAACGCGCTTCCTAAGCGAAGTGTCACGCGCTGCGAGCCAACTACGCAGCAAGATAGGAACGGTGATCCTACAAGTGACGTCAAAACAATCGCAGCGCCGGCCTCTCCAGTGGTGGGCCTCACGGCCAATACTTATCCTATCGTAAGATAAACCCCAGCGGCAGACCCTGTCAGAAAGAAACAGCAGGAGCAGCATGAGCCAGCAGCAGCAGCAGCTGCCCTAAAATCTGAGAAGGGAGCCAAAGTAAGTTTCGCTTTGAAAAGGACCTTTCGCTGCAGCTTCTGAGGTGAACGTATGGAAATAGATGCACAGCAGATGCAGTTATCACGTGTGTCAATCTGCATACACACATCTCTTAGTGGGGTTCGCTTGACATGGATGAGAGTCGCTTTGAAGAACTTTGGACTGCCGACGCCGTCTTAAGGAGCGTCTTTCTCAGCGGCGTATTATTATGTGGTGCCTACTGGAGTGCGCACAAAACGCTAGCGTCCATTGAAATAGTTCTTCATGCAAGCATAAAGCCTTCCAGTTATTTTTCATGGCGACACTTCTCCCTTCTGTTGGAATCCGCTTTTTCAGTACAGGTGGAGAAGAAAACAGGCTTTAACTTTGGAGTGGTTGGCCGTGCGGAAGCGGCTACGGCGGCCGACCTCAAAACAGCTAAGAAGATCATTTGACATCCACCTCTGTTGGCACTTTGCCTTGTTTATTATCTGCCACGCGACAGACCACGAAGTATGGCCTGGCGGGGCTTGTTCTTGGTAATTGTCGAGGCAGGAACTCGTGGGGAGTTGGGTAAACAATGAGGGCCGCATTGTTGGCAGTTGCTGATGCAGAACCTTGCTGAAAGGAAGGACGCCGGGTGATGACGCCAGTCGTGTTGATGCCCGATGTGGTTCTTTCTTTCTCTCTTCTGTCTTACTCTCGCGTTATCTATAAACCGCCATTGCCGTGTTTTTGTTTACCCCAGCTTCTTCACTACGTCACCGCAAACACGACCTTTAACGAGTCAATGCAAAGAACACCCCACCTTTGTTTACCCGTTTCTATTCTGGTAGGCTGGCTGTAATTACACAATCGTTGATTTAGCTTAATTAAAGTTTGATTCATCAGTGAACACACGCAACCAAGTGGGAAAGCTTGGAGCTCACCGAGAAGACGAAGATGCTACATTTCAGCTAAGATCCACACCGTTATAAACGGAACTAATGTACACTAAGTGGAGATCTTTAACGCGCATCCGAATATTTATTAAAGGAGTTTTTCTTGGTTTTTTCATGTATCGCAATGCACCGGCCCAAGGAAGAAAATCAACGCACGTAAATGTGTTTAATTACGCAATGCCTTAGCCACTGGGTTTCCGCGCCATCGTAGTAATGGAATAATCTAACTCATGTTGAAATCATACCCTTTAGAGAAAGAATACGAAAGTATTAATCAACCTTATCATAAAGAGCAGGGCCTTCCATAGCAATTTCACTTACAAAGTTTCAGTTTTATGCAAGTGACCGAAAGAAACCAATTGTGTTTTAAATCAATCAATCAATCAATCAATCAATCAATCAATCAATCAATCAATCAATCAATCAATCAATCAATGCCTAAATCAAACAATATAGCTACATAAAAATTAGGTGATTCTGGCAGGTAGGTGATTCTGGCAGGTTGACGTCTTTGTATAGTCTTTTCCGCCCATTACTAGAGTTTTCTGATTGGGATTTGGAATGACTGTACCGATATCAGGGCACAAAAAGAATGCTTTAAGCAGAACGATGTAAGGAAACGCAAAATGTGGCGCTGATTTCTATAATTTCTTGCAAACATTCCCGGAATATATACAGAAAAAGAGGCAACAAGAGTGCTTAGGGAAGCACAGTAATAAACAACACGCAAGGAAACGTGCTTCAATTTTGACGGGGAAGGCGCAAAATTTGATCTTGGTGGGATGAAGAATGCTGATAGGGAACCTTTTTCCAGAGGACGTCAATAAACGGAACACTCGCGCACTGCTCCACTTTGTTAGAAATACCGGGAGCCTCGTAAATCTCGCGTGCGTGGTGATCGTTTTGTACTTTTTAAGATCTGGAATTTACTTGCACAGAGTGTGGTTGCTTTTCATGCGGAAACAAAGCAGAATTTTCAATAACATACAAAAGACGGACGTGCACGCGATATTCACGGGGCTTTCATAATCCATCAGAAAAGAAGGGATTGCGGGAGCGTTCCGCCCATCGAGTTGCTCGAAAAAAGATTCTCTATCTAGAGTCTTCATCATACCAGGATCGAATAGAACGCCTTTCCCGCTAAGCTTGAAACGTGCCTACTTCTACATCGTTTACAATAGCGATTTTTCGCACCCTCCTACAACCCCCTACGAATCTTTTCCTAAGATGTAGCTCTAATTTTGCAGTGCATTCTTCCGTTACCCGTCAGCTAAAGGACTCTTGACTTATCCAAACATCATGTGCCAACATACCATACTTTGTTACCGAGTTTGATTAGATACACTGATGTCTTGGAAACATTTTTGCCTCAATGAGGCTGCCTTAACCATGGCGCAACAACATACACACTGAAAGCTCTTCTTAAAAAACAACAAATACTTGAAAGGGGAGAGGACGGCAAAAACAAAAGAGAACAGCATTTGGTATCGAATAACACACAATGATCATCCTTTTGCATCGCAATAAGGAGTCATTTGCCGGAGGAGGGAACTTGCGACGAGAAATTTGTGGTGGGAACGACGGAAATTCTGTAATTTCGTTAACTAGGAAAGATACACTTTAGGTACCAGGCGAACAGCGCTAGAGGACGCATCGCAAAAAAATGTCGACCATTATTGTCAGTAGCAAATATCGCTTCTGTGTAATGAAACAACGAGTTTAAGTGACAGGATAGGCTCACGGCCAACACGTGGCGCCCCAGGCCATCCCTTTAAACTATTCCTCATATGAACCTTTCATTTTGACTCCCCCATTTTCGTTTATTACGTATGGTAGTCCTTCTTTGACTACTTAAACTTGAAAATTTTGATCTCCCTGCCTGCCTGCCTGCCTGCCCGAAAGCCCGCCCACACTGACTCACAAAACTGACGCTACCGTCTAACTAAACCGAAAAAAAATGAAACCAAGAGCAGAAGCTTGAAACTGCCGACCCACTGTTTCCCTTCCAGGAAAAAAAGCTCCAAAGAAGCTTAGCTGTTGCTGCGGTGTGGGTGTCCACTAGCGTGATAAACCTAAGACGGGATGCTGTTGGCGAGTCGCTGCTCATCCCGATACGCCATTTCATTATGTGAAAAGTGAAGGAAAGGTTTTTCTTTTATTTCGATTCTCGCAAGAGCAAACTATGAGGCCGCGAGGACCTGGAGCTCATCTTTGTCGCGGTGCCGTGGAGAAAAGGATTAGCGCAGCTGGTTTTCGAAGTAATATTAGCAAGGATGTGGGGAGAAGAACGGATGAGAAGAACGTGGCTTGAGGAGCGCCGACATGTGTCAGATACTAAAAAGATGTTGTCGACCTAAGCTGATGGTCCTAGTTGTTCCTCTGATAGCGCAAAAGATAAAACAAGGCTGACCACACAATTATATCTCGTAACTATTGTTTCGACTCCCTTTGTGACGCGTAGTTCTGATCCAGTAAATGCCGATGGTAAGAACGTTTAATAGTATCAGCCATGCTACATGCGTCAGTCGGCGTGCTGCTGAAGTGTCACTTTCGCCTGCGCTGTACGCATGCGCGAAGCCTAACGACTGCGTGAAAGATAAAACCGGGGCACCCCACTAACCGCGAATTTCGTCTCACTGGTAGTTAGGGCGTTAAGTGACGCAAGTATGCGTGTCAAAGCATTTCCATCCAGAAGACGAAGAAACAAGAGCGAAGAAACAGACGCGAACACGGTGAAGTGGAAATAGGTCTTTGTAACTACTGCTAGACAAAGCCAAATTCTCTTTCCCTTCAAAGGTTGTAGATTTAGGTGCCCGTTAAATTTGTTTGTCCCAACAGAAGCTGTCGTCATCATTGTTCCTGCCGCCGCCACGAGATGGAGCACAGCCCTCGCAGATTGCGAAGGTCATCAAGCAATGACGTCAAACAGGTGATGACAAAACAGGGCATCATAACTGAATGGATTTACACTTCAATGTGGAGCAAGCAAGATATATACAGCGACACTTGATGAGTGCAGGACCACGTCGAGATGCGTAACCTCCGTCACAGCTGCGAACGCGGAGCGTACGTCAATAAGTGGCTTTGGTAAATTAAGCTGGGTCTCCAAAATGCAACGTGGGGGAAGTCTCCGAGAACCATCGTAATGACAACGAGATGGCACACGCCAGGGCATGCGAGCTAACAAACCGCGCCGGCAACGACCGTCCATGGTACAGCACCAAAGATCGAATGACGAGCTAAAGCAAAATCACCAAGGCCTTCCGCTTGACCCGACAGACCTTCCCTTCGCCCAGCGACAAGATGGAGAGGTCACAGGCGGTTGCACTCACGCAACTGCAGACGCGCACGTACCCTAGCCCGGCACACTATCACGGAGTGTATCCGGAAATTTACACGACCAAAACATGTAAAGTCTGCCGCAAAGAGGTAGCCACCTTAACCCACATTCTCTGGGATTGTACCAAAGATCCGTACGGTGCTAACTCCGGAACCCTCCCGCCGCCGCTGTCCGCTGCCTTGTGGAGCCCCAGCCTCGACGACCAACCCTGGGTCGTCCAGATGGCATGTGAGGCGGTGAAGCGGCAGAACTTCGACGCTCCCAAACGGGCGAAGAGGACCAGCAGCGACGCCCCCAAGCGGGCGACTTAGACCCGGCCAGCGAAAGCTGTGCAGGCACTCAATAAAGTTCTTACCAACCAACCAATATTAAATAAAAGAACGCTGCTAATACGCAACGCTTATCTTCCCTCAAGTTGGTGTAAATGTTTCTTGGCGGTCAACGATGCAAACAAGTGCAGTTTTTCACAAGCATAATATGAAGAAAACCTGCATGCCTTTCACAATGAATTTTCATAGACAGGGATGTTGCAGGGACGTTCTTTCTCGAAAACCTTGGTGTTCGTGGGCTGAATTTGTCTTCAAACAAACGGCGCCAGAGAACTGGTGCCGGAAAATGCGTTTACATACCTGAAGGGTTCCACGGAGCAGCGGTGTTTGTATCTCCGTCGGTTGTTTTCTTTTTTTGCGGGGCCGAGCTAGTCATGCGCCAACATTCCTCCACTAATTCCGTTTGACCCAAGGCGGACGAACAGAGCTACCAAAGCACCATTGAAAACATGCATTAATTCCTCTATGGTAGCATTTCTCGACTGTTTCGATGGTTTCTCGGTGGTTTTATCAACGGCCTCGGGGCGTGTGCTGCTCTTGAGTAGAAGTACTGAGTTCATCTGTAAGGCAGACGAACACCTCGGAGCGCAACTGCGCGGTCGCCATCTAAATCACAGGCCGTTCAAACATTACGAGACCTACACCGGACAAGTTCGTTTTTTAACGCCTCGAAATATAAAGCTCCTCGCCCTTTAAACCGTCTCACGGTTGGGTTGCAAGTGGCGAAACCGAAATATTTGCTGAGAATTCTGACTCCAAGACATCTCTCTAAGCAAGAAGGTGTGGCGGCGATGAAACATGGCAAACGTCGTGAGAACAATGACCCGAATTACGGAGAGAACAAAAATGATAGGCGCACATTTGTCTGAACTCGTCTTGCCTTTGCGCCCATGCAATCGTTACAAACGATGCTAGTTGAACTCTACTGCGCAGTTTACAGTAGTGTCACAAATGACTAAGTAAAGATATACAAAGTTTCTTTACGCGGATTACCACGCTTGCCTGGGATCCTCCCATTGCGTTGTCTTATTTTCTCATGTTTAGCTATGGTGGCTACGCTTTGCAATCGGCCAGTGGTGGCACCGGTAGTGAGGAAGTGAGTGAAGCGCAAAATTTTGTCCGCTCATAGTCACCTGAGTCACCTCAATTCCGAAGCTGCCCACGTGTCCCGCCATCCAGCCGACCCGTATTTTAACGTTTTGTTCATTTTTGCAGAGTTGCGTGCTCCTTCCTAATGAGGAGGTACACTGAACAATTGGTGCTTGGTCCTTGGGAGTGTCTGATGGCTTTGTGTTACTGGGCAGCGCAAATAAACAGAAGCACGGATGGGTGTAAAAAATGCAATGACGATTACTACACTCCCTAATATGAAATTTGTGTGCAGCGCGAGCTGCAGTCTTTTTGGTCACGGCGCATTTCTGCTACGTCTCAGGAAGTGTTCGCGTGATCAGCGAACGTACTGGCGGCGTGCGCTACTCTGCTACTACCTCGCAGTGCGCCGCCCCCGCCGGGCAGCATGTTTCAAATCCTGTTTGAACCTCCCGCGCAAATGTCACGTGGTTCGGATTAGCCCCACACAAGGGACCAGCGAGCATGTTGTTACATATCGGGTTGGAACCTGCCGTGAACATGTCACGTGGTTTGGACTAGCGGAGAATGGAACAGCGTCTGGGGAAAGTGTCAGGGGGATGGCGCTCCTTGGTGGCGACACATGAAACATGTGTGAGGGAAAAACAGTCAGAGAGATTACGCCGTCGCCGCACATTTCGTACTCCACTTCACCCTTCACTAGACGATCCTCCCCATTTTCTTTCTTTCGTCGCTGCTGCGTTCGCTCACTCGGTTACGCGGCCATAAAGACACGCCGCTCCCACGAAGCCCAGGTAACGGCTGCCAAAGCGCTGCCCTCAAAACGACCGAAACCCGGCATCGCCGTTTCGCCTTAAATTCACTTCGCCAAGTAGCTGCTCATCCCGGCAGAAGAGGAACTTCCCAAGTTGGAACGCCGGCTTGAGCCCATATTTCCTTTTAATTTTGGAAGGCCTTCCGGGCAACATTTAGGCCGGTGTCATTCGTGCCGAAGTGTGCGCCATCACCGGATGCCAATTTATGCGTGCACGGTTTGAGTGCACACACAGCTGGGACTCATGCCGCTCCCGATGAAATGCCGGTTGTGCTGGTATATATAGATGCCGAAATTATATGGCTCAATGCGGTTAGTCGGCTGACCTCCTCAATCGAGTGGTTCGGGTGTGGGTTGATGTGTTACCCAGACATCTCACACGCACAGTAAGATGCATACCAGGGAGCAGGAAAACTGACAGCCATATGTTTGTACGCGCAAATAGAGCTCAAAGCCTCCCAGGTTTTAAATCGTTATGGAACGGAGTCATGCCGTGCGTTTGGAGGAAGAAGAGCAAAAATCGAAGCGTTGGCTCGAACACAAGTGCGAATTGCTGCAAAAACAACGGAAAGCTGCTGGCACCGACGTTACCGCCTCAATGATCAAATCGTGGAGTAGCGGCGAAACCCTCCCGGATGAACAGCAAATTGCCCGCATGAAACGCCGGCGTGAGCCAATATCACTTCTTCAGAGGTCTTCCAGGGGAGATTTTCGACGGCGTCTGTCACTTCTAAGCACGCGCACATGACCGCTTGCCGGTTTATGCGTGCGCAGGTTTGTAGTGGAGAATAGTGGGAGGGAGGAGGGAAGGCGTTCGTGCGCATCTATAGGTTTCATGTTCTTACTGATGGATGCCATGTCCGTCGTGCTGGTGCGAGATTTAAACGCGGACGTTAAACGGCTCAATGGGACCTGTCCGGAGTCCTTAGTGGCAGAGCGCATGGGGTTTGTGTGTTAGGCTATGTTCAGTTTACCTACGCAAAGCCCGTATCGTTATCTAAGCACGTAAATATATGCCATGTCCCGCAGATCTTGTTGGCTGAAACGTGAAATGACGTCAGTCAATAAAGTTATTACACAGTTGCGGCAACAGAATGAATCACGGCCTTACACAAACAGTAAGATGCTTACGACGGGGCAGGGACACAGGCAGTTTCATGTTTATCTACAAGAACAAAGCTTGGATCCGTCAGAGGTTCATTCAGCTAATTGGCTAGGAAATATGCTCCATCGGAAATTACGATAAACCCAGGTTTTGTTTCGTGCACTCCATCGACTGCGTCCATCTCTGCAGGTCATTCTGCTTCACAGGGTGGAAGGGCACTAATTTTTCTGCACTTCAAAGCTAATCAAATGCATTACACCCGACACTTTACTTCGCTTCTATAAATGAAGGCGCCGTTCAGTCATAGGGGACAAAAAACGAGTTCCTGCTGGAACCAAGGAGCAATCTAAGCGTCCCTTTAGTTGGCGCCTCTTGGTGCCGAAAGGATGGCTACTTTCTGCCATATTTACAGCCTCTTACTTTTTTCTGAAGTTTTCTGGTCACCCTGCTCCACGCGCACCTCCCTTTTCTTATTTACAGCAGTTCTTGTGTCTGCCCCATTCAGTCCCTCAAGAATTCCTTTAACGTCTAACGGATGTTCCGGCTCCGACGTTATTGGAGAGTACAGCGGACAACCTAAACTTGCCCGGGCAATCGCCGTTTCCGCAAACTCTTTTGTCCACTGAAGCGATCCAATTTCTGTTCAAGATTGCCTCTGGATTTTCTTTCTGACATAAAGACTAAATAAGGTCACGTGAGAAGTATTCTCTTCTTCTGTGAAATCGCCGGGCGCAACAATAACAAAGCAACGTGTTTCACCAGCTGAGTTGAAGTGGCTTGTACAGACGCCAAAGAACGCTTGTGTTTCCTATTGTACACAGCTGATGCTTGAGATTTCAATTTTCTCATACAAACAGCAGGCAACACTCGTCCACCTCTTTTGAACTGAAATGTAATCATTCCTTTTGTGGTAGAGGGGAGAGAGAATAGGGAGAGGCCAGGACGATTCTATCCGAAAACCTCTCACTATCACCCTGGTGTTAACATACGTTCTCAAACCAGAGGCGACGATATTGGTTTAAACTTGAGAAATTGTTTCGCAACACCGAATATGTTTAGTTTATAGGCCAAAACTTTAGCTTCGGCCTCGCGACTGCGTAATTCATGGTTTTGGTGCCTATTTTCTTGAAAAATGACATTTATCTTATTCCGTGTTTTTTTTTTCTTCCAATGGCTAATTTCGGGCGGGGTCACGTGTCGTGGCTGAGACTGGGCCATCCATTACTTGCAGTCACATCCGCCATGCAAGTAGTAAGAGAGTAGGCAGGCAGACAGTTCGCTGCCTCTTAATGAAACAACTACTTACCTAGATTAAGCGTTATCCGTGGATGGAACCATCTAAATCCTCACGTGCCGTCACGCGCAATTGTTACGCGATATGACTTCAGTGTTGCTCCTCCCCAGGCAGCGTGTCGATGTAGCGTAATGGTAACTACGATATCAGGCTCCAACCGCGGATACCCGGGTTTGATTCAGAGCATGAACCTAAATTCACTAAATTATTTTAAAACAGTTTTTACTCCAGATGACTATTTTACTCTTCACAGCTACATCCATTTTCTGAACCGGATAGAAAGCAGAAAGGCGCATTTTGCACAATGGGGTACGCAAGGCTTCCGCTTTACAAACCAAGTGCAAGAAAATGCACGCTCGCTTGGCTGACCACCTTCTATGCTGGATAAAGCGGCAGCTGAGAAATTCCGCGGGATATTTTATGATCCAATATAAAGTTCAAAAGGACGGCGACGCGGGTAGTCCGCACTGCATCCTCACGAATTGAGGTGGGTGTTACGACAACAAAATCGACGATTAGTGGATGGAACGAGGGGTCCCCACCTGCCCATTTATCATCTGTTTTGTGGTCGTACCAACCTGTGCATTTCCAAGTGTTGCATCCGGATATAGTGAACTCGAAATACCTAAACATCTCCGTTCAAACGCCAACAGTAGACCGTTTCGGTATTGTCAGGGTTTTTAAAGTGTATGTTTTCTCAGTAGCCCAATTGCACTAGAGAACTAATGCATTTCTTAATATACAGATTGGTCTACCGAAATGCTTTGATAAGATCTCTCGATACACGGCACTTGCCTGAAACCGGGTTTCCATTGTGTCAAAATGGCGACCTGAAAATCGCAAAAGGAACGCTTCTAGGTAAGACAATACACACTTCGATAAGAAGACGAGTAAACTAGTATACCTTTATCTCATACACCACATATCGGTGTACATTTAGATGGTTTGCAGTTGTGTTTGATTAGTGCGTCAAAAATCTTCGCAGGGTTTCGTTCTTCGTTTGCGATTGCTGTCTGAAAATTTTACGACCTATTCGAGGCACTTTTAACCGCAGATGCGCACGCACTTTAGCGAAGATTTGAGGCACTCCTGACGCAGTTTTTATGTAAGAAAGCTTTCATGCTTTTTCTCAGCTTTCTTTAGAAGGTATTGTGAAAATTCTCTTCCTTTGTTGTTTAGTTATTGCTGTCTCGATTGCTTCAGTTATTTGTTTTTCCTTTGCTAATCGCCTTTCGTATCCCTCAGGTATTATCTTTGTTTACACCTGTTAAAGTTAATCTTTCATTTTAGCGTTTCTTTTCGCTTCTGTTTGATTGTTTTTTTTAATGAGGGGTTCTTAGTTCTTGTATTAGAACAAAACAAACTCCATGGGTTTGCAAAGGAGCCGCTGTGCCTTCCTACCATCCCCTTAGGACAGCGTTAACAAGAGACAGTTCAGTTCGGCTTCTTTTGCTGCCAACTCCTGTCCTTGCTTTTCTCTTTATTTCATTTTTTTCCTCCACCTCGTATTGCCGTTTCAATGCAGATAATTTCCTGGTAATCTTTTATTTTGTGTGTCGTGTCTGGGGACAAACCCATTTTCAATTACCGCACTCATTACCTCCGCGTTGTGTTGGGACGGGACGATTGCTTGCCTGGTGCGAAGGCCCTTCAACGTGGAAAGGTCGATACTCTCCGGCTTTTAACCGCTCTGAATTAGCAAGTAAGGCATATTACATTCATAGACACGATAAGAATATTTCATAAAAATCTTGGAATGGGTTCACACATCATGCTCCTCGTTAAGCCTAGGTATACCTTAGTACCGAATTGATTACTCTCCTCTCGCACCCCAACACACAGCAGCTGAAGTGACTAGCAGCTCATCAAATCCTTAAACTCAGAAATATTTGCGGGATGACCACAGAGTATGGCTGTTGATTTTAGTGCTGTCGGAAATTGAATAGAAGTGGAACCTATCCGCTGATTCAAATGGGTTGTTCAATGATTCAACGAATGAAATAATGATAGAATAATATTTATAATTGAGCTTATTTGGTGGGTTGTTTTTTTTATTTTTTAGGTATTGCTCGAGGTTCTTTTGGGGCTAAGCGAACAGCATTAAAATACCAAGTCTTTTCCATGTGGACTGAGCATCACTTCAGTGTCAGGCAGTGTGAACTGAGACCTTGAACTCGAAGCACGCGAAATTTGTAGTCGATCTCGTGTCCTCGCACAGTTGGATTTATGTCCTACTGTTTTCGGCCCTCGAAATTATTCGACGTGAATACCGTACACAATCATACTTCAAAATTCATCCGTAGTGTCGCCAATGCAATTTTGAAGCGTGGCACAGTGTATCATCTCAAGAGTGTAATTTATTCAAAATTAAAATGGTTTATGCGCCGTTTCCAAAAATGTGTGATCTCCAAATTTCCTGTCTGATTCCGAGTAGCACTCATATTTCGACGCACAAAGTACACATGCTGGGGCAAAACATAACAAACAGCCCACTTTCGCTGTTTGAAACTCATGACGAAGGCACTGGGATCTTGAAGAATGGTTGCTTTCAAACACCTGTACTCTATATGAAAAGAAAATGTTCGTTACTCTGCTTTAAGTACACGTTCCCAGAGTATACTATTGAACATCCAAATGGTAGGGATGGATAAATTGGTAAAGCGTATTTCATCCATTGTCCCGCAGTTGTAGCACAAAGAATGCAGTGTAGGAAGGGCGACACCATATTTCATTTTGACGTAATGTTTGGCCGCCCAGTGAGCATCTTAACTTTTTTTTCAGGCTGTGTGTAGTCGTAAACAAAATACTTGTCTGAGTTTGCGGTAGTATTTGTACTTGCTTTCTCTGTACCACGTTCTGTGTCCTAGTCTTACAAAAAATGCATTTTATATCGACATTCAAGCACGCTAGCATAAGTGTGCATTGTTATTACATATCCACATATGAGACGCCACTGCAGCATATGAGTCAAATCTATGCCTGACTACACCTCATCGAAACTATCAATGAAACCGCAAGCCGTGCGGAGCTCGTAATCGGAGTATTTTCTCGGGATGTTCGAACTTAGAAACTACAGGGCACTTGTTGGCAATAAAATCAAACCTGGCAGTCGATCAACGTCGCAGTATCAATTGAAATGTGTCTCTAAGAAAAACCAGAATATTTTGCACCCGAAACAGGAAACTACATTGAGGAAAAGCGAAAATCACCCAGGGACGGTTAATGTGAAGTCGAACCTGTAAGAAAAGTATCCAATATTATGGGAAGCCAAATACTGCAGGACGGGTAAACTCCGTTCTGTTCAAACTTCTACGCTTAGGGTCCACAGTTTTATAATTACTCATGTTCTCCGCCACTGTCCACGCTATTCGCATCCTCGAGAACAATTAGCGAGAACAATGGCCCTTTTGGACGGTCGTGTGGTGTCGTAGGAAGTGCTGCTTGGACCTTGGAAAGACGCGAAGCGTTCCTACAAGGCATTTAAAGCTGTGCTGACATTTCTGCGCAGCAGCGGCCTCTCAGAGATATTGTAGTTGAGGCAGTATCGCTATAGGCATCTTCTATACATAGCCATTTATTTATTTCTCCGCCATCTTCATCTCTCTCGTCCTCTATCCACACCTTTTCCTCCCCTTTCCCTTCCCACACACCGAATAGCTGGCCAGATATACTACCATCAGGCCGACCTTTCTGTGTTTTTTTTTCATTTCAATAAAATTCCTCTCTCTCTCTCTCTCTCACGGAGAGCAAAAGCTAATACCGTCAAGTTGCCGTGGTGGCGCAGTTACAAGTGCTGATCAGGTCTGGAATTCAGGGCAGGGAGCTCTCCGCAAAGAATGACACCGGGCTAGACAGTACGGAAATCTCCAAACCTCATAGCAAAAGGGTAGACAGCCGTGCCGTTCTCATCCATAAAAATAGCCATCCTGGTTGTCAGTCAGCACCGGGGCGTAAAAGGGGGCCTAGAGACTTCTCCCTTACATATCTTATATTTGTCAAGGACATTGTATATATCAAAGCAGCCATTTTACCGAAGACAAGAAAAAAGACCGAATGGCAACTCTTCTGATACCTTGTGTCACGCCACGATTTTTTTTCGCTACGTCTAAGTAAGGAAGGACAATCCCTTAGTAGCCTCATTTCTTTTATCCGAGACAGCAAACTGGTATCGAAAGAATCCTCCTCAGATTGTTCCATCTATATGCAGTACGCCGTCCTTAGCCTAGAAAAACAGTGTGGCGAAAAGCGCTGAGCCGCGTAGGGATTTTTCGGTGCGACGTTGATCTTTCATTTTATACAAGAACGAAGAGCTATCTTTTTACTGTGTAGCTGACCGAAAGCGGTATTTTTGTAAAATGTTTCTTACGTACGACGCACTTTCGTTTCAACACGCAACTATGGCGGCAATTCAGCCAGTGGGCGTGCGGAAAGTTGGAAGTGTTCAAACGAGCTGCTGCTGTGATTTCGTAAAAAACAGGGTAAACACGGACAGGACAAAGTAATCACGGAGCCTGAGACAAAAAGGAAACGAAGACGAGCCGTTGAATGTAGCTTTGCCGTTCAGTGGAGCCCTGCAACAACGTGGTGTTCTTTCCCGTTTCTCGCAACACGCGAAAAATATTTTCTGCGACGACCATCAACACAATACAAAGTGATGAGCACAAAGGATTGAGACTGACACAGAAAGATAGATATGGAGGCGCTAGACTAGCGCACAACAGGCTGAGCAATTATTTGTTTTTACGGTAGAGTTTGACACTTAATTAATAGGGCTCATCAATCAGAGACCCTTCCTGTACCACCACGGTATAACGCGTAAGAAACAGAAGAAAAATATAGAATTTGAATTCTTGGGTTCCATGGGAAAAGTTATGTAAGACGCAAGGTAAAAGCGCGAGCTAGTTACACAAGACTATAACTGAAAATGAACAAAATACATAATTACACAACACCGTTATCTGCTCATTTTGTGTGTCTGTGTGTTTGTGTAGTGATGCATTGATACATTTGAGGGGTTGATGTGGAATATTGCCGTTAGCAAACTGCAAGGGAGCCGAAAAAGTTAAGGAACATTATGCAGAAGATAGTAGGCTCTTAGACGAGAAGATAAGTGATTGCATCGTCACCGCCCGATGGGGGCGCTTTGGCTGAAATACTAAGCAATACGAAGGGATATGACCGTGCCACTGATAAAGCAACCAGCACCCGCCTCTCTTCGTATAATTAGGGCAATGAGTACTTTTTCTACCCGGTACTGACTGACGACGTCAGACCTCAAAACGATACGCCAGGCCAACATAGTGTAATAAGGCTTAACATTTTCTAATGGTCAAGTTGATCCTTGCGACGTGCAAAAGAACGCCTTAATAATCAGGCGTCCATCTGCGCGTAGCGGTTGACGCACCTCAACCTCGAAGCCTGACGTTTGGCCTAACGTCAGGCCGTCTCAAGCCCTTTCTTGTGCTACACCTCAACCTTTGCTGAAACGTGTTGCCAACGGGAAAAATTAGGATGTTTCACAACTTCGCCGTCCCAGATCACGCTACATGACCCAGGCTCTACATCGTACGAGGAGTACTCATGAAACCTTCCGATGTAGCCTAAGATAATTACCCCGTTACTCCTACATGTTACTTCTTTCTGTGCTTTCTGTTAATTGCGGATAGAATAGAAGCTCTTAACTGTGAATTCCGTCTACTGGCACCGGTTTGTGCCTAACGCAGCAGACAGACATTCGTGGGAGAAATTCCGCATAGAAAGCAGCTTCTGTCGCTATGGCGGTGCTTGTTCAAAAGGCATGACACACGAGGTTTGAAAGTATATATATTTTAGAACTACCGCACTTAAGACTTATTTTCAGAATAGCGTCCACAAATAACAGCAGAAATAACCCAACGTTTGCAGCTATCGAGTACACATAGTGGTGACCACTTCACAATAAGGCTGAAAAACTTCAAACAGAAATAAAAACATTGCACACACTTTGCACAAACACCCCGCGCACCCATAAAAGCACAACCGTTCTATACACAAGGGGAATGCGAAAAATGTTCTTACCCACATTGAGAAGCACTCATTACCGTAAGCCGAATCACCAAAATCGCGTCAACCCACCCTAGCCCTCTTTGCACTGTGCTCGCTGAGCGAAAGTGTTTCATGGCGAGAAGCACTTCATTTGCTTTCATGGCGAGAAGCACTGCCCGTCCAGAAGCAGTGTTCTTTAGTAAATACATTCAAGACAGATAAGCCTTTTATATTGGTTGTGAACGCGAAAGCATCAAAGAAACCCTGCAACACTATTTTCAACATTTCTTCTAAATGCTTTCAGAACGTAGTCAACAAGCACAACCAGTGTTTGTATATGGAGTCACAAAGTTACCTCAGCCAGACGTTTTTGCTCTATGCCCATCGGATAACTAAGGAACTAGCTCAAGAATTTTTTTCTCTCTTTCCCTGTATTGGCGTTCTTCAAGTGTTTCAATTACGTGAATACAGCGGCGTAGCAGCTATTGGCCGGCCTCCCTTCAGTTGCAGCTCTAAACGCTTTCGCAGCAACTCTAAAAAAGAGCCGTAAAAGCACAGCAGAAACGCAAGGCGGATCTGCTGCGACAAGCAAATCAGGCAGTGCTGCTCAGTGCTGGCGATAACTATAGCTTTCGCAGTGCTTCCAGACATTAAGAAAAAGCGAAAGCTTTTGTCGGAAATGTTGCAGAGTCCCTTTAATGTCCAGTTTTACACCACCGAGTGCTCATTGAGTTCTTTGCCTGCAGTAGTAACATTTGCCAATGTGGGGGTTGACGCATGACGTGACCACTACACCAGTTTATCTGCAGCGTCATGTTCTCTATAGAAACCGGCGCAGCCATATCAAAGAGCCACGCGTCACCTAGAAGTGCATGCTCCTTATTTCTTGATTAGGAAAAATAAAACTGAAGAGAAAGGTACTTGAAGCTCGCGGCTTTCTCCTACGCAGCCTGAGTCAAATTCAAAATCCAACATCCAAACTGCTTTGACCCAGTCGGAATGGCGCAATAGGGTAGACATCCGCCGGAATACGCGAGGGACCCAGATTCGACTCTGATGACGGGAGGCGTTTTTTATTCTTTTGGTGCGCTTGACGTGCCTTTTTGAAAACCCATTGTGTTAGTTGGCTTTCTAGCAGTGCGTTCTTGAGCATAAGAATTTGAATTTTGGACTTTGATTTTGCCTTTTGAAGACATTGGCTCTCTAATTGAGAAATATTGGCGATTGAACCATCTTTTACTTAAGCCACAATCATCATCATAGTCATAGAAAGTTGGCCATCCTACAGTGCGTGTCTGTGAGGAGTTCGCCATTAGTGAGACAAAAAAGCTTCGCTTGAAGATATTTTAAATACCATTAGTACTTAGTAACTTACAATAATAATTAGTGCAAAGCACGCGCATCCGACACACCGCTGCCATAGGCGTTGTCTTGCAGCGCGGTTCTTTTCCTGTGTTTAATTTGAGAAAACACGTGATACAGAAGGTTTTGCATTAACGCGCGTTTAGAAGACATTTCGGTGCTTCAGACACCGGACTTCATGTTTCTCGCTCAATAGGCCATTTAATGCTTTCGGATTAAAACGTTTCCAGAGACGACGTTCGCGGGACCTGGACGAGCACCTCCGTAAAGGGTGCATCGCTCTGATATCCTAAAGCTGCAGAGAAGCACGCTTTAAAGAACCATGTTTAAGAGGTTGTGAAAAACCCTGTGTTCCCATACATGTCAACAGGAACCGTCACGTCATCCAACCTAACAACGAAGTTCTCCCTCGTCATTTGTCTAGCGCTGCACATAATATGCCATGCTTACGCAAGGTTTCGAAACAGCTGTGTTTGTTGACACGATGGTAGTTTTTAGATCCGTTTTGCTATAACTTCTGACTTGTTACCTAATCATGTGCAGTGACTCCTTGCCCATCTACAAAAAGTTATATTAGACAGCGAAGAAATTGCTTTTCGCCACATGTCGAACAAACGCACATTCCAACACTAAAATATATCTGTACATTAGGTAATCGTAATGCAGGTGAAAATGCCTGTGCTTGAACAGTCCTAATATAGGATCAAGGATTACTTTGGGCACTTCTGCTTGCTCATAGATAAGTGTTCCACCTGCCTGTCACTTGTACCCATGCTAAAAAGAACATAACTTCTGCAAATATGCAGCTTTGCTTTTTAAGAAGCCATTTTTATGCCCAAGTGTTTATTACCAAGGGCCCGGCATGGTGCTTCATGTATCATAGCCATTCCGCGTACGCTTTCTCCACACCCAGACCGGAGAAAAGAAGGCTAGAACCATTTGTCACGGTGTAAGAACCGCTTTAAGAAAATACAACTTCTCGTTTGTCCAGATTGAGTATCAGCAATGTCACCCTTTATATTGTTCCACCAAATATCTGTAGCAGTCGGGCAATGATAAGATGAGTACAGGGACTATTTAGAACCCCGATTCTCTGTCAAGCACGTTCAAATGATAGTTTATTCTTGTTTTCGTTTAAAACTCCCAGCAAGCAGGGCTGTCCCCGTACATAATGTGGATTTATTTATTGATTGTAGGGTTTAACGCGCCACGAAACGGAGGCGATGAGGCGCGCCGTAGTGGAGGGCTCCGGATTTATTTTGACCACCTGGGAATCTTTAACGTTCGCCGAAATCTCGTGCACACGAGCATTTTTGCTTTTTTCCTCCATCAGAACCTGTGCTTAATGTCGCTGTAGAACATCTGCAGGTTTCTTACTTAAGAACCTCTTTCATTATACAGATTGTAAAAAAGAATTCAGCAGAAAACACGGGACCAGGAATACACGTGGGTGATTTATAGTTACTTAGGTTTTCTTGTGATACAAAGTGAGCGTGACACTTTAGGGAAACGCTGCCCTTAACAGTGACAAGTGAGTTTATCCCAGTGGTTGAGTGAGAGCTCCGTACCCCTGGTTGAGTGAGAGCAAGGGTGATGGCTGCCTCTTCTGCTGCCGTCATTTCTTGGGTCCTAAGCGAGCTACACGCAAGGAGGTTGGTTCTGGAGGTAGCCACGATGAGGGCGTATTGCTGCCCTCCGATGTTTGGAGGCGTGTCTTGTATGTAAGATAACTGCATGATCCCCACCGAGGGTGGTGTTTAGCGCTTCAGCCCGTGCTTTTCGGTGACCCTCGTCATGTGAGGGGTTCATATTTCTAAGCAAAAGAAGCATCTTTAGTTTTAGTCGGCAAGAGTCTGGGATTACGTCAAGCGGAGTGACATTATGGGCTGCCCAGCCAATCTGGTGAAGCATGCGGTTACCCACCGCAGTTCTGAGTCGGACCTTCCGGTTAGAAAGATGGCCTTCTATCAGCTCTTCCACCGTGTTGTGGAGCCCCGTGCTAAGCAGCCTCTGTGTGGACGCACTCATGAGAAGACCAATGACCTGCTCGACCGCCTTTCTAATCATTATATAAAGCATCTCTATGTCTTCCTTGTCGAGAAGAAGACAGGGGGTTGACGTAAGTAACTTTTCAGAGGACAAAAGCTTCAATTAATCGAAAGGTACCGGATTCCTTTAGGCCTCGCTTCTTGGTGGCAACTCGCCTGATCATGTGTATGATTTGATTAATGCTGTTTTTGAGGCGCTGCAAGGAGACGTCACTCTTGGTGTTAGCCTCGAGATGTAGGCCCAGGATCTTGATGCTGGGGCTTGGAGTGATGGCCTGGCCATCAAGGAGTATTTGAATGTATTTCTTGATTTGGCGTGAGGGCGTACGACAAGGAGCTGTGATTTTTTACGTGAACACTGGAGGCCACAGGCTTTAGCACATTGGCGTACTAGAAGTGAGATGCCATACATTGTTGTGAGCTTCCTTTAATTTTTGTAACTCTTAGCACATGAGCAAGGTGCGCACAAGGCCGCTAGACGGGTATGAGTGATCGCGTGACGCTTTCACGTGGCATTCAGCGAGAACGCAGGGGGGTAAACCCGTAGATGTGCTTGGTGAGTACACCACCTGTCTTCCGCAATCTTCGCGTGGGCTCGTAGCTAAATCGGTAAGACAACGGGCTCTCACTCTGTTAGTCTATTAGTTCCAGGTTCGATTTCCGGCGGAGCCAGTAACTTCTTTTATTTGTTCGCTGGAGTTTTCTGGTGACACCAACGGTCGCGAAAGAACCCTTGGGGGGTAGAGGTAAAAAGCTTTGCTTTAAAATGTTGTGTCGTGAACAAAAAATCTAGACAGGACGCAGCAGTACTCGCCTAAGACGCCGATCGCATACGTTAGGCCAATGAGGTATAGAGCATAGATAAGAGTGTTCGTTTGAGAAAAAAACACAAAACAAGCATTGAATCCCAATTGTAGAGCATAAGGTGCCTGCGAACAATAGGACCCGCCCGCCTTGTGTTCCTGGGAAAGATTTTTTGGTGATTGTTTGAAGGCTAGGCAGACGCCCTGCGCATGCGTCAGGCTATGCGGGAGCCATCATTTGCAGCCGCAAAAGCCGAGCGCAAGCGAAAAGTCCGCGGAGACGACGAGAAACATTTCATACCCTCCACCATGAGCATTTGTCGGGATTTACAACAGTTTCCTGGACATCCACTTTCACAAGGCGGGAAGGCAACCATTTATAATGGTCGCCCTCCCGCATGTTCAATCTGAGTTCTCCCGCTGTATACCTCTTAGAACCTGCCTTCCGACATCGTTGCCTCCTTTAAGGCCAAACCTACGACGCTTTTAGTAATACATGCCCTCGTGCTTTGTTCTCCATTCCCCCAATTTTTATAGAACGGCCAGTGGAACGGAGGGTCTAAGAGCTTTTATTGATGAAGATGTTGCGAAAGTAAAAAGAAAAAAGAAAAAAATTCTAAAACGTGAGGATGCTAGCCATGCACTAATCTCCAGTGCCTAATAGACCGCACAGTAAGGAGGAAATTGTGAGCCTATTCACAATTTTGTAAAAGTAGGATAGGTTTTCTTTTTTTGGCCCCTTGCAACAGTTGCTTTTACCTTTATTGCATTTAGCCTGTTGGGGGAATAAAAGACACTGTTATGTCGTTGCGTATTTTTCTTGTCTGTCTTGGAAAGTGTTACGCAATAACCAGATCGCCAGCTATTACGAGGGGGACGATGTTGCTACGGTAGGCCTTGTGCGCAAACACGCTGATGTTAACTGCAGTCCTGACCAAGGCTTCCCTCTTGGAGAAAGGTAAAACACCATATTAGGCATTTTTAACTTTTTTTCCCCAATAACAAAACTGCCAAATTCTCAAACTTCCACGTATGAAATAATCTTTACACTAATTTTCCATTCTGTTGCTTTGAGGTCGAAGAGTTCGGAGAAGAATAAGCCATAGTAATTCATCTCTTCGTGAGTATTGTTGATTGAGAACAAGCTTTTCTCAGTCTCTTAATGTTTTCTTGGTACCGAATACCGATTAAAGCGAGGTTTGTACGGATTCAAGTGAGATTTTTTTATGGTAGAAAACACAGCATACAACCGCGCACTGCACCACGAAATCAGTGTACCCCGCCGCGGTGGCTCAGTGGCTAAGGCGTTGCGCTGCTGAGCACGAGGTCCGCGGGTTCGATTCCCGGCCGCGGCCGGCCGCTTTTCTGATGGAGGCGAAAAGCAAAAAAACGCCCGTGTGTACGAGATTTCGGCGCACGATAAAGATCCCCAGGTGGTCAAATTAATCCGGAGCCCCTCCACTACGGCGCACCTCATCGCCAGCGTTGCGTCGGCGCGTTAAACCCTACAATCAATCAATCAAATCAGTTGTAGAAGAATAAAACGAACTAGAGAAAAAAGTGTTAGCAAAGACGAAAATCGTCTTCCTACCACCCACCGTGAACTTCCCGGACAACTAGGGCGACTGATTGGATTGAGCGAAGCGCCTCTTTGTAGCGTAGCTGGAAGCTTTTACACCTAAAAAACAAACAAAATTGCAGAGAAGTTAAGGCCCGCGCTGATGCAGAAGTGCTTTCGAGATAAGTACAGAGCTTCGCCACAGTGGCTTTTGTTTTCTTCCACTCCTTGAGGAAAGGCAAGCACATCTCAAGTGACTCCCTTCTCCAGAGTGTGCCACTCTGCTGCGTCATACTACCTAAGCTTGTCTTTGTATATGTTTTCAGTAAAACAGTGTTGAATGTTAAGATTTAAAGGCGAAATTCTGATATTTCTGTTTCAAGCCCGCGCGCTGTGAAGTACGGGTAGTCGTTGGCTCATGGGAAATGATTAGCGTCTGGTGGGAAAGGAAAGAAACAGTGCGGAAGAAGATAGGCCGCAGCCACGCTTGCAATACTAGTCGCTTAAGGGGTGAAGGTGCCGAAGGGGTGAAGAGGGGGCTCCGTGCACTGGCGCTGGTGAGGGAATAGAACAAACTTCAGAGGCCATTGTCAACGTCTAGGCGTAATTCAGAAGGTATTGTTAACCTTCAGAAGTATTGGCGGTGAGCGCGAACACAGGCGGCGCTGCGAAGCGCGCCTCCGTGACGTCAGCTTAGGGACTCTCGCATTTGTCGTCTGCTTCATTCAGGATCGCTCTCCCTGCTGTTTCTTTGCGCTCGGTCAACGTGTGATGCTTGTCCGCACCAGAATTGGCGTGTGGGTAACTTTTTATCATAATAATAGGCTTAAAATAGCATACACTAGCTCATGGTGTCAATTAAAGTATAGTTTTGGATACCGCTATGGGAAAAACATTGCCGGCGCCACCCCATTCCTTGCGAAGCCGGTCCTGTGCGGAGCGCGAAGAGTCGGAGCTAGGCGTCAGCTTCTCATGTAAGCATTCGAACAAAAGGAACAGTCAGCTGCTAATAACCGACAACAGCTAAAATGGAAGACCAAAACAAATTATAGGCCTTCAGGGCTGTCGGCTTTGGCAGAAGGCATCACGATTCCCGGTAATCATATGTAAGGTAAAACAGTTTTTGCAACCTTGTCGAACGCTCGAGCGCGTTTTGTCACATCACTTTACGTTGTCAAGGCATGAAAGTTTGCCGACATGCACTATAGACTGCAAAAACTGTAGGTTGAGTTCCAAATAACCCAGTGTGTATATACGCGCGTGCTGATTCTACCAGGCATCTAACCAGTATGGAGGTTTATTGAGCAAAACGAGTCACGTCTTCGTTAAATTTATAGTGACACATATATGTTTGTTAAGACCTGGAGGGATATTTCGGAACATTTTGCACAGCCATATCTTCCCGATATTCGGATATGCGTTATAGGAAAACTGCACTCAAGAGGAGGAGGAGGAGTAAGGGCAGGAGGGGAAAACTTGTTTAATAATTAAATCGATCTGGTTAGTGGGCCGGGTCCTCAGTCCAGGACAAGAGAGTAAAAGTAATTTTCTTCAAATCATAGAACGCCATCCCGAATAGAATAGGATTTGTTCTTCGCGCCTGGAAGGGTTGAAAAGCAATAAGGAGCTACTTGGAATTCTTCTTCGGTTTCGAGTCTTGTTTTTTATGCAGGTATACTATCTATTACGTTAGTTAGCGAGTATATCATGCCTTCAACACCGTAATCATGTCATCATTGTTCGAGCTGAGAGTCAGTTCGTTATGATAACGATATAATTGCGATAGAAATTCGGAGCACAAAAGCCGCCTTCGAGTACTGTGGACCACGTTGTTTAGGGCGCGATCGCGTTGGCGTAGCACAAACCTTCTCATTATATTTGCATGTGAATAAACAAAGCACGCTCCGGATGAACCTTCTTGCACGCAGCCGTAATGAAAGCCAATTTTTGAAGAATGGAATGTATGCCATACAAAATGAAGGAAATATCCGCATGACCTTTGTGAGGTTCCCAAACATCCCGAAACCTCGTAATAAGAAGTTGGTGACGGCGCAGAAAAATTAATGCGTTGGGCAGACAAAAAGCAAGAAACATTAATCCTATTCAAGACAACAACGAAAGAAACAGAAGAAAGCCGCTTTATTTCCTGCTGTGCGATGAGCGTGTAGAGGCCGCTGCTTGGTACGTAGTATTAGACTGTTGAGTCTTCATAGCAGAATCTCAAAAATACTGCAGGGAAGCCTACGCATTTTGAATACTTATCGAGAAGCTCTGATCGCTGATCCTCGCGAATACGCAAGAAAGGACGAGTTACGCGCGATCTTCTGACCGATACTCTGAAGAAAGTTGTTCTCTATCTCTTCGTGTGTTGCAAACTTGTGGGGGATACAGCTTCAAACTATTCAGATGCGTCAGAAGCTTGAAAAATAACTGAGTCGCTAGAAATACGCTTTTTAACGCACTACAGCAACGAAACGGGCGATATCTAGGCCAGGCACTGTTGCCCCTCACAAGCGGAGTGTAGCAGACGACAGCGGCGCGAATCCCTAAGCCGACGTCAGAGCCAGGGGGCGCCACTCAAAGATCTCACCGCCAATAACGTCCAGGGGTATAGTCAGATGGTATAGGCAGGGGGCATTGCCAAGCGGTATATTTAGGGGGTATTGTGAGAGGGTATTGGCAACGTCCAGAGGTAAGGTGTCCAGGGGTATCGTCAAAAGCTAACGGTCGCGTCCTCAAAGTGCCACGGAAAGTCCTAACAGCAGATGAACAGAAGGAACAACTGGGCTTTCATCCTGATTCAGTTAGCACATGCTGTTTTAAAGCGAAGCTTTCTCTGCCCTACTGATGGCGTGGGTGGTTTAAATAATGCGCACAGCAGGAAAGCCAACTTTACACAATGGTTTTCACAAAACAATGATGAGGAGAAGCGAAGGCACATGTAGCGCCTCAAGAATAAAACACTAGCCTTGCTCGGAACCCAACCTGGGTTCCTCGCTTTATGACGCCGACGTCTATCAGACTGTGCCATTCCGACCCGGTCGAAGCTACCTAGATTTAGGACTTTGACTCAGCTTGCATAAGAGATACGTTCGCGTTTTAATCATCGTTGTTTTGAAAAAGGGACTTGATTTTTTTTTCGCCCTTCTCGTCCTGCTTACATCACATACTCTAAAATACAAAATCATTGCGTGCTTTAGGGCTATGCGGATTTTGTAGGAAGCAATCAAATTCCCCAAACATAGATGCAATTTTCCGCTACTCAATTCTGTCGGAAAATGTCTGAAAAGGCCCATTTATTCAACACTGGAGGCACGCACACGACAAGTGCACCTCTTTCCGTGTTTCCCATTAGGGTTAAAATGCCCTCGAGATAAGTGAATTTGTGGCACGCCGAACATTTCCCTTAGGTTTTTTTCTTCAATTTCCCCATCGTCTATCTCGCATAATCAAGGGGGAATTGTGCAAAAAGGGGCCTCCCGAAACTCGCGTGACCTCGTAAATAACGGACGTTAAACTCCGCAGCTCATGCAGTAAAATAGAATTATACGGCGGCTTGAACAGAAAAGAAGCTTTCACGCTAGATGACAGCGGAGTGCGAGACCGACCAGCAGTGTTGGCTTCTTTTGTTGGGTGGTGGAAGAGCGTGGCCGTAAAAGCGTACACCCAGCGTGCTCGTTACGGCAGATATGGGCGCCGATGCGGACTGCCTCATCATTAAAATAAAAGAGGCCAGTATTTTTATTTGTGTAGGAGAGGGGAAGCAGAAAATTGACAATCATTTCCTCCTTCCTTTTTGGGGGTCAGTTTTTTTAAAGATTGTTTTTCAATTTATTTCCAGTTTTTTTCCGCTTCCCGCCGCTGTCTCGTAAGAGTGTTCTCCCACAAAGCCAATAAGAAGCCCCGTCTTCCGGAGTAACCAACCCCTTTTGACATAAGCTCTGCTTGGGAAAGGTAATATGCCGTTTGTCATCGTCGGCTCTTCGCTTGCATGTTCCCTCCACTAGGGCAGCCTAACAGCCTGTGTTGAGGGCCGCCCCACAACCATTCGGCCCGTTAAACCCCATAATCAATCAATCAATTTGTAGTTGTGCTGTCCCGTACAGTTTCGCTTGATTTTTTTTAGCCTTCGACTTTACGAAAATATTTTACCCTCGTCATCAACTTCGGTACCAGCAAAATTTCGGGACTAGCTGAGAAGGAACCGTGTCATGCGACGCCTGTGTGCGTGAACCTGCTTTCCTTAAGTGCCGCAAAAATAGCTGGTTCACTATTTGTGGCGCTATTACTGCCCCTTCTCACGATGAAGATCTTTCTAATATTCGCTCACTATTAAAGACCGTCCACCAGTAATATATCACCGTTATTCATGAGCTTTTACTTTTATGTAGCGCAGTATCGCGAACCAAAGCTGAGAAAGTGGCGATTTGTCATGCCTAGCAGCCAGTGTACCTTCGCGCTTGACGGGCCATTCGTTACTTTTCAAGATCAATGATAGCGCCCTTGATTTTGGTCCCGCAGTGCTGACACACTTGAAAAAATAAAACGGGCCGGCCGGTTATAGCACAAGGAGGCGTAAACGCAATGGGGTGAAAAATTTCAGAACGCTTTTCAACTAGGAAGGAATTCTAGATGACTTGCAATAAGCAATTTATTCCTATGGTCGAGATTACGACTGCGCAATAACCCATCGATTCCTCTCAACTTCGCAATAACACCACGACGACTGATTTCCCGGGCCTGCTGCCAAATGCTGGTGAATTCAGCACTCTCAGATTTTTTACCCTCAAACCAGAATCCATCAATTAGGCGTTCAATGCAAGGTCTCAAGGTTGGGAATTCGAAATTGCAGCGAACGCTAATCTCTTTCGCTTGTAGATTGAAACGTGCTTAGCACGATTAGTGATTATTAAATTTGATGGCACATGTTCTTGCAAACTGACTAAAAGGTACATTGTAAACACAAAAACCACCGATTTCTTTTGTCGTTCATTCTTCGTTCAATCTTCAACTTGTTTTGTACGTTCGCACCGGTTCTTGCATCTAATGTTTGATGTAAAGAGCGGTATTTTATAGCCATCAACAAGATATCAGCCCCGATCTTGTGTGGAGTCAATCTTCGTTCAGATATGCGGAAAAAAGATATCAAGCCAGAACAAAACGTTTAGTAAGCTTATCGGAAGAGCAAAAGATGGCTGGCCACCCTCTGAGAGCACGTTTGACAGTTCATACAATGCGAAGTCGTTTTTTACGCGTTTTTTTCTATTTCTGGGACTTTAAAACGCCTGTTAATTATTCCAATTAGCTCTTAATTTAATTTATTTAGCAGCTCTGCGAATTCAGGATTACTGCTGCTTAGAATATTGTTTCAGACCTTGCGGTACCACGGAGAGCAAAAAAAATCTGTATTCTGGTTACTTTATATTTAAAACCCGGTTATCTTTGAGCAGCCTATTTTGATTAGAACAGTATCATTGTGGGCTAAACGTGCCACAGTTCAAAGCATTTTTTATCCGTCTTCCAGGTTGCAATATTATACCTATTGGTTGTTATACGTATTGATCTTTTTTGTATGCTGTTTTTTGTTTTTTAACAAAACTACGAGCTCAGAAAAATAGCTATACATTTTCTTCACCATAAAAAAAACTAGATATAAAGGCTTTGCAGTCGTTAAATAGAGTACTTTTAGCACAGCGCAACGTACTGCGAAAAAAACTGTCAATACCACGCCGCGTGACGGTTGGTGAGAAAACGGTTCCTCAAAAGGCCTAGAGAACGCGGAAGTACTTTAATATATATTAGATAAGTCTTTAAATATTCTCTTAATATACATCTGTTCTGCAGGTATTGCCATTCCTGACTAGCCCACAAGATCCATTATTGTCGGCCCTTGAAAATTTATTCATACTCCTTAGCATTGGCGATTCCTAGATTTCGTATTCTTATAATCCACAAATGTTGGGACCCAAGGATAGTAAAAAGAAAGTGGGGGAACAAAACATTCTGCGATACAAGATGCACCCGCGTCCTTCCTGTCTAACACGACAGTAACGCAGCATAAGAAGTGGTATGCCTACGTGTCATGACACCCCGAAAACAATTTTCTACACGAATTTCGTTCACGATAAAAAATGACGAAATGTCTTGTGCCTGAATTTTCGGCGCCTCCTTTTTACGCGTAAAAACGAATGAGATTCAGGTATTTGAATGGAGAAGGGCCCACTACAAACGTATACTATAACGAGCATCCATGGCTTAGCTAATATCCAAAGCACCGGTCGTCTCAGAAAAATATTACACATCGCCCTTTTTGGGCACTACATTCCGTTTGCAGTCCCTAGGAAAAAGCAGCATGACCACTAATCTTGTCTCATTTTCGTCACACTTTATTTGCCGACTCTCTGACGTTGAAAGGTAATCACTGCCCCGCATAAGCGTGTCCTTTCAATTTCTGCCCTGCATCAAGGAATACCTAGAGGTCCGTTTGTTTCATAAAGATCTGCTTTTGTTAGATAACCACCCGCGTAAAACGAATGTCACCTCCTATCTATTAGGCTGCTGAAAAATCAGGCTATGTCTCAATCAGCCATTTCAGCGATTGTAGCAAAGTTCCTTTGTGGTTGCCGCTGTTCTTTCGCGACAACGCTCGTGGCTGTCATGAAAAAAAGACGACACTGCATGCGAAATTGCTGAGAGAATCAAAAGAAGGGGTCGGCGGTATATAACGTGGACTGCATTAGGTTTTAATTAGTTGAGGCCCCCTCCAATGGATGTCGCCGTAAGCTTTTATAACATCGCTATAGCTAGATGTGGTTTCATTTTGTCTTACAGCCTTGAAGTCCCAAAACACGGTTGCGATAAAGTTTTGTTCATAGAAAATTGTTCACATGAACTTGTCACTTGCTATCACGAAAACCATCCCAACTGAAAAATGGCGGGAACTCGACGTTATGTATTATAGGGAACACTTAGAAGGAACACAGGAAAGCGTGGCTGAAGTTAGTACCAGAGCATCCTAACGGCGCCGCGAGGAACCACCGCAGCGGCGAGTATACCCTAAAAGCACACATAACGTAATCGGAGAGGCCACGTTTCGTCTGTAACAGATGTGCTGCCGGCGCTAAAGAGGTGTCGAAATGGTCAAAGCCGTGAATGACGGGAACAATCCTGCGCCGCTGAAATGATTTACTCTTTTGTACCACCAATTAATAATGCAGTAAATCAAGAACAGATTGCCGTTCAGCCTACGACGTGCGCCACCACACTGCTGCCCGAGCTATCACCACAATCTGTGGAACAAACGGACGCAGCATAGCTGTGGCCACAACTTCAAGCAACCTGGTTCAAAGCTGCGACACGCTACTACAGTTCCAGTTCTTGAGCATGACACTGATGGCAAAAGGATATACGCACTGACATATGCGTAGTTCGCTCGATAGCAATGCGACTGGGCCTGGTAATTTCAATGAGTGCGGTGAATAAAAGGAAGAATAAAAATGTGATTGATTGTTGCCTTTTTCCCATTGCAAGCACTTACATGTTCATTGCGAATTTAGAGCAGGAAACAAACAAGCACAATATTTGCTTCCTCCCACGGCCAGTAAAAACGTTGACTGCTTCTTCAGCGACACGAGCACGCAAGTAGCAGGTGGCGCGAGACACCTCCGGTATCAGGATGCGCGTGATAAATATTTACACTCCCGGCGTCCGCAAGGAGCATGCGCGCTGTTGCAGCGCGGCGCCGTTAAGATGCTCTGGTAATAGCTGCAGCCACGCCTTTCCGTGTTTCCTCTTCCTCCGCAACATGTTTTTCCTCAACTCGGCTGACTGGATGATACCGCAATGCTTCTACATGCGAAATTCGCTTTCAAGGATCTCCTGGACTGGAGGCTCGAGGCGTCAACCCCATAGTACAGTCAAAAGATTTATCACACTAAACAAGGGAGCACGTGCCGCTCCGTACCTGCAGAGCGCTTTGGTTAAAGGCTGACCCATCTCGCAGTTCGTACATTTAGCGAACACACTCCCTGAAAAAAAAAAAATACTGGATCGTGCCATTGTTTCCGGCCATAGATTCATCAAGGCATATTGAAATATTAGCGCGTGAATATAGAGCACTTTTTTATAACCCAAACGAGAAAAGAAAAACACGCATTAAAAATAACTACTTCACTTCTTGATAAAAAGCGCATGATCTACGCATAAAAAGCGAAGATATTGTGACGTAACTACCGCAGCAGAAAATCGCGTGATCGAGCGCTATCAGGAAGGGTGACCGCTAAATGCACAAACTGTGAACGTGTGCCAGTCCGTCACTATAGAGCGCTCTGCATGTGGTGAGAGGCACGCGCTGCCGTGGTTACTGTCATAGAGCTTTTGACTGTACATAAATGTTACCTAAAATGTGCCCGAGGTTGCCTTTGCGCTAAGAACTGCATACAAGCCTGACTATAGGGGCAGCAGTTTTAGCAGATTGGAACTGTTTTCGATAAATGTAGTTCTTTGGACGAATTGTTTCCCTTTTGACCGGAAGGATGCATCGAGGAAGAGAAACAAGACAGGCCAGAATATTCGCGTTTCAGTAGCCCAGGAAAGCCTATCTTCTTTAAATATCTTGAAAATGTGGAACACTTTGCCTGTATTTTTTAAGGTTTTAAAACTTATCTCATCCGTAGTGCTTCGCTAGAATAATATGGGAGGTACCTTTAGCAGATACCAAGCTGAAAAACCACCAGACGGAAAAAAATATACGAACGTTGCCTTATCTTTACATAGACACTCAAATAAAGTACGGCGGGAATGTACTGCACCCATTAGTAAACTTTTGTTAGCAACGAGTGGGAATTGTTTATCCTCGCATAGTTATCGCAATGAGTCACATTTTGTACGGTCACAGATTTGAGTTACTGAGCAAACACTCCAGCCTGTGCTCAAACTTGGGTACACACGGCGAATGACCGAGCCGTTCACTCATCGGATTAGGTTTAAAAGGAGGCTGGAAGGGCCGGAGCATTTCCGCATGCGAAATTTGTTTCGAGAGAGCTGACGGAACGTAAACAAATTGCTTTCACAAACCCGCAATCTCAAAACGAGACACGAAGCTAAAGGGCATTAATATTTTCCACGCACAGTGCATTTCAGCGGCGTGTGAGTCCCCAGACCGGGTTACGATATTCAAAAAATTCCTCACCACCCTAGATTGATAGCTTGCATTGTAAATATGTGAAAATACACCTTGGTCGCGCGTTATTTATCAGTGTGTTTAGTAGTGCTGCAAGCAGAGTGGAAAGTACTTCCGTGCGTTTTCTCGAGGACTGTGTACAAATGTTACATTCACCCCTCGGCTCGTGCGTCTTTCTAGAAATATTGTACAGATTTTCCGCATTGTACCCCTACGTTTGTTTGTAGAAAGAGCACCGTCACCTTTTATGTATATAGCGGATACATCTATGTGATGCCAAATTGACCGATTTTTCTTCTCTAGCTGAGAACATATGTTTATGGAGATGTGGCTTGAATCTTATGTCATAAAGACAAAAACTTGTAGCGATAGCGCAGCCGTAGCGGCGTGGGCTGCTAGTATAAAGACCAGCGCTGAAGTCCCTTCCAATCGCAAGTGTGTATTTTATTTACTTTTAACAGCGGTGGCCATTTTCAGGACCGCAAAACATCAGAACAGAGAAGGAATTTCGCTGAATAGATCCCTTCAGGCGGAATTTCGAACTGGTTTGTGCTGCATTTCACAAGCGTAAATCACAATATTTCTCGCATTCTTCACAAATTTGGATGAGCGATGGAGAAGGAAATGTAGAAGAGAGACAAAAGAAAACGACAAGGACAAACGTTTATTTGTGTGGTTCTATTCTGTAGAAATTTTGCTCTTCATACGTGTGCCACTAAAGGCTGTCGTGCTAAAACCTTAGCATGCTGTTTCACGTTGTTAATCTGTACATAGTGTATTCATACTATATGCTGATATTTTCAGCAACTGACCATGTCATCCCTTTATGAAGAACTAGGTGGCTCCGCAAATTTCTGCACGTTCTGTGAGTTATTATTCCAAAGTCTCTCTTAGATTATTTCCGCGCATCATTTTTGTAAAGGAGAATTGGTTGGTCTCGTTACGTTTGTTTTGGCGGAATGAGTAGCCTATTAACACGTTTAAACAACGTTGTGCATCGCGCCGCTCGTGCTGGGCTTGTATTTATCTCAGAAAGGAAGGACGCCATAAGAGAACAGTTAGTCAGCATGCTAGCAAAAAACTTAAGTTTTGTACCTCGGAACCAATCAGCTCAATCACGTTAGCATTGGGCCAAACGTGAATTGGTACATTCAAACATGCGAATAGATGGAGCAAAGTGCAGCCCGATTCTGGAAGATATGGCTGAAAATTTTCCCCAGAAACTCCCCTTTCCTCTGCAATGCACAGCCGGTCGTTATCTAAAACTGATGGTTCTTAATCGCACGCCGGCCCCTTGTGACACTTAAGGAGTTTTCCAGCGAAGCTGTTAACATTTTGTCGGTCGGAGTTTTTCGAGTTGTCCGTGTGCAGAAACGAGGTGGAAGCCCCATGGAGGCAGAAGCGAAGAGAGGGGACGAGACATTCGTTCACGGGCTGGTCAAGGGAGAGAGGAAGCCACGTCGCTGGCCTAAAGCGAGAACACCAAGTGAACACCGGAAACACGAAGGCTTTAAGACCACGCCACCAACAAATGCCCAGCGAGCCACCGGTCATGTTCGCACTGCTGGATGGCAAGACCCAGTAGGTGCACCAGAAAGAAGGAACGAAAGACGGAGATGACAGAACATTCAACTTGTCACCTTATGAGTAACACGCCGCGCCGGGTAAATGTCAAGGACGTTTACAACCTGGCTCTATGGGTTAGTTGCAAACATTGTTGTGTGGTGTTTAACGTTGTCAATCTGTACTCCTGTACTTAGTACATAGGTACTGGATGATGTTATACCTTACAGAATCCTCAGCAACCACGTCGGTAGGACAAATCGGCTCCACAAATTTTTCTCATCAAACTAGACACAGCTTGAATTGTTTGAAACTACGAGGATAGTTAGAGCGTCTATTGAGCGATGTATATCTTCTACCACTCGTGGATAGTATAACATTCTATATTATTTTATTCTCTTCTGACCAGCAGCTGTTTTCACCAAAGTGTTTGAAAAAAGTAAAATATTACTTGTTTCGGCTGCTTGTTTTACGTTTTAAATTACCCGTAAAAACTTCTCTCACCTTGTACACTTTCAAGGGTGCTTTTGGAATCATGATCTGTACTATGTCCAGCCAACACTTTGTAATTTGTTATCCATTCAAAGGCGAGGGGCTTTGCTCTTCATAACAGAACAAAACCGGACTGAAAATAACACAGCAATACCTCAACCATTAACAGGCCAAAACGCACACCTAACACCATCTTCTCAAGAAATACTACGCCTCAATTACATTGTGACATCCAGAAACCCTCAGCACCCGTATAGAAACCCTGTTTTGACAAGAGGTACACTTCAAACTCAGCTGTTTCTTTACAGTCTTTACGTTTTACAGGCTTCCTAGTTGGAAGCCATAGCTCATTTTTAAACAAGAAAGCCAAATGAACATAAAATCGCCACTTCAAAGTTTGTTGTTGCCGACAAAAGGCTGTCAGAAGGACGAAGCCAACCGTGTGAAAAATGACGCGGAGATTTCCGAGAAACCGGACATTGCCAAACAAGGACCCCAGGAGGCCCCGGTGTCATTATCTGCCTGCGTGTTTGGAATTCTCTCGCTGGCAAGTTCGGTCATTTTCTGTTGCTTTTCTCCGCACGTTTCTGAGATTGAAGGCCCGGAAACAGAAACAGTGCGCTTGAAATTGATACAGGAAAAGCCCTTTAATACTGATTGCGAACGTGAGCAGCCTTGACTCCTTCTGATGAAGTTGTAGCTCATCCTGGGGAGGGCTGGCTAGAGAAAACGGAAAGAACCGAGACGTCGCTCTCCTGGACGACACCAACAACACAAAACATTGGTGCGGAAATAGTCTATTAGGCTTAGCAATTTCGCAAAGCCAGCCTTACGGAACACGTTTGATAATGACCCAACGATAGCGGGTCCTTGCACTGTAGCCTTGGAGCGTTCAGTACGAAATTCGCCTTTGTTGAACGTTCGTAAACCACGTTGTTCGGGAATAGATCAGTTTTAGCCCCGAAAACTTGGAGTTTACGCGCACACAATTGAACACAAAGGCACGACACCGACACTGCTAGGGGCAGTTGTTGGAGTAGGCGCAACGCACAGTGAAATTGGATTCGCCGAGCGCCCTTGTTGCATCATTATGTGATGGCATGCACCCTTACCCATTCCCCTATCGCCCTCTCTGCACCCCTTCCTTGGAACGAACTAAAGATTAGGCGCTTCCGCTGCGCAAGCGCACGCGGCCCAGCTTGACCATGGCTGACTGAGCTTTCAGGTCGGATTGACGCTACGAGGAATCACTTGTTTTCTGGTTTTGAACCTGGAATAACATATATCCTTCAATCAAGCCTCGTAAAAGGCTTACCACAATTAAGAATTCTCCGAAGTGCCAAGCGAAACCCGATTGCATAACCAGATTCATGAAGTTTATGATTTCTGCAGACCGGCGGAAAAATGCACCCTGGTGTATCAAAGAAGGAGCACTTGTCATTTTGGAAATGAATGCAACGTCTAGAGGAGTGTCACCCTGCTGCGCGGCGTGAACAATAAAATCAAATTAAGGAGAAAGAAACTCATCGCTCTTCATGCAAGACGCGGCCGACACTTTGTGAAACACATGAAATGGCACTTAACACAGTGACCTAAGCCACTTCGTCAAGAGGCAATATCTTTGTGGTGTCAATTTATAGAAGCAGGTCCGGGAACAATAAAACTCCGCAAAAGCCATGTAGGACGCCTTTACCCAAGGTCAAGTCCTTTTGCCAAGTCACCAATTGGTATCACGGCCTTTCCATATTGTTTTATTTCAGCAATATTCGATGGCATTGGCAATTGCGTCATCTACAAGGGTACTCGATGGCGGGGACGGTTACACCGACATTCTTCTGCACAAAACACTGACGGATGCAATATTCGGTGAAAATCAGTTGAGGACCTATGGGTGGATTTCAAGAATACGAAAGTTATTTCAAGAATACGAAAATTACTAACAAACTTGAGTGTAAGCCCGAACCGAAGCCCTTGCATTGGCTTCAGATGCCCGTATCGCGGCACTTCTCGCCCACCCCTGGTACTGTTCATCATAGCCTTCTTTCTTACCGACTGTGCCTCGTCAGTTCCAGCGATTCCAGCGTTACGTTTTGTTGCCCCTCCATCCCAGGTTCTTCTGTATCATGAGCGTGCTGTCAACATTCGTCTTCAAACCTGTCAGTAGCGGTTGTAGCGGAAAGGTCCCAGAACTTTCACAAATACACGCTTTCATATTCCCTTTAGAGGATGAGAAAACGATGGTAGCGTGAAGGATCACTAAGAGACGTAAAGGGAAAGGTGATATAAAGGAGAGAATGTTTTAAAACGATAAAAAACTTTAGCGTATCTTTTTCGTGCTCAAACAATTCTTGTGGTTGGGTATATTGCGTTTTGCCTCAATTAGGATGAATTCAAGGGGTAGCTCACAATCTGAGAATTTCACGTTCGCATACTTCAATACGTAGACAGCTTCATCCTGTAGGTTGCATATCCTGCACACTTTTCGGACCAAATGACGCCATTTCTGTTAATTAGCCACTAGCCAACTTACTAGGAAAATTTATTCCTCTAGTTTGGTTTCCCTTGCCGTAAAAAATATGCCATTTCTCGCAGCATTCAACACAATAAATAAGCGTAAAAGTGAGCTTTCCCCATAGACAACAATCATACGCCAAAACATTAGGCAAACTCTGGCTAAAAGTACAGAACCAAAGAAACGTGAGATTCTCAAAACAGAAACGACGCTAGAGGGCGCAGCAGCTGGTGTCAGCGCCCCCGACCGGTCATCGTAACCGTTATGTCGCAAAGGGCGCGAGCAGTTCGTTACTTCCCTTCCTTACGCTTCGCCTAGCTTCAGAGCCAGCTTAGCGCGAAAACGACATTAGCCGCCCCAGAAAGTTCAGCGAATAAGCGCAATTTTCCTTCAAAGCTTCTTTTGTTATTATTCGTTTTCTTCCCTCTTGTCCTTCTTGTCGCGTGTCTTCTTTTCCCACGCTCTGCTTCCGCTTTTCTGCTCCTTTAGTGAGCACTAGTCATCCTTCCTTTATCCCAGTCCCCTATACGATATTTCTACGCCCCTATGCCGACGTGTTTTTTTACGCAGCGCTGCCACCTTCCACTGGAGCTTATTTCCAGGGCTTTAACAAAAATCCGCTTTCTCGTCAACTTTATCTTTGCGTCCAGGTTTTGTTCTCTTCCGTGTTTTTTTCTTCATTGTGTGTGACTTGTCCAACCAGAAAAGCGGCTGTTCCAGTATCAAAGGCAGTCATTTTGTTGCGAGTAGTAATATAGGTTGGAACACAAAGGCGGGAACATTGTGACACCGTAAAAACACCGTGACACTGGGGCTCTACTCTAAAACTCCGCTGGGGTTTTACAGTGTTACACTGACCAGATAATTGCATCGCTCGGGGCGATCCGCCGCAATCACTTGGGCGTACTTTTATGCGTATTTACCAAATTCCAGCAGTCTGAAACAGGTGACAAGAAGTAAGGGGGATGGCGCTGAATAATAACTGTTTTGTTGTTACGGCGGCGGAAGGTGATGCGAACACTTCCACAATATATTGGAAGGCTTGTTCCTGAATTTATCCCACCGTCATTGAGAAGAGTTAGTAATCAGGCCAGTTTTCCTCACCCCTTCTTCCTATTTTTTATGTATTTCTTAAAGCCTGAAATTCAAGCAACTACAGCGTTGTCCAAATGTCACTTTGAAGCCGTCGCAATATTTTCTTTTTTTCCATAAAAACCCGGACTAATATGCACCCCTTAAATACGGAGCCTTGTAGTTCCCTTACTTCCTTTTGATTGGGTACCTGAAAATTACTGGTTAAGACGGATGGGGTTTAGCGAGGAGGTTGATGTGCTTCGCGGCCTGCGCCGTTTTCCTAATGAATGCCCCCACTTACAAGCTGGAAGGCGCACACAAATACAAACCGAGCGCAGTTCACTTCCGCTGCGGATGGCAGTCCTTGAGGGATGGCGAGGATATGTGTAGTCCGTGAAAGGGTAACACCGTGCCCGAACTGTGTCCATCGAGTAAGGCCGTTATTGGAGGAGGAGAGAGGGAACGTTATTCCTCTCTCGTTTCTTCCCATCTGGGAGCGACCATTGGGACAACCGTTAATTGTCGCGATGGAGCAGCCACTAGCTCGCAACAGCAACTTAAGTAGTGCGTCGTCACTTTGAAGCGAGTGGCGTTGTAGGTGGTTGAATTAAAACAAAATAGCCTAGATCACGCATTGACCTAAATAGGGCATAACAAAATGTCCTTGGCGGTGTCGCCGTTGTATGCGGTCCTGTATGCGGCCTTTTTGTCAATGCGGTATAGGGTGCAGACACACGAACTATGAAAGACAACGGTTCGAGGCCCGCGTAGCTGATGAATGCCAAGCAAATGGACATCGTGCGACCCGGACCCCCAGATAACGTCTACCGGGCCACATTTTTTTTCTTTTCAGGGGTGGTTATTCAGATCATTTGGTAAGGGTACAGATAGATCGGCATAGCCCTCAGCCGTATTGTATATCTTATTACGGATGCACTATGCCTGCAAATTTGCAGAACTGAGCTGGATGATGATGTACAGGCGGAGGCTGGCAGGGGAGCCTTCCGTATCTTTCAAAATCAATTTCGTCTGCTGGAGCTATAGCAGTTGAAAATTACACAAACATTACTACTGGACACCATGTTGGACGTCGTGGCAGGAATAATGGTCATGTTAGAAAGCTTGATGTACAGGGATGAATTTCTATCAAATGTGGTGCAAAATATATAAGATGGCTGGTGATGGTAGGCAAGCACGTTAGATCAGCCTTACAGTCTAATTTAACGCGTAAATAATAGTCTTGCAAACAATGAGTAATGCATATATTGTGTAACGTCACTTTCATGGCGAATGGGCACTTAGAAATCGTGCATTTAAGCAACGTTGCTTTGTAGGCTACATTTCCTACCACAAAAATTAGCACTCACAGTTTCATTGCCCTTACATATGTAAAAGAGATAGCAGTCATCGGCGAGATAATTTTTTAAGCGAAGATTTGTTGCCCTAACTGATGCCGTTGTACGCCAATACGCCCTGCAGAAAAGCCAACCTTCTATGACGATGATGATTAATGATAATGGGCAAAGCGAAAGAAAAACCTCCATCAAGTTACCCTCTGTCTAATGACACTGATGAGAAAATGCGAAGCTTTAGTTGAGTTTGCAGTTTGACCGTTGCGTTTAACCACCTCCGTCTAACAACTACGATGGCAGAACGCGAAGCCTTCTCGTGATGGATGCCTTGGTTGGCCAATCGCAAACAATATGGTGCGTACCTGCAAAGTTGTATTCATCCTTGCAGTATGGGATTATGCCGTCGCCTACCTATTACGGTAACCAATCCCGCACTGCTAGCCTGTGCTACTCTGGACGTAAGCACAGCTTGGGTTGGAAATGACCAACGAAAGAATCCATCCATCACGAGGAAGGTTGGCGTTCAAGCATCGTCATCTTTAACGGAGGTGATTAGGGTCCACGGCATAACCGTAGACATTTTGAAGGAGGGAGCAGATATTGTACTGGAAAAGCTTGCTGTGCTAATATAGGAACGCTTAAAGAATGAAAAAGTACCCACAGCCGGAAAAAACGCCAACATTGTTCGGGTTCATAAGAAGGGAGATATTAAGGACCTCAAGAATAACAGACCCATGAGTCTACTCGCAGTTACTTACAAGCAGTTTATTAAAGTATAGTTAGCCACATAGGTGACAGCCTCGACTCTGAAGCACCTAGAGAGCAGGCTGGGTTTAAAGAAGGGTGGACAACCATGAATCACATCCATGTCGTCAGTCAAGCGATAGCAAAACCCGCAGAGTGCACTAAACCTCTTTTCATGGCATTTAAAGATTATGAGAAATCATTTGATTCTGTACTCACCGAAGCCGTGCTAGAAGCATTAAAAACCAGGGAATGAAGGAGACCTATAAGTCTTATAGACCACATATATAAGGGATGTACGGGCAGCCTAACACGTCACTAGCACAGATAAATTGCCGATCCCAAAGCGACTAAGACAAGAAGATACCATCTCGCCAAAACTATTCACAGCATGTCTGGAAGGGGTATTAAGAAAGCGTGACTGGGAAAACACAGGACTAAGGATGAACGGGGAAAACATGAGCTATTTGAGGTCTGCAGACGAGATAGACTTGGTGGTAAGACAGCATAACACCGGCAAAGAATTTTTGGCGAACTACGATCAGGAAGCACGGCTGTGGGGAAAACCTAAAATAAAAATAAATCAATAACAATGAGGAACAAGCTTGCCAAAATCGTCCTGATCAGCTTAGGAAACGAAACGATAGAATTAAAAGAATATAACTACTTCGACAAATGGTTAGTACTGACCCCAACCTACGAGAGATACATCCAGGCGCAGAATAGGTATGAGTTGAGGCGAACTTGGCCATCATTCCTAAATAATGAAAAGTTAGCTACCTGTGTCACTTAAAGAAAAATCAATGACCAGTTCGTACTGCGGGTGATGACATACGGAGCCGAAACTTGGCGCCTTACTTGACTAGGAAGCAAACTTAGGACTGTTCAACGGGCCACAGAACGAATAATGTTAGGAGTAACACTCACAGACAGAAAACGAGTTACCTGGATCAGAGAACAAAGTATAGTAACGGTGTCATAGTTCAAAAAACAAAAGAATGGACTTGGGCTAGCCATGCAGTGAGACGAACCGACAACCGGTGGTCAATTGGGGTAACACAGTCGACACCAAGAGATAGTTCTGCAAGAACGGAAAGGCTTTTAACCGAATGGAGGGATGAAATGAAAAAAAATCGGGGTAGACTGTATACCCGACCAGCGCAGGTCAAAAGCGGTTGGAGGTCAGTGGGAGAGGCCTTCCTCCTGCAGTGGAATAGAGTAGGCTGGTGGTGGTGGTGGTGGTGATGATGAATAGATAGACTGCGTGTGGTTCGTTCAGATGAGGAGCAGGCTTCCGTTTTAAGCAACGTGAGCGCGATCGGGCACGTCAGCGCGGCCGTGCTCTTGGGGAAGGATCCGCAGTTTCGTGTGTGTCCAAGCGACGTCGAGAAAATTCTGAGGTTGGGAAGCGGGACAATGAGCTCCGGCAGCTACGCCGTGTGAGACGCAATGATGAACCATCGCCTGACCAGGACAGAGTCCTCGTCAGGCGATTTAGCCTTTAGTCTCTGTCCCTGCAGCACACTACATATTTTGGTTTCTTCGAATAAAGGATGAATGAATGAAATGAATGAATGATGCGACGCCCAGAACCAACTCAAATAAAGCATCGTCATCGTCGTCATCGTCGACGAAGAGGGACCATAGGAGAGCTTGTGGAGCCACAGTCGGTTGAGCGCGAGTTTCTCACAAACACTCGCCGCGAACCCAGGAACCTTTCGCTAGCTCGAGTTACACACATCTCGTGTCGAGTCCTGCAAACCTAACTAGTGTCCCACTGCATCCAGAAATACGTGAAACATGAAGGTCTTCGTTTAGTGCAAGCCAAATAGGTGACCCTTTAACGCCATCTCAATGCCTTCAAACGACACGCCAACTATCCCACCTGCCCAAGTCAAGGCCCGCAACGAGACCGTCGTTCGCATGACAATTTTTCGCCGCATGCAGTTAGCGCTTACGATCTCGCAACCCGGCACCATTAGACGCTGGGCGCTGCCTAAGCAAGTGATGCAAACGCGCGGAGCGTGTGCGCCAAGTCAAAGACAAAGTTTGCGTAAAAGATTTACCTCAACGAAAGTAACTTTCAGAACACATGGACTACGTGAACTAATTGTACTGAAAAAGAAAGGCTGAGAAAGTTCGTTCAGTTCCGACAGAATGCGCAATGAAGAACATTCTCTGTAAATAAGAAAGCTTGTTTTATAGAATTCATTGGTTCCTCCAATTGATTTTTTGAAACATCCTTCTCGCTAAGACCGAAAATAAGTGCCGACCGTACGCATTTACATTTAATATGGCGATTGGTTTAAATGCAACGCTGAAAAATTCTTCACCTGGTTAACGCTATGTTTCCCACCGAATTTTTTTTTTGGTTATCCAGTTCAGCATAAGGCCAGCAACTGCCATTGGCGTTATTTAACCAACACTCAGGTTCCCTTAAGTGCCACTCTGTGGACGGCTTTTAACCAGTTTCCATTGAGCTCCCGAAAGCTCTTCTTAAGGATCATATCATTAGACGGAGGCTAGGTTCCTGTTCGTTTGAACTCCACCCCCGCTCCAAGTATTCAAACTTGCGTATTACAAATGCATCGTGCTGGAGGACTGTGGGCGATGCACCACTGAGGAACTAATCGCGTTTTTGGCAAGCCAACGATTTCAAACGCAGGGTTGAGCTCAAGAGTATTAGCATTAAAACGCTTTCCGCTGCGAAGTTACAAGTGGCTCTCATATGTTTGACTAAATTGATGGAAGTCCGTAATAATTACTACTTTAAATGTTCCCCGTTACAATTGCGAAATGACTAGACAATTCAGTAATGATAGACCTTTAATACGTTGTATGCAATTGTTGTGTAGTAAATTGGTTTAGCTGCAAGGATCCGACAAATGAAAGTTTAAAACACTTCCTGCGTGGTTGTAAAGACGATGTGTTCAAGACGACCAGTTACATTACACCGGGTAGTTTACAACAATTTATGGTTTAAGGTACCAGTTCAACGCCAAGGCTGCAAGGCCATGCGGCTTTGGTAAGTCCTTGAGGAATTAATTCATGTGAGGCTAAACCTGATCGATGGTCGCTGATCTATTTGGTTGAGGTGGAGTGTCCATTTGTCATTCCAGAATAGCTTTGGTGCAGAATAATGAATCGAGGATAGAATGGTTCAAAACTCCATTCACTTTTGGCGAAGGGAAATGTCCAGGAAAAAATTTTCGCGAGGCTCCGGTGAACACTGGGTAAATAGGTGGGTACGGTTCAGCATCACATGTTCAGAGACCAAGATGAACACATAGCTGACGGAAAACAGACTCCAATCATGGCGATTATTTACTACTGTGCTCAGCAACTTATTTATGGTTGTTACGAAAAAGATTTGAAGATGCAAGTGAAGAATGATGGCCCAATACCACTCAAATGTAAACCGACTACAGTGCATCTGTCTGCCTAAACATCAAGTCACGACGAAATGAAGTACCGCAAATAGGCCTAGAAAGTCTTCGTTCGGTGCCACATGTCTTGTAGCACGTTCGAGTACTTCCAATAAAAACCTAGCAGTGAAGCCAAAGTCGTAATAGGCTTTAGACCCTGAAACAACTTCTTTCAAGCATCGCCGAGCACAGAAGACTTCCAAACTCAGCAAGAACCCTATCGAAACAAAGACAAGTAATTTGCGTAGTTAGCATAAGAAAAAGAGTTACCTGGAAGCTTTAGCCTGACTAATTTGGTAAAGCAGACTTGCACCCAGATGCATAATTCGAAGAGCCCTTCTCGGGAAAACCGCACTTCGAAAATGCTAGCCGTCGTTCACGACGGAGATAGTCAGCACTCCATCACTCAACCTAAGCACACGAAACAACATGCGTAGCCTGCACCGTAAGCATCTCATCAGAGGAGCCGTAATAGGCCCCCCGTCACCTAACCCGCTGGAGTTTCGACCACAAGTCGATTCATTCATTTCACAAACAACTTCGGAACACCGCAACCCAAAACCGTTCCTGCATAGATCTCGAGTTAGCAACACACTGTGTCGAGTCACGATGGCAGAACCTCTATGTGTCTACCACTGCGATCACAAGACAATACTGTGTAAATGTAAGGTCGTTCGTTCATAAGTGAACCAAATAAAGTCAAGACTGCCAGACTTAAGAAACGTGTCTTCATTCTCTCAACTTACTTCAAACAAATCAACTACACCTCGGTCTAACGACAACGATGGGAAAACGCAAAGGTTTAGTGCGTCTATCTGCGGCCGACCCGCCGAACTAGCGCTAAATCCGAACCAAAAAAACGATCAAACTCAATAATTAAACGACATACTCAACGACTTAAGCTTCGCGTTTTTCCGTCGTGGTCGTTACAGATAGGGCCAGTTGATTTTTTAATTTCGTTATTTAAAAAAACACTCGCGATTCCGGTGACTTTATTGAGGCAGATTGCGCTTTATAAAGGTAAAGCCTCCAGCTTCCCTTTCCACGAAAAAGCGCTGGTTGTTGCTACTGTTGTTCTCCTGTCAAGACTATGGCCGCCGATATAAAGAGAACATAAAAAAATTCACCACGGCATTTGAACCCGCGTTTACACAGCAGCCCAGTGATTACCTTCTGCATTTCTCGGCTCGTTTCCAGATGGGAGAAAACGTTTGCGTTGTGGTAGCACATATTCTCTTGGGACATTTTTATTGACACGTCAAACCTTTGCTCGCAGTATTTGCATAGTCGCCGGCAAGGACGTTTGGAGCCTTCCCCCCCTCAGATAGAGCCTTAGGTAAATAAAGTGTTTCATTTCCTTTCAAACTGGATGAAAACTACAAGAACAGATAGTGCTTTGTGTCGATGAAAAAACGTCGCCCTCTATACTTGCCATTCGTTGAAAACAGGGAGTTGTTCATGTGGTATTTTCTACTTTTGTACAAACAGATTGGTATTATTGTGGCTGCTACTGACGTCCTGACACCGTAAAAAAGACCAACTTCTTGCTAAACTCCAACACTGCGAAACAGCCGTCGCACTCGAAGTCCAAGCATTACAGATCAAAGCGCAATCAGCCTGTGAGCTGAAGTTCAAACTCGGATGATCGGAAACGAATCACTCACGCCGAATCTGAGCATCGCCTGCACCACCCATAATGAAGCGTTCGCAGTCGCTTTAAAGCCAAACTGCTTCCAGCGTGTCGGAATGGCGCAGTCGAATGCATGTCGGCTTCGTAACGTGAGGGACGCAGGTTTAATTCGGATCACGGGAAGCGTTTTCTGTTTTATCATCATGATCATCATCATCATGTGCACTCCCATTCTTCGAAGTTAGCTTTATTACAGTGCGTTTTAGGTAACGACCACCAGTCAGACCGAGAAAGGTTCGCTTTAAAATTTTGTGTGGCTGTCAAACCGTGTCCTTTTATCAATGTTACTTTGATTTTATTTTTTGATGTTTTTAGAAAGGTCCCCCCCCCCCGAAGATACTACTTTGGCCTATTTTAAGTACTCGTGCCATTCTAAACAACTGAAAAGATTCATATGATGCTTAGAGCCGACCAGACGGAGGCACTGCTTTCAAGGAAGGATAGTACAAAAACCTTTATCCCTTGATGCCAATCTCGGCCTTCAGCACCCATAGCTTCTGACAACACCCTCAATCTGTCACCGCCCTTTAAAAGGCCTTCCCTCTGTATCAGAGACGGCCCATTATCCCAACAGAACCGCCTCATTGAACGCTTCTCCAAAGCCGCATTAATCTCCAGTCAGCGCAACGTTTCGACACAAAATGGCGCCCCACAAGACCAACGACCAAAAAAAGGTCGCGTTGTGTGGCAATGACGTCGCTGACATTGACACACCGCTGGTTCGCATGAGAAAGAGGCTTTCTCCCATAGAATATCCTCATCTCCACTAGTATTTATAGCGCACTGTCTTCAGCGGGGGCCCTCGCATGCCAATGAATTAACCCCCTGGCGAAAGAGGGCGCATCAGCGTTAACAGCGTAGTCTCGGCTGTGGCCCATCACCGAGATTCCGTCGGGGAAGAAGCTGGTCGGAGGAAAAGGCGGGAAACACACAAAGCAAGAAACGGCGTCGCTGGTAGACTGCTATAAAGGAAACTCTCCCAAACGAGTGGAGAGGAGGCGTAGCTCTCCAGACACCTTAATGGTGTGATTCGGAAGAGGGATGCGGGATGCAGCGGCACCTCGGGGACGACGGCGGCATTGCCTGTCAGCGCGTAAGGAAGCCCGGGGATGTGAACGAGCCGTAGTGGGTTAGCTCGGAGTAGGACATGCGTTGAGCAGAACGCAACTGCTAAGACTGGAAAGGTTTATTATACTTAGGGCCCAAAGGGACCAAAGAAAAACGAGCATCCGTTAATCCCTTCGGCGAAAAACTGCAAGTGAAGGTTTATTTTAATACGGGAGCAGTCAAATAAATCTTGGTATTAGAACAGCTGTTAGTCGGGGAAAATAAGTTAGTGGTGCTGTCATCTCTTGAGGTAGATAAAAGAAAGCGAATCATAGAAGGTCGTGTGGTTGACGTTAGCATTAAATTGTAACTAAAAAAATGGAAGGGAGGGATTCTAAAGGATATGTGTGCCCATCGCATGCACTGCAAAATCAGGAAAAGGTAAAGCAATAAATGAGACCCAGCGAACGCATTCCTGCATGTTAACTCGTACACGCTTACGCGTACACGCACGCAAATGAAAGCGAAAACGTGTACGTGAAAGGAAATGCTTTAAAAGCACAAAATTTAAAGCAGACCAAAAAAATCTTCCAGAGTTGTAACCGTCCATGCTCTTTTACACCTCAAGAAAATGTCACATTTTGTGTTATGAATACTAGAGTGCGGAACTACTATTTTTGTGGCGTCCAGTGTGCTTTGGTCATAGATAGCCTAATTGTGTATGCATAAGTAAAGAATACTTACAATCCGATGTATTGTTTTCGCAATGTGCGATATATATATATATATATATATATATATATATTATATATATAATATATATATATATATAGAGAGATATATGAGATATAATATATGACCGGTATTTGAAAAAACGTCAACGCCGAAATTCAGTTCATCTACAAGAAACAACGCAGGTGAGTAATCAAACGCAAGTTCACAAGTGTAGATAGAGAGTATAATCACCGAAAAATACCAACCAGCCACAAATAAATTAAGGTAGGAATAAGAACAAGATTAACAGACACTTGTTCTGCCAAAAAAAGATAGTAGTATTGGAAGACGCAGAAATACCTACAGCGCAAATTTCTAGGTTCGACTTCCCGTGGCATACACCTTCGCTGCAACAATGATCGCGAGAAACTGCAAACCACGGTGTTATATGCCAAATGTTTACAATTCAAGTGTGAAACAATTCTCCGCTTAGACCATTATGCGTTGATAACGTGTTTCGTGTAGTTGCGTTTCAAACGAATGGTAATATTGTTCTATTGTTGCGGTGTTAATCACTGAAGCATTCTTACTGCTCCGCTCTTGCTGTGTGTATAACGAAGCAAGCATATTTTAGGCCTTGGTACGATCTTTAAATTTCTGGAATTTCAGAGTTAATTACGGGACGGCGTGTTCTCCATCACTCACTAGCTCCGTTAATAGCTTGTTGTTTTCGAAGGCGCGTTGTAATAAGACACACATTAATTCACTTAGGCCGCATAAGTGTTTGATTGAACCCCAACAGTGTCAGCGCTTCTGAGTCAGGACATTGTTTACCTGCGGACGATTCGGCGGCCTCGCAGAATAAACGCCCAAGGCACTACTTTACGCGGTTCACTACCTTGAGCGGCTAGCGCATCATGCAGCTAACGAGCGGTCTGGTTATGGTGAATTATTACTTGATGCTTCTAGTTAAAAGATAGTTTTAAACCTGGGGTGGCGGCGTGTGTGTCCGCCCGTGCCTATAACGTGCACGGCTGGGAAATAAATAAATGAGAATGATGACCACGCCTTCACCTGCGAAATGTGGACGACGCTGCTGTGAGTGCGGGGTACCGCAGCGTCGTATACTCGCACAGATGATGTTTAATTATGAAGATACACTGTAATGTGGTCTTCATTGCAAGATTTTGCTATCGTAATGAAACTGGAGGAATGCGTAGATATACACGCTGCAAACATGTTTGTGACGAGAACCTTCGAGTGTACAATGAAATGGTGTTAATAGAATGCCGCATTACGATATTGTGCTCGCGTACGCCGAAAAACGCATTTCGCTGGGCTTATTCTCTTCCTGTTACTATTTAGAGTTTAGTTGGAGCCCGGCATTTCCAGGGCAGCCGAAACGCGAAAATAGCACTGAAAGCAGATTACCTACACAATAATTCGATATATAAATAAGCGCCACAACCGTCGATACAGATTTCATAGGTCCCACAGATAAACAGGCTATTTGGTTTTTTGGGGAAAAGATGATATCGTCTCATACATGTATACATCCCCCGAACGTTGTTCATAATAGTCGGAGTAGTCCCTATTTCTCCTGAAAAAGTTTACAGTTTACGAAATCATTTATGTTTACTGAAGGCATGCACGGTAAACGATATTGCCCTCACAAAATGAAAACAAGTTGAAGATATAAAACCAAGTATTTTGTTGTAAAAAGTAGAAATGTGTCCCCCTGAATTACTTTACGGTTGCCATATTTCTTTTACCTTGAAAACGGCCCCTTAGAATTTGGTTTTACGCGCCATATTTAAATATAATTTCGAGAACGTACCTTCCGTATTCAGAGGACCTTGTACGGCCACCTAAAGAAATACAAGTATGTATTTGTTAGTTACTACCTGCGCTGCTGCAGCACTCGGGCGCACAGTTGCGTGGGCATGATGTTGTGCCCGTCAGTGCTCTTAGCAACAAGCAACATCTACATTAGAAGGATCCAAGACCAAATATGTAACAAAAATGGTCAAACTTGTATGAAGGCGTTAAAGGTTTAACGGAATACTCAGTAGTTTCACAGATTTTCTTTCAGGAAAAATTGTAAGCAAGGGACTTTCCACGATTCCATGTGTCTGCGTACGTCCCGTGTACTTCTCCGTCTCGCAAAAGAATAACCTTGATGCTCGCTATCCTCAAGTCTATCCTCGTGCCACTACTATAGCGGAGATAGGAAACACCTGTGTCATCCAACCAAAGCATGCCACTACTTCTGCACAAAAGCAATATGAAACGCTTCCAGCCTCGTTTGATGCCGACAAGATGCCTAACCTTGACAATGTTTTGTTTCTTTCTCGCTACTCGTTGCAGGCTTGGGACAGTCACGGCGCCAAAAACGACGCTTAGCTGATTTCGACAAAACACTGTTAGTTTGATCGCGTTACCGTCAAACGTTGAGGCTTGGGCACTTTAAACATGAACGTGCGAAGCAAAACCTGGTTTGCGAGCAGCCCTCTTAAAATTAAGTTATACCTCCCGGCGCTCTAACCCGCACCTGGCTCCGCCAGCGCCCGGGTTTTTTTGAAATTCGCCTCTTTCGCAAAGCATCCCCGGTGGCCTGTTTAAAACACGCGCCTTACTTAAATAATCGGTTTTTAGGGGGGCGAGAAAATCGATTGTTAAGAGTCTGCTGACGACGAAAAACACAGTGAATATTCTTTGCAAGAAAATACAGAATATTCACATTGGATTATGAGTTGTTGCCATTCCGGACGATTTTTCGAGAGATGTGCTGCAACGCTCAACTATCGCAATGCTCTTACCTCTCCTTGTTTCTCGGGGCTATTACTATCGCGTTTCTCACGCGGTATACAGGACTAGAGCATTTTTTCTCGGAACTATTATAAACGGAGTATAGTCTTCCACAGAGTGCATTTTGCACAAAGGACGATATATTCATGAAACATATACAGGCCAACCAGAAAATTGCTTATTATACTCCCGTAAGCGCTACTACGCGCCTAAACATTGTTACAACGAACTGCTCGAGACAGTAAATTGAATTCGTTATAAGTAGAAATTTGTAAACGTGCAGAGGCCTTCCTCTCTATTCACTGCAGTTTGGAACAGCAAAAACTTTAAATAAAGCAGAAATTTATATAACAAGATTATTCTAATAAGAGGAATTACTGTCCATGAATATTATCACCATCATCATCATCAGCAGCAGCAGCAGAAGCAGCAGCAGCAGCAGCAGCCTACTCAGGTCCACTGCAGGACGAAGGGCCTGAATATGTTCGAGTTTATTCTCCACAGATACAAAACTGGAGCGGAACGTATTTCCACAATGATTAGCTTGACAGGGCCCCCAAAGCCATCGCGCAGTCTGGCGATCGAAATGTTTTACTTATGTAAAAAGAAAAGAAGCATCAATCAGAATGAAAATACTCGGGCAAGAAGCGGAAAAAGGCATTTAGCCTACAATAATTCGAAAGCTAAAAAACGGAAGGACAAAAGGTATGAGTTCAGTTTTGTCGATTCAGAATTATAGATCTACGACTTTACACATTAGAAATAGAATTCACATTCTTACATTGTAAATTACATTGTTAATACATACGCTGTGAATTACAGCATATGTGAATTACATTGTGCTGTCGGTACGAATTCCACTACAATAATCCGTAAACAAGAAACATAAAATTGAATAACCAATGAACAGCAAGTCAAAAACACAAGTGATAGATAGAAATGCCTAAGATATATTAAGCAATTTAGCATAAGGGCATCCTTATTGTTTTATAGAACTTACAGTTTTTTCATTTCATTTCATTTATTTCCACCTTAAAGGCCCGAAGGCATTACACAAGGTGTCATTTACAGCTGAACCATGCATACAAAGAGCAGATAAAAGGAATAAAAGTGAAAAACAGAATGTTACAAAAAGTGTTGCAGTAAAAATGAAGGAAAAAAAGAGGGCTCCAACAAAAGTAATCTACGAAGACAGAGGTTTGCTGCATTCACTCAGATTGTGACATGTGACTGTTCAGTTTATTTCGGAAGGTTTGGCGGTTGCCGTACGTGACTATGTTGTCAGGCAGGTTGTTCCATAGTGCTATTTCATTGGGAAAAAAAGAGTTGTTCATGGCTGAGGTGCGGACGTGGATCGGTACTATAGGGTGGCTGTGGTTTATGCGGGGTTCTGTGTGAAGGTTGTAAGAGGACGTGATGCATGATCGTGGGCTATAGAAAAAAAAAACGTGGATGAGGTAGAGTGAACAAACTAATCGACGTGATTCAAGTGACGGTAGGTGCAACGGTTCTTTCAGTGCGGTGACGCTGATATCGTTAGAGTACTGGGAGCAAATACAACGGGCGGCGCGGTTTTCGATACTTTGTAGTTCGTTAATAACATATGTTTGCCAGGGGTGCCAAATTGAACAAGCACACTCGAGTTTCGGTCTCACAAAAGTTTGGTAAGCTAACAGTTTAACATCTGGCAAGGCTAATTTAAGGTTACGGCGCAAGTATCCTAGTGTGCGTGATGCTTCGGAACAGATGGTTTGTATGTGAGTTGCCCATGATAGTGATGATGACATATGCAATCCGAGGTATTTGTATGATGATGTTGACCTAATCGGAACTGAATTAGTGCTGTAGGCGTAATGCGCTGTGCTGCGTTTGCCGACGAACGACATTGCTTTACATTTTTTAAGGTTTAACGGCATGAGTTACTTGTTACGCCAGGTTGCAACAGGTTGTAGATTTTTTGAAGATGAGTACTGCCGTCTGGATTACGGATGGGGGAGTATAAAACGCAGTCATCCTCAAAAAGTCTTAATCTGGTTGATATGTTAGCAGGCAAGTCATTTATGTAAATTAGAAACAGGAGAGGGGAGAGGGAGGCACCCTGAGGGACGCCCAACGTTGCACCAGAGAAAGGAGAGTCGAAGTTATTTGCGCTTGTGTACTGCTTTCGGTTTTTTAAGAAGTTTTCTATCCAGGAAGTATTGTTGAAAGGGATTCCGAGCTTAAAAGTATTAATTCTACAGTGCTCAAATGTACTCATGTGTATTCTTCTGTTATTCTTTCAAAAATTTTCGAGCAATTTTTGTACCATTCTGTATTGCCTCGCGATGGAAGGTGGGAAAGGTCGTCTCCTGTTTTCAAATCTGGTGACGTTCATTGCCCCGATAATTATCGCCCCATCTCATTAACATCTGGGCCTTGCAAAATGTTAGAACACATAATATATTCCCATTTATTGAATTTTCTTGAGTCCCATTCTTTTTTTCACTAACTGTCAACACGGGTTCAGAAAAATGTTTTCTTGTGAAACGCAACTACTAACATTTACTAACGATTTGCTCGCAAATGCTGATTTGGGAATTGAAAACCGATTGCATATTCATAGATTTCGGTAAAGCCTTTGATAGTGTCCCTCATGATTTATTAATTTTCAACCTCGGCAAACTAAATATTGGATCCCAAAATTTTCGAATGGATTAAAGACTTCTTTTCAACCATTCTCAATTTGTTATTGCTAACGATTACTCATCTGCTTTATCTACGGTAGAATCAGGCGTGCCACAGGGATCGGGGCTAGGACCACTTCTTTTCCTTGTTTATATCAATGACCTTCCAGACTGTGTTCAATTCTCGTCAATTATGCTATTCGCGGATGATTGTGTAATTTACCACAAAATTTCTAACCTTGCTGATATTTAAATTTTACAAAATGACCTTAACAGTGTAACTAACTGGTGCAACAAATGGCACATGAAGCTTAACTTACGAAGTGCAAAAGTATGAGGATATGCCGGCAATCCCAATAAACATATACGCATGCGTATTTTCTTCACGATATTCCTCTTGTCCCATGTTAACTCGTATAAATATCTTGGTGTAACATATTTCTAATAACCTGTCATAGAACACTCACATTGACCACGTAATAAAGAAACGCTAGTCGCATGCTAGGTTATTTGCGCCGGAATTTTTTCTTCCGTACCTTCATCTTTAAAATTACCCTGTACAAAACACTCGTCCGTTCCAAATTAGAATACGCGTGCGCCATATGGGATTCCTCACCAACCACGCTCACCCTGGCTCTAGAATCTGTTCAAAACCGTGCCGCTCGTTACATATTATCATCTTATTCACGTCTTGCCAGTGTCTCATCTATGAAAAATACGCTTAATCTCCCCAGCCTTTCACACCGTCGCAAATGCTCTCGTCTTTGTTTGTTTCACAAAATTTATCATCACAACCCTACTTTAAAGGATCAACTTATCGCTCCCCCCCGTTACGTGTCATCTCGAATTGACCATTTCAGTAAAGTTGGTGTACCATATTGTCGTACTGATATGTATCATGAATAATTTATCCCCAAAACCAGCGTAGAATGGAACCGCCTTCCTCCCACCATCGCTGCCATTATTGATGCCACTCTCTTTAAAGCAGCCATTCACAACGCTTGTTGTTGAATCGCTATTTTGTTCTTGATTTCTGTTTCTATGCCGTTTGTGTAAACAACTGCACCTTATGTATTATCTTACCACTCCTTTCAAGGCCCTATGGGCCTTGAAAGTATTTTCAATAAATAAATAAATAAATAAATAAAAAATAAATAAAATAAATAAATAAATAATAAATAAATAAGCAATTTAGCATAGGGCATCCCAAATGTGTTATAGAACTTACATTGTTTTTATTTCATTTCATTTATTTCTACCTTAAAAGCCCGAAGGCATTACACAAGCTGTGATTTACAGCTCAACCATGAACGCAAAGAGCAGATAAACGGAAAAAAAGTGAAAAACAGAATGGTACAAAAAGTGTTGCTGTAAAAATGAAGCAAAAAGCAGGGCTCCAACAAAGTAATCCCGAGGACATAGGTTGCTGTCATTCACTCAGATTGTGATATGTGACTGTTCAGTTTATTTTGAAAGGTTTGGCGGTTGCCGCACCTGACTATGTTGCCACGCAGGTTGTTCCATAGTGTTATTCCATTGGAAAAAAGAGTTGTTCATGGCTGTGGTGCGGACTTGATCGTGCTATAGGGTGGCTGTGGTTTATGCGGGATGACGTTCTGTGTGAAGGTTGTAAGAGGACGTGATTGCATGATTGTGGGCGATAGAAAAAAACGTGGATGATGCAGAGTGGACAAACTAATCGACGTGATTCAAGTGGCGGTAGGTTCAACGATTGTTTAAGTGGGGTGACGCTGATATCGTTAGAGTACTGGAGAGCAATAAAACGGGCGCCGCGGTTTTGAAATTTTTGTAGATCGTTAATAACATATGTTTGCCAGGGGTGCCAAATTAAACAAGCACACTCGAGTTTCGGTCTCACAAAAGTTTGTAAGCTAACAGTCTAACATCTGGCGACGCTAATTTCAGGTTACGGCGCAAGTATCTAGTGTGCCTGAGGCTTCGGAAACAGATGGTTTGTATGTGAGTTGCCCATTATAGTGATGATGACATATGCAATCCGAGTATTTGTATGATGAGGTTAAGCTAATCGGAACTGAATTAGTGCTGTAGGTGTAATGTGCTGTGCTGCGTTTGCGGGCGAACGACATTGCTTTACATTTTGTAAGGTTAACGGCATGAGTGACTTGTTACACCAGGTTGCAATAGGTTGTAGATCTTTTTGAAGATAGTACTGTCGTCTGGATTACGGATGGGGGAGTAAAAACGCAGTCATTCGGCAAAAGTCTTAACCTGGTTGATATGTTAGCAGGCAAGTCATTTATGTAAATTAGAAGGCAGGAGAGGGGAGAGGGAGGCCACGCTGCGGGACGCCCCACATTACACCAGAGAAAGGAGAGTCGAAGTTATTTGCGCTTGTGTACTGCTTTCGGTTTTTTAAGAAGTTTTCTATCCAGGAAGTATTGTTGAAAGGGATTCCGAGCTTAAAAATGAATTGGTTATGGAGGACACAGTCGAATGCTTTGAAAAAAATGGAGGACTGGTCGAAAGCAGGACATCTAATCAGCGGCCGAGCGGTTTGCCGACCCAGAAAAAGGAATCGCTTGCGCATCACACGTGGGTACACACAAGAGACAAGAGGCGAGTGATATTAGGGCAGAGGCGGAGTATAAACAGGAGATAACAAGAGGAAGGGGAAACAAGAAGGCTCAACACGACGTCTTGTTTTCGCTGTACCCAATGGGGAACATGCGGCCGTGCGGGCCCGTGAAAACCAAGCGAGATGCGCTTGGATTGGGAACCCGTGGCGGGCCAAGTGGCGTGGAAGAGGCTGGGATCCTCACAGCAAGCGCTGGAGCATGGTGAGATGGGGACATGGGACCAAATACGACTGATAGTTTCTTTGAGAGGAATTAAAGAGCGGGGGAGAAAAGTCAAACAAACACGAAAGAAGGAAGGTAAAGGGAAGGGGAAATATAGAATCGTTTCGGGGGAAAGATGCGGAAGTACCGCTAAAAAGGGGGAAATAAATAAAAGCTGACGGCAGCTCCTGAAAACAATTGCAGACGATGAACTGGGGAGAACAGCGAGAAGGTCGCGAACGGTATAGTGAAGAGAATAACAGGATAAGAAAGCGCGCGAAGCTAAAAAGAAACAAAAATACCATGAAAGATTCCGGGAAATTGCGGAATACGAAAATCATCCGTTTTCCTTTTTAAGCAGGATGTTCTCGAAGAAACTAGACGCGTCGAGAGGTGGGAACCTTTTTTGAAAACAACACCAGTGCGTGAGTTTCTGAGTGTTTGTTTTTGTTTTCCATCTTGTATCTTCGAAAATAGTTTCACTAGAAACGCCTTGCGGGGCGCGAAGTCGAGAAACTTTTAAGCTGTCTTGAAGACAGAGCTGAGCTACGAACAAGGGGTGAAACTGGACCTGCTTGAACCAAGGCAACTGCCGAAAAAAAAAACGCCTTCCGGCGAAGCCAACTTTCTAGCGAATGCTCAGCACAAAACAGCTGTAGCTCTTGGTTTGGAGAAACGTTCCCAAAATTGATCACTTGACAGTTACCAGCTAAGACGACTCTGCAGTTAACCCTAGTTTCATTTTCTTTTCTTACTTAGCTCACGCTGAAGTGGTAAACGGCGCAGAATTGCCGTCTGCTGTAAATACATTGTCATCTACAGATAGAATATTGCTAAAGAATACGGCAGTAACCCCGTTTTATCGAAACTATCGCACAACCCACCGCGTGTTTCATTTCCATTTCATAATAACCTGTGCACAGTGAAGTAGTAAAAGTTACACAATTCCTTTCTCCTATGTATACCTTGGCAACGAGGAAAGGTGTATGACCGCCGCGGTGGCTCAGTGGCTAAGGCGTTGCGCTGCTGAGCACGAGGTCGCGGGTTCGATTCCCGGCCGCGGCGGCCGCTTTTCTGATGGAGGCGAAAAGCAAAAAACGCCCGTGTGTACGAGATTTCGGCGCACGATAAAGATCCCCAGGTGGTCAAAATTAATCCGGAGCCCTCCACTACGGCGCGGCCTCATCGCCTGCGTTGCGTCGGCGCGTTAAACCCCTCAATCAATCAATCAAGGAAAGGTGTATGGTTATAGAAAACTGTTGTCTGGATTGTATTATCACAATTTTCCCGCAACACACAACAAGCCGGTAAGTCGATAATATCATTACCGCGTGTTTCCTTTACTTTAAATGATTAGTTCACAGAGAACTCGTAAACATTACACAACTTCCGTCTCCTATTGGCACATGGGCTTTCTACTCCTCAAGATTTTCATATATTAAGCAGTTTGCTCTCCATAAATAGAGAAGTGCGACCACCGACAAAGTTTTCAAAATTGGCGCAGCTTGCACTATTGGGCAAAGCTACAGAAGCAACAGAGCTGCCGGCCGCTCTCCCTTCGTCGGGGACCCGGCTGTTGCACCTCACACGAATTTCCGAACTTGCCGCTGAAAGTTTGCCACCAGACTGGCCGGCCCAGATCCTTTTGTCCACAGCCTTTCACATTTCTCCCGAAGTGGAGCGCGTTAGCACGCGCTACAACCCATGGTAACCGGCTTCACGAACTCGCCGTCTGTGCCCCTCCCCCACTTCAACACGAATGCACCCGAATTGGCGAGTAGGGCAGTATGGAGCCGCATACTTTTCATATAAGGCTGGATACTGCCGTGAAAAATTGTCTGTCTCTAAAAATGCGTTTATGTTTAGAAGTGAAGCCGGCTTTAAAAATTTTGGTGTAAGGTGGGTCTATGGAAGCTAGCTTTCCCACATTGTGTGCTGCGCAGTAAAGCCCACACATAATGAAAAAAAATAGCGGATGAGGTGGAAGACGACCACGGAAGCCGATCGGACTGCGGACGCCAAGCCTAAGCGCTAATCCTGTCAGGCCGCCGAATACCCCGAAGAGGAAAACGCAAGACGTCGGCGTGGCAACAATTCCACTGAACGCTTCCCTGGCACAACAGGGTGGTTTGACGGGGGAGGGGGGGAATTGTTGCCAAGTGCCTCGGCATCGCTTGTACGGTGTGTAATCTCTTGTGATTTTACGGGTACCTCTTCACTGTTACCATGGTACCCACAAAAAGCTCCGCTGGTCATCCGCCTTCACATGACGGGAGGGTAGTGATAGTGTTTTTGTTGTTTTTGTATTTCTTAGACAACGATGGGTTACTTTTGCTCCTTCAGAAGGAAGGTGTAGCGCGCTCCTAACTGTGTGACATTGGCGCTCTAGTGAGAGACCCAGTAGACGATGACGCGGGCATTCCCGCATAGATATTAGACGTAATGCTTCTGAAAACATCAGGAGGACCTTGCAACAGTTGGAGGAGTTATTCAAGCCGTTGTCTCGCCCACTAACAATCATGGCATTCATAAATTGATCTGATGCCTGCACGTTTCTGGACTTAGATTTAATTTTAAAATAACTTCCACATACAATTTGGACGAAACAAAATGTCGCACAAATATGTATGACGCCTTTAATGTGTAAACGAAAGAATCGGAGTCAGCAATACTAAGAAGCAAGCCGCCAAGGTTATACTGAAAATTACCTGCGTGTAATGCATCGAAACATGTGCAGCTTTCCCGCTCATGGCAGTCTGTTCAACAGAGATTAATCTGTTGTTATTTAGCGTAATGTAAAGTTATTTCGCGCTGCTAATATTGGGGGTGAATACGTCCTTTACGGACAGTTTCAAGTCTTGCACGTTTTGCGGCTAGGTTCCTGAGCCATACAAACTATCCCATAGAAATGCATGGGGAGTAAAATTTGATCGCGAATTACACATAAACTATTCAGAATCCTGAAAAGTTCTTCTAGTGTTTCTATCTTCCCGCTGAAGTCTTGCTTTATGCCAAATATCACTTTCCTGAAGTAATTTTCCTAGGTTCCTGCGAGGTTAGAATTTTGAGCGGGAACGCTGGGTATGATTGCCGTACAAAAGCCCAAATAATGACACCAAACAGTACTTTCGTTCTATTTTGAGCCTCTAACATTCCTGTATCGATAGAGAGTTTGAACCCGCCATGCGAGCTTCTGTTTAGTTAAGTAGAAAAATCCTTCGTTTGCTCGTTCGTTCGTTCGTTTCTTTGTTTGCTTGTTTTTGTTTCCGGATCTTTCATTAACTCAAATACCAGAATCTCTACCTTTCGCCTTTTATCACCCTCTCCGGTGAAGTAACACGTCAAACACCATGTATAAAGCGGGAAAAAAAGTCACTACACACTATGCAAATCCACAAAACGGAACCCTTAATGGTCAAACCGGCCGCAGCAATTTGCGGTGAACACGAAATTGCAGCTTCCTAAACGACATCAGGTCAAGCTACACGGCTAGACATCAACGCGCATGCACGCGTACATAGCGAGCAGCCTGGCGTGCTCGCTATGTACGTGTATCAAGTGGCGTGCTCGCTATGTACGTGTATCAAGCCCAAAGAATTCACATTACCCCCGACAACAGCGACAGGCCCGGGCAACGGACCACTGCACTCAGCAAATTTCAAACTGCAGTTCTCGTCTTATTTCTCAGTGTTTTTTTTTTTGCCCGTTAACCTGCAAACGTTGCTGTCCCCCTTTCTCTCTCTTCTCATTACGCCAGTGTCTTGTGTTTCACCGCGAGATCTGTCGTGCTGCAGCAGGGATGGCCGGCGATGCGGGAACAAAAAGGCAGCAAAGGTCAGGATGGAAGACGGTGTCAGCTGAGCCAGCGAAGACGACAGGTCTTTCTAGCGGCGTGCTTAAGTGCTGTCAACGTCCTTTGTCTTCGCCAGCCCCGCTCCGTCGCCTTCTACAACTACCTGCGTCAAGGGATATGCAAGCTAACGGAGCGGCGTTATGTTGGTTTTGTTGGTTGGAGAACAATCAGGATGCGGAGAGAATCCTGCGCGCTTTAACGGACGAGTTGAGCGTGGTCCAGGCTCGAACTAAAAAAAAGACAACGTAGCTCGCTCTACTGGGGCATAAGATTCAAGATCTGGCGTGGTTTTTTCGGCCCATCGCGGCGTTATTTCGCCATGGCTTAATACGAGGCGGCGAACCGTTGAAGCTATCACATACGCAACTTCGACAGACTTTACAGTTGGGAACGAAGAAAATTTTAGTGTTGAAATTGTGCGTCTTGCACGCCACATGAAGTGCACCTTAGAGGATGGATAAGGAGAGTTTTAGATTCGACACCCTGCCTTGGGGATGTTAAGTTGGGGTTTACATCGCGGACTAGGAGGGAGCCATGTTTGTGGTGTTGCAAACGTCATCAAAGGAGTCGGCTCGACTGAGCGCCCACGTGTGCGAAGGAACTAGCAGACGACACTCTGGAGAATGCGATGAGACTCTAGATCCCGCCCCGGTAAGGTTCCTGTGTTTAGAAAGAATAATGAAGGAACGAGGGCTAGCTTTTTGTTCTGAAATTCACACCAAGGCTTCGATGCGACAAGTAAGGCTGATTATAAAAAGCCAATACATAAATTATGCAGGTATTGAAAATTTCCGACTACTTGACTGTAGTCCCCACATGCACTAATGGGTGTTCTATTATAACATTCCCTTCGACAACACGCAGTCTGCAATGGTGTGGTGTCACCGCCATCATTTGCGGTCGAAGAAGACATCCAAATATAATATCCTTGGAAACTGCGCTTCTTTGACGAGACGCAAGATGAAGACATGACAGCCTTTCCACAATTTAAGCATCGTCATATAAATGCCTTTAGCGTTTCGTAGTCATTTTGCCCGAACTCCTTTCCGAAAGCTCAAGGTTTTATCCACCGCTCCACTGTCAAACAACATGGTTCTCTAATTATTAACAAGGCCCCCAGGGATCGTCCTAGCCTCCCCCATCTCACAAATGGTAAAAAACGTTAGAGACAAACAAGAGGTAATTGGTAGGCCCTAATGATTGATTCTCGTACGTCGCACGCCTTGCTGTACTAGTGTCACCGAAGACGTCTTGAATAATAAGCACTGCTGACGCAGCATAAAGGTGCAGCTGCCACGAAAAATAGGCTGATGAATGCAGATGCCGCCGGCACTGGGCGGACCAGGCTACGAAGACGTTTGTCTATTTTCTGCTGCTGGCTCTCCCACAGCGATTGTTTGCACACGGTCTGGGGAGCTTCCAGCGTCACCGTATAACGTTAATACTGATTATCTATGGTGCCGTATGCCACTCCTTGGTGTCTGCAGTTATTCCCCCTTTTGTTTCTCGGTTGGCGACCGATGTGGACGTGCGGAAGCATCGCAGTCAACTAAAATAAATATGCACAAGAAATATTTGCAGCCAATTGCTCTTATGAGCTAGGGGAGTGGTATTCTTGCTTCGATGTAGTTATATAGGCTGTCGAATCTGTTAACTTGCTGTTGAAAGGAAACGGGCCGAGAGCAGCATATACCTGGTGTAACGTTATTAAGCACACACACACACACGTCCCAGTTTTTACGCAACGAGGGAAACAGATGACAAATCTTTCAGTTCAGTTTCTTTTTTTCTTTTTTACCTCGACTTAGCAGAAATATTCTGTGGTGACTTTGTAAGGGCTGCACGTACTAACTAACGGTATCCTAAAGCGTTTAAAATGACGAAAAAGTTGAAAATAGGACTCAGGCTTTTGTATTCAGAGAAGTCTGAACGTCTTTTGACTCTCGCTTTAAAGAAATGGCTGACAATTCTTCGAATTAGTGCAAAAATTCACACCAGCCGCATGATAATCCGACCGCATTGAGACAGCATAGTCACCAGAAGGTAACACGTCCCGCTTTGCCCGGTGGTTCCTCGTAGGAATTGCGTTTCTCGGCACAGTACTTGGATGTTCTGTCAACGAAGCCTATTTAGCAGCGACGCTGCTGTGAGTCGAGCCTTTTCGTCCATCTGCTCAAGAAGTACGTCACGCAGAGGTGGGATAAGGTTCCCAGACCCGCTGGATGCCTCGCAGATATCAATTCCTAGACCCACTGATTTATTTATTTGTTTATGCATATGGCAGACCAGAACATCTGGTCTAAGCAGAACGGGCAATCACGAATCACAAGGAGCAAAACGGTGAACTACGCTTTATCACGAACCACAATATATAACAAAGTGAGCCCAATATGGAAATATATACAGTGCTACATAGAGAGATATACACACTGCGACAAATATACATTTTATGCAAGGCGATCACGCTCTGGCAGGGAGTTTTACTCAGACACTATGTGCGGAAAAAAAAGAAATTTATAGTTATCTGTTTTTGGCAAAATACAGGTGTTAAAGAGTTTACTCGGTGATGTCGGGTACTTCTGGTTGGCAAAGGGGTTAAATACAATGAAGGGTCAATCGCAAATTTATGGTTAAGCAAGGAACTTAGGAAGTCCAAGCGCAGCTGGTCTCACGGGGTGGCTTTCTCCCCCTTTGATTTCATCTTTCATCTTTGGGGATCTAATGTTCGTATGCACCACAGAGTACACAAAGGCGAGATGAGGTGGGACCAGCCCGGCGGATATAAAGTTGAGCATAGAAACTCTACATCGGAAGCATGGTTATAGGGACCTCGCACCGACGAGATTCAGAAAACCTGTTTGTGTTGCTTGTGGACATAAAAACACTTATAAAGGCACATACTGCTTTCACAAACTCGTTGGGTCGTTTTTGGTCGAAGTAAGACGGCGCAGTAGTTAAAAAAAACTACGCTGAAAAGGATAGTTCGCTTATAAAATACCGTACATGAAGTTGAACGCAATGTAGACAGTTAAAATATAGGCCGACCGTCGATTCTTAGCCAGCCAATGAGCTGCGCGTGCAGGTCAGTGCATACAGACGACTCCACGCATTTCCGCTTAAACAGTGCACAAATGTGATGCGGTAACGTCGACTTGAAGGACGAAGGCGTTTAAGCTAGTCGGATGGAAATATGATAGATGTTTAAGTTTAGCAATAGCACTACTAGAAAGCTGCCGCGGTACGTCTGCGTGGTGGCCCGCCGCGCTCGGGTGCAGCGGCGGCCCGCCGCCGAAGCAGACGACGCGCCGAGAGTAGCGCAAGTCTTGACTGCATCGCCGCTAGTTCTTTCGACCGCCGTTTGTGCCACCCTCCTCCCCTGGCGGGGATGCGGAGTTCCGAAACTGAGCTTATTCTAGTAACGTTGGTCGGCGATACCTCCGAGATACAGCTGCAGCATGTCTGGGTCTCCAAGAGGCGCATACACAAAAGGCCGTCGGCACCGGGGGACTCGATCGATCGCGAACGGGACGAAAACAAGGTTTGGCGTGAACTTGCCCACAGGGAAAAAAGGAAACATAAAAAGGAGGCAGGCTAAAAGCAGATTGAAGCATTTCCAACAGCGGACACGAAAATTCCGCGCACATTTGCAAGCCCATCAAGGGCAATGAGACAAAACCAAAACGGATGTACGCGTTCTCCTACCCGACGCGACGGAAAACGGCCGAGGCCGCAGAGATGTGCATTGCAGTTGCGAAAAGCGCGGTGTTGTTGTGCCCGACTCGTTGGTGTTTCCGTTCTCGCGGAAGCAGAACGAAAAAACGCTGTGCGGAAAGATTGGGGCCACTGGCGTGAGCGACAGTGGAACTGTCGGGCAGACAATTTACAGTCCAGGGCAGAGGATGGAATTCTGGCTCTTCCACGGAAGGCGCGGAGAACAAAGCCGGGATGAACACAACGCGGCAGAACAATACAGTAAAGTCGGCTACTGGCGGAATAGAACAAAGGAGCTGTACATTTGCAAAGAGGGCACTAGAATGCCGTCCAGTTTAGTTGAACAACAACATCAAAGCAAAACAAAAGAATGTGCGGATGGTTTAATGAAATGGCTTTTGCTAGGCTAATGGGATAATGTGGGCAAAAGGGTGAACCGATGCAAAACCGAGAAAAGGGGGGAAAAGGCGCAAACGTCGACGGTTGCAAGGGAACAAATAAGAGGGTAATGCATCAGAAGGAAGCGAATGGCCCACAGTGTCGTCATGAGCGGGGATTCAGAAAGAGCTTGTAGCAGCAGGTGGGAAGCACAACACTAACGTGGGCTAGTTGATTTGCTGCTTGCAGACACGCACGCACACCAATTTACTCACACTCATGCTTAAGTTCACAGATATTTGGCTAGTCTGTTGTCAGTGGACTTCAGCAAGGTCCTGTTTGGAATTAAAGCCCAACATTTTTGTGGATGCATCCGTCGTGTGTTTTTTGTTTACCCACGATTTAGCAAACCTTTAAAGGCATTAAGGATCCCTTGAATCAGTTACGAAAGTAAAGTTGTTTTCAGCCTCGAACGCAAATCGCCGCATAATATAAAACAGGGCTAGGGACAGGGCCAACGCAGACCAGGAAGCTGGCAGTAATTTGTGAATGGAAAAGTGAAAAGAATGTGCCTTTCTTTAGTTTGTTAGTTTGTACACTGTATCAAGCTCCAAGTCCAGGTCGCTCCACACAACCGCTGCACAAGCGCACATGCGACGCTTCGCTGACTGGCACGCTAGTAGAAAAATGTATAGGGCCACTTGAAGGCGGGAAAAGAGTCAGCGAAGTCTATATAGGTACTGAGGAAATAAAATCAACCGAAACTTTTACCGTACAGCGTAAAACTAGGGAGCAGGAAGCACTTTTTTTGCGCTGGGTGAACAAGCACAGCGGTCAGCAGCACGACCACACATCTTCGAACGCTATTCCGTGTAAGAAATGCAATTGCTAGACGTGAGATATTGTGTAAATTTGTGGGACGCTTACTGCACGAGCGCTATACAACAGTCACCTAAGCTGCTTGAAATGCTAAAACTAACTAAAAGTGTAACCTGGTTATACATTATATACCTTGTATTTCCGATACCGGCAGCACTGGTCCGTGGCCGTGTGGACTGGAGCACTAGGTTTGTTATTTTGCAAGTCGCAACTTCGAATCCCTGAGGGTACATTCTTTTTTTTTTGTAAGCTGATTTTTTTCGTTTCGGCCGATGTTTTCTATACTGAGTTCACCATTTCTGGGCCGTAACGTTCACTGCTCCACGAACGAGTTCGCAGAACGCGCGCAGACTGACACTGACGCGCTAGCGAGTTCTCTTTGGCGTGCTGTTGCCATAAGCACCGACTTCTTCCGGGCAGAGGGCGCAGGCCAGAATCAGCAGACCCTTGGCCTTGTGCGAACACGCTTTTTACGATACAGGCATGAGTGAGGCAAGCTCGAAATATGTGGGAAAAGCGCATGGTATTTGAGCGTCTGCGGTGACGCGGAGGGCGTCCATCCACTACGTAGGCCTCGGCTAGTGATCTGCTACGATTCCAAGCCGTCCTGGGAGGCTTATCTTAGGTATTTTACAGCCGAAAACATGGCAGAAGTGCGGTATGACGATTAATGAGATATCGAGAACGCACATCCAACGATAACGCCGGATGCCAAGCATGTTGTTTTACAGAACCGAAACGGAAACTTGTTTGAATGCTAGTCTTGGACATCGTCTAATCAAGGTGCGTCTCCTCCTGTGGTCACAGCCTTTAGTTGGTGCGGCCGCCGCAGACCGCGCATGGTAGTTTTTCTTCTTTCGGGCTTTATAAAATAATTACCAACTTATCAACCGCATAAACGATGAAAAGTGTGTTAATTTGAGCCAGTCTACGCAGTGCAAGCAAAAACGGAAGCTTGACAAATTCACTTCAGTGTCCCCTTAAGAATAGATGCTGATTGCTCAAAAATAATATGTAAAGGGACTGAAATAACGTGACATTTACCCAAAGCAGTTATTATCTGACATCAACAAAACAACGAGCCAGCAGGTACGTCTCGCGGAAGGCGGTCGTTACGAGTATTGGTAATAAAAACCAACCCGCCTACGATGCTGGGTAATTAGGCGAGGAAACCAACTTGCGAAAAAACGGTTAGTGGCCCAGTGTTATGTGTTTGCACGGCTGAACCGAGAGACAGATTAAACAGGATGCACGGCTCAGTAAATGTTTAGCCGCTACGCTGGGGTGCGTTTCACGCCCGGGCTTGTCGTACCGGCTTGTGCAGAAGCTTCGTGGCTGCGTTCGCCTGTACTCGTGTGAGCTCAAATTAGGCTGAAAACGGAGAGCCAGCAGCAGGTGGTGCGGCTTCTGGCTCGTACAGTCTTCTGCTTAATAGACTCTGGACATCCACAACTTTTTCGAGGCCGACAGTCCATGACCGTAGCAGAACCATTGCAGAAACCTAATATTCTGCATAGAACAAAGTGTCAACTCGGGTACGAAGAGTGTGAAAAAACTTTGTAGAAACCTACATACTTTTGTGTAATTAGCAAGTTTCTTCCCATGAACTTGAAGCCGATAGAGCCAAAAGCATTGTTAAAGAGCGCTTGAAGACAAGAACGTTGGAAGAGGAAACACGTGATGGCGCTTGGTGTGTCCTTTGCCCTCAATCGTTGTTTAAGAATGCACGAGAATCAAATAAACCAACTTTCGATTCTACAGAACTGATGGCTGTGGAATCTTGTGGAGCGAAGTGCTGAATTTGAAAACGCGCACAAATCGAGCTTTCGCCTGCACTACTTGCTGTGAGAAAATACACTGAATAACTAACTATAACTGACTATATAAAACTAACTATAAAGCTAATAAAAACTAACTATAACTGAATAACTACCCAACACTGAATAACTAAAAAGGTATCGCTTCCGAAAGGACGGCGTTGAGCAGGAAACCTGCACCTGGTGGAAGTAGAAGAGTTGGCGGTCAGACACCTTGACCGGGACGAATACCTGCTGGGCTTCTCTACATCGAAAGAACGAGCGAAAGTGCCGTTTGTACTATAAGAAAAGGCTCCCTTCACTTCTGCAGCTACAGCCTGATACATCTCCTTAGTTTTTCTAGTTGTGTTTGTTGTGTGCAAGTTTCGTTGTGCGAGCTGTAGGCAGAACGTCTGCGCTTTGTAATGTTTAAAGACATTGTGTGACGATGCCTCCTTACAACAGCTTCTAAGTAACATCAGTTCTATTTACTAGAAGTTGCCGAATAAATCGCATTCTGTGTAGACAGATACCATGCTGTACAAGTTTCATGCGATATCGTAGAAATGCTGCAACTCTAGCTTGTTACAAAGGCACCTGACATTCGGTGCCTCGACCGCGACCTACAACTGTTTCGCTATATTCGCAGCACAGAAGCGTTTTGGCTGACAGATCATCAAGCAGAGGTCAACCTCATCACTTTTACTTTACTCTTCCAGTCATTATCAAACAGGAGGGTTTTTGGAGCACGCATCCTCTATCATCAATTACCAATTATACCGCTTTCTCCGCCTCCTGGCACTCTTACTCCGTTCTTTTCGCACTCCAGTCCATGAAATCGACGTATCGGGTTTAACAAAACGCAAACAAGAAAGTTCCCCCGCTCAAGCGCGACGAAATATCGACTAGCAGGGAACACCATTTAGCTACTTGATGCACAGAAAGCGAGAAAAGAATGGCGCTGGGGGTCTTCGTTAAATGGATTAGATTCGGCATTGATTTTTTATTTGATATTTCTCACTTGCGGTGAACAAGAGTCATTAATACTAATATATATCTTGAAGCAAGCGCTGTGGGACATCCAAATCAAACGAATTCATTTTTACTTTCGCTTCTCGAAAGGTTTAGGCGAGCAAAAAATATTTTAGTTAAAAAGCTTAACTTAAGCTTTTTCGAATTCTTCATTTCCTGGCCAGTGCTTAACTAAACCAGCGGAAGTCAAGCTGCTTGGCTAGAAACAAGGATTATAAACACCGAGAATTAAAGCGACAGACTGCATCAAAACGCGATAAAAAACAGTGCTTAACTCTGTGTTTCCCTTGAAGTGACTAAATAATTTTATGGAGGTGCTTGCCTCCGGCCTACAGCGAAAGAATCGAAGAACGGCGAAATAAAATGATACTAAAGGAAATAGGTTAAGCAAAAATTAAAGAAGAAAAGGGAAGACTATAAAATTATTTACTTACCGGAAAGATGGTTACCACGTCCCGTTCAGTACTGCAGAAAAAACGGGGGGAGGGTGTGGTTACGATTAACGCCCTCACGCACGCACACACTGAATTAAGAAACTATTCAAGTAATCGAGGTTCTATTTCTAAACGACTATTTTCAACCCTGCAGTTAATTCATCTAGCTGATATCTCTTCAGAAAAGAAGAACAACTAGGTTTCATTGACTCCAGCAGCGGACTCAGCGGAAAATAAATGTTTCATGGTTTAGACGGCTTTTTCTTCTTAACGTTCAGACATAGGCCTATTAAATGTGAACCCGGGTTTGATTTTAAAAAAGTTTTAAAAAAAGTGGACTTTGCAGTGGTTACCGAACCTCTGCAGAAACATCTTCCACCCCTATAGTGGGCATGGCAGCCATATATATATATATATATATATATATATATATATCAAGCCAGTTCTCCAATTACTAGCACCCGTAAGACGGCTCAGAATTGTCAGCATTATTCTTCATAAAACCTCTAGTACATTAGGGACAAAAAGAAAAGCCATTCCTCTCTGCAGAAGTAGACGACCAGCGAAGGTGCTGCGCACGCGGTACCTAGGTGTTAGAGCGTGAGATGGGCGATGAAAAACCCAACCCGCACCACTTACGTATCGCAGGGAGACACAGGTAACAAATATATTTGAACAAAAGTACGAACTAACTGACTGTCAGCTAATCTCGAAAAGTTATAAAACCATATATCTCACGTAGATGCCCGTATATTGATAGCAGATGGGTTATATCTAAATTGTTAACTCCTTTTCCAAAAAATTTTTGTGCAAGTGAACAAAATTTGACGCAATGATACAGTCGTCTTAGTGGCCAAAAGTCACATAATTTCTTGTGGGGTACGTTTTCATAAAATAAGAGTTACAGCGCTTCTCTGCTGAGCTTTCCCTGTAAATCTGGTTTTCCGCAAAGCGCCTTTTGTTCATGTACAGAAAAAATGCACGAAAACCTATCCGTATAAAGCTTTGCATTAAAACAAGTACATTATCGTTGTTTGCGGCGTCATTTTAATTACAAGTACACATTGGTTTCTTTCTGACGAACACAAACTAAACCCCCGATGCCAGGTTTTCAAGCGCAAGTGCCGAAAGGGGAGATATCGGTGCACAACAAATTTGCGGCGTATCTGCTCGCCTCGCTGCAAATGTCGTCGAAAGACGATAGTCTTCTGTCGCCCCTGCCACGTAACGGGCTCTTCTGTCTCATTAACTCATCTTTCACGCTGTTCCTCTCTTGTCTCATTTGAGGTTTGCTGAATTCAATTTTGCCGCGCACGCAGTAACGGGGGCCCATCGGTAGAGACTCGGGCACGAGACTTTTTTGGTATTTTGTGGTTAAAACATTGTTTTCAACGCGTTTATGACAAGGCTAAATTTGGAAGAAATAGCTTTTATAGAGGCGGCATGGACAATTCAAGTTCAAGAAACGATCCGATGTGTCCAGCCGAAGGTTTCCAAACGGGGACGTACGGCAAGCCCTTACCAACGCGTGAGTTAGCACCCAGTTTCGGGGTGAATATTCGAAAAATTGGCGCAGCTTGCCCAGTGCTGCAAGGCTGAAGAAACAGAAGAGCTCCCTTCGTCGGAGATACGGCTGTTGCACCTCACACGAATTTCCGAACTTGCTGTTGAATGTTCTCCGTCACTTCCAAGACCGGATAGCTTCGTCCGCAGGCTTTCATATCTCTCCCAAAGTGGACCGCGGTAGCACGCTCTAGATCCGGTGGTCAACGGCTTCGCGGTCTCGGCGTCTGTCGCGCGAACGGCGCCTGTGCCCTTCCCTTGTCAGGCCGAACCAACGTTAACTGGGAGGAGAACAGCGCGGCAGATCAAGCCACGAACAGGCGTCCGTTCTCAGGCAAAGCTACCCAAAACGGGCGGGCGCCTTTTAAATGCAGAGAAATTTGGGGTAATACAAAAATTGGTCACCCGCTTGACCCGTGCTCGGTAGTCAACAGCCCCTCCCCCTTCACCTACAAAATACTTCCGGCTGCCTGGTTGAATTCCCTCACCCTGCCGGCGCGACCCGAAAGGTACATGTGCTCTACCCAGTGCGCCACAAAGCCGACACAGAATGGTGGCTACAACGCGCCTTAATCCTTGACTCATTCAACTACGCGAAGCTGCTGTCACGCATTCCCCACCAACTCCCCAAACACAACGTTAACGGCAATAACACACCACTCACATCGCGACGCATTTACTCAAAGTCCGCTCGCGGGAGATGGGCCATTTTCTTTTGGTATTTTTTCTGTAAAGGCTGGACGGCGGAACTGAAGGCCTAAACAGCCCGCTGGTAAAATGTTTTTGGTCAGCCTACGTTTTTTACGCAATTTGAATGCAAAAACCTGGCGTACCATTGTGATTGGATATCTTCTATCTACGCGTTCACGCATCGACACCACAGCCATGCCTTTTCATCGTCTTTAATCTATCTCAATCCGCTACAATTTATCCTAGTCCCCTTTAGTCCTGTCGTAATCTGCTTTAGTCTGTAATTATTCATCTTAATCGACCTTATTTCACATGAAATCTTCTTGATCTTCCTTAATCCATCACCAGCCCCCACAGTCGTAGGCGCTGATGTAGTGGTGCACGTACGTGCCCGCGAACTTAGTGACACGCGTAATTCGCTTAACCCGCCTTATACCACCGCCATTCACCTCATCCACATATCCCACCTAAACGCTCCTTAGCTTCATCTTACTAATTATTGCTATCAATAACAAATACATCAAGAATTACTTTGTTAACCATTCATCATCTCTTCTGCAGGGCTGGCATGTTTTGATTTCCTTCAGTCACTCCTTGGTTCCCTTGGGTTTTTGAATAATTCTCAGTGTTGCCGGGGTCATTCGAGGTCATCCTTCTAACGAGCCATACAACGATTTCGCTCCAATAACTTCGCAAGGCTACATTTGCTTAGCATAAGGTTACTTACTGCCAGTTGTTGGGAGAAGAGCTTGTAAAAACAACCGCATCGTATTTCTTTTTCAGGATTCCATCAGCCACAGTGTGCAACATGGTTGACAAAGCATGTTCGCTCCGTGTGCTTAATGTCATAGTTATCCCCGCTGAGCGACGCTAAATCCTCATTGGGAACAGAGACTCGACGTAAGGGTTTGGACAATTGGAGGCTCTTTTGCCGTACCTGCAACGGAGCGCGAAGGAAGCGGTTTACATCCCATTAACGTAGGCCGGGATGTAAGAAAGCTTGAGGAGGAACTAATAACGACGGCGTACGAGACTACCGCTTGTTCCGCGGTGTTTTCACGGGCGCATATGCTGTCGCACTGCGCGACCAAAAGACAATTCGATGGAGATGAAGTGCTAGCGTGCGAAAAATGGGTGTCAGCTCCTCATGGCGTTACCATAATATCGTCTCCTGTGACTACGTTTCGGCTCGAGCAGGCAAATTGCCAGATCTCTCGTTTGTTTAATTGCTTTGCTACAGTTTCGCTTCGCTAGCAGTAGCTTGCCCTCATAAATTCAGGAGAAACGTTCGCCATTCTGGAAAACTTTCAGAAACATGTCGCTTTTTTTGTCTAAAATGAGCGGCGATTAGCTGCCTCTTTTTCTGGTGTGTATGTGGAGCGAAGAGGAGCGGAAGATGGACGCACGGTGATTTAATTTAGTCTAATGTAGCTAGCTATTTTTTGTTTCATCGATATGTAGGGGCATTCGTTAAGAGGGCGCTCGAGGGCAAATTCCAGCTCTTCATTGCTTAGGAACGGGCCTGAGCTATTATTATCTCTTTAGCCTTGGGATGGGAGAGGACAAGGGATAAAATGTGAAACGCGGAAATGGCGTCTCCCGAGTATTGCTTCACTCGCAATCTTGCGTTTTCTGTTCTTGCTAGCTTATGCGTTATTCACCTAGAAAATATCTCCATTTTGGGACGTGGTGTGTCTGCTTGCGTATTATCGTTATACCTGTCTGTATATTATTCGCGCCTGTAGTCTTTTTTTTTTGCTACGTAAAAAACACACCGTTCTTACCCGGACGGGTGTTCTCATTATCTGCCCAAAAGTAAAGATATTTAAGCTGCTCGCGTATCTCGCATGAGTGCATTTTGCAATGAGACGAACTACGCGAAGTGACGCAACACAATGGCTGAAATTAACAGCTTTCCTTCCCGTCATTCGTTTCGTTCTACCTGCCATTGACCTATATAATGCACTGGTAAAGCCAAACTAGTCACCTTCTCAATTTCTTTCACGCTTTTTCACAAAGAAAAGGGATACACGTCCATGGTCCATCGTTGCCCCTATCGTCAGTTGCACTAGCAGGGATCATTTTAGGTCTGCAATATTTTCAAAGGCTGCTGTTTGTTTGGACCCTTCTGCTCTTTTAGGGAGATGTCAGTTGGGGCCGGCGAAATCTCATTCGCCTCCGAGGAGCGCGCCAAACGAGCACTAATTAAAAGGCAAGGAACGCAGCCTAACGACGGGGAAAATGTATCTATCGCCGAGAAACACCCCTTTCAAAGAGAAGCCTTGAATAAAGTTGGTGGTCGTCAGATTTCCGGGACTACGTGGCTGGCATAACGATGTCGCAAAAGCTATCGTACAAAACATATAGAAAAGTTCAAAGCGAGCGCTGATCACGAGAAAACGACAGTATTTTACAGCCACAACAAAGGCGAGCAGAAATGTACCTCGTCTTTGGGAGGTGTTTATATCAGCGATAAACAAACAGCCCTGACGTTCGGTCCTGACATGACATCTATAAACCCGTAATTACCTTACTTTTTTCAAACACCGTGCGGCGAGAGTTTTGGAAATCAAACCACTGTAACCAGTCGAATTGGTAGCTAGCCACAGCGAAACAGAGAGGAGACGAGGAGGAAGTCCAGAAGCCTTGCAATCTAGGTGGACACGACGCCCATTTATTGATGCCCGTTCCGCCAGGAAGCGTAATAATGCCACGTGGGTAACGGCTCGGCAAAGACTGCCTACGAACTAATCTCCTTACGCAAACAGCCCTCCCCCCCCCCCCCCCCCCCTTCCCCCTTTGGGTAAGCGAGACAGAGAACGTAAGCATAGTGGGTTCTCGTGGAGGGCACTTAATGAAGCATCGACTTCGGCTGTGCAGCTGCATTGGATACTTAAGGAAGCACTTGCTATACCATGGCTAGCACCCGAATGTGTCTCGGGCAATGTCAGTGGACGAATTCTAGAAAACCTGTAATTTAGGGACGAAATAGCTCGTAAATACCACACCGCTTGGTGGTGGTGATCGTAGAATGCATGCTCAATTACGCGGCCTTTTGATGGAGGTCGTCTTTCTTCCTGTCGCTCTGTTGCAAATCCCCGGCTTCTTCTCGTTTTTGATCACTTCTCCACGGCATTTTGAGCCGCCTTTAGTTGCTGTCAAGCGTGAATCTCTGCTAAACACAGTTATTGCGTCCCCGAGGATGCGGCCAATGTCCACGGCGCTTGCTTGCCCTACGAGTAGAGGCTGCTAAGATCGAACGCAGCAACTACAACGAATAACGAGCCATGGTTTTGTTGTCCTCTAAGAAAGGGAAAGGCAGGGCTTCCGTCCCGCCTAGGCCCATTCCTGAAAATATGCACAGTCTTCATCAAAATGGTTTAGGTCAAACCAAAGGTTTCTAAGTGACAAGGAATTCAAAGCAAAGGCCTAACGTTTCACTACGGCCAAAATGTTTTATGACAGTAAGAAACAAAGGTGTTGTTTCCAGCATTTTGGCATTGAACTTTTTAGCCTCGCCAAGGGGTAAGCCGGTACCGAACATGGTAGTAGTTCTACAGAGCAGAAGCACACGTTTGAGTTCGTACGAATTTGAACAGGGGGTTGCAGAGTAGGAGCTGAGTGCGCTACCGCCGCGCTAGAACCTCAACCCGTTTCCAGCACAGTACCAACATTGTAAGATAGTGTTTGTGCCGTTGAGGTGATATTTCATTACAGGGGAACGTGACAGCGCGTGGGTATAACGGGTCTACGCCAGCCGCGGAGAATTCTGGCTCTGGGCTAGCTGTGGCGTGAAGCGTCGCCACTTTGACTTCCGAAGTTATTCGGCGGAAAGAGATAAAAAGGAAAGTCAAGAGATACGCGCAAACACGATGCGTTATGAAGAAGCCACGTGTAAGTATCGCTCGAGAAGCCGTAATGCTATTCCTTTCAAGGCACGCAAGCAGACTTAGTGCCAAGAGGCATCTCAATCGTCTGAGCGTCTCCTCATCCTGCGCTGTTCGCTCTACTTTGACCATACCCTACTGCTTACTTCTGCTTGTGTATATAATTAAAAATCCGTGCGTATTACGTCATTCTTTCTTTCTTTATTTTTTTATTATTATTTGTTTGTTTGTTTGTTTGTTTGTTTGTTTGTTTGATTTGGTTTGTTGTATGTTTGGTTTGTTTGTTTATTTTATTTATTATTTATTTATTTATTTATTTATTTATGTATTTATTTATTTATTGCATTTCACAAACCCTCAGGCCTTTTTTTTCGTCATATGGTGTAACAAGCAAGCGAAATGGGTCGGACGACCCTCGCTTCTACCCTTAAATGCATTTCCTCTCTCTCTTCTCTCTCCTCTCTCTCATCTCTGGTTCTGCGTCTTATTATGATTAACTTCATGTGGTCTTTTTATGATTTACAGTTCGGAATTCAAATCAGGCCCGTCAAGAGAAACTGTCTTCCTTCTGAAAGATTGATTAGCAACGTGAACACTCGGGCGAATTGGTGATGCATGTTGAACCACAGCGCAGACGACGAGACAAAGGACGATAGCAAGAGGACACATGAAGCGCTGACTTACAACTGGATTTTATGTTCTCCAACGGCGCCAAATATAAACGAAATTGAAGAAAACAATTCACGAAAAACACATGAAAAAAAAGAGAAAAAACCGGCATGAAACGTGAATACGCTTACTCGGTAAATTATAGAGGCCGCTGAGATTGAACGCCTGGGTGAGAATTGCGTCAGTATAGCCTCAATTGCACTCACGAAGAAGGAGATAGACTACCTTAAAAGGACACGTGCCGATAACGGCTGACTGTGTGTTTGGTTCTATGCCTTGTCATGCTGGTTTTTTCATGTGCATTTTTCATGTGTTTTTCATGTTTTGTTTTCTTTAATTTCGTTTATATTTGGCGCCGTTGGAGAAAATAAAATCCAGTTGTAAGTCAGTGCTTCGTGTGTCCTCTCGCTATCGTCCTTTGTCTCGTCGTTTGCGCTATGGTTCAACAAGAAAGATTGATTGATTGCTTGTGGCGTTTAACGCGCCAACGCTTACACAGGCGATTAGGCGCACCGTAGTGGAGGGCTCCGGGTTAATTTTGACCACCTGGGGATCTTTAACGGGCGCCGAAATCTCGTACACACGAGTGTTTTTTTCCTTTCCCCCTACATCAGAAAAACTGCTGCCTCGGCCGGGAATCGAACCCGCATCCTTGGGCTCAGTAGCACAACGTCATAGCCACTGTGCCACGGCCGCGGGTTCCCTCTGAAAGCAACGACGCTTATTTTAAATGTATAACTGAGAACGATGTAGGCTCGTAGAAGGGACTTATGGGTTGTCACCTTTAGCTTGAGAGTTGAATGAGAAATGTTGGGCGACTGCAGCAATACACTTGCAAAAAAGAAATTGAATTTTGTCATGAAATAGCGCAGGAAGGTTAAAATCGGCCGAATCTAACAAGCAAAGGAAACAGAGACACGTCAGATTTAAGAGTTTCAGCAATGGCTTGATATTTATTGTGATGAATTTTATGTAAATCAAGCACCTTTTTTTATGGGGTGGGGCAATGCGGGGGAAGGGGTGTGCATTTCGCCGTATACCTTCCATCCTACTGCAGGCCGGCTGGCTGCCTTCCTAAACGTAAATCCGTAGTGAGCACCGGCCGCTATGTTCTCATTTGACATCATTACGCCTCAAATATTCCCCACTTACCAAAGCGATGTGACAGTGGTTGAATGATTTATCAAACTTAGGCTAGTTGCTTAAGGTGGGAGAAGCATCCCATCTATCTTGCCTGAGGATAAAAGACGGGCGCTTATATTTTCGCGGAGACGAAACCCTCGCTGACGGAAGAGGGCTCCTATTCGGCAGTCGTATATTTTTAGACCAAAGGGCTCCGACGAATGTACGTTTCACCGTATCGCATGTCTGCGAGGCACACGCGCCGCCGTAAGACCCGAACAAAAAGGAAAGAAAATATTAATAAAGCTATAAATAGATTCTGGAAACGGAGGACGTACTAACTCGCCATTGCTTGATCGTAGTCTGGGTAGAAGTGGTGTCACTGGAGACCATTAGCTTACGGTTATAAAAGCCGACTGTAATGCAGCACTACGGGAAATATTGTAGCGTAAGCTACACTGGCCGAGGTTGAGCAGTTTCGCGTGGGCCGTGAAGGGTCGTTCTGCGCAAGCGCGAGGAGCATCGGATTGGTTTGGATCGGATCCGATCGGATTGGATTGGATTGGCTTCAATTGGATTGGATTATTGGATTGTGGATTGTGTTGGATAGAAATCCAATCCAATTGTAGTACGGGTGTGTAGAGAATTCCGCCTGCACATTTACTGGTCTGCGCATTCCAGAGGAGTGACGTCATAGCCGCGGCAGACGCACTGGTGCCGGCGCGTGCCTAGCTGTGCGCCTCCGTTGCGCAGTAGCAAAGTCTGACGCTGTGCAGGAGCCGCTTGATAGCCGTTTCGCGTGGCTCCTGGAGAGCCGTGCTGCGGATGCGCGAGGAGCAGTGACTGGACTGGACTGGACTGGACCAGACTGGACCAGACTGGACTGGACTGGACTGGACTGGAACTGGACTGGACTAGACTGGACTGGATTGGATTGAATTGGACTGGACTGGACTGGACTGGAATGAATTGGATTGGATTGGATTGTATTGAATTGGATTGGATTGAATTAGCTTGAATTAGAAATCGTTTTAGAAGCAGTGAGCATAATCAGCTAACCCTAGACAACCAGGAAACCTAAGAATAACCAGCTGAACCTTAGGTCACGCTACGTATATCCCGGCATAGCCGAGCTAAGCTACTCCTAATTTGTTTTGTCGTTTGTGGTCCATGCTGTGCGTGAAAATACGCACCGATTAATGGGCTTTCGCAGATGGAGAGCTTGATCCTGGAGCCGGGCGCGGATATCACTTCAAGGACGACCAATATGGAACTTTGACCAATGCGGGACTGTTGTAGATTGTGCGCTGGCTTTATTCGAAGGTGGAGTTTGCGTAAGAGCTTCCTGCTTGCCTAAACCGGCATACGCGACTGCTGCTATATTTCCTTTCCTTCCGTGTTGCAGCGGGTTTCTTTACAGTCCATGTATAATCTGTCTAGGTCACACCAGCTGCTTTTTTCAAGCGCCACCGACATATATAATGTAGAGTACGGCAAAAAAATGCTTCCTCTTATAGTTTGTCCCTCCGGCTGCCAAAAAATGTTTAGATTGCAGTAAGTGTGCACGCTGTTAGTCGAAGCACAAATTCCATCTCTTTCATTACTCGACAATTATGCTTCGGCTATAAAGCATTAGTGGCTGAGAATCTTTAGCCGTTGCCTGGGTTCTAATAACGATAAATGCACTCATTTGAAAATTAGCTGTGTCTGCACAAATCCCGATTGGCATTCCAGGTTCAGTTAGAGGAGACTGGAGCAGGTCTTTACAGTGAGTCTGCTTCAACTTAAACACCTTTGAAAATTTTTGGTCGTAAAAATCTGATGCTTAGCAATGATTTTAAGCGTCTGCTCGTCTGCTTGATCTCGGATCTCAGCATGTCCCTAGCAGAGCGAAAACGCATGATTATTGCTTGCGGGGCTAATAGTGTTGGCATGTGCACTACCATAGCGAAATCTAAAGCGTAAGTCATGTGTTCAATGTTCATGCTTTTTAACATTTTTGAACAAGAACAAGACATTACGCAATATGAAGCAAAAAATCAATACAAGTGATATTTACAGTGTTCCTTTAATTAAAAAATTCATGGATGCTTGGTTTTTGTGACAGCAAATGAAATACTCCATCAACTGCAGAAAACCATCACCTGCTATTGGCCGCGCTACTACAGCTCCCTGGCGGCATTTAAAAAACCAAACCGGAACAGCAACAAAAGGTTCCACTAGATAGGCTCTACGTTCTTCTTGGAACGATCGTGGAGTAGGGAACCTGGTTCTGTAAACGTTGTAGTAGGGTGACTCGATTCACGCGCGTCTCCGCCGTACGGCAGTGCTGGCATCGAGGCACCCGACTTGGTGCAGTATACCGCGGTAAATTGCAATTGACTTGAGCAAACCTCTAGCGTGTTTATCTTGGGAGGAACGAGGCGGGACAATAACAGGATGAGAGGTGAGCGGGAAGAGAGACGGGACGCATTTACTTGGCAGGCGCGCCAGTCGGCTATCGTCTTTCGTCGAAATTTGCAACGAAAGGAGCACATACGCGGCCATTTTTTATTGTCAATGCTGGTAAATGCCGTCTGCGCCTATGTAAGTCACTATCAAAGCTTCGAGTGACATCGCAAAGGCATCGACTGCACTTTTAGGGGTATAATCAATTCCGACTTCGTGGTTCCGTGGTTCAGGTGCTCCGACGCCATGACAATTGAAGTGATGGACACCGACGGAGTGACAGTGAGATTAGGTTTTACGACAGCCCGAAATACCACTTAGGGCGGCGACATGGCCGCAGCTCAGGCAATAAATGCTACCCGATCTAACAACGTTATCAGCGAATCGAAGGCACCAACGCAAAACTTCGCGAACAAAACTTCATGATGACAGAACATCAACTCCAGCTAATTTACTGCTAAGCAATATTCACACTCATAGAAAAACATCATTCTATTATGGACTCCACTCCACTCTGAACTACCGGGAATGGATTGGCCTCACTCAGCCGCTCGAGCTCTCGCCGACTGAGCTGTGTTTCTGACGGCACCGTCACTACCACCACCCCCCAACCCGACGACACAGGCAGACTGAGAATAAGTGCACATTACTAGATCACACAAAGACTGGCTAGTAGCAGAGACGTTATGAAGCATTTCGGGTTAGTGAAGTGTGAATGGCCACCAGCCCAGACTAAAATAATGGCAAAGAAAGAGTCGCCCGGCGACGGCTGCGAACAATTCCTAGTCCAGCTTTTTGCAATCGTTACTATCCACATCTTCATTCCAATCTCTGTGCTCTGTGTAACGGCAAATACGTCCTGCATCACATGATACTACTCAGACTTTTATTAAATTTCTACCCTATTTGCAAGAACAAATAAGGCCTACGTCACATGATCGTACTGCGATGAGCTGCAAAACGACACAACCGAAAATATTTGTACTAAGATATTAGTACATTTATAAAGCGCAATATTTATTTCAAGAACAATAGGAAAAGGTTCTTCTTAGCCCCACCCGGGATCCACAACTCGCAGCAGTCCGGACGGCCGGAGCCGCCGTAAGGATCCACAGAATAGTGGCAGTTAGCTCAGCGAGAAATATTGTGCTAACCATAATTCTTAAGAACCCATCTCAGGCATCAGACAGACCTTTCTCTTTGAATTAAGATAGCGAGTTGGGCTACTTTGTGCAGATTCAGATTCATGTTGAAAAAACAGCGCAAGAAACACAAGGACAAAAAGAATACGGGACGACGTACAGCGCTGACGTTGCTCTTCAGCGCTGCGCGTCGTCCCCTTTTCTTTTTGTACTTCTATTTCTTGCGCTGTTTTTTCACAATGGATCTCTCTCTCTTTGAGGCTCGATGCCAACGTTCTTGGAGCAGAATAACGACAGAAAGGTCAACAACTTGTCAACGTCGAAAAGGGGATGTTCATTAGCGATCACACCGAGGTCGATATTCCGGTGGCATGGTGAGTTCCCTGCCTACCGGAAATGCGGCTACAGGCACCGGACAATCAGAACATGGCACTTCCGGTTGGTTCGCCGCACGTGCGTGGCTAGCTCGTCGTACTTGCCCCTTCGTCGTTGTATGGAAGTTGTATTTGCCGAAACTGAGTGTGCGAGAAACTGGCGGCGTCAGCCTCGGGAACTTGCGGGCGAATGCCTGTTGAGTGTACTGTTGAGCTCGAACCTTTGGGAATTGTAATGGTTTTAAATTAACTACACATTTCTATTCATTTCTACACGCTCTATGTCATGTATTTACTATGACCTGCGAATACTTAATTAAAGTAAATAGGCACGCAAACTCGACCAGTCGTATGAGCAATTAAGTCCTTGCCTGTAGTTAATCCTGAAAGATCAAAATTCCGTGCATACGCTGCCGCAAGAGTAAAGAAGGCATCTACCTGGTGGTAACTAAACCCATCTATTACCTACTTTGCCTCATAGTTTTTATCTACGAGAAAGAGGGTCTGGTGGAGAATGTTTTAGTGTTTCAAGATGAATTTATATAAAGAGAACTCCAATAGGAAAAATACAACATAAAAGGAAGTTTCGGGGTGTATGATCACCTTCCGTATCTAAAAACATAACAAATAGGCCATAAAATGCAATAGCTCTTGTTATAAACTTTCTTTAGTGACAACGTGTTAATGTCGAATAAAAATACATTTGTGTTTTCTAACCAATAAAAGTACAAAACTCAAACACAAAGTACAGATAGGTCACCGGAAAGGAAAAAAAGGAGACCTTACGAACGTAGCGTAGAATAAGGCAAGAGATGAAATTCAAGTTCAGAAAAAATTTACAACGACAATGAATGGAGTCGAAAACAGAATTCCCCACTCGAAGTACGCAACGAAATCAACAACGAGAAACATGTATACCAGATAAAATAACGGGAGGAGTGCTTCCTCTCGAATCCCTCCCTGTTTTTGCTACCTTCCTTCCCGCTTAAGTTCTTTCGCCTTTTCTCCGACCTTTCCCCTAAAACTGGGATTCCGGGGAGCGGTGAAAAGAAGCTCCGCAGGGGAAGTAATGGAGGGAAGGCGGCAATCTAGAACAAATGACCCGATGGCCTCGTTTCCGTCTTCTCCTTCCGGACCAGCGAGGCCCAAGCGAAGAAGGCCAAAGGGACAAATTGAGCGCTTCCGGATGCGACGGGAATGCGGCGGATGCGAGGGTTTAGAGTGGAGCTGCCATGGCGAACGGAAATTTAGGGGCTGCCCCTGCGGTTGGAGATCACAGGGCCTAGTACGTAGCTCGATATTGCTGGACTGCGTGGACGAGAGACGGGGATTGAAAGCATAGGACGCGAAAATCACACAGACTCAAGGGGCAGACTGCTGTGTCGGAAAGTGGCTACCAGAAGCATTTTATATGACAAAGCCAAGTTCGTGACTTCAAACAAGGATGTGCGAGAAGAAGACGAGATTTCAACACACGCTTTGGAGATGGTGACACTAAGGGCTATGGTGACACCTACCAACTTCGTCCCTGTTTTTTGAGCGCTTTTGTTTCCACCAAGATGAACACCTACAAGCGCCGTGCTGTCTACGTCTTCCTTCGTCCCTGTTTTTGAGCGCTTTTGTTTCCACCAATTCGGGTGGAGAAAAGCCAGTACTGGGGAAATCGGAAATATTTTGAATGGAACAGCAAGTATTCTCCTAGGCGACAGTTTTGCCCAAATGCGGGATAATATCCGCGCCCTCACACTTCTAACGCGCAGTCCTAGGACTCTTCCCCGGGCCTGACTGCATTAGAAAGACGTTTACTCCTCCTCCTACTGTGGGGGACAGCAAGAGGTACAGCAAGGGAGGACATCAAGGGAGTCGAACGTGGGAGACTGCTAGGGAGTTGAGCCGATCTGTATGGGCGACGGCTAGTTAGGCCTAACTTCTGTGGGCGCTGAGGCCTAACTAGTCCTGGCCTATCTGCGCATACGCAGAATATAAACGTGTCTGTCCGCTTTATATTGTGCGCATGCGCAGATAACAGCGAGAGAAGCGAGGACCTGCAGCAAAAGAAGCCAGGATGAATCAAGGCTGTGAAGAAAGACAGAATCACTCACCCACCTTTACCAAGCAGGTGTTTGACCTCGGTCCACTAACTATTATCGCCAACCAATAATGTCACTCTTTGAAAGGAATGGTCACTTGTTTCATTAGGTGCGGAGTGCTTAGAACCGCGCAATGTCCGTCCGCGTCCGTGCGCGTAGCATACAATCGCAAAAAAATAGCACTGGCACCGCAGGATACGAGCCTGTATCTGTAGACGCAGACAGTGGTAGTGGCATTCGTCTTACCCTTGGCTATACCGGGAGTTACTACCCGAGAGTCCATACGGCCCTACTCCCTCTCCTGTACGGTGCGGAGTACCTTAGGACCTCCCAATGTCCGTCCGCGTCATCTGTGGGTGCGCACACAACCATCAAGCGAAAATCAAGCGAAATTCGATTTGAGCCGTGAGTTGCAGTTTCATTAAGAGAATAATTGAATGATGGTCGGGGCGCAAATCGGATGTCACTCGGGGTGCAACTTGGATGTCATTTTGAGTCCCCGTACTACGCACCGTCGCCATCATCCACGCAGTGGAGTTGCTGTCATTTTTTGGTTTGGTTTCGTTCCAGCTAAACACCGGTTTTACTTTGAGGGGGGATTCTCATACAGTGTGATATGTAGTCTCTAATGAATCCATGGTATACACAATGAGAGGAGGTGAAAGGGATTTAAGATGAGTTGAGAGACTTCTCTCCAAGACTGGCCGCCGCCGCCGGAGGGAACAGACCGGGTGGCCTGGTGGTGACGCTTGGTGGACTCACGTTCTTCAGGTTCTCCCGTCTGTGTATATAATTTTTTCCCTTTCAAATCCCGGCTTTGGGGGTCTTTTCTTTTTTTGTGTGCGTCAATAAAGTTTATCAACAACAACAACGAGAGGAATTTGGTACATAAAACAGAAGAAATTCAGGTTTTAGCCGAAGTGTATCGAAAAACAAATGTAGTACTTTGTTACGTCGTTAAGCGCAGTAAAGAAATCACAGGACGAGGGAGACAATGACCTGCGCAGGCCCTTGTCTCCCTCGTCCCGTGTTTTCTTTACTGCGCTTAACGAAGTAACAATGGAGTACCAACTAGCTCGTAACCATACGTTGTTAAATGTATTACGTTGGACTGCTCAGACGCTGATATAAAACTTCTTACGCTTATCGATCAACTGCACGCTTAGTACAAAGATGAAGCCACTGGCCCTACGGCATTCCTGCAGTACAACAAAGCCATGGTAAAACGCACAACCCCATTTTTGTCTGCTAAAATGAAACACCAGTGTTTCTGCAACTTTTATTACTCTAAATTACTGAGAAGCATGCACAAGTAAGAACTACAAAGGACCGTGTGTTGTGTCACCCACTCGATTACCTTTGTCGTACAATCACGTCCACCCGCTGGTTGGGGGACATTTTCTTAAAATATTTCACTCATTGCAGACATACACGCATCACCAGCCAGAATATACCAGCCGACCTTGTCCTCGTCATCTGCTCAGCCGATAGTAGAATAGAAGTGAAAAGGCGGATTTGATACTTCGGCAGTATCGCAAGCTGTCAATATGCTGGCGGGCTCTTTCACTGCATACTTGAGGAAGACGCAGAGGGAGATTGAAAGTGGCTTAACTACATCAAATAAAAAAGACAGGAGTAGGCCAATGAAGTAGTCTGTGTCAACCAAGGAGCTGGACGAGCTGCAAATGAATAATTGTGGGCCGAAAATCTCAGCGGGGGCCGCGAGATCTAGAGATAAAAGGGCACAAGCGAAGAGAACTGCGGGAGCGGAACACCTACTGAGCCTGGCGGGCATCGAGCTGCGCTATTCACGAGATGGCGGAAAGCCAGCCGGCCGAAGTAAGATTCCGACTCAGCCAGCAGTCCTCCTCCTCGATTGCCCCCCATAAATCTTGGTCCGCCGTTCGGGCTTCCGGCCTAGCCGAACATGACCCCCGGACTGCGCTTAAGGGTTTCGTTGGTCCGTTGGAAAGTACTTCCGCTCTCCTGTTTCCCCCTGCTGCAGTGTGCAGTGTTTATTCACTGCTCTCTTCGGTGCGCGGACCGCTGCAATGGTGGCGATGAAAAAGAACGTCAAGTAAACCGGAATCCAGTTTAGCGGCAAGTCAATGTAGGGAGCCTGCTGTCATATTCAAGACTAGACGGCTTCAGCACCAGCCACTAGGATGTCACTTACAGGGTTTTGAAAAACTCACGCGGCAGTCGTCTCTGTGGAGGGTGGCGGACCGGCAAAGCTTAGTATGAAAGTGACATGTTGGTGGCACAGAGTTTAGAGAAAAAATTACGAGCAAATTTTCTTTCTCTTCAGAGTTGACGGTGGTCATCCCGAAGAAAGACACCCATACGCACATTCGGGAGATATGTATAATGCCTTTTTTATTTTGTCAGACTCTTTTGTGAATTGATTTTTTCTAATTTCTACTTATTGGTTTTTCAAACCTCTGTGCGGCTATTAACCCCCGTTTACGCTATTATAACGATAAAAGGTGTCACTTCCGCCAATCTGCATTTATGTGGAAATGCAGGGCGTTTACACGGTACTGGCTGTGGGGGAACACGGAGAAGAAGAAGAAGAAAAAAGAAAGGAAAGGCCGGGAGGTCAACCAGGTGTAGAGCCCGGTTTGCTACCTGCACTGGGGGAAGGGGCTCAGGGTAATAAAAAGGGGGGAGAAGAGGAAGAGATAGGAGTGGGAAAGCGCGCACTCTAGTCCCGTTTGGGGCACTATAGTCTTTCAAGCAAGTTCGTTTCACTCAGGAAACGTAAAAGGGCTTTCGCCGCTTCTGCGAGGTCGATGGTGAAAACTTAAAATAGTTTCCACCGTAAATGGTCGATTGTCCAATCGGCTCAGCGCGGTGGCAAGCACGCTCCTCTCCGACGAGTATTCGGGGCAGCGACACAGCACATGTTCTATAGTCTCTTCCGCCCCGCAGGCGTCACAGTGGGCGCTGCTGGCCATCCCGATGAGGAAGGAGTAGGCTTTCGTGAAGGTCACTCCCAACCACAGTCTACAAAGTAAAGTTGACTGGGGTCGAGACAGCCCATACGGAATACGGCGCTGAAGAAGGGGATCCTGAATATACAGTCGGGGATTCGAAAAGTCCAGTGTATTCCATTGCTGCATGGTAATCTTGCGTGCAAGGGAGCGAAGCGTCCTGGCGGCATCGGTTCTTGAAAGCGGAAGTAGAATGGTGCGGTCGCTCTCATGGCCTGTACGGGCAGCTTCATCCGCCAGCACGTTACCGATGACTCCGCAGTGACCTGGAAGCCACTGGAAAATTACGTCATGGCCGGCTGTGATGGCTTGATGGAATTTTTCTCTTATCTCTGAACTGGATGACGTTACTGAGCCATCTGTGTACACATTGTTTCCGGTCGTTGTACCGTTCATGCAGTAACAGCAGGCGTAAGCTGTTGAAGGGCCAATGATGACAAGTCGGCTTTTTTCGAATTCCCGGAACACTGAGACGAATCTCAGGTTGTGCCAGCACCACAACGGGGAGGTCGGTGTTGCCGCAGGGGCGTACCTTGAAGGATTTCAGCCCTGTGCGTTGTGATAATGGCTGAAAAAGTAGATCGTGGTCTACTTTGAGGAAGCTGCGCCAGATGGTGAGAAGGCAGCCTCGTGAGAGCCTGATGTATAGGCGTAGTGTTTCAGTAGCCACGTACGTTGCTATTGGGTGTTCCTGTGCGATGCAAATGGTGCCCACTGTTGATGCACAACGCGGCAAACCAAGACACGTGCGCAGAGCCTGCGCTTGGACGCTCTGTATTACCCGCAGGTTAGTGGTACAAGTGTTGGAAATTGCTGGCAAGCTGTAACGCAAGGCGCCTAAAAAAAGTGCGGAGTACAGTTGCAGCATTCCTCTTACCGATGTTCCCCACGTCTTTCGCAGCAAGAAATCTGAAATATCTAGAGGCAATGGTGGTAAGATTTCTTCTTAAGAAAGAAACATGTGCGCTCCAGGAAATGTCCTGTCGATGATTACACCAAGAAAGTTGTGATGCCTGGAGTAGGGAACCAACCTCCCATTGATCTTGATGGAATATCGAACACATGGCTTGCGGGTAAATGCAACCAGCGCGCACTTGTCACCCGAGATACTCAGGCCTTGTTGCCGCAGGTAAGATCGCGTTACATTGGCCGCCTTTTGAAGTCGTGCCCGTAGCTGTGGGTCGGTTGACCCCGAAGCCCAGAGGCAAATGTCGTCGGCATAAATGGAGACGCAGACATTCTTGGGAGAGCGTGCACAAGTCTGACGATCGCTAGGTTGAAAAAGCGTTGGACTTAGCACCGCACCTGAGGAATAACCACGTTGAACAAAGTGCTGTGATGTCGGGCCATCCTCCGTCATGACATAAAAAAGATCTTCCGGACACAGAAGCTTTCTATCCATCGGTAAACTCGCCACCAAGTCCGAAGTGCTCCAGGGCGTCTAGGAATAGCCTCATGAACGACGTTGTCATGGGGCGCCTTAACGTCAAGGAAGAGGGCTGCTGAAATGCGTTTGCGACTTTTTCTTGCTGTGCAACGTTACCAAGTCCACCACGCAGTCTATGGAGAACGCCCCGCCGAAAACCAGCCATAACTTCAGGGTATATATTGGTTATGTTCGAGGTGCCACTGCAGCCAGTGAGTATCATTCTTTCCATAAGCTTCAATAGGCAGCTGGCCAGGGCAATTGGACGGTATGATGGAAGGTCGAGCGGAGATTTGCCAGGCTTGAGTAAGGGAGCCAGACGGCTTACTTTCCACTCCGGTGGAATGATGCCATCCATCCACGCCTTGTTAAAGATTGTCCAAAAGCGTTTGACGTGCTTGAGGACCGAGGTGAAATAGTGTGGAGTAGGAGATTCATCGGGACCTGGGATGAGCTACGCCGGCAGGATGCCAGAGCCGCCTCTAACTCTTCCATGAGAGAAGAGCACGTCCATGCGTTGATCCGCGTGACGTGGGGACTTCACGGATCCTTGCAGATCGATAGCCATCAGTTCTAGAGGCAGTCTTCATGCAGAAATCTTCTGCGACTTCTATCTCCGGACGGTTTTCATATAGTGTCCAAAGCTTGAATGGGTAGGCGCTGCTGCACAGGTGTCGCCAGGCCACGCAATACTCTCCATATAGAAGACAAAGGCTTCCGAGGGTCGAGGGACTCGCAAAATGATTTCCAACGTTGTGCCTGAACCTGAGCGATGCGGCGCTGTATCTTCTTCTGTGTGCTTCTGGCTACCCTTAGGTCGTGTACAGCTTTTGTACGCCGGTACCGTCGCTCCGCTCGCCGTCGAATTGCCCGGAGGCGGTTCAAGTTCGGTATCGAACTCTGTCACTTTGGGCGGCATTGTGACAGTACGCGTGGAAGCCTGGGTTGCACGGCGATAGCAGTTCAAAGCATTGTGGAAAGGCCTCACAGCAGGCGTCCTCCATAAGGGATTCAAATTTCGTCCAGTCAGTATCGTTTGGACACGTGTGAGATATAGGGTGCCGGAATCCCTTAATTTTGATGTATGTTGGAATGTGATCACTGCCGCGGGTTTCAATGTCAGTAAACCATTGGAGATGTCCTGCGAATGGCCTTGAAGCCAAGGTCAGATCCAGGCAGCTCGCATAGGTCGGGTCCGCGGAGAAAATGTGGACTTCCATCATTCAGTACACAGAGCCCATATTCTGACGCGAATGATGCAAGTCCTTCGACCCCTGAGGTTCATCTTGGAGCTTCCCAAAGCGAACTCTACGCATTAATAGTGGCAGCCCCGAATCCGTACCAACCTGCTTACATAGACGCATACGCACACTTGACACAAGCCTCGGATCGACGAGTTCTAAATAGGGCCTGCGTTTTTGCGGCTTTGGAATTCCGGTTAACATGCTCTCTGGCTTGCTGAATCAGAAAGTTCATTTCCGCATTTCTCGTGCAACTGCCGTTTCTTTCGTAGATAGAGCAACATACATTGAAACAGGCATGAAGGGAACATAACAGCGATAAAGATAGACACCGTACATCCGCCCTGCTGGGGTTGATCCTAGAGTCTAATTGAACTCAACAGCAGTGATACCGCACATACACGAACAACGTTTACAACAGAATGAATTAACAACACAAAATCAATTAACGACGCCTGAGTATTTCCTGTGGTTACAACAATACACAACCGACCCGCAACGGTGGATCAGTGGCTCAGGCATTGTGCTGCTTAACCCTAGAACGCGGGTTTGGTCCCAGCAGCGGTGGCTGCTTTTCAGATGGCGGCAATAAGCGAAAACGCCCGTCTGTCGAGATTTGGGCGCACGTTAACGATACCTAGCAGGTTAAAATAATCCGAAGCCCACCACTATACCATGCGTTTCATAGCCCAGGTTAATCCTCGGCATGTCATCATCATCATCATCGTCGTCGTCGTCGTCGTCGTCGTCAGCCTGTCTACGCCCACTGCAGGGCAAAGGCCTCTCCCATAGATCTCCAATTACCCCGGTCCTGTGCTAACTGCAAACAATTTATCCCCGCAAACTTCTTGATCTCATCTGCCCATCTAACTTTCTGCCACCCCCTACCACGCTTGCCTTCTCTAGGGATCCACTCTGTTACCCTTAATGACCAACGGTTATCTTGACTTCGCATTACTTGCCCGGCCCTTCGCCGTGTAAATACCCGATAATCGATCACCCTCTTCGTTCATGCTAAAGTCGATGCTTTGCTTAGGCACACGTGAAGGACGAGCAACTTTAGACAACCGACATAATTTTGACCTTGACCTCTCTACGTTTCTCCTTCTGCTCTCATCGTTGCAAAACGTTGCCCTCCGCTTTTGTTTAGCTCCTACGGATGCGCAGTTCAACTAAGATCACAGCTTCACGAAATAACGTGACTCGAAGCTGTAAACTTTAGCACTGTGGGAAAACTAGACAACACTTCGTCTTCTTTCATGCTTCGCAATGCAGGGAGTTTTGTTCAGCGCTTTCCCATAACGGGCTGAAAAGTAGTTTCTCAGTCGTTGCCCCTCGTCGCACTGTGGTGTCCCGGGAAATGAAGACGTAGTTCGCGGCTGATGTCCACGGTACTGTCGTTCTTGCTGCGGACTATCACTCGACCTGCTGTTGCTCAATGCTATGAGAAATAAAGCTTCTGAGCATATCTGCTTAACTTGCACCATGGCGTCATCACCCGGGCACTCGTTATGGGCGGCGGAAATTATCCGCTGTCACTTCATTCACGGGCGCAAATATGCAGAAGCCGACATCTCTCTGTCTCAACGTATCTGCATTGGTTGTGTGTACGCGTACTGCGGTAGTTCGCTGCCACTTGCTTTCCTTTTCCGCCGATCCTATAAATACTTTGCGCCTGAAAGCGTGGAAGCACATCCTCGCTGTGTGCCATTTATGCAGCAACGAATGCCGGGACTTCTCGTTTACGCGCACTTCGAATGCTGCACCCCGGTTGGTTGATTGCCTTGCTTCCGTCTGGAGACAGGAGCTTTCCATCTCGCGCACTGAAACGTCGCCTTCATTGAGCTTCGCAACACTGCTTCCTGCGAATAGACTTAACTAACCCCTATTTCTCCTTTCCTCTCATTTAATCTTCCCGTCTCTGTGGTCGTTCGAAAATTGCATACTCGTCCCGGCATTGTATCCTCCAACAATTCTGGGTTCTGGACGTGGGTGGGAGACAAGAGGGGTTCCAGTATTCTTTGTTTAGTAACGTACTCCCTCCCTCCCTCCCTCCCTCCCTCCCTCCCTCCCTCCCTCCCTCTATCTCTTTCTTTCTCTCTCTGTCTCTATCACCCTCTATCTCTATCTCTCTATCTCTCACTCTGGCGTCTCCCTTTCATGCTAAAAAAATTGAACCATAAGCTAAAAATAAAAACCTACTCTTGTAAAAAATGCTTCTTGCAGGCACTACACGTAAGAATTGAGTCTTCTTACGGTCATAAAATGCAGCTCTCATTTTTTCTCAACCTCCAGGTATTAATTACCTTAGAAAGTTGCTTTTTTTGCGTCTAAGACCAGTGTTACCGAGGCCAGCACATTCGACAACGCTCGGAACCAGCGCGATAAACAAACTCTCCGATCAGCAAGCGTAGTAAATGGTGGTCTAATAAGGCCACCAGAATAAGGTGTTTCTATATATATTGCATACATGGCGCCTCAGGTCAAACAAAGAGAAAAGAGTATGCGCGGACGGCGATATATTTGTTTTTCACCCAGACTCTAGCCACCGAAACACGCTAAAGTGGATATTTGCCGGCAGCCGGTACTTTAGCCGGCAGTGATATTTTTCAGGCACTGTCTTCCGATTGGATGTTCAGGCTTGTGTTATTGTGACTGGTACGTCTGCCTTTGACAGGCGCAGAAACAGCCCTGGTAAACCTGGGGCACTGTTTGCGCCTCTGGTTTCTGATCTCGAATTAGAAGGTTCGATCCCGCCTCCTCCGATATTTTGTTTTTATTTTATTAGCTTTGTTCCTGTGATTGCCCTTGCATTATTCGCTGTTTATTCATTAAGAAACTCCTTTCATCTTGCGGCATTCCGTGATTTTTTTTTGTTTTTTCGAGACCTGCCTTTATGTGTTGAGTTGGGTTGGGTTGGGTTACGTTAGGTTAGGTTAGGTTAGGTTGGATAGCACAAACTTTGCAGGTTTGTTGGGTTGGGTTAGGTTAGGTGGGATTGTTCAGGTTAGATGCTTGCTTAAAATACATATGCCAATAAAGCATGCATGAGAAAACATTCATTAGCGCGGAAGAAGTAAAATACTGACTGCCGGCAAAAACTGTTGGCATATTGTTCAAATGTTCGCGACCGGCAAAATATTCAGTTTATTGTTTTTTGAACACATTCTTCACTAAATGCAATACAACCGGGACGATATCTGGGACAGATAATATTGCCCGCTGCCGGCGCAATATTCGGGAAAGGTAAAAGGCCGGCTGCTGGCACATTATCAGCGACCAATGAAATACCGGCTGCCGGCACAATATCCACACGAATTTTTTTTTCTATGATTCGCGGCCGGAAACCCATTCTACATTGCGCGTATAACTTTGCATACACAGTAAAAAAATCAGAAATAAACTAAATCACAACAAAAAAATCGTCCTTTGAGACGAGAAAAGACCGAAATACCCGACAGTCGCCGACTCGTTGCTAATTGTGGGAATAGGTGCTCGACAATGCGCAAGTAGAACGCGTACAGATCTTCGCCGCTTCCTCTAATGCGCAAAATGAGAAAGCCAGGGGAGGAACACTCGCCTCTTTCTGCCACTTCGGCCGCCGCGCCTTCAAATGTGCAAAACGTGCATGAGGCAGTCATCTCTATCGTCTACCGCCTGCGTCAATTTTGCCTGCGCCCATAACCGTGCTCTCTTTCTATACTTCTCTGCGTTCGACTGGAGGTAGATTTTCAGGGAACACGCATGCATAATAGAGTGGCTGACAGAAAACAAGGCCGTAGTCGGCCTTGCACCACTAAACACCAAACATAACCAGGAAAACAAACGAAAATTGAGACAACTGCTGTGTCGTTCTTACAGCAGTTTTGTCTTGCTGTTTCCACGACGTCGCACAAGACCAGATATTCGAGTTTCATCTGGTCATACTTGTAACTGGTAGCTGCATTCGTGTTATCGCCGCAAGGGCATTGACGAAATTAACACCGGAAGGCATTCCCGAAGCATTCATTTATACTAGTTGACTCGCTCACCTTTCTCGTTCGAATCTATAAAGCAGCCACGCACGTTCCAGGTTTTCATGCAATGTCCAAACCCAGCGCAAAGCAATATCTATTCGTGCCCAGCGTTCACGCGCACAAGAACAGTGCGTATAACGCTGCATGGTTTACAGCGCTAACAAAACCTCATTACCCTTCTACACATACATTCTTACCCATTGCACGAACAGTATTTTGTTTCGTGATACATACTGTACGTCGCAGAAACCTGTCTCTTTTTCCTTCGGTAAAAGAAACAACTGCATTTGGCCTTAATTATAACAATCGTGGGAGAATAAACCTAAAATTATTAACTTTGGCTGCGTATCTGCTTGCTTTAGTGCGAATGCCGTCGGACGAAGAGAGTATATTTAAAGGGTCCATGAAGACAAAATACAACTTGGTTAACTTGAAAGAGTTGGGATTCAGTACCTCACTCATCTCCATTCCGGCCACGAAAGACGTTTTTTAACCGATAAAAACGCAAGAAATACTTAAGAACTTTCAAATTTCGCGCCACAGTGACGTGTTATCGGCACGAGTGACGTCATATGGGCCATCACTAAAAACATTAGTTTCAGTGTGGTAACTGCAGGTTAGCATTCAAGTGATTCGATCAAACGGAACTAGCGGCCCCACTACAATCGTCCAGTCATGTGTCCTGGCGATTGATCGGTTCGGCCGCCGTCAATCGGCCAAACAAGATTCTGTGACGTCATAGAAAAGTTGCCGGAAACTGGCGAGCGAGTCACCACTCATCCACACGTTTTCTTTATTATATCTGTTATTTTTCCGAAGTTTGCAATGAAATCGGTATCATTGTTATCAGGACAGAGCAGTTTTTCTAATGAACCAAACTTGTATTTTGTCTTTATGGCTCCTTTCAGCACTTTCCGCGTACCACTCTCTCACCTTTCCTTTTCCCATACTCACCCTATTGCTGCCTCCCGCTCCTGCCATGATGAAGGTTGTTGTTGTTAAATCTTTTATTCAAAAAGGGAAGGCCGGAGGCCTTGGGGTGGGAGTTGGGAGGGGAGGATTCATGGCAATGGGGGCTTGTACACATCAATTCAATGTGCCCTTGTTTGCAATGCACGCGCACCATGGGTTGGTACAGCGCGCGTCTTTTATTTTTGTTTGTTGTTTTATGTACCGTTTCAAATAGCACGAGCCGATCCCTTTTTGCATTAGTGTTTACTTTTAAAGCGAAGCTTTCTATGTCTCAGTGATTTGTCCGTGACCGCCGAGAAAGCGCTGCAGGAAAGCCTACATTCTCTGACGATGATGATGACCGTAAAGGCGTCTCGATTAAGAAACGCTTCCCCTGGTCGGAATCGAACCTGGGTCCCTCGCGGTATGAAGCCGATGTCTATCCGATTCCAATATTGCGACACTTTTTTTGTTATTGCCTGCTTGGAACAAAACGTGCACTACAACTTTTGTACAGCAAAAGTAATCAACCGCACGACAAGCTCTGACACGTCCGTGCGTGTTAAAACTATTAGATGGTTAGCGGGTCGATCAATACATTCATTCACGTGCGAAATCGAATGCTGGAGTGTCAACGTCAAAGCCGCTGCGATCAAACGTCCAAAGTGCGCGAGTCAAAGACAAAGATCCATGAGTGAAAGTTCAAACTGAGACGACAACCAAGGAATTCCTCACGAGATAACTTCGCTTTCAACCATCATCGCCGTTACACGGAGGGGTGCCTGAATTTTTTCTCTTGCTCTCTCTTAGGCGCCGTTTTAACACATTTGTTTCGCATTTTTCTGCGCACAAAACCAACAATGCAACGTTTTATTCTTAATTAAAAGAAACGCAGGCACTCTAGGTAAAGAATTTACATTTGCCTTAAATATGCATCAGGTTTCCTTTCCGCTGAATAATGCGAATATGTGAAATGTCAGCAGTTTTAGTTGTTTAGAACGGTTGTGCCCATATCTTCTTCGTGTTCAAGCGTTGTTTAACTTTGGTCTGGTAGCTATGTCGAATGACAGACAACCAGAGAAACAGAACATTTTTAGTTAGCCCGTGAACCACTATTGCTTTTAACAAAATAAAGGAGCGGAATCAGCTTTAAACACACGTAGGAAACTACCCCCATGGTTCAACCGAACTCGTCAAGGCGAACCTGCGGCGACGGCAAAGACAACATCAAAAGTTAAAATACACGACGAAAACAAGTTGAACTTGAGTTAATAAATCTGAAAACTGCGGGTATTAGTACCGAGAGTGGTACGCTTTCGTAAGCCAATGCTACCATTTTCACTAAGTCATTCGTACTGTGCATATGACTGCTTGTTTATTGCTGCTTTTTGTACTGGAGCGCTGTTTCATCAGTCTGCTGGTAGCTTTTTTCTCGTATATATATCGCGTGGTGCATGCTGTTTAAACGACTGGAGGTCGAGGAGTATGCTTATGCCTCGTGTTGTTTATTTTTCTTGCTTGCTTCGGCAGGAAAAGAGTACCCCGTGCTGACAACGAGCAATAACATTCTTTTTTGCATTTGCAACGCGTTCGAGCAGACCCTTCGTGGCTACGGAGAATAATGGAATATACACTAAGCAGTGGCCAATGAAATCTGGTGTGTAATCTGGACCGAATCCTGTCACAAACATTCTTGCACACCTGTCTCTTCACCAAAACTTCGAACTACTACTGACCTTCACAGGACTACAACCTTCAAAATTATCATCAACAAGTCGAGTAACTTGTGACCTCATGAATATAGCACAAAACACGTAAGCTCGAACCATGAAATCTTTTTCGGTCATTTCCTACTTCCCTCCCTGTCCCTGCCCTTCCCCACCAGGGCATTCATGACCCCTCATAAATAAAGCTATTGTCTCTCCATATTTACATACAGTAAAGCCCGCTTATATCAACACGGATATATCGAACTATTGCCTATATCGAACCCTTGTATAATTCTGGTAAAAATTACATGCATTAAAACTTTGTATATCGAACGCGATTTTGCTCACAATGGATATATCGAACTCTCCCGCGCGGGATTTTCGCTCTCCTTAGGCATGCAGCAGGCTTTCCCCGCAATACATCGGTGCGCAGTGGTGGCGCGGGTGTTGCTTGCGACTCCCGCGCGAGCTCCGGAGCGTCCAAACCGGCCGTGGCAGAGTGGACCAGCTGTGTCCAGCTCCACGCATGCATGTAGTTGGAGCCGAAAGCGCCATATTGGGCGCTGCGGGCTGTGGTGTCACCGAACTTCAAGTCCGTGCCACTCGCTGCCCGCACTCGCTCGGTTCGGCTGGGTTCGCCGTTATCACTTGTATCCATGCTTGTCTCCGCTTTAACGAAGACGCCGAGGACTCCTAACCGCTTCCGAGCACGAGCGAAATCGTCGCTGGCCGTGGCCCTGCTATGGCGATACTGCAGTGCCATTGAGGGCAGCGGTCTTGTGCTTGTCGACTGTTTAGATACCGTGGAGCAGCAGTCACCAGCAACGCGTTGGGTTCCAAGAAGCAGGCTACACTCACGCAGTTTCTCCGCCCCAAAAAATAATGTTTTCTTTCCGAGAAAGTGTCGTATCAATAGTGAACTGCAGGGTGGTAAGACCTCAGCGTTAGCTCGTGACTTCCGTCAGCAAGATTGCTCTCATATATTTTTTTTTTTTGCTTCGCTTTCTATATCGAATTTTTGCCATATCGAACTATTTTACAATCCTCGCGCTCTTCGATATAAGCGGGCTTACTGTATTGCAAAAATATGAAGTTAAAATTCAATAAAAGAGGAGTGTGAGAGAGATCGATAACGCAGCGGATACTTTGCAGTCTCAAGAGTAATTTGTTGGGTCTGGGCTCGGATGGACGTACGAAGAACAACTGCCGGCTTTTAAAACGCTGCGCTATGGCTATAGCCTAAAGACACTCTATCGAACACAATATACGATTAAAATATGAAAAACAGCACGCAGGGATTTCCGAAGCGCGCTTGCAGTAGGCGAAACTGGCATTTTCTCCTTATAGGTGTCTACGTGGAATCACTCGATTGGTTACGCGCTAACGAACGTTTAGATTAGGTTGCTAATAGACACACCTTAGCATTTTAATATTGCGATCGTGTCTCATAGCTGTGATTGAAGCGCCACCATTCACGATATTCAACAAAACCAGTCTCGTCGCGCACTACGACGCTTTGTTTGCATTTTAAAACATGGAAATTGCAAATATAATGGGGTAGGACCGGACCGAAAATTGATCACTCTGGAGGAATATAACCACGGTGCGGAAAGGTCACTCGCTGAACGATGCTTGGTTCAAGAGTAAAGAGGTTTTGAAACACCGAGCGTCCAGAATGAGCCATCTTGAACGTTTTGTAAGCCAAGTTGAAAGCTCCCTATCCGGCGGCGTTGCACTGGTATTTTCTCTCGGAGAACGCCACCGGCCACAAGCTTCAAAAATATCTCACATCAATTCAGCTCCGTCCACATCACTGTCGCCTACTTAATATCCCGTGAAAAGAAGATCCAGCGTCTTGCCTCAATCTGAAGTACTTCTAGAGGAGCACAAGATGCGGGTTTATCGCGTGTGGTCGATGGCCTTCCCCAGAGGACGACAGCGGATGGAGAGCTTTCAACTCGGGTTACATTATGCCCAATAGCGCCTCATTTGGGGGTGCGTCTTGTGGGGCCGCTACTGATTAAATTTTTGTATGTAGTTTTCACTTCACGCAGCCTCTTTGCGGTTGCATTCCGAGTGGTGTATGATCACGTGGAAATGCTGGGGTAGACTGAATTGCTTCAAAAACCGAAAAAGGTCACTGAACTAGCCAAAAATAGAAGTGTTTTATTTTTGACTGAAAATAAAAGACACAGTTTTGGCTTTGCCAGAGTCCTTCTTTTCGTTATTGACCGTGTTTTTATCAAAAGCTATTCCGTCAAACACTTAAATAACATGGAGTGTTTCTGTCGGGACGAATTCTGTAAGCGCACTGCTGTTAAGACGCTTTGGGCGGAAGAATTTCTTGCTTTGTTTCCTGTATGTGGTACAGGCGCAGAAAGAAACACACAGCCCTCGTTCTTATTTGTTTTACTGCCCCTTGATCGAATTCTTTTGGGCATGTTGCAGAAGAGAGGTAATAGAAAAATGACGGATGGCACAAAAAGAATAGAAGCAAGCCAGAAAGAGAGAGAGGGGGGGGGGGGGGAGGAGAGAGCTCTTTAATATAAACTGGAGAGGTCAGCACTATCAGAGGCAGGGTTTTTACGCCAGGATTGGGGATGATTACTGGAATGTCGGGTTGAGTGTGGGAAATCGTAAAGACAATGGAGAGTGAGGAGTAAAAACAAGAGGGAAATATCAAAACGTACCAGCAATAATCCGAAGTAAAAACGATAAAGAGAAAGTTCAATAAAACAATACCGGAAATGGTGCCGAGGAAGTATTTATAAAGCAAAACCACCAAAAGAACCATATGTACATATGACAAGCGAGCGCGTATCGATATAGTCCTGCGTACAGTTTAAGGATTACAAATTTTTGTCTATTCCCGAAGTCCTAGCAGTTGACGCCAGTAATCTTTTCGTGTCTAAAACTGAATCAACGTTGTTGGCCCAGGTTCCAAAAAACGGACGCAACTGAAACCCACGCTCCACGTGGTACACGAGACAGGGAACTAGCCACTGTGGTTCGTGTCGCGGCTAATCGTGGGAAGATGCACAGTGCTCCGTAGTTCAGCTCAAAGCGCACGTCGAGTACGGTTGTAAATCCTCCACTCTATTCTGAACTTGGCGCTTCGGGTACAAGAAATGGCGAAGCGATACCGATGTATGCACTGCTTCAGGCCCTTTGTATATGCCCCGTGGAAAGCGAAGTTCGCGAAGAGAGTCAATAGCATGCAGAGGTGGGTATTCCTTGTACGTGGCGTTTTCACTAATACTCGTCATTCTACCAGGGACCTGACGGTCCCCAACATCGGCTGATGGTTTCAAAGAGTGTGGCGATGGTGATAGTCATAAAAGCGGTCACAATTATGCAGTTTCCAAGCTGATAATAAAACAAAGCTGTACTGTGTTACCAGAAACCGATGAAAGTATGTGAACAGGAAAGGATAAAGTTCGTGTGATACGCTTAAGCTAAACACAAGCCCTTTTGTTCGCATTTGGAGTAACGTTACTAGATCGCGTTGGGATATTAGCGCTTCTTTCGACTAAAGAATGTGTTCGTTTTTCGGGTGTAAACTTCGGTGTTATTTTTGTGACATGAGCCACATCACATAGCTTCATCGTAATTTCTGTGAACTAGGGATCAAATTACACAGCGTTTCGTAAGACCTTCCTGTTTATACGTCGCTGCTCGCTTGGCTAATTAGCGTAGAATTCACAAATGCGATAACAAGAAGACGGCCCAGAAGATATTGTGAAATATTCGTAAAATAATATAAATAATAATAATAAATAAATAAATAATAAATAAATAAATAAATAAATAGGCGAATGTGAATGTTCTAACAAGGAAATAAAACAAGCAATAATACTCAAGGTGAGTACGTTAAAATAAATGACAGAGTAAGTAAATTTGATATCAGGTCAGGGCGCTTCTTTTACGAGAGAATTATCCCGATATGGCGTCGCGTGCCACCTTTCAAAAACACATGTGATAAAATGCTTGGTAGTTAGAAAAGTGGCTACATCCTGAGCCTCAGATACCACCTTCCTTAGCACTTCACAAAAACGCGACTTTGTTCTCAGTTATCGAGTGTTTCAAACAGGATTCTTTCACATTGCCGACCTCCTTTTTTTCCTACAATTGACATTTAGAAAATCACTTGTGTTCCACTCGCGTCGTCTGCATCTTTGTCTGGGCACACTTTTAGCCTCAAAGAAACGGGGCTACTGCAATACTGCTTTTTTTTTTTTTGCAAGTAGTCGTATTACATTCTCCGAATGCGGAGGCCCCAATCAAGCTCCAAGGGTCCCTTGAACCGTCCGTTGGAGAATTGCGAAGGGCCGACGTGGAGCCAATTTAGCGGCCGTGCCTCATTCAAATTCAAATAAACTGCTTATCGCGCTACGACGGTGGTGCGCTGGCGATTGCGTTAACGGAGTGGCAGAAAGCTTTTTCAACGGAAGGAGCCGTCTGCTGGAACAATGGCCGGGGACGCCATTGGTGGGTCTGAAGAAAAACTAGTGCTGTTTAGTGTGGTTTAGGTGTAGAGTAGTGGCTAATGCTAGTGTAGTTAAGCAATGCGGGTATAAAAAAGTAGACATTTAGAGAGTTTACATTTCAAGAATGGCACGTTGGGCTACAGTGTTCGAAATTTGGATGTAACAAACCACGCAAAATACACGAGGACAAAAAAGGAGGAAGCTGACAGCAAAGAATCTTGTGACAGGGCTAGGCTAAATGTATTATTACCCTACCTTTCTTAATTAATTCGTAGAAAAGCATCAAAAAACAGGAGTAGCTACCGAAATACCGAGTTTCTCGCTGTTCATGGACGTATCTCTAAGTTTCTGCTGTAGTTGTTTCTTAGCTACTGACTTTACAAAGTGTAAGAATGCGTTTTGCAGCAAAATACGTCTCCTTTCCACATGGTAGCCATGGGGCGCACGCAATGACGTCTCTTTCTCGTTCCGAGCAAGTGTTGCCACGATTACTGTGAACGATTGAGTTTTTTTGGCCCATCTTGGGGACGCTAGGCGGTCTCACGAGGCACGCACACATGAACTCTAGGCATTTTCTTGGTTTTTTTTTTTGAACTGCCAGGCGGTCACCGCAATCTGGCCATTCTCCGTAAGTGGGTAGCTTGGCTTAACAAACGTGCGCAGGGGACGCCGGGCGATTGTCGTGAGGCACGCACACACGAGCGCTAGGGATTTCCTTCGCTTTTTTTAAACTGCCGGGTGGTCGTGGCGAGGCCCGCGCTCATGTGCGTGCGCCCGGCACGCACCTAAATTACGATTTGCTAAATAGCTTCGCTGTTCAAATGACCGATGCCGCAAAGAGAATTAAAGCAAACCGGAGAGAGAGAGAGAGAGAGAGAGAGAGAGAGAGAGAGAGAGAGAGAGAGAGAGAGAGAGAGAGAGAGAGAGAGAGAGAGAGCTCTAATGTTACTGGAGAGGTCCACCCTGCAAGCGGCAGGTCTTTCTATGCCAGACGGGGATGATTACTGGGATGTGGAGTGAGTGTGGAAGATTGTGAAGGAAAGAGGGCCAGAGAAACCGAGAATAAAATATCAGAACGACACGTAACATAATCCATAGTAAAAAACGATAAAGTGAAAGTTCAATAAAACAATAATGAAAACGGTTCCGAGGAAGCAGTTAGAAACCAACACCAACAAAAAGAAAAAAACATGTACTATTGATCACAGTGCTAAGGTGAACGGGAAGCGGTGCCAGCTATCACGTGCGCGAGGAGCACTGGCCATGTTTGGCGTGAATCGGGCTAACTTCGCACGGCAGCATGCGCAGTTCGTTGCAACGAGCGCTATGGAAGTCGTCGTGCAAGCTGCACCTTCGGAACGCTCGACAGGCTGGCTCCCGACGCACGGAATGACACGAGCGTTCACCGTGTCGGGACCGCAACTGTCGGTCAAATGACCATGTCACGTTTCGAACGGGTATCGATATAGCGGTCAAGCGCACAGGTTTGAGAATTAGCTCCGTTCACTTTGTCAAGATCACAGTCCCGCAGGAAACGCAGTAGATATTGTTCGGTCTAATATTGAGTCAAAATTATCTGTCCCAGGGAAACGCAAGAAAGTGACACATGATCATTATTGCCCAACCACGTGACACATCAGCACAGCGAAGTGACACGCTGTTGTTCGCAAGGCCGTGGAAATATCGAGGCAGTGGCAAAACGCGTAAATGCTCTGCAGTTGCAAGCACAGAGCACGTCGGGCACCGTGGTAAATCCTCCCAACGTATTCTGAAATTGCCGCTTCGGGTATAAGAAAGGGTCAAGCGATATAGATGCAGCACTCATTCAGGCCCTTTCTATAGGCGAGGGTGGAAAGCGGAATTCGCCTTGAATGTCTATAGCATGTAGAGGGGGATATTCCTCGCACGTAGCGTTTTCACTAACTCAGGGCACGGTAAGTGCTGACAGTGGCGTACCCAAGCCCCCGGCACGAACGCCCTCAATAACCAAGTATGTGAATGTGCCTGACAAGTAATAATCAAACAAATAAATGGACGAGTAAATAAAATATAAGTGGGTACATAGGTGAGTAAGTATAAAATACGTAACGAAATAAGTAAATTTCATATTAGATAAGAGCGTTTTTTTTTACGACAGAATTACCCTGATTAGACGCCGTGCCAACTTTCAAAAACACATGTGATAAAATACTTTTGTTGTCCAGAAAAGTGGCTAAATCCTGAGCCGAAGTTACCATCTTCTTAGAATTCCCCAAACAGGCGACTTTGTACTTAGTTTTCGAGTGTCTCAAAAAGGATTCTTTCATATTATCGAGCTTATCTTTTCCCCAGAATTGCCATTTAGAAAATCACTTGTGTCCCACTCGTGTCGTCTGCTTCTTTGTCCGGACACACTTCTACCCTCAAAGAAACGAGGGCACTGCAATGCTGCTTTTTTTTCTGCCACTGTCGAATTAGCATTCTACGAGTGCGGAGGCATAATCAAGCTCTAAGGGCCCTTGAACCATTCGTTGGAGAATTGTGAAGGGCCGGCGTGAAGCCAATTTCAGCGGCCGTGGCTCATTCAAATTGAAATAAACTGCTTATCACGCTACGATGGTGGTGCGCTGGCGATTCTGCTTATCCTAGTGGCAGAAAAGCTATTTCAACGAAAAGAGTCGTCTGCTGAAGCAAGTGCAGAGGACACCACTGGCGGTTCCGAAGAAAAACTGGTGCTGTTTAGTGGGGTTTAGGTGTAGAGTAGTGGCTAATGCTAGTGTAGTTAGCAATTTGGGGAATTGAAAAGTAGACAATTCGGGATATAGTTTACATTTGAAGAATGGGAAGTTGGGCTACTTTGTTGAAATTTAGGACGTAACAAACCACGCAAAATACACGAGGACAAAAAAGGAGGAACGTCGGCACATGTCGCGTAGTTTTTTACATCATGAGCTAAATTAGGGCAGTGAAGCTGACAGCAAAGAATCTTGTGACAGGGCTAGGCTAAATTACTACTGTTTTTAAATAATTCGAAGAAAAGCGCAAGGAAAGGTGTGTGGCTACGGAAATACCGAGTCTCTCGCTGTTCACTCCCTTATCTCTAAATTTTTGCAGTAGTTGTTGTTTAGCTACTGATTTTACAAAGGGTAAGACTGCGTTTCGCAGTAAAGTACGTCTCTTTTGCATATGGAAGTAAAAAAAAAAACCGATTGCTTTTTCATTGAGTTATTCGTAGTTTGTCTGTAACCCCTGATTTTTGGTACATTCACCACACAACACACGCAAAGGCTGTTGAAGGAAAGCGCTGCGGTTTTCGTACATTCACCTCAGGCTCCTTATATTGCTACAAGAGATGTCTTCCCAGCAAAGCGGTCGCGTATTTTAGTAAAGCCGACTCAAAGGAGGCTTGGTGAATGAAACTTCTTAGGGACCCATGGGTGTTTTATGAGCCGCGTGATATAAGGTCATAGTCTCTTCACATTTTCGTATGATTCCTATATATCCCCTAAATAAATTTCGTCCAGCCAAGCATTTCTTCTCAGCTCTGAAACCAACTGTTGAGGAGTTCGGTATTAACCGCCGTACATTGTGATCTTGAGGAATTAAAGGCCGTATATCCCTGCTGTTTTATGACAGCTTTGTTATACGGCGCCTGAAAAAAAAGGCTTCTCCTCGATGCACGTGTGGCTGGCTAGCAGGGAAGCCAACTTTTGAGCGGCTAAGTGCATGGCAAGGATGTTTAGTTTAAAAATTTTTCACAATTACCCCTGTGGAGTTTATCCAAATTCTTTTCTTTCTTGTCTGTTGTTGCAGTGCTCTGGACGGCACAGTTCAGGCATCAGCGCGATGCGTTGATGCCAGGCCGCGGCGCTCTTCACCCTGTGTCGCCTGCATTTTTGCGAAGGAATCCGCTGCTCATGCCACCGGGTCCCCCGGTGGCGACCAGTTCTGTACGGCAAGTACGCCTCGTGCAATTGACACATCGCGAAATAACGCTAAACATGGCTAGACCAGTCTAACCTTGGGCCTCACCCTCTGACGATTTTGAAGCTTGGTCAATCTTATCAGCTGAGGGGCCTGCGAGAGGTAATCTGTTAGGAGGATTGATATTTGTCCAGGAGTCACTGCTGTACAGGGTTATGAGTGCTTGCTGTTATCAAGCGGCTGGATTTTATCACTTGCTTGCGTTACCCTTTTAGCAGCAGATCTGTTGAAGGCCGGGCATTTTCGTCTGTTTGCTAAAGGTCGGCCATCACGAAGGAGTAGGAAAAAGTTCCCACACCCGCCGACCGCATCACAGAAACCAGCGCAGTGGTCTCGAAGGGGCGCGGGGTGTTCTTCCTCCCGCTAAAGGAGGGAGACGGAGCGAGCCTCCCGCCAATGACGTTTACCTCGCGATTTCTTTGCGCGAATCGTAGAACTTGCGCGGCGACGGCGCTGCTGTTCTCGGGCGAGCACTTATCGGCGTTTTTGACGAAAGAGAACCACAGCTCCGCTGTTTTAGCCGATTTCACATTTGGTGGAACTGGATTTTATTTTTAAAACACTTTTTTATCCCCCGGCGTATACTGCTTATTTACAAGTTTTTGAGGGCTATTTATTGTACGGCTTCTCCCGAAAGAGCCCAGTTCGGCTCACAGATTTGTGACTTAAACGTAATGTCCAGCAGGTGCCGGGGGTTTCGCCCTATCATCTCTAACCGCAGTACATTCTAATAGTTTACTGAAGCTATGTAATTGGGGAGCCAATGGCTCCAGTCTTGCTACATACGTTGGCGCTACCGCCAAGGAAATGAACCCATGACTTAGCTTCATCGGAAAGCACTGTATTTCTGAAGTGTGGTGGGTACGGCGGGACAACACAAACGCCGCGCATTATGCTGAGCTTCCTAGTTTAACTGAGAGATGGTGCCACATCCACGGCGTCCGGCTTAACAGTGCGGTCCGCTTGTGAGCATCCGTTCATCAGCGTTTTAAATTCCCTGACCACTGAAAAAAATTGTAGAATTTCAAGCTCAATTAGCTTGTATTTGCAGGTCCCCAGTGCACTTTGATTTTCTGTTGTTTTTATAAAGTTGATAAAAACAGCTTGCAAACTTTGATTCATTCGACGTGTTAGGCTGTCTATAACTCACTGCACCTCGCTACTGGGTAAACATGAATGAGCGTTTAAAGTGACGTCTTTCTAGCTGCCCACTTCCTAGTAGCTTTACGACGCACTTGGCAGAGGCTACCGTCGGTACGCTGACTGCATGCGAAGGCTTAGAGTGCTGAAGGAAGTGTAAATCGGGCCATCGCCGCATTCCCGACAAAAACGTAGAAAAAGCGTGTCGCCTTCATCGCAGCGTGGGGATAGGCGCCGCAAATTCTTGAAAAGTTGAATTTCAAGCTCAAGTTTGTATTTCACAGCACTTGGACGACTTGAGCCCAACTGAACTTTCCATGTTCCAATGATAAAACTAATTCCCCGAGTGTCTGACACTTCTCCCGAATGTTACACGGCCAGACTAAATTTGTGGCGCTTTCAAGTGACTCTATATTGTTCGCACAAAGACGGTGCTATTTTTATGCCGAATCTGGATGTATTTTTACGGCACCACATAATATGTGAAGGCAGTGCCGCCTACTTTCACCAATCAGAATGCCTGAGGCGCCATTACCTCACCTTTGAGTTTCTTAATTACCTGTCTTCGTTAAATTAAATGCCCCTTATGCTTAACATGTTTATCGCGCCATGGTTATCTTTTTACTGATTCAAGACTTGATACTTTTTTTCATTGGCTCATAAACTAAATCATCTAGTTCATTCAGGAGGCAATGTGAGATCGCTGGGCAAGTGTATATACGAAAAGTACCGAGGCGTACAAAGCCTTTTATCATTACTTTTGAAACAGCCTTAACTGAATGCACTTTACATTATACATGGCGTGTTACTGGTTCCGATATGGCAATACGTGCAGCCCACCGAAGTCGTAATCGTTTTAAGGGCCACATTCTAGAATTAGACAAAGACAGCCATTTATCACACCACGCTAAGTCAGTTTATAGAAAGTGACGCAAATGACTCGGCAGATTGCGCAAGGTAATTAATATGAGCTTAACCCTCAGTTTATTCCAGCTTGAAAATATTCAACCCCAAATACCTACGGTGCATCATCAGAAAGAAGTGCAGAATGGTCGAATTTCATTCCAGAGTACCGTTCTTGTGGCCTTAAGAGGTCCTCGAGTTTTTATGATTTTATAATAGTTAAATTTTATGACTATGACTACCTTTGAAGCATTGATAAATCACCGTGGATTCCAATTTTTATGCATAAGTAAAAAAATATATGGGTTGGTTCACGCACTAAACCTTATAGTTCGATGTATTTTGTTTTCCACATAGTGATCAAAACATGCTCTTTCTGATCGACCATCACATTGCCGCTGTAGCTGAATTTTTCGCACATAGTAACAGCCAAACGAATACACTGATCCTACCACCTTGGACTGTGACTGCTTGTCTTCTAAAAATATATTTGCACCACCAGGACACAAGCCATTCATTATTCTGCGATGGCAGCGTAATGTCAAGCAGCAGAGAGCCGTGTCATACTCTATTCTAAACCAGATCCTGTTTTTTGTTGTGTGACTGATCATCCTTATCGTTTTTTTTCTTACGAGTTAGGTTCTACGGCGGATATGATGGAGCACACACAATGGGTAAGACTGCTCAAAAGCGGGGCCTGAGCTAAGCCTAACTTGAAAGGATTAATATGCTTCGCGCATGCGACGAAGAGTTTAGAGGGCGTGTTCTGTTGCAAATAAATTAAGTATTGTCACGATGGCAGCCAGGCATTGCCGAATAGTTGATATTTAAATTGTAGAAATGTGAAAAGTATTACCTTTTACAATAAAAGAAACAAGGTTCTAAACTCCACTGTGTGTTTTTTTTTTGTTTTTTTTTTAGGTTTAACGGCAGTGCGTAAATATGGTAGACAGGGGAGGTTCTTACTTTTGGCATCGCCGTGAAGGAAGGGATTCACCGATTCCACTCTGCGTAAAGGCTATCTTTTCCATATACCGGTCTCTTGTAGCTTCTGAAAACGCATTTTTGAGGCTGATTCTACCAGTATCACCCTGAAATCGACCTCCTTTCCTTACGTCAGAATAAGAGGATGGCAGAAAAAGGGGCTTAGAAGGGAACTCGCATCTTCTGGGGAGGCTAGGGGGGAACGACAATGGGTCCGAACTATAATTCAGTTTTCATAGTCAGTGCCGCCTGGGCTTGGAGTGGGGAGGAAAGAGGGTGATATTTCATTATCTCGTGCTCTACTCCTTCTTTTGTACGGGAGCCAACTCGTTACTCTTGCGCTGTCATCCATCCTCCACGCATGGTCCTCTGAGGCTCTGGCTTTGCTGCCACCCTTGAATTACTGCAAAAAAAGACCCCTTTAGGGCAGAATCGGACGCCACGGGGTGTAGATGTTCGCATGACCTGCCCGAGGGTTTAGGGGTTGAAATCTATGGCACATGTAAAAAAAGGCCTCGTGAACATTTTAAAGCGAACCTTTCTATGTCTCACATGTGCTATGTCGGAAAAAATTTCCTGCGGGAAAGCCAATCTATACACTGTTTTTTTTTTTCAGAAAGGCCACATCATTCACACTGATGGGATGTCTTTACATGCATAACGTTCTGCAGGAAAGCAAAACGGCACGTCGATCACGTCACACACACCCTTAACCAATGGCTGAGCGAAACGAATAAACACATTCATAGACACAATCGCATACTAAACTGCGCTAAATAATAGCAAACAACCGGTTAGGTCAGCGTTTGTCGTGTATTTTACATTGGCTGATTGGGTTGTGGACTTTGCATTTGTATCGAAGAAAGCTTCTTTCTTCCAGAAATGGGCGTTTTCTTATGTAACCGAGCCATGAAGCTGCTGCTTTGAAAGAGCACAGCTGCCTTTCACCTGAGCTCATGTTTCCCCATAGGGTCAGGTATACCCATTCAGGTAAACAAAAAGCAAGAATACCAATTATTTACGGCCTTGTAAATATATCATAGAAATTCCGTTACCTTCCAGACACATCAAAACGCCCCTGATTATACATAGTTTGCCGGTAGAGAATTTTATTTTGGTCTTTCCCTTACAACAACATCACCGAAATTCCCGCATGTGGGCTTCACCACCAAGGTCCCACAACAACGAACCAGAAGATCCAAATGTGCGAATATAACGCTGCCCAACTTGTGGTTTGAGTAAAATGTGGAATCTGTTCAGGGCGTGTTGCGCGCTGCTGTTTTCTGCGCATAGTCCATTTTTCGCCCTTACATCTTAAGAAGCGCCGAAAAAGGTCTAGTCAATAAAAACGTTCCTTTGTAACTTTGTTTGAATTATCCAACCGCAAAGGTGACTGCGTAAGGTATGTGAAGACGTTTTCGTCCGACTGCTGTTTTCAAAAGTGCCCCCCACTCCTCGGCTAATGATGGCCACTTTCAATTTTTGGTACGCGGAAGTAGAGTGATCTAGCAGAAGTATCTGCGTGTACAGTCGAAAGCAAAAGTCTGAATTCCACTTCCGGAACCACTTGGTCTTTCTGCAGAAGAAGCGCGCCGGGAAAACCAACAGGCGTACAGCCAAGAAATGCAGGGAAGCGGGCGTACAGCTACGGAGGGCCAAACTCATGTGGTGCCGATGGGCTGCCCTTTAAATTCCGTTGACTCAAGAGCCCTGGCTGGCGTGGGATCAAGACTTTTGCTCACGACAGACACTTTCACCCGCAATATAATACCAACCAGACCGTGTAACCTACTCTGTCACCTACCGTGTCATACTTCTTGTATTTTCATCAAAAAACATGTCATGGCACTGCGCCAAGAGCTATTCGGTAAATCCTCTAGCAGAACAATTTGCTTTCATATTGCTGTCGTCTGCTGCCTGTCGTCTGCTCTTAAACTTGATCATCCGCTACGCAAACGTACCGTGGCCAAATCTACAGGCCCCTCATTTCATTCGAAATCGGTCGCCATTAGCATTTTCTTACCGTGCGCGAAGAATCTCTTGCTTGCCATCACTCACATCTGTTTCCATGTTTATACTAAAAGGCAATCCGCTCACATCTCTTCAATGCTTGCATACCACTGTTCCATATCCGGGAATGCAGCTATACGCGCGTGTGGACCAGCCAGAGTACAAAAAAAAGTCGTGTTGCGTGTTCTACAATAATTCAAAATCGCGTCGCGCAAAACCAAGCTTTGGTCGACTCTAATAGGCCCCGCACTTAAGTCTAAACACCTGACTTAACGCGTGAATTTGAAGGGAAATTGGCTCGACGACTAGGTGAATTTTTCTGCTTCCTGAGACGTCTTCATCCTTCTTTTGTGGCAGGAGGTGGCATGTTCATTATTCTGTGTGGGCGCCAGGTGGCGTTCCCTGAACGACCTCCTGTTTTTTTTTGTTTTTGCTAACCGTCTGCCGTCTGCTCTGTGTCGGCTTTTTTAGCTTTCTGCTTTTTCTAGCTAACATAGGAACTAACAGAATAAAAAAGTAGCAACAAAACAATAACACGCGAGCATATATCCGGCTTTAAGGCGGCGGTTTCGCATAAATTATTATGGGGCGAATCATGGCGTTGCGTGCGCTGGGTATCAATCGCCCCGAATACTGCTCTTGAACCCACCGCGCAGAGCGTTCTTTTTGGCGAGGAACGGGTCCTGCGTCGCACTTGCAAATTTATGCGGAAAACATCAGCACTTGAATTGTTCGAGCGTTATTTTCTCTGGGTATTTTACCTTGCTTCTTTTGAGAAGGCTCATCCTTTTTCAAATGATCCGAAGTTTCTTCCAGCATACACCAATGATGAATGTTGGGGTAAACAGCCAAATGGCCTTATACCCATTGGACCACAGATATCCGTAGGAAGTCCGTTTTACAGCCGAACGTCCAAGTCCCGCGCTCGACGTCTGGTGGACGTACTTCGGATGTATTTTTCTGGGAAACGTGAACGCCCGTTCAATTTGGTCCGACGGACGTCCGAGCTACGTTTGTGCATGGGCGTTTACTATGGTCCCATCAATAACGTCCGCTGGACGCCCATCGTACGTCTGTATGGTTGAAGCAATATTCCTCGATCATGTTTGTAACTTATCGTAATTAGCATCGCGTTAATTATGTTATCTATATTCTTGCTGCCTACAGCGGGAGGCAAACAATTCATAAGCTCAGAAACAATTGCAATAGTTGTAACCCTCGCCTTTCTGGCTCGCGCACAACTAACTCGTTGCGGGCTGAACGAATTCAAAAAAAGAACGACAGCAGATCTCGTAAAGTTTTATAAAAACAGTTGGGTTGATATACAATGTTGTATTGTTTGATTTGCTACTAATTAGGCTAAAAAGTATTTTTTTTTCGACTAAAATTTTTTTTTTTTTTTGCGATGCAAAGCCAACACTGGTCAAGACACGCCAAGCCGTACAGCCATAGCCATTCGCTTTTGTGTGCGACCATCGCCTCCTTTAATTAGTTAAAGGAGGCGATGGTGCGAGAATCCATAGTGTGCGAGGCCAATGCTACTTTTTCTAGTTTCGGTTCTATTATTGCGCGCCTAGAGGCAGTGGCGCTGGGGAAACACTCCTCCTCTTATTTTTTTTTTCTCCGCTTCTCTCCGGCGCGACTGGGGGCGCGCATGCGCGATAACGGTCACCGGCGCTGCTTGCGCACGGCGAGCAGCGAGGCCGACGCGCGTCTCATGTAGTGGGCGATTTCTCGTATCAGAGCCCTCGGACATTACGGTGCTGCAAAAGGGACGCCAAGAACACCAGGGTGAATCGTAACGCGAAGACTCTTTGAGTGCTGTTGGCCAAAGGTGAGAACGTCGTTCGTGTGCCGTACGTGAAGCTGAGCTGAACGATAGGACTTGTGTCGTGCGTGTGCTGTGCTTGGAGACAGACAACCTTGTCTGTGTTGTATCGGTCATCGGTGTTTCTCGCCGCACGTCGCGTTCGCGCACGTAACGCGAATAAAGTGTTCAAGTGATATTCGAGCTGGCTTGTTACTGCTCAAGCGGCGCGGCTTCGTGCCGTCGGACCGAGGCTTTCCCGTTGGAGGTGGCGGCGGCGGTTGCCGGGTGGGAAGGGGGGACACGGGGAGGGGGAAGGAATCCAACCGGCATGAGAGGGGAGAGCATTACCTTTCCCCCACGCAAGCTGCGCGCCCTCGCATTGTTGCCATGGCAGTTATAACGCCTTCAAGGCCAACATGGCGGTGGCGTTGCTAGGGCAACAACAACACAGTAATGTTTCCCCAGGCTCACCAGGGAGAATATGCCGCATGAGTCGCAATTAGCCCGGACGCTGTGTTGAAGGCTAAAGCCCCAACCACATGGAGCGATTTTGCGAGCGACTTGGGGCGCGACGCGACTAGCGACGAACTACTTTTCGCCGCGGACCAAGTCGCTCATCGAATCGCTCGGTTCTGGGTCGCCAGAAACAGTCGCTCGCCTCCCGGAAGTGGCCTCAGCGACTAGCCAATAGGAGAGCCCCTACGTAAGCACGCAACCTCCGGTTTTGGAAGAGAACTGGGGGAAGATTTTGCAAATCCACGCAGACGACGTTTGCGGTGCAGCGGCAAAGAAAGCTTTGCGTGGCAAAGCTTGTGTACACGCTGAAGCAGAAGCAAGAAGGCTCCCGCTCACACTGGGTGAGACCCGTGTGGGAAAAACGACGTCAAGAAAGCGAATTCTTCACGGCGTTCATGTTGGAGCCGAGAAACGAGGCGCAGAAGGAAAAGCGTGCGCTATCGCTAACCCAAACCAGTTTTAGAGATGCGATGAAGTGCAAAAAGCAAGGTAGAAAGGCGTAATACTTTTCAGTCATGCTTTTTATGACAAATGAACAAAAAAAATGTTTGCCAACATCCAGCGTACCAAGCGCGTTACTATGCGCAGTGCGGAAACATTGAAATCGCCATCCTCAGTCGCATGCTCAGTCGCTCGAGCCGTCGCTGTCATGTGGTTGCCTCGGCGAGCGACTTCGGTTCGGCGACTGCGGATCCTAGTCGCGTCGCTCGTCGCGTCGCTGGAAAAATCGCTCCATGTGGTTAGCGCTTAAAGGGGTCCTGAAATGCCTTCCGCCGATGCATGGATGTACATGTAACCAAATAAAGCAATGTATTAGCAATCTCCTCCTGCAAGAATTTTGTTAAAGCGATGAGTATTAGCTGAGAAATCGTAAATCGAAAACCGCGCATTATCGTCGCGCCGTATTTCCTCCTCCTTTCAACTGTTTCTTCTCTGTTGGCCTCCCCTCCCATGATGCTTCGCTCCTCAGCGGTGACTTACTTCCGCTATTGCGCTCCCACAGACTGCCGTCTGCTACGGGCCAGCTCTTTCGGCTTTTTCATCTTTGTTGACACCATGGATACTCCTCTAAAGGCTGGAAAAGCGAACGAAAGACCTGGCCGCATGTGTGCGGCCTGGCCTTCCCCTTTCGCGGTGTACGTAGCTGCAGTTGGTATCGGCGGCGAACTCGCAGCCGCGCAGGGAGAATAGTGCGCTCGTTCCCTTTGGTGCACCGCGCACTGTTTATCCAAAAAGCGCGGTCTCAGATGTGGGCCCGCTGGTGCCGGGTCTTATTTTGCGGCGGTTGTAATTCCTACTACCGGCGGCATGTGAAAAAAAGACATTTTAAACCGACACAGAACCCGTGCACAAAACGCGCCGGATCGGATTGCTTTATCAGTGGCGATGAACGGGAAGGCGCAGAGCAAACCAACGCCGCACTCGAGCAGCGAGCATCCGTGTTCTGCCAAGCTGCACCCGTGTGTTGCATTCAATACTGATGGGAAAGCGTTGTTTGAACTTGTTTTGATAGTTGTAAAATGTCCAGGCACTCCGGCACTCCGCTAGCAGATCAGCCGCCGAGTCATTTCGGAAAACATTTAACAGATGGCGCCGTATGCCTTAGCATGTCGCAACGCAAAACTGATGAGACGTTCTACTAAAACTCCCTCGCGATGTTTACGTAGCGGGACGCAAAAATTTAGCGTTTAGCGTATGCAAAGGCACAAACGCTGTACTAAAACTCTCTATTAGCAGCAAAATATCGTGCGTACGTGAGGCTGCTTGCGTTTACAAAGCTGCACGCCGAGCGCTTACGTTTCAAACCTAGTGACATCGTTTAAATACACTCGCAAGCACAGTGTAACGTAGTCACATATCAACCGTATGCTCAGGCGACAAGCAAGAGCTTATTTTATGTGGGACGGAGATTGCGCATAAAGGCCCGTTCGCACTTGCGACGAAAGCGATGGGAATTTCGTCGCTTTGTCGCGCGACGATCGTGTTTGTCGAACTGTCGGGAGAAATTTTCGTCGCGCGACAGAATTCTCGTCGCTTTCGCTCGCTTTCGTCGCAAGCGGGATGGAAAGTTCTGCCCCTGCCGTCTGCTACGCAGCGCGGAGGCAACCGCGCGATCTGCTCGGGCCGGACGAACGCGCACACTCCCGCACGGCAGCGCCCCAAGCGGCAGCCGGCCGCGTACATCGCTCCCGGCGCCCGCCTGGGGCCCGCCCTCGGCACACTAGCAACACTAGCCAGTATATTTCAGGCACAATAATGGAGGAAAGATCTTTTGCTTCCGATGAACCAAGTTCTTTGCCCCTGTGTTTTTAAATACGTGAAGTGGTTAGCACGTCGCCCTCACACAGCTCTGTATCGTCGTAGCATCGCTGACTGTCCGAACGAAGCTTGCAGCTAAGCCAATGCAGCGACCGAAGCTGTGTGTGTGTGTGCATCGCCTCCTATGTGTAGCGTTCGTTTCGCGATGAAATGCGACGTTGTACTTCTGCGGGTGGATAGTGCTTCCCATGGTCTGGATTATCTTTCTCGAACGACGAACGACTCAACCTCGCATGGGGTATGTGTAGTGTGCCTGGCTAAAAGCCTTCTCGCTTGCGTGCCAGAGTTCAGTGACTTGCTGTTCGTCCCCGCAAACAAGGCGCGAGGTGAGTGCCGAATTTACGACGGGCAGGAGGAAGCAACCGATCGTCTGTCAATCGCGATTCAGACTTGCAACGCATGTTGTGACGTTGTGTTCGTTCGAAACGCATCTCTGGTTTGTTTTGAAGTTGAATAAAATGTATCCGTCAAACCCGGGCATTCGGCTCAGGGCGTTCTCTGCGATTGCACGAAAGAAGTGCCACGGGGCTTCAACGCTTTCTTTAGGGAAGGTACTCAGGTAAGAGAATATCTATGTCGTGTTATGACCGTGTTGCATTCAATACGAACGGTTAAGCGTTTGTTTACACTTGTTTCGTTTGTGTAAAATGTCCAAGCACTCCACTCCGCTGGCAGATCAGCCGGCGAGCCGACGCTGAGCAGACGACTCATCTTTTGCCGGAAGTGCGTGAAAAAGCCGCCCAATAGCAGGATGTCTAGCTCATGACGAACATCTGGGAATCGATGATGTAGACATGTGAAGATGGCGGCGTCCAAAAACACGAAGGGAAGGGTGAGAAAAAAGCGACAAACTTTGCAACAAAAGTGTGAGCTTTCCGCTGGGCGTAAAAGAGTAATACTTGGCACAGCTGACGTTGACGACCCAATCTAACGATTGCGCTAGTTCATTTAGTGTGCTCAAAATGCCTTTAGGGCCCCTTTAAGAGTCCGCCTCTTCGAACGAACTTCGATTATCTTAGAGAAAGAAACCCTGCTGCTTTCTTCTAGACATCTTTTTGCGTCCTCAACGAAAGGTAAGACATTTTTATAAGTGCCGGTGAGTGGGGAGAGGGCGAGGAAATCGTCTTTAGCTTTCCGTGTACTGCAAACGCCGTACCAGCCGTACGTTGTGCCGAAGTTAGGCATGACTGGATTAAAGCGTTTTGAATGACAGTGTAAAAAACGTGCTCAGGGAATCACCTTTTCTTCGCAAACATAGGCGCTTAAAGCTATCAGCAGTACGTGCACGTACTCTCGTTGAAAGAAAGTCGTTGAGCATGCCCGCGTTCGCATTCAGCCCGGCGCTACCTACGACGGGGTGTGCGCAGTGGCTACTTTTACGTTCACTCAGGTTTACGGAAAGGGTTGTAACATTTTTACTTTGTGAGCTCGTTGCGGAGATGCGTTATGCATTGGCCTTGAGGGGAAATGTAGGCAGGGTGTAAAGAAACGTGTAAGAAGCCGTACGGTGAGTTATAGGTATGGGGGTGATTTCACGCCCCCAGAGGGGACGCGGCCGTATAGTGTTTACGCCGAGGTCCCCTTTAGTGTGGCTCATGCCGGCGAACGCGGTGAAGTAAACCGTCACGCGTCAGCAAAATGCGTTTAAAACGCATTTTGCTGACGCGAGCATGGAGCGTGTACTAACATATTTGCCGTGCTTGCTTATGCACTTGTAGACGCACGTATCAATGCCCGCCGCGGTGTCTCAGTGGCTAAGCCGTAGTGCTGCTGACCCCAAAGGGGAAAGGTTCAATTTTCGGCCGCGGCGGCCGCTTTTCTGATGGAGGCGAAAAGGGGAAAACGCCAGTATGTACGACATTTAGCCGCACGTTAAAGATAACCAGGTGGTCAAAATTCATCCGGCGCCCTCCACTACGGCGCCACCCTCATATTGATAGACGCCGTCAAAGCGCGTAGGTGAAAAGCATGCATCGTACCCAAACGAAACCCCACTGACTCTACGAATCTTGGATTGGGCTACTTGGTGATTAAAAATATTGAAAAAGAGGGGGGGGGGGAGGGGGGGAATTTTCCCTGGCCAATCGGGGTTTTTCGGTGCGCAAAGTTACGTCCCTCCGCAGCTGCCAGTCACCGTGTGAATGTATTGTGTATAAAGCCCATTCCACTTGCGACAGGAGCAACAAAAGTGGTGCTGATTTCTTTTCTTGTTGCTGTACGAAAATTGCTCCGAATCTGCATTAGCTGTAGATTAGCCCCAAAACAAAATAGTCCAAAAGCAGGCTAAAATTCTTTTTGTGTGTCAAATTTTGTAGCCATTATAGGACTAAATAAACCATGAAGTTTGAATTTACATGTATTTGACTTCTTCTGTCGGGTAGCTCCAAGAAGAAACCTGTAATTGTTGCTTTTGGTTTTGCAGGGGGAGGGATTTTGGGGAAAGTTTGAGCCAAGATGTTCCTGGCATGAAGCGTGATGGGCACATGAAAGGTTGTACTTACATTGGAGGTTATAAAGCTTAAATAAAAAAATTCAAGCTTTGCGCTTTGTTCATCTGTTTTGCATGCCATATTTGCAAACCAATTTTAATCTATTTCATTCAGTATATTTGTTTTAGCAGCCTGCTTAACTGTTCAATACTTCACTTTTCAAGCTAACTTTGTTCTTTAGCGTGCATTGCTGGAAGTTTGTCTTAGCAGTTTAATGGAAATATCCCAACAATACTCGTATAGATTCATAAAGCTTAAAAATTTTAGGTTTCAGTTTTCTTGTAAACTTGAGAACCTGTACTTGCTGTAAATTTCAGTGCTTTATTGATAACATGCCTTGAAGTACTCCAGCCTTTTAAGTACTCCAGATAACATGCCTTGAAGACTACTCCAGCTTTAAGAATACTGATACAAAAGCCCCTTCTGTAGCTTGTTTTGGCAAAACCCTAATTATAAATGCTTGTACCACACAATATGTGGACTCACAATTCACACCCTATTCATATTTTTCTTGGCAAGAGTGGGAGCAGGGATGCTTGCAGTAGCATATTAGCGTGGAAAGTTGTGAGCTTATTGTCGTAACCGCTTTTCAATACGGGAAACCGTGTACACTGCGGGCTGTCATGTTGAAGCATCCTGTTCAACGATGGTAACTGCCTACTACAACTTATTTATAATTTTTAAAGTTGACACAACAGCCCGCAGTGTATGCATAGTCCTTATTGAAAAGTGGGGACGATAAGCTTGCAACATTTCACTGTATTATGCTTCTGTAACATCACTGTTCGCACTCTTGGCAAGAGAAATATGAATAGGTTGTGGAGTTGTCTGACCCCAGAGTGCATGGGGGAAGCATTTATAATTAGGGCTGTGCCAAAACAAGCTACAGAGGAGGCTTTTGTATCAAGTATTCGTAAAGCTGGAGTGGTGCTTCAAGGCATGTTATCAACAAAGCACTGAGGTTTACAGCGAGTACAGGTTCTCCCGATTCGAAAAATTTAGGACTAGAAGCGGACGTCCGGTGGACATCCAATACCCGCATTTTGTTATCCCCTGGACGTCCCCTGTACATTTCGGTTTGGAAATGTCCAATTTTGAACATCCGCCGGATGTCGGAAAATCCGGCTGGGACGTCTGTCGGACGTTCGTAGGATGACCAATTCCTTTGCATCGGACCATCCCACGGACGTCTGTAAAACGTCCGCTGGCTCTCTGCGGATGTCTGACGGACGTCCAAATGTCCGACAACGGATGTCCAACGGATGTTCGATGGACGTCTGTGGTCCACTGGGTAAGAGAAAAAATTTAAGAAAGAATTGGAAGTTATTTTTTTATTGTTTGGTGTCAGTGGACAGTCATTCCCTAGTGCCCCTGTATTTTGTATATTTTAAATTATGTGTACATTCCATTTCGAGTACCAAATATTTAACGCACTATTTTGTATCGTTATATATGGTATACCATATATTTTCGGGACACCCTAAAGGTTACAAGGTATTCCCGACCCAAAAAACTACAGGGCATAAAATCAAATTAAAGTTCTTTTCGACATTGCTTACAATACTGCGATCTCCCTGTAAGAGAGCTGTAGCAACAGCTTGACGAAAGATTAGTGTGGTAATAGTGTAGCCCATCGGGATGAAGAAGTATTTCTGTTATTTTTAACATGCCCAGCGCAGCTGTCATACCAACTTTAAGTATTTTATACCTGGACTTGTGCCAAAATTGTGAAAAAGCAAGCAAGTATATCTGTGATAATTTACCCGGTCAATAAAACAAATCAGCATTTATTTTTTACTTTCATGTGCGGCTGTTTTCAAAATAGATTCTCGGGCTTTTATGTCTGCTTGAGCACTTTGAAGTCGAAAGTCTGGGGACACTTAGCAAAGTATTTGCTGCTACACTGTATTTCCTTCTGTTTTTTTTTTCACTTTGCTCAATCCGCCTTTTGAATCGAATTACTTCGACCGAACTGCTATACCGTGTTTGCGTCTCTTCCTTCACTTATGTTTCTTCGTCTAATGGCGTGAATTACGCCAGCAAGACTGGCACACGGCATAAGCAGAGTTACTTTGATATAGGAGTTGCGAAACTCCCCATAGGCCCCATGTATCAAAAAGTGGGCCTACGATTGGTCCACTGATTTGGATCTTGTTTTACAGTGGCGCCATCTTTTGGTGACAAAATAAACTATACAACTTGCTTCGCCACTCGACGACCTGGGCGAAAAATGGTATTTGAGTGCTTACGTAAATTTGTTATGCCAAAGGAGCCCAATGTGTTGAACCATGCAAGCGTTTATATACATACGGAGCAAAAGTAGTAAAAAGAAATGCGACCATGGGGTCAACCGCCGCTTACGCACGGTCGTCTGCTGCGCGTCCTCTTCGGTCTTCTGGAGGCAAAAAAATAACTCAATCGCTTCGATGGCTTTATGCCACCTAAACTGATTATTTAGAGCCGCTTGATCGGCTACTGGATTATTTTTGGCATACAATGAGCTGTAGGCCAAACGATAACTCCAAATTTGGTACTTCAGTTCGGACCTATGTTGTGCCGGAGTCAAGCGCCAATTGGTCGAGGCAGATGCGCGGACGCAGAAACAATCACTACCTAAAAACCGGAGTTAAGATAGCAATGAAAGCACAAAAGAAAGCACAAAAGAAAGCACAAAAATAAAAAATATTCACTTTGACACAAAATTTAACCTTAAATTGTCAGTTCGAATACTTATTTTGTTTTTTGGGCAGTGCATTCGGCGGCCGCAGTGGCGCCACGCTACGCACGATCCAAAGCAGGGGGGGGTCCAGGCGCGGGCCGTTTTTTAAGTACTTTATAAGCGACCCCGAACCTTCCGCCGTCCGCAGTGCGCTCCTCTCTCCCCTAGCAACGGCGCGAGGAGCGGAGGGGAGCGTCTGTAGCAACGGCGCAGCGACGTCACACCCCACGTGACTGCGCGCGCTCCGCCCTCCCGCGCCGTGGCTGCGCGCGCCCGCACCGGCTCCGCACCGCTCCTCGCGCCGTGACGTCACAACTCCACGTGACCGCGCGCTGGCGCCTTTGCGTCTGCTCCCCTCCCCCTCGCGCCGTGACATCACGTGCTCTGCAGCTGGCGCGCCTCTCCCCCCGCTAGGTTTGCACTCATCCTCGGCGCGTGCCTCTCCCCCTCGCGTGACATCTCCCCCTCGCCGGTACTGCGCCTTCGCGCGCGTCTCTCCCGCCGTCCGCGCTCCCCCTCTCCCCTAGCAACGGCGCGGAGGAGGAGAGAGAGCGTGCGTAGCAACGGTCTCGGCGTAGCAACGGTCTCCTGCTCGGCTTAGCTGCGGGCGGCGCGCCGCTGTGCCGGTTCGCTTCGCGTTCCGTCCGCGTGAGGGCGCTCGCTCGTCGGCTCCGCATTCCGACGCTCGAGGGCGCTTTCCCAAGCATTTCCCAAGTGAGAGGTACGTAACGTGCGAATGCCAAAGACTTTAACATAGCGCCCCTCCGGATCAAATCGGGTAACTTCGGGCAAACTCGGGCATTCGACTTTGCCATCTTCCCTCTTACTTGGGAAATGCTTGACTTTTTAAATGCATAGCATTTTAGTAACTCACAATATCACGCGGCGTTGGCGTGCCTTGTCGTAGTCCGCAGGGCGCGCCTTGTCGTAGTCCTCAGCCAGGCCACTACACTATAAAAGAAATAACAGTCTCCGGCGCCCGGTTTCGATCCCATGACGCGCGGGCGGAACACAAGGTGCCCGGCCACTACCGACTGAGCCACGAAACCGACACAGATTTCGATGCACCGAATGCGCCTTATATCCTTCACTCATTTCTGGTTTGTTTCGAAAGCGCCACAAGTTGTCCCGCGCCTCCGGAAGATGGCGACACGGGTCCCGCGATCGAGAGATACGACTTGCCGGCGCACCCCCTCGGAAATGCTGTGGATTTGATCGTGCCCCTCTCGAGGGGGATGTCTTTTTTTATGCAGGAAAGCTAGAGAGAACCTGTTTTGATGCGGATTTTCGCAACTGCCTACATCGAAGAGCTCTGGGCATAAGTTCCCTATAATCAGTGTCCTGCGGGGCTGGTATGCACCTGTTCTACTCATGTGCCATGACGTTCAGATGTCACGCCGCAGGAACTATTCTACAACTTTTACGTTTCTAATTTATAGATGCGTGAACTTTGTTGAAGCGGCCCGCATTACCCTATCAAGCTGCAAGATTCCTGGTCAATCCTCCAAGTGGGTTATGTCAACAAAGAAAGGAACAACAGCGACCAATTTTTATTCAACCGCTAAGCAGCGCATTTACGGCAGCCCTGCGATTATAACATGTGCCACAAACCTTTTATTCTTAACACATGGTGCTAATTCCTAAACTGCCGATTCAGAAAAGCTAAGGTCTGTAAGGGCTTCTCGACCAATCTCTCTCTGCAACGCTGACTACAAAATACTTGCAAAAATTTTGTCTAGGCACCTTCAATTTTACTCACTAGTTTAGTGGGGTCTTGCGGTATTCGGAGCAGGAGTATTCAAACAAATATTCATATTGTTAGTTCCGTCTTGGAGTGCCTGTCTGATTCGGTGGACCAGGTAGCCGTAATACAAATTGACCTTGCAAAAGCTTTTCACCAGGTCACAAGATTTCTTATTCGCACTCTTGGCAGCAGTCAACTTAGGAGATGTGTTGTATAAGGGCATCAAGCTTTGCTATAATCAGTGCACTACAAGGATTATCTTCAATCGTATTCTGTCTAAGCCAATTGCGATCAAGTCGTCTGTCAGACAACCATTGCTGTTCGCATTGCCCCTTGAGCCTCTTTGTCTCTGCATTCAGGAGAGCAAGGAGTGAAAGGTTTTTGCTTACAATCATGCGAGGCTCAGTTGCTTGCTTTACCGATGATATAGGGTATTTTGCGCTGATTAAATGCATGTCTAGGAAGCCGTTACACTGACTTGGCAGTTCTGTGATGTGTCTGGAGTGATGGTAATATGGAACATACCAAGGATTTTGAATCAGGACAATGGGGAACTAAACCCTCCAGATTGCCAGTATTATTAGGATAGGGCTTCCACTTCAGTACCCAGGCGTGCCTTTGCATCGAATACGGAACAGAGGGCCACATTGGTCATCAGCACTCATGCAAGTTGAGCATGCATCGCATGCCTGGAAAGGGCGAGACTCTCTGTGTTTGCACGGGCGCAAGTGTGTAATGTCTTTCTTGCTACAACGCTGCTTTATTTGTTTCACGTGTTTCACTGTGGCGTGAGCAAAAGTTCAGGCTCTACATAGAGTATTTGCTACATTTGTGTGGGGTTCCCAATGGTAACCTATGCGCACTGATAACATGTTTCTTCCATTAAAGGCTGCAGGTTTTGGGCTCATGCAGTTGTTTGTACACTAGCATGTGTCTCGCTTTTTTTTACAAATTGTTTGATCACCCACTTTTACTACCGTAGTTCAGCAGAGCATAAGTTTTCATTTGCCCTGTTTTGCTTATATGCTACGGGCGAAGTTAACACGAAGCCGCCAAGGGGATTTCTCAAGAAGGTTGTGGAATCTTTTATCTTTTTTACCGCATGGCAATACCTTGGAATATCTGGCAGTGTTTCAAGAAAAACTATGACCACTCTAATTAAAAGTCAATTCACTGTGCCTATTTATTACCAGGCCTTACGTCGGCCACCATAAAGCAATTTTTTTAAAACGCGTAATAAGTACTACTTGTGTTCCGCCAAATGCAAAAACGTTTTTCTTCAAGCTTCATTCTTCACACTCCCCGTTAACACATTGCTGCGCGAAAAGAGAATGTATATACCTTGGTCGGACCAATGGTCGCCGATGGAATCATCCCGGAGACAATTAATCATTGTTTTTGTGTTGTGTCCGGGACGCTAGTGTTCTTACTGGGACGTCTGCAGCTGGACTCTCAAGAAGGACAATTGAATCCACTCCTGACGGAATTCCGTTCGTGCCTTTTCATGATGTTAATCGGGTAGCTTAGGACATTTTCGCAGTGCGGGTGTTTGTACACCTTGTCGCAGTGCCAAACGGATGATCGGCATTGCGGAACCCCCCGGCCAACTATGTCCATTTTTCGTCAGCTGGCTGCGTTAATGAGGAGTGCTATTCGGGGCAGAATTATCCGCCGGGCTGGTTTTGAATCTTTGGATGCGGCGTGGCTGCTTGCCTGGCTTTTGAAGGACGCAAAATGCAGTCTGGACTTTGTGCTTTCTCCATCGATGCCTGCTAGCTTTTGTATATATTTTAGTCCTTATTTGTGATAGCGAGGTGTGCCTAAATTTTCCTGGATTAAAGGAGCCATGAAGAGGAAACCGTTTGGTTCATTCAAAAGATTGCCTCGTTAGAACCGTACTGACACCACTTTTAACGTACAACTTCGCTCAAATAAGCTACATAATTCGGAAAAAAAGGGAATGGCCATGCGACCCCACTAGCTAATTTCCCGCAACAGAACCCATGATTTCCTACCAGCCAGCTCGCGATTGGCGGAGGGCGGCAAAAGCAAACGCAAATTAGGACAGAGCTTTATAAGTTTGCTGAACGAGGATATTTGCGCGAATTTACCCATGCGTACTGCTGCTGGTACTGCGTGCACTATGATTGGTTTAGCTGCACGGGACTTGCAGGGGCTTTGGGGTTTTCTCAGACGACACTGTGCCGATTGACGCAAGCAACGGTTGTCGTACGTGACCATATTTGCCGGGCGAGCGCTGTTTTCAGGAAAGGATTATTTTCTCCCTGACCAAAAACAAGCCAGGTTTAAATACGGTCAAAACCAAACCAAAGAACACGTCTTGCCATGGTTATGGGTGGCGCCCGTCTAGTTCACTAACGGTAAACAAGGCTTTTCAATCGGCTGCAGAGCGGTGATGTCATTGCAGACCACGAAACGCACGATTTAGCGGGAAAATAAAAATTTTACCCTAAATGTATAATTTCTCTGTGAATGAAGCATCGTTAGCATTCGGACAAGCCCTGGGGGCAGTATAAAACACGAAATCTTTCGAATAACACAAATTTGTATTTTGTCTTCATGGCTCCTTTAAAAAAACAAAAGTGCCGAGGTACCGCAGTGGTAGGGTATCAGTCTCCTACTGGGGAGACCCGGGTTCAAATTCTATGCTAACTCCAATGTGTTTTATTTAATATTTACAGTTGCAGCTATTTTCCCGAAAGAACAACTACCACGGTTTCTCGCACAGTGGGGAACTTAGGGCTTTCTCCGTAAAGGGACCCTGCAACACTTTTTTCAATTTTTTGTTAAAACCTAAACGCTTTCAGAATGTAGTCAACAAACGCATTCAGTACTTAGATTAGGACACCACGAGGTAACTCAGACAAACGTTACTGCTCTATTCCCATCAGATAACTAATTAGAAACTTGCTCAAGAGATCTGTCTCTCTTTACCGGTCTTGGCGTTCTTTGAGCGCTCGACTTACGTCCTTACAGTGGTGTAGCGGCTATTGGTCGGTTTCCTTTTAGGTTCAGCAATAAACGCATTCGATAGCTACTTTTGAAAAAAGTAACAAAAGCAAAGCAGAAACGGAACGCGGATTTTCTGCGACGAGGAAATTGCGCAGTGCCGCTCAGTGATGGCGATAACTATACCTTCCGCTTTGCTTTTGTACGTGAAGGAAAGAGTGAAAGGTTTCATCGGAGGTATTGCAGAGTCATTTGAATTGAGATTTTGCCCCTTTGTTTTGTACATCGCGCATTTATTTTATTTGTAATCAAGGCTTTCGACTGTTCATGCGAATGATTAAGCCTTGGATTCTCCATGATTCGCGGCACTAAGCGTCGAAGAAAACCAGGAACAAGCAGTGAGAAAGATGATGTGAAAAAGAACAAAGAAGTCACCGCCTTCGCGCTCCATTTTTTAGTTATCATCATCATGCTTTTCTAGAATAAAATATGTTCGTCGCAACGTTCCCACGTCTTCTGCGATTCATCCGTCTCAATGGTGCCATGACCAGGATGCGGTGAAGACTACGTCATCGACACTCCCCCCCTTTCCCCCAGCGCTTTCAGCGTCACCGTGCTGGCAGAAATTTAACGTTGATCGGATAAGCGTGCTGGAAGGATCACGACCTCTGCGATACCTTCTTAAGCGTGACTAGACAGTAGCCATTGTGGTTGGGTCTCGGGGCGTTGGTCCTTTCACAGAGAAAAAACGAACACTGCGCTTATCCCATGCGGTTGGGTCCTTATCTCAAATTCCCCGACAGTAAGCATTGCGGAGACCACCATATAATGTTCAAAAATCGTACATGAAGTCATGAACTTGAAGATTTAATAAACAAGTCTGGAATGAGACCACGGGGAGCTAAGGCGTACGAGAAATGCGAGTCACTGCCGCAAGTTCCCGTTATTAAAGTGCCAACGCCTGTATTTCTATATTACTCCGGCATAAAACCTGCACTCGTACTAATATCAAAACATCCTGCAGGAGAGCGCTTACGAAAATTACTAGACGGCGGCGAAGCTCGCTTTTACGTTCTATGTGCAAAAAGATGGGAAACGAGACGAATACTAATATGAAAGCACCCGTGCCTGACATGGAAACCAGGGAAGGGGATACAGAACTACGGAATAAAAACGATCCTCGAACGACGGCTCTTTTTTCGAGATGGAACCCATGAGAATCCCGCTAACAAAGGCACCATCTGCAATAATTTTTATGGCTGCGCCAAGAGTCTGCAATCACTCTCACGTGAATATTTTTTTACGCTGTGATGCAGTTGTTTCTTATGTGGTTTAATGCGGCGGCCATGGCCGCAAGACAAGTGCTATTTTATGCCTAAATGGGAGCTCTTTTTAGGCGGGGCATAACAGAACGTCGTCGCAGTAGTTTACTCAAAGGTTATTTTTCGTTTACAGTTTTAACGCAGCGAGCCCAGCAAATACGCATTTGTTACAAAACTTTTAAAATTATATTTATAAATAAGTACATTTGGCCACGCAACGAAACTTCACCTGATAGTCTTCTACAACGCAGATGAGCGGTGTTGACGGCTTTAACGGCTGCTATGAAGCGTAGCATTAGCGGCCCATGTCCACTTACTTGATGTTTCAGCGATTACTCACGGGCGATTGTTCTGGCACCAGCATATCTTTTTTTAATAGCTTGCTTCCTTCTTTTCTTTCGTTTTTTTCGTCACCGTTGGATGGCCTTATTGCTGACTCATTTGCGGAAGTGGCTGGCGTGCGCCAAAGCAGTTAGGATCTTATCTCCCTACAGACTTGAGTTTCAACGCGCTCTTGCTCACCTCTGAATACGTTCTTGCTCATTCTGTATGCGCCTAACCCTATGCGACTCGATCACGCTTGAAAGCCGCTTCACTGCCTACTGCGAAATCATTGTCGAGATGTGGCTACTTATCTTAAAGGTTATCCCCCAGCATGATTAATGATAACTTCCCAGTATGAGGGTGTCTGGGCACCTAATCGCGCCGAAAAATGGCCCAGGTTTAGTGTGGTGTGTCAGTGGCGCCATCCTTCGGAGCGCACGCGCATTGGGTGCGCCTCTGTGTTGGGAGTGTTTTATAGATGTCGTTGTTGAGCGACACACCTGATTTGAGCTAGCCAATCCCATGTGTACGCGTGTCTCCATGTGTGATCATGAATAGACCTTATGCAAAAGTGCCGCCATCTACCGGAAGAAAAACGAAACGAGCACGCGACGCCATGTTGGGGGCTCGCGGTCGCGGGATTGCTTGGTACGGAGCGTGTGAGGGGCTTTCTCGGCGTGGCGAACCTTTTATATTCAGATTTAAGCGCAGCGAAATGAGTGACGAGTGATCTGTGGACCTTTCTCTGTTGCCCACATTTGCGGGCGACTTCGTAAATACGCATTATGCATCGAAAAAACAGTCACGGAGGCACCGGCAGGGAAGCTGTTGGAGGCTGTCGCATTTCTTCTCCTTTTTTTTTTTTGGCTTTGAGAACGCAAACATTAGAAAGTCATCCGTGTTGGTTCGCATCCTGCGGGTTTCTCAGGAGGTCATTCCTGAAACGCTTCGAAACTTGCGGGTTGTCATGAGGTTGAAATGGGGGAGGGGGGAGGGGGGGCACTCGCGATACGCTAAGGATCCTCTGGGATTCAGAGGAAACCTGCAAAAGAAAAAAAAAAGACACTTCACAAAATAAATTGCATACCTAGAATTTTTTAACAGTGGAGCTGTTGTAGCTGGACGTGATGTGTAGCGCGTAATGTGTGTGGCGTGTAACGCGTTAAACATTGCCAATAAATTACCAATAAATTGCCAATAATAATTAAATTACCAATAAATTGCCGAGCGCCGGTCAGCGCGTGCCTCGCGGTGACCGCCGAGCGTCCCTAGCACAGGCAAAGGCTTTAGAAAAAAAAAACTGCGAGAACCTTCAAGAGCGAGAAAATGCCGAGCGCTCGTGAGCGCGTGCCTCGCGGCGACCGCTGAGCGTCCTTTGCTCGCGCCGTGGACAACAAAACTGGGTGCACACTACCGCTTAGAAAATTCCGCTCGAAAAATTTGATCTTGGGAAAATAGGCTACGGTCGAACAGCAGGCGACGAGCGGTAAACGACCGATACACGGAATTACTACGTACGTTACTTGCGCTACTCATGGCGCTACGTGAAGGTTGCAACTCTCCGGATCCCTTATTTCCTGTAACGTTTGGCAAACGAAACAATGCGTAGTACTTCCATAAAAGCCTACCGAACGTCCAGAATAAAAATAAAACGCGGGCGCGCAAAGCACGAACGGCGGACTCAAAACTCTACCCGCACGATAAAGTACGAGCTGACCGATGCAGTGCGCCTTAACTACCAGCAGGGAGGAGTGCTCCGCGGCAAATACAGGGCTAGAAAATAGCTCACTATTGGGATCTTTTTAGTCCTGCACATATTGTTCGTTTCGTGACTATGCATGCGATCTAGCTATAATATTACTGCGCGAAGGGAAGTCGACACCCGCAAGCGACTTCACGCAGTGCTCGAGTCATGCTTCCGTTAAGAAATTAAAAAAAAATAAGATGTGTATGCTATTTCCGTGGTCGTCCACGTATCATCTTTGTGCACATGGCAGTATTTGGGCATCTTGGACAACGATAAATGCCGACGTGCGCGTCGCTAACCCCGGGCTATCATGTACACAGCGGTATCCGGAGATCCGGGAATACCCCAACATGGCGGAAGCGCACGCGGTTCCCGCAAGAGGGCGCCAGTTTTTGCATAAGGTCTATACACGGGCGTTCGTCGGCTCAGTCGTTGTTTGGGCTTCAGCGGGTCAACACTCGTACTCCCTGCTCGTGCCGCGAACCGTGCCGGCGCACGTCGCGTCTCGCTTCAGTAGCCGGGCCCTTGTCGTCGGCTACTGCCCATGACACATCATTTCGCCCCTGAAAACCTATTTATTACGAGCGAAAGCTGAAGCGCACCCACAGACAAAGCGTAATCCATGACTAGACTCAGCGACCAGGCGCTGGCGAAGCAGCCGCTAAACCCTCCCCTAGTCACCTGGTACCACCGCGTCGAGGCTTTGAGAGAGCGGAGCTTGGACTCCTCTCCGCAGCGGTTCACAGGGCGTGACCTCACACCTTCCGCTGTTGCACCGCTCCGGCGTCTCAATGACATTGCGACGCGGCAAATGATCTTCCGACGCAAGAAATTGTGCAGCTTTCGCTCTTAATAATCGGCAGAAGTAACATCACTCCTTGCTTCAATTCCCGAGCAGCGGCGGCTGTCTACGCCGTCAAAGAAACTCTGGGATTGTGCCCGCACTATACTATTTTGTAGACACACACTACGCCCAACTTTGCTGGTCATCCTTCTTCACAGAGTGGAAGGCCGATAATTTTTTGTCGTTCAGAGCACGCCGTGTAGCTCCATCATTCTTTATGCACTTAAGTACCCATTAGCAAAAACTCACGTGCTCACCTTGGAACTTGCACCAACCCAGAAACAACACCATGGACGCCTACTCGTGTCCATTATGAGGTAGAACTAAAGCAGGTTCTTAATAAGAATTCGTGAGTTGTACTACTCTATGAAGGTGGGTGACCAGCCAAGCCGTTAAGCACAGAGCATAAAGGTGACGCAGAAATTTGGGCGAAGGTATAGCAATTTTATTTTTCCTGAGCATTGGCGGCGGTCATCTTCAAGAATGACACATACAGACACGCACGCACACCTATTTTGAGTCTACTGTTCTTTAAAATGGTGAATAGTTATGACTTACCAAGTCATATCATGTCTAAGTGCCAAGACGTATAAGCTTGAGGTCTAAGTCATGTTCTGAACGGCGTACGCCTTCGGTGGTGGCCACGTCCCAATAGCTAGCAGACACACAGGGACATTTGCTTTCTAATGCCTGGCGCTATAGAACGCCACGCGCGTCCATGACCGGCGGAGTCTTGGGAGTTCTTGTTCGCAGACATGAAAAATACATAGAACCCTACCCAATTACCTTCGCCTGAAATACCACACCGAACGGCCTGGAGAGAGCGAAAGGACCACGTGACGCAAGAGCAACATCGGGGCCCGGCTAATGACGCAGCAACCTGCGTTGCTGGCCGCTCAACCACCGACACATGAAGCCAAAACTCCGTAGCAACAAAAATAATAGCTCAAGTCGCCTTCCACTGGCACTATGTAATGGTTTCGGGGCACTATCGGGGAACTTTAACAAATTCGTCCTCCCCAATCTCACGTCGCTATGACATTAAGCATACGTTACACTATGATATAGGGAGGCGTTTATGGCTTCTACTTTGTCCTTGTTGCTTGATAAAGGGAAGCGTAATAGACCAGGAGTCCATCTAAACAGGCGCAGACCAGTATAGGTTTTTCCACTTCAGCGGTTAACGATAGTACTTGCTCGCTGTACGTTTGGGGCCAAGATCGGGCTTCGGAAACTGCTTCCATGTTGCATGACACATCTGCGCACGTTGTGTGAGGTTTAGGAGAATAATAAAATAGCTAAATACGGCCAAAATGATAGTCAGAGGTCTCGTTGCCGGAAACAGATGGTAGTCCGTTGCGAGTTGCTGTAGCTTGCACCTGAAGAGGTCGAAACCCACAAAAGCGCTTGTTTGTGATCTTGTCAAGCCGAAAAGGGCTTCTCCCATGCAAGGTGAAACTTATCAAAGAACGAAAGGGATTACGTAAGAAAGGCTAGCGGGGAACCGGCGTAAAACTAAATGACGAGATTTACGCGTGTGGAACACCGGAGTATGCCAAAGAAAGCTAGAAACAGAATTTTAAAAACGGCTAAAAAACTGATTTGAAAAAAAAAGAAACTAAGAAAACAAGCAGGTCCTTTACACTACTAAAAATTGAATGAATATGCGTCAAGTATGAAATGCCATGTTTATAATAATTAGGAAAATAACATTATAAATACAGTTCCTGCACCATAAAATTAAGAGCTTAAAATTGTTGAAACGTTATGCCCCTAATGCATGATTAATTTTGAATTCCGAGTACTGAACGTAAAACTTAGGCACTTTAGGTAACGCTAGAGGTTATAATAGCACGACTATACATGACCTAACAGTGCGAAAGGCAATATTTGACTTTTGGGGATGCGATAACTCTCCTGACAACCCGCTCTACCCTCCGCTATTATATCCCATGTGGCGTTCTAAAATGTATTGAAGGTAGCTAAAACAAATGAGTTGAAAAAACACTTGTTTTTTTTTGCGTAACGGCAGCACGTGCTATTGGCATTCGTTTTCGCATGGCAAATGCTGAATCAAGCCAACTTAGGTTTTAATTTCAATATATTTTACGCTTTCTAAATCCGTACGTGAAGTAGCGAAAGTCAGCCGGGAAGAAGCGGTGATATCTGCGCCATATTAGCAGTTCACTTCGTACCCTTCGCTTCTGACTTTCTCTTGCTTCGTTTCTAGATTAGTCGTGGGCATGCACTCTCTCATTCTCGTGTACCATATTGAACCCGGGGGTGTTGTAGGGTACGAGAAGCTTACAGCATGTGTGCACCCTAAGAAGGCCCCGTAGGGCGTCTTCACCACAATGCTCCAGATTGACCAGTCGAAGTGATCTAGTGTAGAAATTCGGCGAACGGCGTGGCCGAACATTGAATTTGAATAAAAAAGGCACCTCCGCAGGGACACTTCGCAATGCAAAATGGTATCGGCGCCTTTCGTGTTGTCCCTGCGCACATGCACTTTTTTTAGCCATATCATATGATAGGCTTCGTCATTAGTCGAATTCCACACTTGGTCAATCCAATTGATTACCGTGGAGGGCCTTATTGAAGAAGATCTACGGGAACTTAGAGTGCTGTCATGAACGCTTGAATGCCACTCCTTTGGGTAGTTTAGCCTTTAGACTCGTTCGTTGCACCGTATTTTCAAGGTCACACGCATAAGTGTCCCTACGATCGTACATTTGTAGCACTCATTTGTAACTGGTAAAAAAGAGCAAGAGCCAGTTCAGTAGAACATTCACGCCGAATACACTGCCCGTGACGCGCCTGCATCCAAACCATCGTCATTCCCACTACGTCTATTACGGCTCCCCAAAAAATCGCTCGTGCAGTTTATATGTACCGGACAGCAAAAAAAAAAAACCTTCTGGAGAATTTTAGCTGTGTGAAAAGAAAATGGCCTATGGTATTCATATTCACCACGAATGGGAGCGATGACGAAATAATGAATGGAAAGAGAGAGATACAGGCAGTCCTTGTACATAGGAAGAGCCAGTTTGGCAGGAGGCGTGGACTGCTGCTCCGAGGTTGACAATTGTCAACATTTTAGAGCCAGTACGCCAATTTTGTTGACTCATGTACAAATCAGTTAGTACAGTTCTCTAAATTTAATATGGGACGACCAGGCCTGGACGGGTGAATTGAAGAAGGAAAGCAGCGAGAGAAACGGCGTGGGAAGGAGCCGCCATACAGCGCACTAAAAAGTGCTTGAACCAGATAGCTAGCGATCAACGCAGTACACGGGACTTGCAAGAAGGCGAAAGAAGTCTGAGGAGAGTGGTCGAAACGCCGGCAAGGGCGTGAGACCGAGAACAGTATATTCGAAGCGGTGGGCTTCAAACGGAAGTCGTCGAAGGAAGCGAGCACAACGAAGACAGCGATGGAAATGAGCGTGCGGAGGCCAACGACGCGGAAAAGTGACTGAAAGAAAAAATGGTCATGGAGGGTGAAAAATAAAAATAAAACAACACACGTACTGACCTTCGTGGGTGCTAGCAGAGCGGGCGGTGGTCATCGCTTTCTTCTATACGCAAATACGATTCTCTGGCTTTGGCCCATTGGGCACGAAGACGGCCCCACTCTCACTTTTCTGCTCCCAACTATTTCTTTAGGACGAAGGATCTTGCATAGTGATCTGCTGAGGGAAAAACATATCGGAGGCCTTTGCATCAGCCTGAAGAACAAAGGCAGCACCACAAGAGACTGTGACATTGACTGGAAGCCAGTGAACATCAGTATGGACAGCCCAGTACCGCCATTTATCCTTGCAGAATGAAGGAACACAGAAACTGTCGACACGTATGTTCTTGTCCTTCGGGCGTACGCAGGAGAATTGTATCGGCGGAGCCTGATGTGTCGGCTTCATTGGGCCGGATGCAGACGTCCCTTACGCGTACGTCACCGTTATACTGCGACTGGGCGGCCAATCTTTCTTCTTCCCTTACTCGCTTGCTCGTCCATGCACACGTGAAGGCGTGATGTACGGAGGAATCGTGGTTTGAGAACCACGGACACGCTTATATGTATGGGTGAGCAGAATGCGACGCGATGAGGTTTTTGAAGGGGGGGGGGGGGGCGGAAGAGGGAGGGAAAAGGGCCCGAAACTGTCTGGCGTGGGGTGCCGACACCTTACCAGGCCCTAAGGGGAGGGGATTGGGATGTAAAGGAGGGGGATAGTGGGAAATTCTAGGAGAGAAATTTAAATAAGACAGAGGGTAGAGAGGGCAAATTTGTGTAGGGCGGCAACTGCGAAGCGGTTACACGCAGAAAGAAACGCCGAGCGCAAAGGGTAGCGTGAAGGCGAACGAAGGAGCAACGGCGGCTAGAGAAATGGGTCAAGGGTCCTAGACAGAGAGAGAGAGAGAAACAACATCTTTATTGTCCGGCAAGAAGACGCGGCTTAAACGCCACGCTGGACGGCCACCCGGCGCTCGCTACCTACTCGCACCCAGCCTCCGAGGGGACAGTGCTGTCTGCCGCTGGCGCTCGAGGGCCTCCAGCGCTTGCTGGACGGCCTCGCGCTGTGCATCGTAGTCCACACTCGCCACCGCACTCGCTAGGCGCGGCGGCAACGCGTCTGTAACACCGTCCTCCACCTTGCAGTTCCACAGCATGTGCGCCATTGTGGGTCATAGACAGGAATGCGGAAGGAAGTGCTTATCCAATTACCTCCGCTCAGTTTCAGCAGAATGGCGTCAGTTTCTTTTGGTGTTCTTTCTTCTTTCTTTTATTCATTGTAGACGAGGCACAAAATGCGGCTAGCGGGTCGATGAGTGCACTAAGTGCACAGAGAGTGTCAACGCTGCAACACCAAGAATAGCTCGACACAAGAGCACAAAAGGACACTGCACGAGTTCTGCTTCGTGATGAACTCAGTTTCTTCAAGTTGTCTCTTTTTTTTGCGACAGTATGCCCGTTGGCATAAATACTATGCTACAAGTATAGGTTAACTCCCGTTTCGCGAACAAACGCAAGGAGGAAGCGGTGGTGGGGTCCCCATATCCACCGATGGAGGTCAGGTGGTCTGCCAGGGTGGAGGCCTGTGCCTCGAAGGTGTCGTGTTCTGGCCGCTTGCAATGAAAGGCACGTCCACAGCAAATGTTCTGTGTCGGCATCTTCGGCAGGAGCCGTGCAAAAGGGGCAGCTCTGGTCGAACGGGGCATGGTAGCGTGGTGTCCACTCCCGGGTAACAGCGGGAGAGAGGGCTACACCAACACGAAGTCTTCGCAGCAAGACCTCCTCCCAGTGAGCGAGTCGGCTAGGGAGGTCCGTTCCACACGGTGGAATTAGAGCTCGTGTAGCGCGACGAAGATCTTCTTTCCTTTGTAAAAACTGTCCTGGGGTATCTAATGTCAGTAAAGGCAATGGTCGTGGAACAAATGCAGTGTGGCAGGCACCATCCGCCGCAATGTGAGCGGGAAGCGTATTTCGCCGGACCCACGAGAGCCGCAGAGGGCAGGGGTACGTATCCAGTATGTCATGAATGCCCCTCGAGATAGCCGAGTTGTTATTCACTCGACGTAAATCACGAATGGCCACCGTGGAGTCTGTATAAATTTGTAAAGTAGTACCTCCAGGGGCTTGATGAAGAGCAGGAGTTAGTGCTTGCAAGCCGTCCCGGATGGCCGTAAGCTCAGCCAGCATAGACGGCAGGGTGCGGTGTGTTTCGTAGAAGCACGTTTGACGGGCCTCTGGGTGGGAAGGAAATTGTAGTGTTGTCGTCACCACGTAGTCCTTGGCCCCAGCGTCCACAAATGCCTGCACCACCTGGGATTGAGACTCAGCCGCCAGTTCTTGCGCGACCGCGAAAAGCGTATCAGTATGTCCGTTGCATCGATTGTGAAGTCGCGTTAGTGGCCTGTTGTCGGTCACCTGGTGGTATAGCCAAGGTGGCCTGGTAACGACGCAGGCTGGAGATGTGGGTAGCGAACGACCCATGTAATTTCCTAACGGCGCTGCCTCAGCAACAAAGGTGAGTTTATGCATGCGGGCGGACCGACGCTGATGGACAAGCTCATCCAAGGTGTTAACTTGAGCTTCAGCCTGAAGAGCAGGGATCGGTGTTATCCTAGGGAGGCAGGTAATTGCACGCATTGCGGCTCGGTTAACTGCCTCGAGTCGAGGCCACTCCGCCTGGTTCAGGTGTTGGAATTGTGCCTGGTAAACAAGCCGAGGCTGGAGTACAGACCGCACCAATAGACGGGCCATTTTGGAACAGGAGCCACCAGGCTTCTGTCAGATGCGTCGGATGAGGTGGAGCATCAGTCCCGCTTTTTGGCGAGCTGAACGTATCCACATAGACGCTGACCCAGACGCATAAATTTCTAATCCAAGCACGCGAAGTGAGGTGGCAGTGCGTACTGGTCGCCCGCAGAGTTGCAATGCGATTGGAGTTGTCTCTTGTTTCGTGCTGTTTCGTTACAATATGTCACAACTGGCCAGATTACAAACCCTGCCTCAGTTTTTTTGATGCGCGGTGCTCCGATCAAGCATTCAAACAGGACAGTGTCAGAGTGGTGATTACCTCGTTATAACGAAGCAGTATCGGGACGGCAAATTAGTTCGTTATATCTGATATTTGTTGTAACAGTACAGGTAAAGATCGGCTCTAGCAAATCGAAAATCTGGCTCGCGCAAGAATACTTGGTACAAAAATGTATTTTTTAGGCATCGAATCCACTATTAACAAGGCAACCCTTTCCTTTCTCCTTATGGCATTTCAAGCTCAATGAGCCGCAACATGAGTAGGTGAAATTACATCCGAACAAAGTTCAGCTGCAAAACATGACTGTGTCGTTATTCATTTGATGAATAATGAGTTCTTCGTCTGGTGGCTACTCACAGAAGTGAGGAGGATGAAGTTTTCCACAATGTCTACGAACAAAGGACCTTAATACTTCTGCAGTTTCGGATGCCGGTCTTTTTTTTTAAGTAGCTTCTCAAACTCCTGGCCAAATATTTCTTCGTAATATCCAATATGGCGCGCGGCTCTCACAGTTTCCGTTTCGTTATGAAAGAATAAGTGTCATTGAAATAAAGCGTGACCGACCAAAGTTTGTATTTAATTTGCTATGGCCGATAACTCGCTATATTAGTGTTCGTTATAACGAGTTTCAACTGTACTCGTTTGTTCGTAAGTTTCTGTGACTGTGTCCACATCGCTCCTTGAGAAAGCCTGTCTTTATGGAAAGGCAGTGTGTTTTGTAACAGTACGTGTCCAGACGTTGGCTCCTCTGCTACATCAAGAAAAGACTTGGGAAGCTCCCAGTAAAAGGGAAACAGGAGCACAAAACGAAGTGAGCCTTGCATGAAGATAAACATGCTTTATAGCAGGTTATATTTATGTTTCAAAAATTCCTGTGTCTAATGTGTCATTTTATTCTTGTAGGTGTGGAACGTGAATTGAACACTTTTTTTGTAGTTCTCTGGTATAATAATGCCAAAAATACGCTCATTCGGAGGTGGCCTCACCCAAAGATGACAAAATCGGAGACTTAGTAGATGTGGTAAATGAAGCGGAAAGTACAGACGAGACATGGACAACCACCATGACGAAGAAAAGTGACCATAAAACGCTAACGATGCAGTGCGAAGAAGGCGGAATTTCTTGACCGGGTTAAATGGTGTGGCGCAAACAAGGGGGATACGAGAAAACCGGAGGGAGGATTATGCAAGAAGGGGAGCAGAGCATGATTTCGCTGAGTACGCCGCTCGGGAAAGGGGCTGTCTGCGTCCGCCCCTACAACCGTTGAAAATCGACAAAAATTGCTCCACGCCTGAGCAGCCATGCCACTCAGCTGTTTTTGAGCTCATGATTTATAGTAACCGCCGTTCAGGTCATGGACGAAGACAAGCCCGTCTCTTCACGTGATCTTTTTTTTTTCTGGGTTTGAAGGGGCGGCGGTTGTGAAAGATATCGCCGTAAATGTGGCCGAAACACTGCTAGAAGAAGTATGTTATGCTCCGTCCGCAGGGGGGGAACAGGGGGGGGGGGGGCATGTTTTGTTGATGTTCTCTTGTTCTGTCCTGCCTCTTTTCCGGTACGCACTCCACCCGTTCAAAACAAGCCAAGGCAAGCCGAGTCAAGTCAGGCAGATCTGTATGAGCGCGGCGTCGTAGCCAGCGGCAAAGGGGAATGCGCGGTAGCGGGCCTTTTTTTTTTTTTTTTTTGAGTTCGTACGGAATCAGAGATGCGAAAGTACTCTGGGGAAAGTTTTCAGCACCGCAAGAGACTGCGAGAGGCGAAACCGTCGACCAAGAGGCAGACTCGGCCACTGCTGCTTTTATACCCGCAGCGTCGTTGTTGGGCCAAGACCGGAAAGAAGCAGACGAAATGAAGAGAAACAGCTTCTCGCCCTTCCCAGTTGATAGGACGTGCCAGCTTTTCAGGCAGCAGCTGTTGCAAGCCAGTATTGCTTCCTTTTTTGGTTTATTTGTTTCTTTGTTTCTTTCGTTGTTCGGTTTTCATCTACTGAGGCATGCATCGTGCGTTCACTAAGTCGTCTTCTCAGCGCGTGCGTGAGGTCATTTCTTGTTCTACGCGCCAGGCTAATCGATACCCGGCTGTCCCCATCTCTATGTGACTCGATGTCCGCGCCTCTGCGAGCTTGACATTTACGATCCACTGTGCATGACGCGTGACTCAGTTCGTTTTGCGACACGTGTTAAAAGCAATAAAAACAGTGTTTCAAGTTTAAAAATCGTAAAAAGTAATCCAAGCCTTGTTCTGTTTTCGGCGCTGGAGATGCTGATTGTACGCGCCAGCGCAATGAGAACGCAGAAGCGCCTTCTAAGTAGCGTTTTGAAACGCTAAATATTCAAGGCTTCTGCGTTATCTGCATTGTTGCCAGCAAACATTAAAAATTTTTCAGCGGTGCTGTTAGCCTCCAGCTAGACGGTGAGTTTTGCGTCGTGCGTGCGCGAGCAAAGTTTCATGCACGTTACAAGTCCGCTTACCCCTATTCATCAGCCTCTGCTAGTATTTCGTTACCTGGTTTAAATGGCCTCTTCACTGCTCAACAGCCTCGCCTTAAGTTTGGTGCACATATATTAAGCATTGGGCCTACTGCTGAGGCTTATCCACACAGCTCTTGAACTACTCTTCTTTTGCAGGTCTTCTTTCGACTCACTAACGAATACAACGTAGCCCGTAAAAAATGTAGAGTGGTTTAAATATTATCAAGTTTTTCGTATCTGCGACTTCCCTCAAACAAACATTCCGGGCAGGCTGTAAATAATGTCGAAGACCTGGTGTCTTGTGTCTTGCACCCTGGAAACTTCCGAATTCTTTTCGGAAGACATACCAAGCCCGTAAATCCGCTGAAACTTTTTTTTTAAGAACGCTTTGTAACTCTCCCTAACTACTTGTCTCTCAATGCTCTTATTACAGCAGTGCTTTTGACTCAACAAGTATCTCTATGTGTGGAGGTTTTTACTACACCGCGTATTTATCGATTGCATGACTGATAGCGTGAATGTGAAAATCTCTAGGATGATGTATGCTTTTCTAGTACAAAGCTTTAGCCATTAGGGCTCACCCACTTGGTACGTCATTAGCAGCTTTTGATCTCTTCACTTCCTTGGTCAACTTTTCCATGTCGTCTTCAGTTGCGGTTAAACCTTCGCCTGCCACGAAGCTCTTGTCAGCACTATTCTCTGACCTGGCGTTGCTTGCTTACAAGCTCGGATAGAATGTTTCCGCTGCTCCGACCACCTCGAAATACCAGTACCAAAATATCTAGCAGAATATCAACCGATCATATACGAACAGAATATTCACTCATCAATTATACGATAATATTTGTATCAGGCATTAGACAGCTAGTCAAGACCTGCTATTTAAAGGCTAGTAGGAGGGTTGTCCTTTTTCCGCAATTACGCTAGGATACTTCTGCAACTTATTGTAGGCACATTTCCCGACCAGGGTTTGACTGTGCCATATTCACTTGTATATTTTATATTTCTTGTATGCTTGCATTGCCTTGCATTGTCTTGTATTGTATTGCCTTGTACTGTAATTGTGTTGCATTCTATTGCCTTGAATATTTCTCATTCATTAAGTCTGGCTCGTAGGGAGTTCTACAATCTTTCATGAAACATTTCATCGTAAAATCTTCGTGAAATGTACAACCCATGCACCATGTTTTTAAAGAGGTCATGAGGATAAAAAAAAAAGCCTTGTTCAGTTTGAAAGAGCTAAACAATGGGAACTCACTCAGCGCTATTCTACCACCAAGAGACGTGTTTTTACGTGAAAAACTCAGTAAAAATTGCAAAACATTAAACTTTTTCGCTACACGACGTCAGCAGCGACACAATAGAGGTAGCAATGATGCAATAGCGGCCACACTGAAAACAGTTATCAGCGTGTTAACGGCGACTAACCGAGCGTATTCATGCCAGACGATCAAATGGAAACATGCCTCCCTACATTGGTCCAGCACGGTTCTTGCAGTGGAATCTGGTCAGTGGCCGCCCACCGCACAAATAAGATTCTTTAAGTCGTGGAAAAGTTCCCAGAAAGTATTTCGGGAGCCACCGTTGGTGCGTCCGTTCTACCTAATATCTCCACTATTTTTCTAAAGTTTGTGATCAAATTGGTATATATGTCATCACGACCAAGCAGTCCTTTTATGAACCAAATTCATATTTTGTCCTCAGGGGCACCTTTAAGAACGATAGTTTTCAGACGAGCTAGAAGAGAGGAGGAGTGAAGAGTATGAGAGCTGTTAACCGGGAAAAAGGCAGGAATTTCAGAGCAGGGTAGAGAGAAAATCGTCGTCTTTCGACAACATATATGTGAAGCAAGGAGATATACGCGGCCATATCTTTTTGAGGGGAAAGCCTGCGGGTTACCATCAATTGCGAAAAGTGACCATACTGCTCATTGTTCGTCAATACCAATGGTACCAAAATGGCCACAGCTGGAAAGAGAGAAAAGACAATACATAAAAACACATTTACGTTGCTGTGGTGTTGATGCCGGGTAGCCGGTGCAGGAGCCAAGAGCGCTAACCAGGCAGCGTGCCAGGATGGAACAAGAACGTGCCTGACGCGTGCTCCGTGACGGGTGCACGTGACAACACGAGAGTAAAACTGGTGCACGAGGAGAACTCTGATCGGGGGGAACCTGCCAGGCGGACTGCACCAGTTTGCCCATAGGAGCGATTTGCGTTAAACGACGCAAAACACAATATAGAAGTAAGCAAGCCTTCCATAATGGCAAGCTTTCGCCTTCAAATCAAATCAAATCAAAGTTTATTTCAACATCAACATCAGGCGATACAGATGCTGAGCACGTCAGCACGCATAGGTCCTCAGCACATTTTTTGACCATTGAATTTCTATTGCGAGAGAAAATCTGGAGTTCCCGCGAACTGCTTTGGGTTTGCAAGTTTAAGAAACCATTCGTTTCACCCCGCCGCGGTGGCTCAGTGTCTAAGGCGTTGTGCTGCTGAGCACGAGGTCGCGGCTTCGATTCCCGGCCGCGGCGGCGTCTTTTTTGATGAAGGCGAAAAGCAAAAACGCCCATGTGTACGAGATTTCGGCGCACGTTAAAGATCCCCAGGTGGTCAAAATTAATCCGGAGCCATTCACTACGGCGCGCCTCATCGCCGGCGTTGCGTCGGCGCGTTAAACCCTGCAATCAAATGAAACCATTAGTTTCTTGCAGACCCTGACATTCGGCGCCATATTCCCGCCCACGTCGCTTCTAAGCCAGCAGCGCAAGTACCAGTAGAAGCCTCGTGGCCGTGCCTCCGCCGTGAACTACTCAGGCTGAGCGAACTTGCGTTTTATGCAGCTCTTCTCCGTGCAAGCCAAGGCCGTGCGCATGTCTCTCAAGCCCACGCCGGGGTGAGTGAGCGAACATCGTGGAGGTCGAAGACAATGCGTGCCATTACCGCCCAAAAACCACCGACCTCGTCAAATTGATTGTGGGATTTAACGTGCCGACGCTACACAGGCGATGAGGCGCGCCGTTGTGGAGGGCTCCGCATTAATTTTCACCCCCTGGGTATCTTTAACGTGCGCCGAAATCTCGAACACAAGGGCGTTTTTTTTTTCTTTTCGCCGAAATCAGAAAAGGGGCCGCCGTGGCCGGGAAACGAACCCGTGTCCCTCGGCTCAGCAGCACAAAGTTTTAGCCACTGAGCCACAGCGGCCTTACCAAATCGCCTCGAAAGCAGCTTGGTGTGGAATGCGACGTTCTCAGTGAATGTGCTTGGGCTGAACGAAGAACCCTGGGGTACGCCAATGTCTTATGACTCTTATCATACGCAAAGGCGGTGTATGTGAAGGACGCCTGTATACAAAAGGTTTTCGGGTACTCTGGACTACTTTTCTGCCCCAACCTATTGCCTGATACTTTCTAGGAAGCAGCGCACTATGCCTTCCATTTTGACGCGTTCGTTTACGTTCGATTAAATTCGGAGCAAAATTGCTGACGACATGCTATCAACCTTGAATTTAGTTATTTATTCCTAAAAAACGAAGTATAATGTGTCCTTGAAAAAGGGCAAAAATGCTACGAAAGGTACGATGACTAAGCTGAAATAAAGTGCCTTTCAGCCTTTACAATATCTAAACTATGCGTCAAACCACTGAAATGACTGTGGGGACATCGTATATATTTTCTTATATTTTATATTTTAGCATGGCGGGAAGATGTTCCGGTATACGGGTCGTCTATGAATCGATAACTCAACTTGCAATGCCTGGATGTAATTACGTCACAGGGCCGTGTCAATTATTTTGTTAAACCTGGAACCCCTAGACGGAATTGGGGGCATGAGCAACTGCGAGAGATATACAAATAGCTTCGTAAAATCAGCAAACTCGTAAAATCGGGTTCTATAAAATTGAGGTACACCCACAGTGGTATTTTAACAGCCAGCTATAGAAACGTGTGCACGGGATAGTCATTCGACGAAGTCAACGATTCTATAGCTTGTTTTCACTGGTGAGGCACGCAGGCAGGCAACCATGTGAGTGCGCCGTCACTCGTTTCGTCGAGGTCCGCGGAATGGCGGTACTTGTCCGTGCTAAGCACGTGATTTGTGTTGGATGTTAAAAACTCTACTTCACCGAACGCAAAGTGATGCCTCGAGTCCAATGTGAGTGCGATTAATTGACACCACCGTTGACACCACTGCTGAGAATCAGGTTAAAACGGAGCAGACAACGTACGCCGCTGTTGTTTTTTTCTTCGGAGTGCGGGCGCACTGGCACAAGCCACGCCCTGTCCGTGGCGCATCGGCCATGCCCGTGCCGATTCCAGTGTTGCCAAGCGAAGAAATTGACAGCTAAACTTTTGAATGAAGATAGGCTGAAGGCGAAGTTACAGGGTTCGCATTTCGTGTCACACAGCACAAGGCGACCTACCACGGTGTATTGTTTCCTCTATCTCTCGCTTTTTCCGCAGCAGAGACATCTTGCGACATCTGTGCGAATACGTGCTGCCCGGGAACGTGGTCACCGTGCTGCACCTGACAGACTCGGCAGTGTTTGGAAGCAACGCGGCCTCCTTGCAGTACGTGCTGCAACTGCTCGGATAATGAACTCGACTGGGATCATTTGGATGACGTCTGCACGCACTCCTTCCATTTGAAAAAGCCGCGTTTCGGCGGGTAGTTTCTAGGTTAATTATAAACGAGGTAGTGTAATTCTGCAAGTGTACTACCTCTGGCAAATATATTCTCCGAAAGCGTGTTCAGCGTGCCCAATGCCTCTGTTTCAATCAATCAATCAATCAATCAATCAATCAATCAATCAATCAATCAATCAATCAATCAATCAATCAATCAATCAATCAATCAATCAATCAATCAATCAATCAATCAATCAAGCAATCAATCAATCAATCAATCAATCAATCAATCAATTAATTCATCAATCAATACATCAGTTATTCAATCTATCAATTATCACCAATCAAAACCCGTTTTATTCTTCAATTCATCATTATTCATATCATTCACATTCATTTTCATTCATTCATTCATTCATTCAGTCATTCCATGTATATTTCAACACACTTACAAACCTAAATTAGGTATAAGTTGTGCCACATCAGCGGTGCTTAATTTTGAATTGAGTACAACAATTTGGGGTCCAGCAAGCGGTTCATGAACCTTCTGGGGCCTCATCTGTAACTCTACCTATTGTAAAGTGCACTTGGATAGCTCGGAATAATTTTGAAGTGCACGAGAAATTGCAAAAGAGCACGGGATCAGCTGTGTGCAAGACAGAAAATGCGCTGAAACACTGTTCCTAATTTTGCGCGCCGTTATTCTGTGTCACGAGCGAAAGCATTCATTGGTTAGCATTCCGCGCATGCGTAGTCCAAACTCGTCCCGCGACTCCCACCGCGTCGGCTCTATTAAATTGTCGCGTTTGTCGGCTTACAAGAAGCCGGCGGCGACTGTCACCGCCAGAAGCGCATTCAGGAAACTGTAGTCTGTACATGCCCTGTCGCTAGTGTGGAACTCAATTATCGAAAGATATCGACTTATGGGTATACATTTACGCAAGCTAGGTTTGTACGGAAAGTTCGTCGCATTTGTTAGCGGCCCTCGCCCCACCACCTGCATTTCGAGCTCCCCATTCATGAGTTTGCTCTGCGGCGTTTTGTATGGACGGTCGAGATTGAGTTATCGATTCATAAAGGATCCAGATACAGGCAATGAGATTGAGTTAGGGGACGGCAGCAAAAGCGCCACAATCCTGGTCCTATCACACGCGTCTCTGTTCTAAACAAACGCGCACTCTTAAAGAACGGCGTTCGCGGCTAATTAAGAGAGCTGATTTTAGGAGCGAAGCATCTGGCGGGTCGCGCTGTCGGCGTCAAACGATAGTCAGAAAACAAGTTTGTAATAGGTAAAACCGGTTCACAATAAACTAACATAATTTAAGGTTTTTTAAGGTGCAGGAATAATCAGGATTTATTGTCATTAATAGCACAAATTAATTAAATTCTGTCTCGAACTTGGTTTTAAACACCAGATTTTCTGGCGTGTGACACGAAGACAACTTACGGCCAGTCTGTCTCATTTAATTGCTTAAATCCGGTTCAATGCAAGAGAGGGCGCCATTGCCTCAGCAAGCGCGCGATTGCTCGTCGCACCGGCGCTTGTGCGGCGCCCAATCAACGTGCGCCGTGTGGCAAGAGAGAGGCTTGCAATCATTGAATACACTTATACCCTACATGCTTCGCCCCTTCCCAGGTTTCAGGTTAGTGGAAATGGCATGGTTTTTTCTTGAGAAAAATCGTCTTGTACGGAGAGCCGCTTCGTGAAGCTGCAACAACGCTGTTTCAGAGAACTACTTGAGGTATATCGTGTAATACTCTGCGATTTCGCTTAGCGAAAGTCGTTTAGAGTGACTTAACTAGGTAGACACGCCATAAAGATTACAAACAAGCGCTACGGACGGTAAATAGTTTGTAGGACCGAGAATGCAGGAAATTCGGCGAATTCGGGGCTAATGCGAATGTAGCATAACGTGGTGGTGATTGCGGCCCTTACAAAATAGGCGTACCCCTGTTTCATATCTTTGCGCTTTTTTTCTGCCCTTTCCAGTGTTTCGCTTTTGTCTTGTTAGGGAACTGAATACCTTACGAATTGAATACCTAATAGAGGCATCATGGTCACTATTTTCATGGGCGGGAACATCCAGGTCGGATGGAGAGGAAGTGCTGGCGGCTAGTTATGCTGCGGCAGGAAGTCACACACTTTAGTGACCGAACTTGGCGCTAAAGGGTGGTCACATTGCCTTGCCACAGTCCGCAGCCGCACGAAGCTCCTGCGTGCCCAGAGCCAAGGGTGACAGGTGTCGGCATTCCGTCAGTGTTCCCACAGTACAGGTAGTTTTCGGAACACCAATGCAGGTCCTCAAGAACGGTGCTTGCATGGACTCTAGAACCTTGACCGTTCCTTAAGAAAGAGGGACCAAAACAGCGATGCTGAAGCGTATGAGGCCAACGCAGAGCACTTCGTAGGGCCGAAGGAGAGAGTTAACAGCGAAATGGCCGGGGTTACTGAAGAGCATACTGAATATGCGGGCGATTGATGTAAGCTTCTCCTTGAGATGGCGGACATGAGGTGACCAGGTGAGTGACCTGTCGAATGTCACAACCAGAAACCTATAGCTGGGAGATGACCCACATCTTCACCGCGATAGGAACACATTACCACTATCAATCCATCAATCAATTAATCCCGACACAAGTGCACATTCGAGGCTGCAGTGAAGTGCGAGCTCAGTCGAGTATTTTCACAGAGGCTGGAAGAAAAGTTCTTTGATAAGGTTCTTTGACATACTTTAAAAACTCAGCGTTCATTGTTCGTTGGGGAAGCTAACCAGGACACCACGCAGAAAACTTGAACCACTCTCCAAGGATAACGACGCGCAAACTTAGCCGAATCAAGGATAAAGTAGGTGGGGCCGCCAGCTTCGCTGCTTGCCCAGTCTTCGCGCGACTAGTGGAAGCTGCCCCAGTTTTTTTCATAAGGAGGTGTAAGAATCAATGAGACATTACATGGCCACTTCAAGAATTCCAAATTGTAGACCACGTACTCACATATCAAACTTTATTTCTGCGCGCCGAAGCTACACTTGGACCAAGTTTTATGCAGCAAGGTATAAATTAGCCTCCTGTGAATTGTTCACGTGCCCCTAACTCTCATACCCTCGCCATTTTTTTTTCGCCCTTTGCTATCGAAATCTATCCCCCCCCCCCCCCTGTACCTCCGCCCGCAGCCAGGACTCAAAGCCGAAGTCGGCACCAAAACGCCTTGGCCATAAAACGCCAGAGTGGTGTACTGAGCCGGATTCCAAGTGGGAGAATAGTCTTTTGTATGTGAGTGTTCCTCCGAACATGAAAAAGCTACACGCGAACACAATTATAAACGAACGATGCTCGGAGTTTGGATTACGACGGATTCTCGAGCATCATGGAACACTGCTCAAAACCTTCAAAATTCGTGCGGCAAGTAAGGGTGTGTCGCGCCATTCCGCTTAAAACATTGCTCCACTTTGTCGAATGTGTCCTACATCGAAAAAAAAAAAAACCACAGTACACCATGTGTTGTACGCTTGGAAACGTTTGCAAACAACGAATGCGCATTGATACGTCATTTCGGGTCGTGTATACAGCGAGCGCTATACAGCAGCATGGGCGACTTGAATTCCTTTGTCTGTTCTCCATCCCTCACATCATTTTTTTAAAAGCAGAGCTTTCAGTAACTCACGATGTCACCCGCGTTGACGTCCGTAGTCCGCACCGTCGTTGCCCCTACTATATAAAAAAAATACTATCCGCGCCCGGTTTCGATCCCTCGACCCTGCGGGCGGAACGCAATGTACATGGTGCTCTACCCACGCGCCACAAAGACCGACACAGAATGGGACGCTACGAACGCGCCTTATATCGTTGACTCATTCAAATTACTGCTGACGAGTGCTCTGTCGTCAGCAGTTGCCACAAGTGCAACAACATTAACGTAACGCAAACTACTTAACGTCGTGCGCCCCGGAAATGCTCTGCATTTGATCGTGCCCCTCGCGAGGGGGATGTTTCACTGCGTCTTCTCTCGGTCGCGGGACCCGTGGCGCCATCTGGCGGAGGCGCGGCACAATTAACCAGTTTTTTTATTTGAAAGCTGGAATCGCTTTCAGCCCTGGATGTTCTTACCTCGCTCTTCTCCCAACCTTTGTTTTCCGCACGACATCCCCGTCTAGACGAACCATGCCCGGGTACGGAAAGCGAAGTTCCATCGCTGCCCAGGTATTGATCGATATTGGCGACGCTGATAACGCCCACTTCGCGACATCGGCGAGCTTGAATTCGCTCGGCTTGTCGATGTTCTCCGCTCCGCTCGCTTCTTTTTCGTTTCTGCGTGAAAGCTGATATGGGCTCATGCAGTGTTTGGTTCTTACCTCGCTCTTCTCCAAGCCTTTTTCCGCAGACACCCCGTCTAGACGAACTTGCCCTTGGGTGACGGATAAGCAGAAGTACCTTAGTCGCTAGACAGCAGCTATCTATTCGTAAGACGCGATCCCTACAAGAGCTCACCTGGTCGACATGCGGCTACGCGATATATCGCTTCCGAGCTTCGCGATCGTTAGCGCAATCCCCTGCACGCCAAACAATTAGGCACAATAAATCTACTGCGCCTCGTTTAGACTGATGTGCGCACAGTGATGAAGGGGCTCATTGCAGCTTTGGTTAACGAATCGCTTCGTTTCGAATATATACCTCGCAAAAAAATTGTTTCGGGAGTATAAGCAATCGAAGTACGTTTATGCCTTATAATAGTATGCTGCAGTTTGTAATAGCACGCGTTAATACGTGCAACAGCCTACCTGAGAACGCGGCTTCTACGCCATCGTTGCCGCTTGCAATCGGAGAACGTCGGCGACGGTGCAGCATATCGACCACCTGATCACCTCCCCAAATAATTAGGGCACAAGACAATTTATGTCGCCTCGTTTGCCTGGAGTTGTTGGCGACAGTGAGACGCCTGGTGGCCGAGTTCTTGCAGCGTGGTACAAAGCGACGACCTCGCGCCCTCATCGTTTTCGAATATATAGGCGCAGTAAACTATGTTCGGTGATGTGTTATCAATCGTCGCGTGACGTAATTATGCCTCTGTATGAATACCTAAAGGCCATGCATAAAATTTATTTATAATACTATGTCCTGTACGTCGCTTAAAATGTGCCCAGCAATACAACGCTTAAATAGCAAGGGACGCAAGGCCATCAATATCGGCGAAACCACGAAACCGAGTAGCAGCTGCCTGCAGTGCGGCAGACACGTAAGCGAGCGGCCGACGGAACATTCGAAAAAAAAAATACGGTGCAGCTTCTGACATGCTAAAGGCGTTCGCCGAAACTTAAGCCACGTAGGGCTCACCAGACCAAGAAAGGCCTCCTGCGCTGGAGTTTTGGCGACATGCAGCGCCCCTGGTGGCCGACGCCTCTGGGTAGTACAAAAGCAGACGACCCACGCCGCCCTCCATGCGTTTTCAATTACTAGGCTGAGTGAAACTTGGTTGTACTTAGTTTAATCACATTGTGGTGCGTTTAAATGACTGCATACTGTATGAAATAGCCCTTAAAGTAGTTGTAGAGGCTAAACAAAATAATATCCGCTCAAACAAGCCGATTTATGGGCTTTCTTATCAGCGAGCTGTCGCGGTCGTCTCGGCGTGGGACAGTATCGCCAGGTCGGGTGGTCTAACTTCCTGACGACGATTACCGTTCTTCTTGCGTGCGGTCGACAAACGAAAGTTAACGAGTACCATAAACACGGAACTCTGCTCATCCTATAGCCTGAGGTAACTGCAAAAGGTAGCTTCAGCGGAAGCATGCAAGCGAACCCAAGAATTGCGCAGCCGACTCAGCTAACACTGCTGGCCTGGCACTGCCATGAAAACGAGTGGAAATTTTGTTTTGTATTTTCGCAAACTAAATGATCCTTGATGAACGTTTTACGCCGCACGATTTACGAATGGCAGAATACATGTATACTAGCGAGTAGGCGAGGCATTGCGTCAAATAAACAAATTGAGCGCTAATAAAGGACGCAAAACAATCACCAAATCGCACGCCACTGCCTGAAGAAATGTGTACTTCTATATTTGCATAACATAACATAACACAGCCGCATACACGGCGCGCGGCCCCGAATATTTACATGCGATCATCACTGACTCTGTTGGTTATCTTCGTCGCTAACAATCTGAACGCCGACACGCCGGTTTTGTCCTCAAATGTAGTTAGACAGCGAGACAAGAACAGAAAATTGGTCGCTTCCAGTTGAATGGTCCCGTATCTTCACACTTCGCCAGATTATTGCCAAAAATTATTGGCGATTCGCTGATTTTTTTTTTGCTTGCTTTGCCTTCAAAGCCCCCCTCCTCTTCCCACCCGATTTGCCGTCCAGCCCTCCGCCGTGTCGGCTGCGTGAAACTCGGCCCTACGCTTCAAAATGTTGCTGACCCTCATTCTAGCCTATTAAAATGCGAACTGGGAATATATGATGCAAGAGAGTAATTAATTAAAGTAAGCGCAAACAAGGAAAGCGACCGGAATCTCGGTTCGCCAGACCACCTTGTTTTACGGCTACTAATTTCGGAATTCCAAAATAGATTTCACGCTTCTTACGCTCGCTGAATTTTCTCACTGAGACACGCAACAGAACGGCAAGCTAACGCTGCACCATGTATTCGTAACGGCGACGCAAACGAGCGCTATTTAACGAAAGCGCACGCATAGTGCGCAGGTACGCAAAAGAGCGGCGCACCGCAGCAGGCGATCGAGCCAGCGGGCCGCCGGACTCGCTGGCTTTTAAAGCGTCATCATCGCCGATTGCGTCACTCTTCTTTTTTGATCGGCTGTTGTTGAAAAGTCCTTGTCACCTGGAATAGTAAGTAGTTGAAACTTCAAATTTCACTTCATACGACCATCGATCGGTGAAGCTGCGAGTGGCAGAGCGCCGTCACCGTCCCAGCACTTTCGTCGGCGCTGTAAACGTATTTAGCGCTGCAAAGCTTTTTCCCCTAATGCCAAGTTCATCGCCAGAAGAGATCGGACTCGTCGGGGATGGGCTGGTGACCATGTCGCAAAACAATCGGGAGCATCGAGCTCATTTTGCTTCTGTCAACACGGGATCCTATGGGACCCGCGCAGCTTTGTGCTACCCGGAAGTACTGCCCGGAAGCCGGTTGCGCAGCGCCCTCTGGGCAGCGCAGGAGGCCTATTAGGAGGGTGTAGCCAAGGTCGTTGCGGCCGGCAATTTTTGTGCCCACACTCGCTCCCTCCCTCCCTCCCTCTTACCGCTATTACCTAACATTTCCTCGAGGGTAGGGTGACGTGACACAACACAGCCCCGCCCTCTTGAGTCAAGACAGAGGGGGAAGAAGGTTTTAGCCTCAAAGGCTGCCATTCAGGGGGTCGTTGTATAACTGGGTGTGAACAACGTCGCCCTTGACACGCCCTCCTTCACTCGCGGACGTGTTCATGCCCCACATTCTTTCTTCATCATAGCTTGGTGCTATAGTACAGAAGAAGCCTTCACCAAGACTACCGTGCGGAAAGCACAGAGCACTGACGGCCACCTCCCTCCCCCTTCCGCTACACCGACAATTACGAAGTAGGGAGAAGCGGGAAACGTCTAAGAATTTATGGGGCGGCTAACGGCGTGCACTCCCAAATAATGAAAAGTAAGCTCAAAAGAAAAATCTACAATCAGTGCATACTGCCGGTGATGACATAAGGAGCTGAAACTTGGCGCCTTACTAAACCGCTAGAAAGCAAACTTGGATGGCTCAACCGGCCATGAAACGAATAATAACATTCATGGTCAAGAAACGAGCTACCTGGATCAGAGAACGAACTACACGTGACGACATCATAGTTGAAATAAAGAAAAAGAAGTCGACTTTTGCGGGCCATGTTGTGAGACGAACGGAACACCGGTGGACAATTAGGGTAACAGAGTGGATACCAAGAGATTCTTCTAGAAGAAGGGGAAGGCCATTAACCTGATAGAGGGATGTAATAGAGAAATGTGGGGGTAAACTGTGGACTCGAGCAGCGCAGGACAGGAGCGGTTAGAGGCCTATGGGAGAGGCCTTCGTCCTGCGCAGTGGACCTAGTAGGATGATGATGATGATGATGATGATGATGACGGTGGTGGTGGTGGTGAGGAAAGCGATTATAGCATGCGCTATAAAGAAATCGCCGTTGCTTTTTAATCCTCGCCCGTGGCAAAGCCAAGGTTTGGTCTTCGTGCGACAGCAATTAAAGACTCGTTCGCGGGCGGCCATTTTTGTCGTAATCACTGCGGGGTGGTCGCAACTTAAGTGTAAAGAGTCCGATTTACTCCACCAGATTTAGGGGAAATCCACAACGGGATGTCAAACGCTCCTTCGCCGTCCGATTTTCTGTAAGCCGTGGACAACATTAAGCGCTCAGGTAATTTATAGGGGCTGCTTTCGTATTCGAGGGGATAGCGAACCTCACTGACAAACTTTTCTATTTTATTGCGGTTGCAGCAGACTCAGTTTTCTGGCCAGAGAAACCGTCAAGCGTTTTTGTGTGTTTCTTTTTGCTGAGCCGCATTCACCCTGAGTTTTCTTTTTCGCAGGTGGGTTCTAATTATGTATGACGCTTTCATGGAAAAGCTTTACAAACCACGGCGTTTTTCATAACATTTTAAATCAAGCAGAATACGCCCCATTCTGGTTTGATCGTTTACCATTTTGAGCCATGTATGAGCGAGTAGACAGCTCGGTAAAACCATAAGAACAACATTGTGGCGAAACAACGCGGCTTAACCAACACACAAGAAGGAATGAGACAGGACAAGTGCCTCCCTGTCGCCTGTCTAAGCAGCGCTATTTCGCCACAATGTCCGATCACCAACTCGTCTAACTGTCGGTCCTTCAGTAGAATAACTTCAGAAACGTGGTATAGTCAACCCTCGTTACAACGAAGCTTTCAGGACAGGATACTTACTTCGTTTTAAGGGGTACGTCTTTACAAGCAGGGTTATTTTCTCTCTAAGCAATGCTTTTGGGACTTGAAAAACTTCGAATAGGCTGGTATGTGGCATAAAGCGAATTCGTGATAACCGGGTTTGCGTATTTCACTTCCACACGCACATGCACGCACGCACACGCACACACACATACGCGCATGCGCGCCCGCACGCACGCACGCATACACGCGCACACCAGTTTTATCAAGTGAAACTGCTATCGTTCACGTTCAGCAAATGTCTGTGCTTCGCATCCTTTGATTGACCGTCAGGGGGATATTGTCATTTTTGCTTCATTTATCTTTCATCCGCGCTTGCGCGTCCCAGTGCAGTTTCCACATATACTTTTACCGTCGCCAGTGTGCACCGTAGTTCGCCAAGGAGGAATTTCGTAAGCTGAATACGCTATGTTGTACTAGTCTCTAAGTTGAAAAGTTGCGAAATGCAGAAGACTTTCGCAATCAACCATCGGGATTCCCAGTCGACACGCAGATCGTTTCTAGGCCATATGCCATTTACTTTCACACGTCAGCAAGTTTGCAGAGCTTGTTACGGCAATGCTCGTGGGGCTAAAGGCAGTGCATAACAAAGAAAAAAAAAATTCGCCGGCAAAGGGCAACGAAGACCGAGTGATTCTAGCTCCGCATTTCGTAACCCCACATGCTCCGCGGGCGCGAGCTGCACTCTCTAGTGGCCGCAATCTTCCCCCATCACGGAGCACTCCTATGTATCTAGAATGGCGACAATAATTGTGGATTAGAAACGGAACAAAAAGAGCACTGCTCGAGGCACCGTTTCGCAAATCTCTCAAGCGAAACGGTGCAGGAGATAGTCCGCGCGCATTTTACGAGCGAAGTCCCACGAAACATAAACACTATAAATCGAAATGCCAATTTCCCTTTCAAATGTCGCCTGGAGTGCGGCACGTGGCGATCGTGGCAACGACAGTGAAATGTTGGAGAATTGGGAACCGGACTATCAGAAGCTGCGGGCAAGCCTAACAAAGGCCAGGCTTATGCGATGCTCTTGCTTGGTTTCTCTCGTTTTGTGCAGCAATGCACTGCATTTAACGACTGAACGCCTTGTAAACTGTACCAACGTCCTAACGGGTGCACGTTCAGTGCATACACCCTAGGCTTCCTGCGGTCCTTACTAGGCGACAAGCAGAGTCGAGGGCGGACACCGCAGCCCTTTTAAACTCGCATCAGTGAAGCATCTAACACTGTGCCACACCAGCGCTTGCGGGCTCGCGGGATCGGTCGGGGGAGACTTTGTCGCCAACATCGATTTGGTAACGAGCTCGCCGTCTTCCTTATCTCTCTTTCAACTCCAAAGCCAGTCTCTCTAGAAAGGAGAGACATTTTAGAAAGCGCCGGCGGTAGAAGCAACAGAAGCGGCCCCGGGGCTCTTCTAGGATTCCAATAGCGGTTCCCTTCCCTCAGTGTCTGTCGGCGCTCATCAAATATCCATGACTTGAGTCGCCAGTCGCCGCCCCGGCATTTACCCGCGTTTCCCCAGTGTCCTTATTTGCCTGTGCAGAAGGACACGTCCGCGGGCGTGTTTTACGGACCGTGCAGCAGTGTTTCGGGAAAAACGTAAATATAGAAATCTGATTTTTGTCTCTGTGGTGCACGAAGATCCTTTTATCGGGGTTAGGTAGCCTGAATTCCTGAGCGATGCCCAAGTCTGTGATGTGTGCAGTTAATCAAACTTGGTTTCTCAAGCAATCTTTAAGAGATGAGCAGTAGTTGTAAGGTATTGCTTTTACGTATGTGTTCTTGCCTTAGCCTACAAGAAACTGGTGGTGCTTCTCGCAGCCACCATCTTAACTGGGGTGAGACGTCTATTCTGCCCTGTTCGTTCAATGCGCCGAGCATTGCGGGACAGGTCCTTACCACCACCACCTGGCCAACTGCGCATGTGGTGTACAATACATCATGAAGTACTTTATGTCTCCTAGAAAAATGTTATTTGGGGCGAGGTTTATTCGTCTGGTTGGAAGGCTGACCCAGTATGACCCCAGTGTCCACATGAAGGACAAAAAAAGTCCGAAGAAGCCCTGAAGATTGTCAAAACATGCCTGCGTTTATACAAAGTGTTAATGATGACAAACTAATTTCAGATTGATCACCCATTTTAAATTGATTGATTGATTGATTTCATTGTAGGGTTTGACGCACCCACACAACATGGGTAATGAGGCGCGCTGTAGAGGACGGCCAGAAATAATTTTCATTACCTGGGGATGTTTAACGGGTCATTAGTCATTTTTTGGGGTATATAATAAGGTAAATTGTAGTAGATCAGGCTTAATTACGATGCACCGGACAAAATTACATGGATTAAAAGAAATTGAAATGTAATAATCATTAAATAGTCATTTATAGTTATAGTATCTAAACTGATATTAAGGGGTGATTGGGCTAATTAAAGTGAACTAAGTTGAACAAAATTGACAATAAGGCATAATCAATTGGGACTAGCGTGGAATAAGGTGAATAAACATTAAGTAATATTGAATAGGGGGAATCAAAATATACTGGGATTGGTTAAGGTGTATAAAATAGGTAAAACTGGATTAGCAACGGGTAACATAGCGTGTCTTCTTTCGGCGTGCACGTAATGCGTACCCGTCTTAATAATACGCAATGCATTCGGCTACAAATCAGGTAAGCATAATTAGGTGTACTAGATATTTTTATATTTATATTGTTTAATACTATGTCGTATATTGTCTTATATTAAAACACTTTCTAATATTGTGTTTTCGGAGTCTGTGTTTCAATATAAAAAAGTAACTGCAGCTGTATTTAGAAGTTTTTATGTGAAGAAGAAACTTACGGGTGTTAAAAAAGATCAGACACTGATAATTGATTATTCTTATTGATAGTCGGGTTTAATGCGACGAATTCTTAAACTACACATCGGCTATGAGGCGTGGCGTAGGGGAGGGCTTCGCATTATATTTCAACACCGGGGAATTTTTTGGAAGGCCGCCAAAATCGACACGCGGGCGTTTTCGCTTTTCGCCTTCCTCAGAGAAGTCACCGCGGATGGGATCGAGCCCCTGTCCTTGAGCTCAGCAGCACAACGCCTTAGCCACTGAGCCACCGCGTCGGTACAACTCGGACATATATATTGATAAACATCGAAACTAGTTGTGAGACAGCGGAGAACGTTCATTAAATGATGATTAGATAAATTATATAAAATGAATTAGAAAGCTTCGAAAAAAGCAGAGCATGTGAGCGTGAGTGAGAGGAAAACGTTTATTCAGAAAAGGGGAGAGGGGAGGGGACACACATAGTTAGGATTGGTTGGTGGCCATCCTATTCCGGTAGGCCGCCTACCGGAATAGGCGTACCGCAAGCCAGTTAGAGTAGTATCACTACAAAAACTAAACATGATGATATAAGAGGCACAATCGATCCACTGCTACAATAATTGCGCTCTTTGTGGTCTTTAACTGTCCTTTTTTGTTTACCTGCCGAACTGCTGAAAAATTGAAAATGTCTCAGGGTACCTTTCATATTGCCCCCTGTTCCGGATGGTTCACAATCTCTCTCTCTCTCTCTCTCTCTCTCTCTCTCTCTCTCTCTCTCTCTCTCTCTCTCTCTCTCTCTCTCTCTCTCTCTTTGCAACAGGGGCTTCTTCACTGCGGTGCAAGTACAACGCAAAGAAGCAGTCAAGCGGAGGCGTTAAACAGACAAATAGTCGGGGACGTGCGGCTGAACGTCATCGGATTAATTACTTTCCGCTGGCGTGTAACGATGGCTGATTGCACCCTGAAGCTACTGACGATATGACGGTGTACTAAGGGAGCACTAATAGGGCACGGGGTCACCACAATGTTCTTTTATACCAATTATAGTTGTACTGTTTTTGTTTCTTACCTTCTGATGCGTCAGCAATATGGGGGCCACATTCCTGGTTCTGGTTTATTGATTTATTGTAGGGCTTAACGCGCCGACGCAACGAAGGCGATGAGGCGCGCCGTAGTGGAGGGCTCCGGATTAATTTTGACCACCTGGGGATCTTTAACGTGCGCCGAAATCTCGTACACATGGGCGTATTTTTGCTTTTCGCCTCCATCAGAAAAGCGGCCGCCGCGGCCGGGAATCAAACCCGCGACCTCGTGCTCAGCAGCGCAACGCCTTAGCCACTGAGCCACCGTGGCGGGTATTCCTGGTTCTTGTCTTTTTCTTTATGAAGTTAGATGATTATCTTTGTTTTCTGTTGAATGTTACGTAGCTTGTGTTCATGCAAAGTTGTTTCCACAGCCTATTCCTTCTACTGCTCCATGGTTTTACTAGAAGTATGAAATGGCAGCTCGTCGTTAGGACAATAAGCGGACAATGCGTGCTCGCTATTTCCGATTGCTCATTTCCGCGCACCCATTTCTACATGTCTGACACGTTAACGCGATAAGCCATAATCACAATTGTGATCAGAACATTCTTTGGAAGAGGGTTAGACGCGTATTCGGAAGGTTGTGGCTTCGGTCCTCCGCCTCGGAGAGTGTGTTTGACCCCAGTACGTTTCCCACATTTCCAAAAAATAGTTATCTTCATCCGCAAAACTATAATTGAACGCATCAGGGGGCTCATCTTTAAGGACGCGTGAGCACTCCTTACCGTGCATTCGCGAACATTATTCTCGGCCTGATGCGCATGTCTTGCACCGAATTTATATGCCTGAAACCAGGTGTTTCTGGAACGCACTTCGCACGCCGTGCCAACTGTGCTTTGCGATTTCACCAATCATGACCACATGACCACATGTGGTCATTTAGCCAATCATGACCACATTTGCTTGCTTTAGAAGTGACGTTGTCCCGACACAGTTTTTGAACTGTTGGAACAAAATTTTCGAGCGGCCCGAATTTTGAATTTGGCAATGTGCAGGGAACAAATCCGTAGTCCCTGCTTCATGGAACTTTTCAAAGCCAGATTGTTAGCAATGTCTGCCAAAATATATTTTTTTCATTATATAATCAGTGACTCAATGAACATGGTGCTGAAAAAAATGGCATATGTGGAATGATTTCGTCGAACTGCCTTTGATTTGGTTTAATATTATTAATTTCAACTTTTCAAGCATCATACCAGGTGAAATCTTAATAACTTGAAGCAGCAGACACACCAAACCATTACGGATCAATTACCGAATGATAGCATAGCATTCCCCAGCAAAAAACGATATGGTGCAACATATAAAGCGGGTTAGTATACATAGTTTAGGAAAAGGGCTCATAAATGGCCAATAACACAGCCCCGAAGCAGGCCGGAGTCCACGGATAGAGCAAATGAGTCAATTGCAAGGAGAGTAATAGATTATACTTTCTTATGTTCAAAATAAACGTTTAAATTCAGTGAATCACTGACGGTTCAATGTTTGGGCAACTTAATTTAGGTGTAATTGGGGGTTTTCATTACAAATGCCGTAAAGTTTAAATATGCACATCCAGTAAAGTATTCGTAAGTCATTACAACTTTCCTTCGCCAAAAAAACGATAAAATCACGCCACATACATTGCGAAGATAGAAAAAGAGGGTTCGATACCAAGAAAACTGCCACAATGCTGTAAATGGTGTATTCTGAACAGGACGTATGTTTGTATTATTTTTTTTATTCCCAATACCACATCCTATGGTAGGAACCTAACCGACAGGGAGTGCACTGATTTATTATACATTATCCGACATGCTTAGACGTCAAGTCAGCATGGCAGGTAGCCTGTCACTTGAATTCAGCTGAATATGTATTTTTAGATAAATAAATTTTCACCCGTTGGAGATAAAAGTGATCATCGTTCTGTCTAACGTGGTCACACTTTTCGCTCCACTTGTACAACTTTTGCAAGCGTTCCACGCCGTCTTTTAAATGCAGAGCATTTCTTTAACTCACATGTAGCGTCCGCCGTCCGTCCGCAACAGCTCAGCGCGCAGGTGCGCCCTCTCCCTTACTCCTCCTCTCCCGCATCACGCTACCCTCCTCGCTCTCAACAACAGGTCCGCACCCCTCCCGCTACACTATATAAAAAAAATAAGAGTTATCGGCGCCTGGTTTCGATCCCACGACCCTGTGGGCGGAGCGCGAGGTACATGGTGCTCTTCCCACTGCGCCACAAAATCGACACAGAATCAAAGGCTACGAACGCGCCTTATATCCTTGACTCATTCAAACTACGTCAAGAAGCTGCTGATACACGGCAGCAGTTGCATCGATCTCGTCTTCATCAGTTTCTGCAACGCACGACCACTGCATAAAGACCCCTTAACAGTACACTTTAGCGACCACGAAGCCGTCGTTCTGAGCGTCCAATACAACGACAACAGCAACAAATAAATAAATAACGACTTACAACAATCTACTCCTTGCCTTCACTTCTTGCGTCACAAAAAAAAAAGAAAAATTGGGCCCATCTCTCCATGAGGGGGACTCGGGTCGCAAAATCACGAAAGTAATAATTAATATATGAAAGAAATAATAATAATTAATAGTAATAAGCAATAATAGTTAACACATTCACTACCACCCCACCACCACCCCCCAAACACTAACGTTAACGCAATACACCCACCCCCTAAGCGACGCATTTACTCGAGTCCCCCCTCGTGGGGAGATGGGCCCAATGTTTTGCCCTTTACAACTAATAAACAACTCAGAGTTGTTTTTTGTCGCTTTCGTACTTGATTGTGTTTGCAAACATCATTTCTCACAGCAACAATCAAGTAAAAAACACAATGCACACAGTGTTCTATGAGAGTTAGGTCGCACCTGCCCCAACTGCGCTCCAGCCGCTTGCCATCCATGGCGAGACTGAGCGGCCAAGCATCGGCGAACCAGCCGTTAAATTTTGGCCGAGTGCCGTGGTACCGCAGAGGCGAGGCCCCGGGCGAGGCCCCCGTCGACGCCTTCCCGCAGGAGATCACGCGGCGTGGCGTCCAACCTGCCATACTTGCGCTCCGGCAGCCCAAGGTCATTGCCACAACTTTGAGAGACATGGCATAGTGAAGCTTTCGCTCGAAAATTGCAGGACTCTTCTAACATGCTTTCTAAGTTTAGAAATGCGAGTAATTTGCGCTCACTTTGAGCCTAGCCACCCCACTGATGTGAACGTGTTTAAAGAGTAATAACTAAGGTTCCCCAATTCAGCATTTTAAATAATTCGTGGATCTTAATTCGCCGGCATTACTCCTTTGCATGACTCAGTCCACCGACACGCGCGTCGATATTGGGTCGAAGCGGGAAATTAGGGTGTGGTAGTGCCCAAGAGCCACCTTCCATCGTCGCGAATGTCGATATGCACGCCCAGTCGCTGCGCGTTCTGATTGAAGCTTCTGTTGCGAAGCGTTACGCATGTACTTCATTTTCTGTGTCCCTGCGGCATCAATATTCACTACGTACGCACGAACTGCTGGCTTTATATGTTTGTGTGGCGCTAATGTCATCGCTGATGACGTCACTGCCCGCTTTGCTACTGGGAGAGCATAATGTATTGCTTCTGCTTGTGAAAGGGGTGACGCAGCATGAGCTCTCCCTGTCTATTATAGGGATATTGGGAAAAATTAAGCTGAAAATCGGCGGCGAAGACAACTCTATGATTATGCGGAGTTTTATTTATATGTAATAATTATTTCATACTGAAGTTGTAAACGTTTAAGAATTCACGTCTTTTGTCAGTACATGGCTGTGTCAACGGAGACAGCGTTGTTATAGAAGACGGATGTAACTCTTGTTTTACAAAAACGATTCCGAAACAAACTACACCAGAAGTAATTTAGAAATTATTCTAGAGAAGTTATGTGTATGTTTTAATTCGATTAGTATAGTAAGTCGCCATATCTAACTTAATATAGTTATTTCCCAGAACGGCTTGCTGGTCATCATATTCACAGTAGGGCTTAATTTTTTCATTGGTGTTCCTATCCGAAAGAAAACCTTTTGAAGCAGGCTGCTTTGATTGGCTCCAACTAATTCTTTAAAATGTAAGTTTACAATGGAATTGTAAAAATGTGGGAAATTCAGGCCCGCTGTCTCTTGATGGGCGTCCTCCACAGGAAAGCTGTTCCAGAAATGGTCGTAGCTGGTGTTCTTTGAACACAATTGCCCAAAAAGTAGGCGTCATTTGACTGCTGACACAACTTCTTTTACGGGCAGGGAGCGTTGTCTAAACAGTCTGTGCCGTGTACAATGAGTAGTGGCAGTTACAATACAAATGATATCAACTTGGAGAGGCTGCTCAAATCACCTCTGAAGTTACTCGAAAGGCCTCACCAAGGTCGGGCAAACTTTTTATAAAACGGCTGGCAGCAGCAAATGTTTGCCTTTCAGTGAACGGTTACAACCTGCAAGCCGCAGTTGGCGACCCACAACAGTCTTTCCTCCTTCCTGCAGGGATAGAGTAAAAGGGAAATTTGCACATGTCAGGAACCGAACATTTAAATCACAATACTACAAATAACCTTTCTAGTCTGGTATTGTCCAGTCAATACTATTCCAGACACCTAATCATCATCATCATCTCGCCGTCGCCATTATCATCACCATCATGGCGCCGTAAGTGTCCACTGCAGGACGAAAGCCTCTTTCATTTTCTTCCAGCCGGTCCTGTGTTCCGCCACCCAGTCAACTTTTTGCCTAATAATTTTCGGATTTTATCTCTCTTTCCAGTTGATGATCTTCGTTTTATCTCGTCTCTGGGTATCCACTCCTTTATCCTGGTAATCCACCGGTTGTCCGTTCTACGTATTTCACGCCCATCCCGGGCCACATTTCATTCTCTTAATCGAAAAATCATGTCTTCTACCCTAGTTTCTTTGTCTAATATGAGATGAACGTTTTATGTCCTTGAAGCTAATATCAATAGCACCAAACGTAGCTTTAGCCGGGCAAACCGCTACAAACATACGTGAATATTATCACTTCATAGCAAAGTTACCTCACAAAGCAGGGTGACAGGCAGTACTTCCCAAATTGAAATAAAGTACTACTCAGAAACTTTAACACACATTGAATTCCATGCATGCTGTACACATTACAGCAGCACTGCGAGCATGCCCTTGAAAACGCTCTGTACAAATCGGTGTAGCAGTCTGGCCGACTTTCTCCGACTGTCGCTACTGTATCCCTCCAATGCCTACAATGTTTACTGTGCATATTTAGTGACACTTGCTGACAAAACTGCGTGCACTTTCTAAATGGGACCCCAAGACTGGAACAGTGCCCCTTGTATAAACTGTACTTTCTTCTATTCCCAATCATTACTTCACCCCAGGGTCATACGGCCTCTCGTTTTAATAACGTGCTTCAATCCATCCTATATCCAAAACGGTGGTACTCCTTCGCTACGAACCCGAATCACTCAGCATCATCTCTGCTTTGATTTCATTATGATGTTTGTTGGTGTTAAACCTTTTTTTCAAAAAGGGAAGGCCGGAGGCCTCGTGAGGAGTTGGGAGGGGAGGATTCATTGATGAAAAAGATTCTTCATGAGTTCGTGGTCGTCCGTAGGGGGCATACGTTTTTTCACAGGACGGTTGTACCGCACTGAATGGTCTATTCACTGGTGTAGGCCATCGCTATATACCTCACACTAGACCGCTCTCAGTGGCGAACTGTATGAAAGGTTAATGGTGTGTTCATCTAATATGAGAGGATCGATAGAAGTCGGGGGATCACGGTGTGGGGAAGTGAAATTTCTGCTATCGAGAGAATATTGGGTCATTTCCAGACCGGTAGTGAAAATCAGTCCTTGACGGCTTGCTGACAGTATGCACATTTCGGGTTGCTGGGGGCAGTATCATTTGTGGATTGTTTCCGTGTGAAAATGATGCATCTGATATAGAAAGTGTTACAATTTTGGGGGGCTTCTTGTAGGAAAAGTTTGCTTGGAAACGTGATCCCTCGGAGTTAGATGCTTGAGTCGACGCTTCTTTTTGTGTTTGTATTTGTGCACGCGGATGGCGGGGGGTATGCTGATACTTTCAGTCCTGTCGAAGCAGTCAGGAACGTCTGAAGCCTGGGGTTAAACGCGCCGACGCTACACAGGCTATGAGCGCGCCGTAGTGGAGGGCTCCGGATTGATTTTCATTACCTGGAGATCTGTAACGTTGCGCCGAAATTTCGCACACACGGAGTGTTCTTGCTTTTCGTCTCCATCAGAAAAGCGGCCGCCACGGCCAGGAGCCGAACCCATGCCCTTGGGCTCTGCAGCACAACGCCTTAGCCAATGAGCCACCGTGAGGGGTATACCACTATCCCTGACGTAATTAAAATTATGCAAAGCAGTAGGCTGAGCGACCATTTCGTGCATGCAATCTTCTCGTTTCTTCATCATTCATCGTATTTTTTAAACATGGATTCGGCGCAATGGCCGTCTAGCTACCTACCTCCAAGAAAAAAGAAAGAAAAGAAAGAGGAGCTGCGAAGACAGTGACGTGGTCTCGAGAACCTTGAAGGCGGCACGCGGCAATCAAGAGCGTTTTTTTGTGACAGCGTTAAACGAAGCGCGGAACGCACTTACGCACGGCTTACGTAGCCAGACGACGAAGCCAGTCTTCCTCTATGCGCGCGCTCAGATTACGAATATCTGCTGAGCCCCTCACGCGGGCCCCGTGCCTTCTAATGAGGACACCGGAGACGACTATTTGCCTTGTTGATGGAAATGAGCAAGACTCCTCCGAAAACATTTTAGACGCGGACACTTTTCAGGAGTTCTAGCGACGCGCAAGCTAGACATGTCCAATCACCCGCTGAAGTACACCGGCGAGAAGTGGAACACCTTTGAAGGGGAAAAAATTGCCGCGTGTCTGTTTGGTTGGCGGAAAACGTCGTCGAAAGACGATCGCTGTCTGCCGACGCTGTCATGTAACTGCCTCTTCTCTCACCCGTTCCAAAACCTAACTCTCTTCCCCTCGTAACGATGAAGATATTTCATCATTTCAATTCAGTTTCCCGTGTTCGCACTGCTGGCACACTATCTGTTATGATCTTTCTTTAATTCAGAGCTTTAGCGTCCTTACTAATGCCGTTGTATGCTAATACGCCCTGCAGGAAAGCTGATTTCTCTGACGATATGATGAATGATCGTGGGAAGTGAAAGAAAGAAAAAACGTTTCCCGTGGCCGAAATGAAACGTGGGTTCCCTCCATTATAAAGCCACGTCTATCCGAAGCGGTTTGCAAACTAAACGACAACCAAGGATCGGTCACGAGATGAATGGCGTTGCTCTGCGTGCCATAAGGACTGTTAGCCTTAAGACGTTAGGCCTAATTTCCCATTTCGACATTTAAGATGTTAGGCCTACACCGCTGCTACCTGAAGATTGCTCCTGAACGCCAAGAAGCACTACCATTCCACCTTACACCCCAAACACAACTTTAGGCTTATCGAGTGCACATCCTGAGAGGTTGCTGTGGGTATTTTAGAAAAGTGATGCGTACCTCCAGAGTAGCACATATTCGTGGGAGTGGCCAACCAAAGAATCCGTCACGAGAAAGCTTCGCGTTCCACCATCATCGCTAGACGGAGGGGTGCATGACGTTTCTGTTGGGCTTCGAAAAATCCCACCATGTCTTGCGTTGTTTATTTCCATATCTGCCTCTATTTGTCGGCGTTTTATCGCGTTGTACTTTTCATTTCCTATTTGAGAAACAAATCCAACTCGACTTTTTTGAAAAAAAATGCTGCTACTTTCGGTTCTGTACTTATACTTTGCCTGAAATGTGCGTAAAATATCCTTTCCGCAGAATAATGTGGACATGTATGAGCCATAGCAGCAGTTTTAATTGCTTGTAATGTACTCTGTATTCGAGAATTGTTAGCCTGTAATTTTTTTTTTTTGGACGGCTGCGCGATTGAATGAAAGGAGAGATACTGACAAAAAATGCGTTTAGTAGCCCAAGAAATACTGTCGTCTTTACAATAATCCTGTACCTGCCACCGTCTATTCTCTCGTACCGCCACCTCGCCTTCCTGGACGTAGTACGGCCAGTGTTCAACTCCGCCAATGCGATGGAATTGTCAATAGATCAATTTATAATAGTAACGGGTCTTTAGCTACCGCAAAGTAGAAATTTATAACCCATCACTTAGCGAAGGTACACTTTGTCCGTCTGGGCCCTACGTTATTTGTCGGCAGAAAGGGCACATGCATCAGAAACAACCGAACGTTTCTGCGGGCATGATTGGCGTCGCATCTATATTTCCTATCGCAGTTAAAGACACGACCAGAATGTTGCTTGCAGCCTTCATTCAAAAGCATTGAGGCATGTGTGACATGCAGAGTACATGATCTACCATAAGTGAAGAAATAGACGAACACTAAAGTGACGGTGTAGACCACATTAAAGCGGCAGAGAATTTTAATCGTGCTATAATACTTATCACAAATACTTCTGCAACACGCCCACAGCTACTTGCGGAGTTTCCTTACACCATTTCTATGCCTTGCATACGTTCTGCAAAAAAAAAAAGAACGATAATGATGCAAGGGCAGGAAAGTTCTTGACTAGTACAGTCGTGCACAGGCTTAGCTGTAGCAACGCTTTACCCACTTATCGTCTCCTCCTATTTTGGTGAAAGGTAATTTAGTCACAACTGCTGCATTTCTTTCAAGTTTAAGGGGGCTCTTAAGTCCTCCACATTCGTATGGACACTTTTTATTAGGAACTTTTGAGATATTCCACGTTAAAGTCAAATGTGATTCTCCAGATAAGCCTGTGGACGACTGTACAATCTTTAACGGTGAAAATGTTTTGCAGAACCGCGAGCTAAATTGGGAAAAGTCTTACTTTAGACGTCGGTAATCTACAGACCAGCAAATTACCACCCTGCTTAACATGGTAACTGCCGTAGTACGGTATATTGCCGACATCATCAATTCCGCCGGACAATCAAAGCTGACAGCAAGTCTTTTTGTGGTCAAAACGGAGTGTCAGTGCAGAGACATAATATAGGATGAAGTGCACGCGTAAAGTTTGGCAATACCGCTTACTATGTGCCTACCCGAACACCGCTGTCTCATACGGTTACGTGCGACGAAGCCTCGAGGTCGCCTAACGGCAAGAGTTGCTTCTCCGTTCACAGCTCGTTTAATGTGATGAGTTGCCTAGAATACATTTTGGCAGGATCAGGGAAAGAAGCAATTCCAATCTTTACCCTTCAGGAGCAGCGCTGCAATATACCGGCTTCACTGATAAGAGCACTGACTTAAGTACTCCTTCTGACATCGGCAGCCGATATGCGTTACCGCACCCTGTAATATCCTGGTAGGAGATTCATTTATTCAATATAGAAAGGGAAGACAACAGCCATGATCGCTAATGAATGCCAAACGAAGTGATTTTTTCCTTTATTGATACTTTCCTGTAAAATTTATTTTGAGTAGGGCAAACGTTTGATCAGGGGGAAATACAGAAGAAAACTTTGAAATGAAATATTTTTATCTTCTTGTCTTATCTACCATTTCTTACATTTTTTTATCAGGAGGAATAATAGACCTTTCTATCACAACATAAGCAAATAGAACAGAAATTTATTCTTCGCTTCCGTAGTGTTCGTAGTGGTTGGCTTCCTGCCTTTTCTTTTCTGAACATACGTATCTATAAGAGCGCCGACCCCTGTTCAGTTCATGGACACCTGTTATAAGTAAAGCATTGGCGGCCATTGTGAAGCATCTTTTTAAAAAATCCAGGGCAGTAATACGCACAATAATTAATCGACATAGCAATTTCATACATTTCATGCAAAGGAACGAAAAAACCGCGTCTTTGCTGACGGTCTACATCGATGGTACAAAAATGGCGCCACGGCGCAATAGTAAAAGCACGGAAAAAAAATTCGGATAACTCCTGAGGAAGGTTCCTGCAAACGAAGCAAATTAACGGCTATAAAAAGAAAGTTGCACGCATTTCTGTTGGATGGGAATAGATCCCGAGCCTCCGTGATACGAGAAGAGAAGGTACGCCCATGCCACAGCGGCTCAACGGCTGTGGCTGTAAAAAGGTGTGCCTAGTTCGAGCGCCATTGGCCATGTGACGGGGCAGCCAACTGGGAGAAGGCGCACATGTCACTGCACGTGAGTAAAACGGGTGCGCCGCGGTCATGGAGAACGTTGATTCTGTGGTTATGGTGAGCTAGTACTGACGTCAAGCGCCGCCAGTCTTCCTGTCGAAGTAATTCGTGCTTCGTATCGCGACGAAGTTCGTTAACGTGGGATGAGCCGCCTGTTTCTGCACCGGCTAAGCGTGGTCCACCCCGCAAGTACGCCAACGAGTCCGAAGCACAGGTGGCGAAAAATGCAGCGAGGAGAGCCAAAAGACGAGAACAGAAAAACAAAAAAAGAGAGGCAAACACGAAGTACCACTAAAGTAGAATCGTTAGAAGAAGACAGAATGCTGTTGCATTCAAAGCACGCAGACATAACTGCTCAAAGGAATTTTCGGGGAGTCACCGCCTCAGTACATTAAAATTGAATGTTAATGTAAAAAAAACAAGTCTTGGGATGTGCAGATTTCTCACAACCACAAAGCGCGTCAACATTACTAAGACACTTCACCCACCGCTGTGTCACCGTCTTCTCAGCACTTCTATAGTCGCCGTTTTTTTTCGCGCCATGACAGTTGTATTTTTTGCTTTAGAAACTACTTTTAACAGGTAGAAAGTGCGTTTACTTCTTGATTGTTTCATAACAAAAGTTCATTTTTAGCACCTTTACTTAGCACGTACTGAGGGAGTGTGCTTGAAATCGTGATTACCATTCAATTGTGGGAAGTAGTTTCTTCAAACCGCAGTCGCGTCAATTGCATTGTGACTGGAATTGTAAAGGAGCCACCTCGGGGAAACCGCAGTTGAAAAGAAAAAAAGACAAGTGCAAACAAACACTCCTTCCCGAAGTTCAACGCGTGACCTTCTTTACTGCTAAACAGGTATGCCACTCCAAGAATACGAGAAGCCGTCTGCCAGCTGACTTTAGCGCAACTTTGAGAGCGGGTAATTTGAATTTCAATAACGCCGACCGCTCAAATTGGCTTCACAGTGGTCGCGCAGTTCGGAAACCTCGAAGGAGTTTCCTTCTCTGGAATAATTTGTGCCTTCAAGGATGAATGCTGGATGCTATTGTAACACTCGAAAGAAGTCCGCTCGAGAATGCTTCTCCGTTTCCGCAAATGCGAGAGGAGAGTGCCAAAGCAGAGTACGGTGAGCAAGCCAAGTTTGAGACAGATTCTATAAAGCGCATTGAAACGAAATACTTTTTTTGAATCGCAATAACAGAATCATGATCCAACGTGGGTGTTCCATGTCCAGCTGGTCGAGCACCGTCTCAGTGTAAAGCGGGCCACAGTATGGACAATTTCAAAACAAGGCGTAACGTCTGTTGCGGCTCACCCGTAAACTGTGCCATATTGCAAGCACTGAACGCACCCATGAGCCGCAGTATTATGCAGCTTCGAAAGTGCGACCCTGTATCACGTTTAACTAGTACCAACATTTACAATCCCTGGTTCGAGATTTATAAGACGTGTGAAATTTTGCGAATGCGTCCCGGAGAGTCCGGACGGTGCTTGTACGATTGTCTTTGTTCTTTGCAGTGTAACGGGTTCCGAAGATTCCTGGCCCGTACGTTTGACATTATTTTTAACAGCGCCAAACGACGAGGCGAGACGTCTCGTCCTTTCGCGCTATTAAAAATCGTTCCTAACCGACCGTACGTTTGAGTCCATCGAACTAGGCTTGTATCAGCAGTTCTTTGTAAGGAATATTTTGGCGGGAATAAGGCTCCCAGAGAGGCATCTAAGATTGATTTGTATTGAGGAACTTAGTTCACCACACTTCTTTTCATTCCTTCATCTCTCTCCTGATCCTCCCCTCTTCTCTGTCTCCCATTTCCTTCCGTCCAGTTCCTGCCACCCTTATTCACTGCTTTCACCTTTCACTGCTTGTATGCCAAATTGCCGGCCTCTGCTCTCCTTCCTTCTATGATTGTGCAAAAACACTTAAAAACACCGAGAAATCGTGCCGAAGTCGAGAAGACTCCTTCTCACCAAAAGACGACGAGAACGGCAGGGTTTCGAGGAGCATAAATGCACTGTGGTAAGTGGCCGCTCCAACGTAAGCTTACCGGAAGCGGATGAAGTTTATTTACCGCCGGTTCTTGAACCACGAGAGCCGGAATCGATCAGAAGACGATGAAAGTGAAACCGTTCACCCGTCCAGGAAGCAACAACTCTAGGAAAAGCCCCGCCGGGAAGAATATGCCGCAGGGTATATATTGCAACGAGAGTCAGGAGCTTTCATCGCTTTTGTGCGCTTTACTTTTTCCTCACAGGCCGCAGAAAGGGAGGTAGGAATAGGAGCTGCGGAAAAATGGCGCGATTTATTCCTGCAGCTGTTGCATTCCCGAGCCAAGGCGGGAAATATTCAAATTGAAACAGGAACCGCGGGCTAGCGTGCCATATTGCGTCGGCTGCGGTCACATATGCGTCAAGGCCAGCTGACTGGAGAGGCAACCCGAGGCTGTGGCTTCGAGGAAAGTTTGCTGAGTGAACCTAAATCTGTGCAGTACAGGCGCCTTCTGAGCGCGCATAAAACCTACCGCGCGCGAAGGAAAAGCAACTGTTCTGATATATCTTACGAACTACCGAAATGTGATGTGCAAATGGGGGTAATTTCAGCTTATTCAGTTCATCAGAGCTGAGTGCTTTCTTAGTAATGTCAAGGAACACTGCCCAAATGTGACGTGAAAATGGGGGTAATTCAGCTTATCTAGTCCAGCAGACGTGAACACTTTCTTAGGAATGCCAAGAACACTGTTGGAAGCGCCAAGTTTCACAGAATTCCGCATTTTGTTGCAAAATAATCGTCTCTAAACGAAGGAAGCGCTGCTTTCAAGCAGAATGCATTGTTAAAAGCAGAGCTGTTCGAGCTTTTTTGTCCGTCTGCTGAAGGTCGTTCGTCACGAAGGGGTAGGTGCACGTTCCCAGGTCCGCCTGCGGCCTCTATCAGTGTGTCTGGGAACCACCTCGCAGAAACCGGTTCGCAGTCCCCCCTTTAGAAAGAAGGCGCAGTAGTACCACCGTAAACGTAGAGGGTAGGGAGCCTCCCACCGCTGACGTTTACCTCCAGATTCTACTGCACGAACCACTGAATTTGCTCGGCGACGGTGCTGCTGTTCTCGGATGAGCATCCGTTGACGTTATAGCCGACAAAAGTGAACCACAGATCCTCTGTTTAAGTATCTCGCACACTGAGTGGGATTGGGTTTAATTTTTTAACTCGAATAAAGCAAAGCGACATGCTGTGCCAAATGGTTTTTTATGTGTTTTGAGCTTCGCGAAATAAATTAAGTTTGATCACGGATGGCGGAGCGTACTACGGTAGATTCTGAACCCCTTCAACGTCAAGCCAGAACGCCATCCTCTGTGCCGCGAAGGCGGGATCAATTCACAGTGCCACAGTTGCTTTTTGGGGCAGTGTGTCACCAACGCTTTTGGCACCATAACATGTATGTTGATGATGCAATCTAAGGAGCAGAATGTCTGAGTGTAGCTGATGTACAAGAACATTTTAAGAGGATACGCTTTCTCGAGATACTTCAATTTTTTTTGTCTTTCTGTCAGTCTGTCTGTGTCACTCGATTCAGCCACCTGGCCAAAAATTAAAACGAATTTTCAAACGAGAAGTTTATATATGCAGAACTTCTCCAAGCCCCTAAATCTGGAAGCGCACTCCATATTTCTAAACATTGTTTAGCAACAAGCAAGCATTAGGAATATTTGAGGCAAAAAGACCAATTTGAGACCAATTTGATACATTTGAGACCCATCCAAGTGGCATTTTCAGGGTTCTTTTAATTTATTATACGGGCCTGCTTGATTTTTGCGACAGCAAATTAAAATATACGCTGAAAGCACTGTTGTGACCCAAAATTCAATAAAGCGATCGTGCCGACCCCTGACCTTCCTGGGGGCATTCCAAGAAGTTTAACAGTAATGAACAGTTCTAGTCATGGCGCGCCAGTAGTGGAACGCGCTAAAATTGAAGGGGCTTGAGCAAACTTCAGCCATGTTATTATCGTGAGAGGAGGTAGGAAATGGAAGAGGCAGGGGCGACAGTACACTATGTGGCAATGACTATGTGATGATGTGAATATATAGACATTAGGCTATGTTACTATGTGGACTAATAATGTGGCAGCCCCGGGGCGGCAGTAGACTAGCGTGTTTGTACGACATTTGCAGAGAAGCGAGCAAAAAGGCGGTCAACTTTTCACGCGACAAGCTCCCTTTGTTCGATGCCACCCTCCGATTGGGAAGAGAGGTTGTTGAGGACAGACACAGAAAGCGGGGAGGTTGTGCAAAATAAGAACGGTCGTATTTAAAGAACCTTTTACAAACGTTTTACAGCGCAACCGTAATTATTGCACGCTTCTGTCTGATATGCAGCCATTACCGCCCTCTATTTTTTTAAGAAAAAAGGGCGAACACCTTTTGCAATCGTGCCAAAAACATTACGGGTGAGGTGTATTCTAACAAAAGTAATTTCCTTACTGTGCAGAGGCTTAGGAACTGCTCTGTGTTTGTCTACCCGCATCGAAGAAAACGCTTAATCTGCATGCATAGCCTTGGCTGCACTTTGCACCTTATTTTTAATTGGGTAGATTTTATAACGTATTTCTTTATCAGCTATAGGCAGTTTTAAAGCGAATCTTTCTACGCCTCACTGATGGCGTTCGATGTCGCTACATACCGATGTGGGAAGCCCACTTTACACAATGGGTTTCACAAAACGACGATGATGATATTAATAGAAGGAGCATCAAGCTTCTGGGTCGCTCGCGTTATGATGACGACGTCTACCCGATTGCGCCATTGGGACACGGTAGAACACTTTATATTTTGGACTTGACTTTGACTCAGATTGCATGGGAGAAAGCTTCCCGTTTTAACCATACTTCTCTTAATTAGTAAAGGGGGTATTGATTTTTTCTGGGCCGATGTCTTTGCTTTGTTGTTCAGGGAACCTTGGTCTAGTTTGTAACGTTTGCGATCTTTCTTCGATTCCAGTACGTTAAACTGTGAAAGCAAAGACAAAAATGTAAAAATTATATAGCAGAAGCAGCCTATGCCTCCTACATTACCACCATGCGCTGTCTGTTCCCCAACATCTGGAGAGCCGTTTACGAAAGGACTTTCTCGCTGTATTGCTATTGCCAATTATCGGGGCCAACCGGGTCTCTCTATTTAATGTCCACGACTCAGCTATTTAGCAAGTTTATTGCGAAATGCAAGTGAGGGTAGTTCCATTGAAGAAAATTCCACCATAAAAGTCTTTCAGTTATACTTTGTCGGCAGTGGCACTCAAAATTGCTTTTCCCTTCAAGCAAGCAGACAAGAAGCAAAAATGAAAAATAAAGCAAGAAAGTAACAGAGATGGGCACGGTGCAAATTTGGAGGCCGTAAAAAGGGCCGTCGACGACCGATATGGCCGTGTCGGGCAGAGGCAACAGCCGTGGAGCGGACGCCGTTAACGTTAGAGTGACTGTGCTGGGCGGTTGAAGGGGCGGCAACAAATACCTCCCTTCCCTATGCCTGCCTTTTCCCCTTCCCCAGTTCCCTGTCCATCCCTATTTTTACGTTGCTGTTCCGCGAGAAAGGAGACAACCAAGAGCGCTGGCAACTTTCAGCGCTGTCGCTTGGTTTGAGAGCCCCGGTAGCGAGAATCTCGGGATTTATGACGCGGCAAATCGCAGTGGCAAACAGGGTTCGGCCGACTTCCTCCGTGTTCAAAACAGGCTCCACATTTTCTCTCGCTCCGTCTCAGCCGGGTTTCTTTATTTCTTTTTACAAATGGTAGCTCGATAAATTTAATCAAGCCTGATAGCTTTAATTTATTGGTACACTGATAAATTGGTGCACTCCCTCGGGCCGCGTTCTGCGGACGATGCTTTTCCGTGCTATGGTGTAGAGAGTAAAATGCGCCGTTACTCCCTCGGTTGTACATGGTCTACGTAAATGATCCCGCTACGTTGCAATTAACATTTTGTGGTTTTCATGCCGCGTGAACTTGTGGTTCCCTTGTGGTCTTTTCTGTGTGCCTGTCATCAGTAACGCCCTTGTTTGCCTCATGCTTTAGCACGAGAAGGGAAAGTTGGAGTAATCATCGAAGGCAGCGATGACTTCTGTAAAAGGTTCCACTTGCTCAGGAAGCAGTCTGAGCCGGTTCGGAAGACGCAACCTGTTTGAACGCCAACCGGTTCAAAGCTTCCGAAGCGCTTCGCGAACCGGTTCGGCACGTGATTTAATCGAACCGGAACTGAACCAGATTTCAAGTTCATTGGTTCAACAGAGTAATATATGCAAAATTAGGGCTTCTCTACTGGAGGTAACGGTATCCTCTCTCAAGTGTCCCGGTTAGAGTTAAGCACATTAGTCACGCCACTTTTCAAATTTGACATCTCTCGGCAACTCAGCCCCGGCGTGCACACGGAAAAAGAAGTGGCGCAGAAGGTTGAAAAAGAAGCGAGAGCAAGAAAGTGGAGGCGTGAGTAAAGAAAGAAAAAAAGTAGGAGTCAAGGGACCACGTAGTGTTTAGCTCTCAGCCTGGCTCCACGAGAACGCCGCGCGCTACACTTCATGGAGAAAATCAGCCGACCACACCGGGGTGACAAGGCGCTGCGGTGGCGTCCATTGAACAGATTTACTCCGTCCTCATATACAGCCCGGCCAAGAATGCCCCATCCGTTGTCGTAAGTCGCTGCGTTATCCTGTTCTTCGCGCCATTTCTTCCGAATCCCTGACGTTCAGTGGAGTACTTCCTTTTGTGGTTTTCTGTTTCCGCCCCTACACCGGATAAGGGGACATTACTTAAACTTATCTACCCACAGGCCAGCATATCTTTTGTCAGTTTTACCACTGTACTTTCCTTTCTTTCCTTACTTTGCGTTCTTGTATCCAGTTCGGCTCATTTCTGGAATTCAAACAAGGGCATTTTTGCGTTGAGGCGAACTAGGAAGCTGCTATTGTACGCGGGTCAGCGTGGCCCAACGGGACTGCAAACCTTGACTTTTCACTAATTCGTTGCCCGTTAGTGCGCATTTCGAAAAGTAATGCACCTACGTGTCTAATCGAATTAAGATATGAACAATACCACGTACGCTATGCTGTCCGTCTAAACCGCAAATGGCCATATGCAAGACAGCACAGCGATTTAAATGGGGATAGTAGAAACGTACTCCTGTCATGTGACCACTGGTTGGTAACGTTTCCGGTTCAAGGCAGACGTTTACAACACCTATAGAGGACGCTTACCAGATTAAAAGTAAACATCTCTATGTGCAGGCACTATATATGATTGTTCGGTAGTGAGTATGGCAACTGCGTGGCACTACGTATCGCCAAATGTCACTATAAGTAGATGTAACTAATGTCATTATAAGCAAATTCTATTATAATGTGGTTACAAGTAAAATGCAATTATACGTAAATATTCCTAATTTCACCCCAGTGAAACGCTTGCTTCGACAATGATTGAGCACAGACCCATAAAGTTTCCCCATTCTTCCACACCGTGTGTTATTGAGTTTGTAATTCTTATTGTGTTTGTGCACCCCAAACTTGGCATAATTGTACATTATGATTTTTGTAAATTTTTTTCTCTGTCGTGAAGCTTCCTAAAACGCGAAGTTTTTCTAGAATGTCTCTTAGGTTCCCGCCCTTGTGTTCCTACTTTCGAGCTTGTTGTTAATTCGTTGAAAAATTATAATTTGGTTGTTTACAATGCTATATTTATATTTATTATGTTCAATCACGAAGTGTGATTCGCTGGGCTGTCCAACCACGCACACATGCAACCTCCCTACGCTTAATGCGGGCTGGATTATGTATTTGTATATGTACAGTGAATAAATTATTATTATGTTATTACATTAGCTAACAAAGGCCCAAGCCTCGCATGCTTGTTAAATTACAGTGCAGTCGAGGAATATTCGCCTAAGCGGGATCACAGGCGCCACTCACCGCAGTCCATGACGTACAGTGTTTAAGTGAACCTGTCCCACAAAAAGCCCCTCTAATGAACATGCGACCGGCTAAAAAGCTCATACGGCAGCGAAGCCTCTCTTAGATACCCTTGAAAGCAATTTGCCACCGCGGGAAATAACACCGTAGTTTGAAGCGAGACGAACACAGCTCTGCTGTGACATCAGGCTTGCACCGTTGTGCAAACTTGCTTTGATTTTTTGTTAAATTTTTAAATAATCAGGCACCCAATGTCACCGTTACCGGTGTTGAACAAAAATAGTAAAAAAACTGCGACACTTTGATGTAAAGTGTGATTGCGAACAAAATAAAGGTTTGCTGAGGATTTTTTTTTTCTGGGGGCGGAGAAAGGGAGGGGTTTACCCTGCCGAAGCTACAGCTATGAGGCGTGCTGTACCGGAGGTCTTCGGAATAACTTTGGCCACCTGGTATCTCAAAAGCTCCGCACACGGGCGTTTTTTTTTTTTTTTTTTTGCTCTTTGCCTCCATGTGAAAAGCAGCCTCCGCGGCCGGAATCAATCTTGCGTCCTTGGGCTCAACAGCACAACGCTTTAGCCAGTGAGTCACAGCAAAAATGTTTTAAGACTATCATTTAGTGCTGCAGCAAAGTGTAAAGCGCTGGCCCCCAACGAAAAGCGCCCCTCAAAGGCACGAAAAACACAGTTACAACCATTGAATCCCAAAAAAACTGCCTACTAAGAAGAGGGCCTGGATATTACTGCAGCCTGAACGCCGAGGACCGGTCACCGACGGCCATGCAGGAAATAAGCCGGTTATCGCTCTCAGCCATGCATAGGCAGCCGCCACTTTGTAGCTAGCTTTCGCGTGTCCCGGGATGTTCCATACCCTGTGCGCCATGCCTTTACAAAATCCAGGCTGAAGTACCAGCATGTTGGATCAGAAGCGCTGCCACAGAAAACGAGTGGCTGCGCAGAAAAGGAATTGAAAGAAAACAACTTTGTCCCTTTCTTTCATTTTATTTTTCTTGTGAATAGTGCTCATACACTCTTCTTCGGGTCACTTCATTGGGGTTTTAGAGCAACACAGCTAAACGGGGGAAAAATAAGGCACGAGAAAGCGTTGCAAGACTGAGTAATTCTTCCCGGACAGAACTTAGGATGTCGGGGGAAAGTACCACTACTTTTCGTAGCGAAAAAGATGAGGATATTATTTATCACACATAATTGGCAGCGCCAGCGATGTTACTCTTACTCTGAGGCGAATGTAGCTGCGTCAGGCTAAAGAGTACCACAAGGGCGTTCTAGTCTTTTTATGTCACTCTGCCTACGTCGCGCACGGAATCCTGTATGCGCATTGTCACTTCCAAGAATCTCCACGACGCAGCAGCAGCGAGACCGACATTTCCGTGACCTAACAGATAGTGCGGCTCCCCAGCCAGCTTATCCGTAACTCCTCTTCTGTTTCTCTTACTTGCTGTGGTTCGAGAGGCACCGTAACGTGCAATCCAACAATTTTGCGCATGGCGCCGCTTGAGAGAACAAGCTGTCGGGGGCTTCCCGAGAAGATGGCTTGTATTTCTCGCCATTACGGGCCTTTCCCTTGAGGACGAGTAACTTCTTGGTAATCCAATCAGCGAAGAACATGGCTTCTCGCTGAGATCGAGTAAGGACAGCCCGACGGCCCGTCAGTCTTTGTCACGCGTTCTTGGCTTCCACAAGACGGCAAGTCCAGCGGTTCACTGGGAAACCTTTCACCGGCGGAGAAAGGGTGCCTCAATCAGCATGTGTCCTTTTACGGCGTTACGTATTTGTTCACCGCAGCCATTGTTGATTTCTCCTTTTTCCTTCGGCCAGAAAGCGCCTCTTTCACGTGGTGTGTTTTTCCGCGTTCGATCGGTGGGACAAGCCCAGCATCTTTTCTCACTCCTTAGCTTTTCATCCGATGTCTATTCTTTGTTCATCTCCGGGTACAACTACACTGTTGCACATAAAAACTTGATGCGGCTGCTTTATCTATGTTGTGACTTCTTTCTGTTCCTCCGCCGCTTAAAAAACATGTCCTTTTTGCATGTGTTTTTTGGGTTTGCATTGGTTAGTGACATATTGCTACAGGAAAGAGCAGTCCTCTGCGTTTTTCAGAACTTCCAGTCTTTCATGCTTCTTTTGGGGCAAAACTGAGAATAAGCAAGAAGAGATGACTGCAACATTGCAGCTGGACTGCAGCTGGAGTGCAACAGTTCTAAAATGAGCTGTCTTCTTCAGGGCAACTACTGTCATCCCTGGCACTCATTATATAAACGACATCTCTTAAACCTTGTTATTTTTTCAACGTGTGTGACTCTCCCGCATTTTGAATTTGCACGATTTTGCCACTTAGATCTGTTTTCAAAGTTGAGTGCACGTATGCATGTGTGTTTGTAGGCGGGGCTTCCTGTCGTCTGCTAAAGGGCGGGAGTGCGCCGTGCTTGCTTTGCTGTGAAGGACTCCTAGCTATTTGCATGCTTGCAGCGTCTTAGCACGCGCAACCACGTGGCGGGAATGCCCACTCGCTCACGGCGGCGCGTTGTGTGTTTGCCCCGCACGACCACTGAGCTCTTGATCTTTTCAGTGCCACGATCCCATTTAAATAAATGTATTGTTTAAAATATTTCGGGACTGGTTTGATTTGATTGAAGAGAGACACTGCACAGGACGGCTGCGTATAGTTTCTACCCCCCGGATTTATTTAATGTGCACTGGCATTACACAGCACGAGAGTGTGTGTGTGTGCGTGTACATTTAGCCTCCACAGAATTTCGGAGACAGCGGCTGTGTTTCGATCCCGATACTTTGGTCTCGATGTCTGTTGGCTTTTTTATATGTATCTAAATATCCTGCATCGCAGAGAGGGCTCAAGCAGTCGCCCATCAACAGAGTCTCACGCACCCAGCACGACCTTCCCACTCTCGGCAAAGTCCTGGCCTTGGCCCACTCTAGTTTGCTGTATTGCATATATGATTGGCTGTGCTGCCTCGAACATGGGAATGGACCCATGTTCGGCTCCAACCATGGAAAGCCTTTTATTTTTCTTCACTTCCCCCACTATCATCATCATCGGCAAAGAAAGTTGGCTTTTCTGCAGTGTGGTTTGGGTCGACTACAGATTACATCCGTGTGCGAAAGCTTCGCTTCAAAAATATCAGTGCACCAAAAACTACAAATTGGCCGGCAGTCCAGTTCACATTTCTTCGCTCAAGAAAAAAAAATGTAATTTTTGTGATCAATGCAACGCAGTTAGCCTGCTGGAATGCCCTCGGGGGTCGGCATCCGAGAAACATGACATCGATCCCATCGTTTATTTAAAAGTAACTAGTGACAACGTGCCCCTCCTTCAACCATCGCTTAGTGATTAAATTAAGAACCATCAGGGATGCCCAAAGATTGATGAGCTTGGGCGATATCCACTTAAACATAGTTCATTTTTTCGAGAGTCCGTTGCGCAAGCGCGTCGAATGTAGAAAGCTTCCGAGAATTTATTTTTATGGCTGAACACGGAGATTGATGGAGTGATGTAAGTGCGAAGATAGTCAAGAATCTTTAATCTTTGTCAGTGGTCTTAATATTCCAAAGGATTCTTTGTGCTGGATTACAATTCCTTCCTTACATATCCTTCTAGGTTATTATGAGCCTTGCGTAAATTATTCCCGAGGGTTTGAAATAGGAAGTGAAAAAAAGTATTATGTGCTCCTTAACTTAAGCCGCATACATGCTTGTAAAAGTTGGCCTAGGCCTGCCTTGTAAAGCGAAGCTTTCGAGTTCTCACTGATGCCGCTGTGCGCCAATACGCCTTGCAGGAAAGCCAACTTTCTCTGACGACGATGTTGAACGATTGTGGGTGAAGTATACGCAAAAATAAATAAATTGGCTACAATCCACTCTGTGACAGTGGCTGGAAAGCAAAAGTTTAAACGACACTTAACACAATTCCAAGCGACGTCACTTGAATTCACACACGTGGGTCTACGAAGAGTGAAACCAGAGGCTCTGCCAGCCGTTACCTGGAATTCGCGGGGGCGGCGTCCCGAATGCAGCAGCGTCGTGCATGCCCGGGCTAGAGAGGCGTACGCCACCGCTGTAGCCCGGCCGTGCGTCGGCTGGCAGAAAAGAGAGAGGAGCGTCTTTCGAAAGGTGAGACAGCGGACGTAGCCATCGTCATGTGCTAACTCGGGGCTATACCACCGCGCGACACAAGCGCAGACACCGGAATAATTCGGCATAGTAAGTTTCAGAATAGTTTAGTAAGTTTGAGAATAGTGAGAAAGAAGATGGAACTTTTGTAATCGCTATTTATCACAACAAGTTGCTCCTTTAGCCTTTTTGAATACCTCTGAAAACAAAACCGAATTGGTATTCCGCAATTCAGAAAACGGAGTCCCATTCGTGGCAAGCAGTGCGCAAAATCAGCTTTTATCTAGTTGCCAGATGCCTGTATGTGGTCTCTATACTTTGTTTTCCCGCCCCTCAAACAAATCCTTAACGTATCTTCGCCGTACCCTCTCTTAATTCTGTCGGGTCCAGGTTTCCCAGCAGGGGCTGTCGAAAAGGTTAATCAAGCCGTGCAAAGAAAGTGCGCAGTGGATGAGAAGCAGCACCAAAACAGGCCCAAAACAACTGTTGCTAAAGCAGACGACAAAGCCGTCCCGCCGAGCCACCGGCCGGTGCAAGCAGTCGCCTTGCGAGCGGGGAGCGATGGATAATAGCGCCCTATCGTCGCGCCATCTACACTGTGCTCCGTGATTGAAAAGCGTCCTCACCAACGAAAGCCGGGTTGGGAGTTTCTTGTGGTCGGGCGGCGGCTTAAACGACGGACGGATATACAGACAGACAGGCGAAAATTTCAGCGTTTAAGTAGCACCAGAAAGACTATCGTCTTTAAAAATGTGACGTAGCATTCTCGCAATGAAAATTTGTAAGCTGCCTTAAATGCGTAAGCATTTCTATGTGGATGCAACAAGGAAGCTTGTCTATTCGTCTGCAACACTTGATGTGTCATGCTTTCGCCATTGTAGAAAATGCTTTATTCCAAGGCTCTAAAGCCTCAACACTTGCGTGTGAATCCCGATACTGCTACTAAAACACCTTCCAAGCATCGCAATGCATTTATGTATTGTAATGAAGCCTATGTTTAACGGGCTTGATGCATAGCTTTCTTTACGTGTACGTGGGGCCGTACGTAGGTACTTCTTCAAACGCCCTTGCGTCGTGGATCATACCTTGATATCCGACTTGTTATATTTCCCCGTGATTTTTAGCAATGCATGCGGGTGAAGTACGGAAGCGGACTTTAAAGGGCCTCATTTATAGAGTCCCATAGGACTACATGAGGCTTGTTTGGAGGTATTTAATATGAGGCAGAGGGCCTTCGTAACTTTGTGTAAGGACCCTTGAAAGATTTCCTTCCAAGCCAAACACACGTATATAGTACTGGATCCGACTTAACACAGGCATGCTATCAGCGCGCCTTAGGGATGCACCGGTTCTTTTCGAGGGATTGATTAAAATGCCGCACGCCTTTTTACCTTTGTAGCATGCTGCCTAAAGGGTCAATTAAGAAGCCCTCTCAGCAATCCGCTTAAATATCGCAGTAAAGGCGACTTTACAGGGGCCCGGTGTACAGCCGGCAGCCTAAAATCTCATTAGATCATTTCATTTTAGGAGTTTCAGCAAGTTGTTGTGTTTTACTGCGTCTGTAGAAGAGAAGCTAACCCGAATAAATTGTCTCATATGAGAACGTGCTTACTTTGTTCATATGGAATGTTGTAATGCACAACATTACAACCAAACAAAATATGCCTCCAATTTCACAGCGAACCCGCTGCAAAACAGTGCAGCATAAGGAACGCAAGGATATTCCGGGTAGATATACACCCTTTCATACTTTAAGCGTTAGTACTATTTTGACACATTCCATGCTCTGCTGCGCGTGCGCAGCAACGCCAAATAATTCGGCGTTGCCACATTTAATGAGATGGCTGCTCAAGTGGCGAATAAGCAGAGAAAGTATACAGAAACCTAGCATCTGGCATTCGGAAAGTATGTTTTGAGAACCTTCGCATACTGAATAGGCTGCGGAAAAACAAAGCATGTTTTAAATGTCCAGTGGATAGAATTACAAAAGCGAGGATGGCGGCCGACATCAAAACAAGTCGCATGGTCCACTGCTATCCCCCTCTGTCAGCAGTGTACGTCGTTTTTCTTACGTACATCGTTCTTAGCAGGTCACGTCCGAAGGCCTAGCGCGGTTTGTTTGCAATTCTCGAGGCAGGCACCCACTTTGAGTCGGGTAAACAATGGGGGTTCGCATTGTTCGTCGGTGCTGATGCAGAACCTTGATGAAAAGAAGGATGCCGAGGCGACCACACCGGTGGTGTTGATGCACGAATGCTTCTTTTTCTCTATTTTTGTCTTGTTCTTCGTTCTGTCTAAACCACCGTCTTCCTGTTTTTGTTTACCGTAGCTGCTTTCCTGTTATCACAGTAAACACGACCTTTAACGACCCAGAGACTAGAAACCCGTATGTTTGCTTACTTGTTTTTTTATTATTGTTAGATGGGTGCAACCACACAATTGTTGACTGCAGTTCATTGAAGGTTGGCTCATCAGTAAACACAAACAAAAGAATGGAAAATCCTGACGGCGCCTAAGGGAAAGACGTAGATGCCACATTTCAGCCATTATCTGCGCTATGGCGGACCGAGCTAATGTAGACTACGTGGGCACCTTTAACGTGTCTACGAATCTCCATGTCAGGGCATTCCGCGTTTTTTTACCGTTCTGAGAACAGCAGCCATGGACGAAAATTGGGCGCCCATCATTGTGGTCAGCTATATGAGATGCATAGCCCAGTAAACTTCCGTTGACATTATGCGAGTATTCTTCCCGTGTTAGCAACTTCCTTTCACGTGAAAGGAAGTTGCTAACCACGGTTCGTGATTAGGACTTTAGGGACTCCATGACGCAGCACAACTTGGTTTATAAAGAACTTCGCGACTTCTTGTGCAGCCCTTCTCAGAAGAGTGGTGGTCACTGCGTAGCGCGTGATGTAGTCTGTCGCTACGACAATCCACTTGTTCTCGGATCGTGACGTAGGGAACGGGCCCAGAAGGTCCATTCTGATTTGTTTGAAGGGCCTTGATGGGACGGCGATCGGCTGCAAAAGTTCGGTGGGTCTCGGCGGTAGCGTTTCTCGTCGCTGGCAGTCACGGCAGCTCCGGACGTAGTGGGGGACGTCAGATGTAAGGCGGGGACAGTAGCACTTCACTTTGATTTTTCCAGTAGTTCGAGCTGTCCCGAGATGTTTGGAAGACGGGTCGTCATGGCACGCATCCAAAATTTCGTCACGAAGGCCTGCGGTGATGAGAGAGAGAAAGCTCTTTATTAGAGGAAAGCAGAGAGGTCTGCCGGCATGTTAACGCCGACATCCTACTCTGCGGGGTACGGGAGGAGGGAAAAAGTTGCAATAGGAAGAAAGGTGGAAGGGAGAGAAGAAAGGAGAAAATAAAAGAAGTGAAAAAAAAGGAGGAAGCGTGTGCGTTGGGGTCCGTCAGTGCGACACGTGAAAAGTCTATGGGCGGTTGTACAGTGCAAAAATGGTCTGGTCCTATATCAGCTCAGCGACGCCGATGTCGTTGAGATATTCAAATAATGCGGTTAGCACTTTACGCTGAGAGGAGGGAGATGGCCATGGTCCCAGAAGTGCTTTTAAAGTCAAGGAACTGTGGTTGAGGCACTCGATCTTCTGTGCGAGGTTGTTTCTTGCTTGATAGTATGTAGGACACTCCAGTAAAATATGCTCGACGGTTTCTGGTGAGCCGCAGTTGTCACAATAGGGGTTCGAGGTCAGGCCAAGGCCATAGCGGTAGGTATGTGTTAGCGCCACGTTGAGTCGTAAGCGATGGAGCAAAGTCTCTAGCCGACGTGGAAGTCGTTCCGGTAACCTCAGTGCCAAAGTTGGGTCGACATGATGCAGGAATGGGTGCTGGTTTTCCGGGAGAGACCAGAAGGTGCTTCTTTCCCTGAAAACAAGCTCCTTTGCTAGCCTAGAGGCATCGTGCTTCGTGAAGAAAATGTTCCTCACGTTCCGCAGTTGCAATCCTCTCTTGGCAGCCTCATCTGCTTTTTCATTGCCTATGATGCCGCAGTGGGCAGGGATCCACTGCAGTATCACGCGGTGTCCGGCGACACAAACTAGATGATTTAGGTAAGAGACATCGCGGGATATATGTTCGTGAATGCTGAAGCAGCTGGCACGTCGAAGAGTTTGCAGTGCTGCCTTCGAATCCGTAAAGATTACCCACTGTGCTGGCTGCTGGCGGAGAATGTAGCGAAGTGCTTGTTTGATGGCATGAAGCTCAGCAGATGTAGATGATGTTGGGCGCTCAAGACGGTATGAGAGTGCTTGGCCGGTGGATGTAATGAAGAGCCCAGAAGAACTGCAGTCAGGAGTAGATGATCCATCAGTAAAAATGTGGGTCATACGAGAGTATTGGTCACTTATATGGGCAAGTGTTAGTTGAAGGAGGCATATCTGAGGCATAACTTTTTTTGATGTGAGTCCAGGTATGTTTAATTTTATGCATAGGGGTGATAGAGTCCAAGGCGGGAAATCAGATGGCATGAGTTGTCGTCGTTGGGTAGGTACAGAGATGTTTATAGTATTTAGAGTTTCGGCGAAGCTCGAAATTTTGTTGCATCGTACAATACCTGCCAAGAACTTAGATTTTGCGTGCAGCGCATGCCTCAAGTATATTCGAAATGTTTCCTGCATTCTAATAATTCTAAATTCTAAAGGCAAGCAACCAGCCTCTGTGACAGTGCCAACACACGATGAGCCCTTAGGAAGGCCGAGGCAGGTACGCAGGCAGTTGTTTCTAGCCGCATTGAGTTGCTTTTTGCATGTGGGCGACAGCCGTTGCAGAACAGGCAGGCTGTAGCGCAGCAAGCCGTCTACATATGCTTTGCAGAGAAGCACCATGGATCTGCAGTCGCTTCCCCATCGACATCCAGCAAGGTATCCAATAACTTGTGCCACCGCAGAGAGACGAGTACGTAATCGCTTGACTTCCGGCGCCCATGATAGATTTCTATCTACGATGATCCCAAGGTATTTTTGGGTTCGTGCGTATTGCAGACAACGACCGCCAAGGATTAGAGGGTATTGTCTCATCCGCTTGCGGGTGAACGCCATGGCAACGCTTTTCTCGGAAGAAAGGCGGAGACCCTTGGACGCAAGGTACGAAGACACATTGCTCAAAGCTTTCTGCAGCCGCTGTTGCGTTGTACGACGTGACTTTGCCGCACACCAAATGCAGATGTCATCCGCATAAAGTGTGACCTTGACGCCGGGAGGGAGCGCACGCTTTAGGTGGATAAGCGTGAGGTTGAATAATAGAGGACTTAAAACGGCTCCTTGAGGCACTCCTTTCTGTATACTGTGATGGGAAGTAGGGCCTTCTGGCGTGCACATGAAAATTTCACGTCCTTTGAGGTAGCTCGCAATCCAGGCGTACAGTCTTCCACCAAGACCAAGGACAGCTAAGGACTCTAGAATTGCAGTATGCAAGACTGAATCAAATGCTGACTGTATGTCAAGAAATACTACTGTCGGTATGTGTCCGCTTTGTAGTTCTTCTTCCAGTGAAGCGACGAGAGCGATTATGTTGTCAATAGCGGATCTGTTTTCCCGGAAGCCATTCATTTCAGGTGGGTAAAGGTTTCTGCTTTCCAAGTACCACGTAATTCTCTTAAATATCATTTTTTCCATGATTTTGCCAATGCAGCTTAGTAAGGCGATAGGCCGGAATGAGTCGAATCTTGTCGGTTGCTTCCCAGGTTTTAGGATTGCAGTAATTTTAGCGATTTTCCATTCTGTAGGAACACTACCAGAGAGCCAGGTTGAGTTGTAGTATTCCAGAAGGCGTAGGCGGGAATGGTGAGACAGATGGGAAATCGCTTCGTAAGGTATGTCATCATGACCTGGAGAAGAACGTTTCTTGACATTCGAGATGGCCGTGTCGAGCTCTCGAATAGAAAACGGAAGGTCCATTGCGGCTACAGCGTTTGGTGGCGTTACGTCGGGGACACGTTGAAGGAATAGCGGAGGCATGGATACTGTAGATATGAGCCGACAATACTCCTCAGCGGCTTCTTTTTGTGATATGCCTTCGTGTAACGACAGCGCTTTGAAAGGATACAGTTGTTGGTTATCTGTGCGCATACCTTTTATAATGCGCCATATCCTCGATAATGGTTTGTGGACATCTAAGTTTGTGCAAAAATCACGCCACCGTTGCCGGTTTAACTTTTCTAAATAACGCCTCACGTGTCTTTGAGCTTTGCGAGCCTGCCTCAAGTCCTCTAAGTTTTTGGTGCGTCGCGCCTTACGCTCAGCGCGTCTGCGGATGGCACGCAGCCTTTCATATTCTGGATCGGTCTTAATATCTAGGCGCTTCCTCACTACGATCGATGACTCTGTCAGACAATTAACCATAGTTCGTATTATGTCATTGTCGTTAGTGGCTGCGGTTATTCCCACGTCAGTACCGTTTTTGAAGGCTTCCCAATCTATGCGCTTGACATACCTTTGACGTTGACCCACAGCTGCATCTTGATAAGATATTAAAATCGGAAAGTGATCACTGCCTCTCGTTTCCAAATCTGTACGCCAAGTAAATTTTTGGATGAAGCTGTTTGACACGAAGGAAAGGTCAATACAGCTGCTGATGGTTGTATTTTTTATGTAGGTGATGCTGCCGTCATTGAGAGGTTCGATACCGTGATTGATAAGTAGATCAGCAAGCCTTGCTCCACGAGAATTGGTATGCGCACTTCCCCATATTTCATTGTGGGCGTTGAAATCACCGCATATGATGTGAGGTGGGCGTGTCCCTGCAATTATATTTTCAAGCCTGCGGGCATCAAATGCAGCTCCTGGTTCCAAGTAGGAAGCAATAAATGTAAATCGCTGAGTCCCGATCATAGTGGTGGCACACACATATTCCTCAGTGTCGTGAGGTTGGACGGGTACGCTTGCTGCTTGTACATCTTTCCGAAAACCAATAAACAACCGACTTACTCCCGTCAGGCGGTGCGAGTGAAGGAAATAATTTCTTAGCCGAAAGTGATCTTCAACGCGGGATTCCGAGATTACGAGGAATGGGAACTGGTAAGTCTGTACAAGTTGACGGAAATCTGCAAGTTTTGAGCGCAGGCCGCGGGCATTCCATTGGAAGATTGTGCAGTCCTTGAGGTTAGTGTTTAGAGACACCTTTGGAGACGTGATTTGAAACTTGGTCGTCATTGCTGAACTCCGAAACCCCGCTGCAGCACCTTGAAGGAGGACGTCACAAGGGGCTCCAAGGCCAAGATAGCCTCGACTTCAGGGAGAGATTGAGCGGACGGGTTAGCGTGCAGCAGAGCCTTGAGAGCCGTAAAAAGCATGGGAATGAGAAGACTCACAACATCTGGCTGTGTGGATTGATGTGCCGTCTCGTCGAGGTTCTTCCGATGACGTCGCTGTGAAGACGAGGCTGTGTCCTTAGTAGCACCTGACAGTTGAGCAGATTTGGGCGGTGTCTGTTCTTGGAGTGCTCCCGAATATGACTTGTTCTGTGGTGGGCTTTGAAGCGGTGCGTCTTTCGATGAGGAAGTCACCGTTGTAAAAACGACCTGTGGGTTCGGCGGAGGTTCACGTCGATTGGTAGTTTTGCCCTGGATTTGCTCGACACTGCGAGCGAGAGTAGCGGCCTTTTTCTGCGGGCAGGCTCCATACGACGCGGGATGTGGGCCTCCACAATTCGCACACTGAGGTTGGGTCCGGGAGGTGCAGTCCTTGTGCGAGTGAGCACCGGAGCATATTTTACAACGTACTGGTCCTCTGCAGTTTTTGGCGATATGACCATGTCGCTGGCATTTGAAGCATTGCCTCGCTGACCCCATATATTCTGTCACCGGAAAACTGCAGAAGCCGAGGAACATACGTTCCGGCAGGGGTGAACCTGATTTAAACTCCAGAATCACAGATTTTCGACGAGATTCAGTAACGACGCCGTCATCATTAGGCCGGTAGGAAACTTGCCTTCGGGCGGATATCACGCCTTGGTCGCGTAGGTAGTTTCCAAGATCCTCGTCCGTGTACTCGAGAGGAACACCTTCGATTTTCCCGTAGGTAGCCATGTAAGAGTGCGGTACCCGAACATCCACAGCCATGCCAGCGATAGTAGAGATCTGGAGAAGGCGGTTCACGGCGGTCAGAGACGATACGGTTACAGTGAGACTGCCGTCCTTGTTCAGTCGATGTGTTAAGACTTTCTCCTGTGCCGCCGCAACGACGTCCGCAGCCAAGACATTTGGGTTGACTTTCCACAGGGTACAGCCAGCTACTGTCGGTTGGAACACGACCGGGATTCCGGCGGTTCGTTTCTTCTTGTAAGTGACAGGCGTGAACGGTACCTGGTCCATTTCAACGACGTCTGCGTCAGGGTCTGCAGTGTCCGCTGGAGGTTGATCTACTGCGCGCTTTTTCGGGGCTGATGGGCTCTGTGGGTCTATAGGTGTGTTACATGGTACAGCAGAGGGAGACTGGTGCGGTAGGCTCCTGTCGTGGTTCTCCATGATGGCGGCATGGAGCGCAGGTGATGGCTGCACCCCGCCGTGCCAGAGGGCCCGCTCACTGGTCCCAGCGAGCCGCTTGATGCGGTGGGTCCTCTTCCTGGGGATCGCGGCAATGCTAGGAGGGGACAGTGCGAAGGAAGGTGACCCAGAAGGGTAAACACAGGCAAAAGAAACGAAGAATTTGGAGACCGGCTACAGCAACCAGCCTTCCAAATCGATCTTCTTCTTCCTTTCGCGGTGATGAGAAGATGATTCATCCTCGTTCCGGGGATGAAATTCTTCGCGAGGACGGAGTTTTTCAGGCCGAATGCAGGCAAGTTCCATCAAATGCCCTAGGCAAGGCGACGTTACGTCCTTCGAGGTATTCGATCATGACGCGTAAGTCGGGGTCGGCACGCTGCTGGGCGGCTAGGTCGCTCTCCGTCACGATCCCGAAGAACGCGCTGTCTTCATCGGAGTCTAGTTGTGGTGGGTCGACGGCGGCGCGGGACAGGGAGTCGGCTTCGGAGTGTTTCCTGCCGGATTTGTAGACGACTGTAACGTCGAACTCCTGCAGGCGAAAGCTCCACCACCCAAGACGGCCAGACAGAGGGGTCCTTCAAATTGGCGAGCCAACACAGCGCATGGTGGTCTGTCACAACCTTGAATGCTCTACCATACACGCATGGGCTAAATTTTGAAATGGCCCATATAAATGCGAGGTACTCTTACTCAGAGGCTGAGTATTTTTATCCTCCTTCGACAGACCACGGCTACAAAGGCGATTACTTTTTCGGGACCGCTTTGCTTTTGGACGAGGATGGCACCCAAGCCTATATCACTGGCGCCCGTGTGCATTTCTGTTTCGGCGTTTTCGGCGAAATTAGCAAGTAGAGGCGGGTGCAATGAATGGATTCAGGATTGGCGTGCAAGTGACTAGTCAGTGGCTCGTGCATGCGTGGGTAAGCGTTGCATAAACCATAATTGGCAAACAGAGCAGAAGATAGCTTAAGGTAGAACAAGAGACTACGGCTAGAAGCGTTAAAACAGGCAAGAGGCTACAGGGAAATCCATTCTAAACAGCGCTTCACAACACGATGACGAGAAGAGGGGACACAAGACGGCGCTGATTTTTAAACAAATCTTTATTCGGAAGCAAACGCATATGTACAATCATACACCACACATGTGTCTACACGTCATCACTACACAGCGGAGCGGGAACAATCTTATCGTAGCCCACTCCCTCCCCCCCCCCCCCAAAAAAAAAGAAAAAACACCAACCTAAGGCATCGTTTTTGAAAGGAAAGCAAATTCCTTATCGTACGATGTCACAGAAGCATGGCTAATGCACTTTCCTTCACTTTTTCTTACATGAAACGCTTCCGCTATCTCCCTTATCAACTCGTCATTATGGCGCCAAAGAATACACGTTTCCTTATACAATGGGTTGCATATTTCTTGACTGTTTTCCTCATGTGCCTTACAGTGCCGAGTGTTATGTGCAAATGGATTATTCTTGACGTAACCACGGTGCTTCATGAGCCGTACATTGACGCACCTGCCTGATTGGCCGATGTACATATTCCAACATCAAAACGGCAAGGAGTGCACGATGCCCGTCGAGCAGGGAACAAAGGGTGACACGTGTTTCACATTGCATCCCCTGCCACTTTTCTGTACTGCACAGATCTGTTCCACCATTTGAGATATTTTCCCAAGTTTATTCGGGAGCCGAAGAAACGACCCGAACCCCGTAACGACCGGCTACATTTTTCAGGCAATGTGAAATACGGTGCATGTAGGGGATAACAGCGATCCGGTTTCTTTCAACCGGACGGCCAGCTTCACACCCCGCTTCAGAATTCACACCTTTGAGTAGTTTCTTTGCACTCCTGCGCAATAAATCCTCAGGAAAACCAGCCGAGTTAAGCCTGGTGATTTGGGCCTCAAACCTAGTGCCGATTTTATGCATACAAGACATAAAAAGGGCCGACCTTAATTAACACAGAAAAGGCAATGCCACATTTTACCAGTTTGGAGTGCCCAGAGGTGTAATTCAAAACCGCTTTGGCAGATCTAATACAGCATGGCCAGCATACATGCCCTGGTTCCAAAGACAAACGTAAATCCAGGAACTGTAGCTGACCGCCTCTCGGTAGCTCATATGTAAACCTAAGCCCCACGGCATACTCTTTAAACAACTTTACAACATTAACCATTTGGCGTGACACGTCGCAAGTGACACGTCGGCGTGACACAAAAACTAGGAAATCGTCCACGTATCTAACTACCTTCATAGCCAACCCACACAGGTTCTGCTCAATTCGTCTGTCGATCCCACTGAGGAAAATATTGCTAACAACAGGGGCTATCCTAGTAACCAATACATATCCAGGTTTTTTACAAATGTAAGCCCCCCTCCCACTCCACAAAGGTTTACTTGAAGTAGAAAGACAGAATTTCCAGAAACCCGCTCACCGGTACTCCACAATTGTTAATGAACGTTATTATTTTCCTCTGTGATGCACCGCTTAACACTGTTCATTAATTCATCATGGGGAATAGAATAGTACAAATCTTCGATATCGATACTGAAAATTTGGCAAGTGCCTGGATTGTTCGTTCTCAGAAAGGCTACATGGTGCTCCGAGTTTGTGATCAAAAATGGATCGTGAAGATGTAGTGAGTCCAGGTGTATCTGAAGATATCCCGACACCACCCTCGGCCATGAATTCCGCTCCGAAACAATTGCGCGAAAGGGCACTTCGGGCTTATGTGTTTTTTGCCAAGAAGAACAGTTCCAGGGTTTGGCCCTTTCCGTGTTTTAAAGCGCCTGCAAGACGCTCAAGATTGAGGTTATTTCTAGATTGCATGCGTTGAGCATGTCGGTAACCGAGTCAGTTTTTTTGTATTTTGAACACGTGACTCTGCGGCGAGTCTTTGAATTCTCTCAACTTCAGCTTTTAGACCTTCCTGATGGGGACTCCAAACTACGCCGGCGTATTCTAGTACAGGGCGAATAAATGTTTTGTATGCCGTCAGCTTGAAGTCTTTTGTTGCGTTTCGTAGTTTTACCCGAAGGAAACACTGTTTTTTGTACGCTATCGAGCGCACATTTTCAATGTGGCTGTGCCAGTTGAGGTCATCAGCGATCGCTACACCGAGATATCTTAAACTAGTCACTTTTTTCAAAACAACATTTCCAATGTGATACTGGAATTAAAAAACACTTTTCCGTCGGGTAATGTGCGCAAATGTGGTTTTGGCATAATTAATTTCTATGTCCCATTTTTGACACCATGCATAAAAACCCTCGAGACACTGGTTGATTTTGATTTGGTAATCTTCACCGGTAACTGGGGAACAAAGTAAGCAGTCATCTGCAAATAGCTTCAACACCACTAACGGCTGAATAGCTGTAGCGGCATCATTAATATAAAGCAAAAACAACAACGGGCCCAGAGTGACCCCTGTGGTACTCCAGAAAATACATCCAACAACATCGATACTGAATTACTAACACGTACAACCTGCTTCCGATCTGTTAAATTTGCTTGTATCCATTCTAAAACACCATTCGCAATACCAACTAGATGAAGTTTTTAAAGCAGTTTGCTATAAGACACCTTATCAAATGCTTTCCTAAAATCAACGCATATTACATCTATCTGCCGTTGCTCGTCTAAGGCCCCCCAAAAGTCATGGACTGCCTCCACTACTTGCATAACCATCGACAGGCCCCACCTAAACCCATGTTGGTTTGCATAACGTAACTTATTTGTTTCCAGAAAGTGCATAATATGTTTTGCGATTACATGTTCCATGAGCTTGCAGCAGACAGATGTCAAGAAAACAGGGCGATAGTTGGTCGGAAGCAAGCGATTTCCGCTTTTGAACACGGGAATAACTGCAGCGCAAAGCCAATCTTCCGGAAGGGAATGAGTTCGCAAGGATTTTTCAAATATAAGTACTAGATAAAACGACATCCACTCCGCGTATCGTTTTAGAAATGCCGTTGGTATATCGTCAGGGCCACTAGCCCTCTTTGAATCTAAGTTCAGCAGCTGCTTGAAACACACTTTCCTGGCTAAACGAAAGAGGCTTCATGGGACATGCACAGAAATGGCTTGCCACATCGGCGGCGTGATTGTATGTGCTTCGGGTAAACACTGACTGAAAAAACTCATTGAAACCATCTGCTATCTGTCGTGCGTCTTCACAAGGTTGCCTGCTATTGTTATGTGGTCTATTTTTACTTTCTGTGCTCCCAGAAAACGCCAAAATGTTTGTGACGGGTTTCTAATGAAGTTGCCAAGAGTTTAATCGAAGAACTTTCTTTTTGATTCCGATAAACCCGTTTTGAGGCTCCTACGTGCCTGTGAGAGTTCATTTAGTTTCTTTGGGAGTTTGCGCAGGCATTTTATTTTTTGTTTCAAATGAATAATCTTTGGAGTTGAGCATGGAATTTTGCTACTTTCTTTTTTTATAATGACTTGGAACAAATCTAGTAATGCAAGTTCAAATCTTGGAACAAATCTGGTAATGCATGCTTTTAAATCTCTGCCACAATTCCTCGGCGGAGCTCTTCCACAGGAACCGGTGAAACACGAAAGTAAAATGTGCCTTCACAGGAACAGCTGAATGTTCATTTTGCGTCGATATGAACTTGCACGTCGCCATTTATATTTCGTCGGTATGGCACCGTTAGACGCATCCATATTGGACGCTAGATTGCACGGGTAGGCAGCATTGCGCAAATTCGACTGAAGCCAAAGGCGCTCGTAAACCGTCCGTGCGAACGAAACCAAACGGGTTTTCAGCGAATCGTTCGGTGAAAACCCGGTCCGCTGCAGCGGAAGGAGCAGCAGACCATGTCACGAGCGCGATATCCGCAAGTCGGCCCCTCCGCAACTTGCGCTGCGCCTCCCTCATACACGTAGCCGCTGGCATCGAGGCGCGAACTGTCGGCGCTCATTAGCGCCATAATGCACTACTTGCTTCGCCTCTCCTAGACGGCAACACCATCAGGAAGGAAGGCTATAAGGCGCATTTGTCTTCCTATTCACGCGTCTGTTCATAGCGCAGTCGGGAGCACGTTTCGCACCTCCCGTCGCAGCGAATGAGCTCATGCCTCGAATCTCAGCACCACCGCATCAATCGAAGTTTTTCTGGCGATGTCATTTCCGTCACGGATATCACGTCAGTTAGATCTTGGTGGACCCCGGCATAAAACACTTTCGTGTTAAAACTCTGCAAAACTTGTATGCGTTGCGGAGAGCTAGGCAAGGAAATCTGGCAACACATACCGACGCACCGGCGTGCGCACATGCCAGTGCGCGATTTCGCCGGTCCCATGCGCACCTTCTCTTGCGTGTCGACGCGCTACCGCGAAACACCGCTGACGCTGTCCCGACGCGTGATTTCGCGTCTATGTGGTTAGCGCCTAATGTTAGACGTGACGTCATAGGCGGAAGCGACCTCATTGGCTGTATCGTGGTTGTTTCGATGTCACTTCCGGTTATAACATTGCACACTTCCTGTGGTTTTATCACCGGCGACAGAAGTGTACAGCAGTGCACTGAACCGGCAGTGGGCACGGAACTGTGGGTATCCTGCGGACGAAGCCAGTCAAAAAGCTGAGACTAGCAGAGCAATCCTTATTCAAACATCTCACACTATGTGAAAGGCATCACGAGGACACCGGTACACTCTTTATGATGTGTTTATTAAAAATTTTCCATCCCGTTTCCTGCTAAGCAAGGAGAGAAGCCTGCAATATTTTTTTTTAATTTGCGTCTTCTCTCCATTACTATGACTGGGCCCATACCTGCATTGGTACGACCACCAAGCGAACAAGACATTTAGCGGGAACTTTCGCACTCACATAATTCTCACTCGTATACCCTGAATGGTCTAAACACTCATCTAGGCCTCAGGCTTCTTACACGTGTTTATTAGTTGAAGGCGACAACGCGATTCCTGGGCTCACCTGTACTCACCTACACGGGGAAGCTGTTTAGTGGACTTCGTTTCCTGCGCCACTCTAGCATTCCGAAGTTGCCGGTTCGATTCCCACAGTCAACCGAATTTAGGGGTTTCTTTTTCAACTCATTTAGCCTGTTCTTTATTCTGTGATATACCAGAAACACCGAAGTTTTCGCCCTACCGAGCTAGCTGAAGCTTCCGAATTAAACCTACACACCGATTCGGTGGCCGGTGGTGGCTTCGTCAAAAGAGGAGAAAACGAAACTACGCCTGTTTGTTTCCTTTCTTGTGTTTCCCCTTTCAGGGTTGTACAATACAATCATTCGACTTCAAATGATTTCTTTCCCCCTTTGTGTCACAAATTTGCTAATTTAACCCTTGAAGTAAAAATATGGGGACAATTTCTTTTGTTTTTTTTCCTTCCTGTGCTGGTTAAAGTTCTTTCTATGTCTCTTGAAACATTTTCTCCTGCTAGTAAATTCAGTAGGTGTTCATCAGAATAGCTGGGAAGAGTTCAAAATGAAAACAAAGTGCTTTGAAAAGGAATCAACACATGGGCTGCGAGAGAGGACACCCGAAGGAACTCCAAAAATTTTGCCCACCAAAAAAGTATGAAAAGAAGGTGAAACTCAAACATTCAAGATTTCTTCATCTGATCCCTAAGCCTTGTGCGAAAAACAGACGCTCTTGAGTAACTAGGCAGGAATAAAATGAAAACAGAAGCGGCCGCTTAAATCGGCCGACCCTGTTATTTTTCTTCAGCGGTGATGAACGCTCAAACAAAATGTGAAACCAGGCTCCCCGGCCGATGTGTCCGTCTCGTGTCCACTAGCGTGATAAAACCGGAAAAGGATCGTATGGCGAGTTACTGCCGCTCCCGATCCACCATTTTGTTATGGTTTAGAACGCTGCCGTTTTTTAAAGCAAAACATTACTAATCACATCGAGTGGTTTCGCCGTCGCACTTGATTTGACCTTCATTCGACCACTGCTGCGCAAATGACTCGCCAGGCTGAGTTCCACAGAAGGCCGCGTTCACCGCTACCGCCACCGCTGCTGCCTTGGCGCTTCCGCTCTCCGGAGCTGGAGCTTGGCCATGAATGAGAGTGAAGCCGGGCCGTCTTCTCCGAGCGTTGTGCTTCAGCTGGAGGCTTCGAGCCGTCCGCGGTAACCGGCCTCTGATCACCCCACGGATATCGCCTGATGAGCCGCACGTCTCGGAAAACTCTGGAAGCGGGACCACAACCGTAGACGAAGCCAGACTTTGGACGAATAGTATAATAATTACAGCTAAATCAAGGGTTAACCAAGTGAAGCAAGGACTCAACTAGGCTAAGCCCAGTTTTCGCTTTGCATATCCAGCTGAGCTGAGCCACTCTGCCATTTTTATTCGACCCTACGCTCACCAGCGCGAACGCCTATGTCGCAAGGACATGTGGCTTATCTCCACCAAGGAGCCGACGAGAAAAGGCTTAGTGAAAGGGGCTTTCGACGTAATGTTAACAAGAAAAGGGCTGCCAAAGACAGTGTGAACGCCGCCTTAGGGCTATGGGCAAATGTTGTAAACCGAACCCGTGGTACCAAAGTGAGCTTAGCGGTCTTCGTTCGCTCATATAATTGATGAAAAAAAAGGCGCACACTTTGATTTCGTATCATATCATTTTCCTTTTGCCTCGACTTGTAAGCCCAAAGAAATGGCACTTGCGCAGAAATCCCATATTAAACTGAACGAAGCCGAAAGTGGGAAATCTGATGAACCTGCCGCAGTTTATTGTAGTGTGCGGCGACTATTTCCCTCGTGCTCTGGTAAACCTGATTACGACGTGTGGTTTTCATCCCCACGTGAGTTCACCCTTAGTATGACCTATAGTGACTTACCGCTTGTTAGATTGCACTCCCTTTACCCCCTATTCGATTGCACTTCAAGATCATAAAGCACTGTAGATTAGCCCCTTATGTCTTGCAATGTAAAGGAAAGAGTTAGGTAACTCTTGCATCACCAACCACATTCTGCATGATTCGTACATGTACTCCTTACACCTTCAACGACGTGTCCTGATTGGTTGTGGGGTTTAACGCGCAAACGCTTCACAGTCGATGATACGCGCTGTAGCGGAGGGCTCCGGATTAATTTTGAACACCTTGGGATCTTTAACGTGCGGCGAAATCTTGAACACACGGGCGTTTTTACTTTTCGCCAAACGACGTGTTGTATTAAGCGCAATAGATTGTTTATCGTTGGCGCCTCGCCGACGCATACTTCCCATCGAAGGATATGTGGACAATGACAACGTTGAGATGCACTGGCTCAGAGGCGAAAGTGCATAAGTAGGTCTGCAGACTGCATTGCCAAGAGAGGGGGCAACTGAGCAGAGCACAGCCGCATCCTTTCTAAACTTTCATGAGCATGGGAGATTCTTTTTGATGTGACTTTGTTCGCAGTGCTTTCATGTGAACGTACGAGAGTTGACGACAATGGTGACGTGCAAGGTGTTTTTTGTTGAGAGGTGACAATGTGATCTCTGAGGACGACGCTACTCCATCGAGTAACCCATCGTGGCGCAGTCATCCGGTTCTAATTCAGGCTCGTGTCAGTAGGCTAGAAGACGGGCTTTTGTCAGTGCGAATTCCATCCGGTATACGGACTTCCGATAGTTTCCAGGTATTTCTGATAGTCTCTTCACCATATAAATACAGGACACCTTCGGTATAACGAAGTGCTTGGGGCAGAAACCCGGCTTTTCGGTAGGCAATACTTTGGTAAAAGCGGAGATAACTTGAATTTTGTGCGCGGCACTGCTCACCGTAAAACACTAAAAAAAACCCAGGTCGTAATAATAGGGGTTTGCTGTATTTACCGATTCCGGATTGCTTTTAGGAGACTCCGCAGTGAGCCCTTGACTGACAACCGAAGTACACCACTGAATGTCACAATGCGCTTTAAACGATACGGTTACGTACAGTCTTTGTCAAACTTTTCTAGGCCATGCTTTAAGTTCCAAGCACAAGCTTATCTCTCGTACTAATGAGAAATATTTTAAGCCGGAAAGCTGGAGAAAACACCTCTCTTTCTTACTGTCACAAAAGTAGTTGGTCCCAGTTAGGCCTTAAGCTTGTGCCTTGAAATATTTGTGGCCCAGTAACCTTTCGTGCAACCTATATGATTTTGACAAAGACTGTACCTTAAGCTAGCGCCAAACTATCCAGAACAATTCCTCTGCCCTTTTTGCTCTGAAGACAGTGCTTCTCATCATTTATTTCACTCCGCGCTATCACCAGAATTCTCCTTCCCCTCGACGCAACTCAGTCAGCGATTGCTTGCTAAAAAAATTGCGGGCGTCTTTCCTCCCCTCCACCCCCCCCCTGCACTCCCCCCCCCCCCCTTCCAGTAATATTGGCCCTTAGTTGACCTCGATCGATGCCACGTGCCGTGCAGCGGCTGCGGGTCATGTCGTCTCTGGCCCATCATTGCCGACTTTCGCATCCGGGCGCAGTCCTTCATCCGCTTATGCTATTAGCGGACCTGCTGTAAATGTACCGGAAGAAGGATAAAGAAAATGGAGCGAAAACGCGATGGTGCTCCGGTAATTAGATAATACCAGAAAGAAAAATTTAGAAGCGATCCCTCAGAGTGCTGAGTAAAGCGATGATAAAGGGAGCAATTCGGCTCCAACAAATAAACTACGGACCCCTGAGGGATTGCAAATTTAACTCGTTTTGAATCGAGTCAGTTTCTCTGTGGTTTGAACGGTAGTCATAGCGCAGAAAAACCTTGTCTGCGTAAAGGCCACTGGGCCCAGCGAGAATGCCAGTGTTCACCGCGAAAGAAAACGTAACTTTCAAATGCTACTTAAAACCTATTCGACACATTATGAGTAATAAAATTGTTCAGGGTTGTGAGCCGTTTCTGGCAGCAAAAAGTTATGCAATCAATTTTACAGAAGCCGGACGGGAACTGGAGTTACGACTCCTCTAGTCAGAGCACGGGAAAGCAAAGGTTAAAAGCTGGATAACCAAGCAGCGTACAAAAAATTGCTGTGGTTTAGCCTTAGTTAACCCTGCTTGATACGAAAGCTTTACTGCCCAGGCTAGTCTCATTGTCGAGGTGTAATCGAGGTGTGGTTTTGCATTGATATAAAGATGTGTTTGCGATAAATACACTGTGTATTCATCATCTTTTTTATGCCTTGCCGCTGTACCAGCAGCCAGCATCTGGATGTTCGTCCTTCTCCATCGCACATGGCTCTCAGCTGCACGTGGCCTCCTGGCCTTCCTTCGTGGCGCGCGCTTATCGCTACGCCTGTTCGCCTTCCACCCACAGGTGGCGACACGGGTTCCGCGCATGCCCCCGTTTCTTCCTCGCCTATTTGTCCCCGTCACCGGGCCGCTGCTCCGTGCCGGGCGCTCCGCCAGGTGGCGAAACTGGTTCCCTGCACGTCTCCGTTCCCTCCTCGCCTATCTCTCGGCAGAAGGGTTTCAAGCTGGGCTAGTTGGAAAGACATCCTTGCGTGAAACCAGCGCGAACTTAAACAAAGACAAATAAAGTGCGCACCAGTGTCAACGTACGCTTGAGAGAGCATGAACTGCCATTAAAGAGCCCCCATCATCCCATCTTTCTTTGCATTGTGCTAAGTGCAGCGGATGTAAACCTAATTTTACTGCCAGACATTTTATTTAGGCCGGGTGAACAAACGCCCCGCAAAATTATGGAGTCATTCCACACAGCAGAAAGAGGAGACAAGTGTGTCGGCCAAGCAAGCGTGTGTCTTCATCCCAAAGACTGAACCTTTGACTGTAACCGGTGTCTATCTAGTTGCCTCATCGTGGCTTTTGTAAACGTGTTTTACTCATGCGCAGTGTCTTTTATTGTTTCATGTTAAGTGTTTGTATTCACCCTTCTTGACATTAAACTTTAGTGTTTAGACCAGTGGCTGCCCTTGTGTTCCACTTCCTTTGTCTTTGTTTAAGTTCGCCCTGGTTGCAACCAAGAATAAGCCTATCTCTCCCCTGCCGCCTATCTCTCCTCGTCATCAGGCCGTTCTCCGTGCCGGGCACATGCGGAAGGGGTTGTCGGACGTCTAGCTCTCAAGGTTAAAACTGGTCACCCCGCGAAGACTGCCCTAGGTAGCGTGGTGTAGCTTTCGCTAAAAAAATTAGCACTTGCTTAGCTCGGCTATGCCAGGATATAGGTAGCGTGAGCTAAGGTTCAGCTGGTTATTGTTAGGTTTCCTGGTTGTCTAGGATTAGCTGATTATCATGCTTACTGCTGCTAAAACGATTTCCAATCCAATTTAATCCAGTCCAGTCTCGGCGGCTCCGGCGCTCCAGCTGTGCGCCATGAGACGACTCTGCCCCTCGCTCATGCGCAGCACGGCTCTCCAGGAGCCACGCGAAACTGCTCAAACTCGCTAGTGTAGCTCACGCTAGCAAAATTAGCGCCACGAGAATAACCCCTTTTTCGTCCGGGCGACCTCCGTTTACCTCTATTTTCCCCCTCGTGTTGTGTGCGAGAGGTCACCAGGGCAGGGACCTGTGGCCGGCGCTTTCCATTCGCTGCTGCTGTGCATGCCAAACGACGGCATCGGGAACGGATGAGAAAGCAGTGTGGATTTCAAATATCCCCGTCGTAATGAGCCGGTGATAAGGGGGCGCGGCGCAGTTCCGGAAATCCCAGGAAGTAGGTCACAGCTGCTTTCTTCCAGGAAAGCTGCATACTTGGAGGATGTATAGGCGGACTCGGGAGTCATGTTATACGCGTTGGAACTGAGAACGAGCGGGAGAGGGCGAGTTCATTGCAGCCGATTTTCATGCATGCGAGTTGTGGATCAAGCAGGCAGTATTGACTTGGTCATGGTCATTCTCGGAGGGGGCGGTTCGTAGCACGGAGTCGACCAGCAAGCTCCCTGCTTCTCTGAGCACACTTTTACTGGCGGCGTAAAATTCCATAAAGTTCGTTTTCTTACTTTAAATGTGCCCTTAAAAATACCTTTTTTTCCCTTTATTTAAATACCCTTGGGTCAGAAAGGCGTGAGAGAGTAGTGTCATTTTGACCGTAATAAAATGGGAAAAAACAGCGTGAAAAAATAACAAAAACAAGTCGCACACCGCGTACTTAAAATGAGCTAGATCGGTTATGGTGCAACGGGGACGGGAAGGTGGTTCCATTCGGAGCTCTTTCAAGGGCGAAAGAGTAAAAAGGCAGATTTGTCTTACAGATACACGTTTGCAATCAGACGTAGCTATAGTGGTCGTCATTGATCCTGGCGCTGCAACGACACGGAGCGTAGGTACTTGCACATATCAAGGATCGTTAAGCGACGGCGTCAAGGATTGGAAAACAGAAGAGAAGACTACTGGGCTGCTTCGTATTTGAATGTGGCGCCGACAAAATCTTCGTGGAGCGACGTGATGAGTGAGGAACCACTTCGAGATGCACATCCACCGCCCTGCCAGTGAACACCGACCGTACGGAATCCGTGGCTTAGTGAATTAAGCCATGTCTTTCTTGTGGGATCACGCATGTTTGAATAAAGCAGCGCTGGTTACCTCCCTCGAACACTTATTGCTTTCCTCAAATAGTTCGGAGGATTGCTTGAAGCTAAACAATGGTGACAGGTTATTCTACAATGATAAAATTACGACTACCTACAATCTTGTAAATAGAGTTATTGGAAGAGACAGTTGTTACAGGAGCGCTCCTATAGCCAGCCTATACTCCTCGTAAGCTGAATTAGGCTTTAAAAAAGCGGTGCCTCCAATGTTGGCCGAACATACACGGCAATATACCGGCCAGAATGCACCCTGAAATAGTGAATTCGCTTTCTTGTGGGCGTAATTTTTCTTATGAGCGAAGATTCAGCTTCTGATTCCTTTCGATTGAATTCGCGCGGACAGGGTAGCGTGGTCACACTAAAAGATTATGTATGCCTTGATCGTAGTTAACATATTGTTGCAAGTTCGCTGCCCCATTGAAATTGCATTAATTATAATTATCATCGGGTTTAAGGACCCGTGTGGTATCCTCTCTCAAGTGGTCTTACGCACTATTACCTCTGGTCTCCAAACTACATTTACAGTGCTTTGAAATTTAAACTTTCAAAGTTATGACGAGGATGGCACTTTGATGTAGAGGTCGAATAAATAATTCTGAATAGTACCCTAGTATGCACCGAGAGGTATCAAAATGGAAGGGGGAGAGGGGTGGCGTTGAAAGGCATCTGGCCACATCTAAAGGCGAGCGGAGTGTTTAAACATTATGTACGCCTACACAGTGAGGCATGTATGTAAACAATGTGACTATTCGTGGGTGCACGTGTACGGGTTCAAGTTTGTTAACCACAACCGTTATCCATCTTAATATACCAAGTACTTTCTTAACCCAGGAAGAAAACTTCACCTAGCAACTCTCGTTGAAAAGCGAAGCAGACGCGCATATCTCGAACCTTGGTATACTCATATTGATTTTGCGGCAACATCAAGATCGTTAACCTTGAAAGCTAGTAAAATTTGCTGCTTTGTTCGCACCACTCTTTCCAGCACTCGAACGACTCAGGGAACGCGGGGATTTTACGGGTAGTGTTTACTCGGAGCCGGGAAATTTGTTCGGCGAGACCTAAAGATATACGACCTCGCCGGGATTGACTAATGGCTATACGCCCCGGTCTGCCACTGCCACTTTGTCACCTCTCTCCGATTATCCCACCCTCCCTGACGGCAATGACTTTGCGATGCCTGAACAAGTGCATACCCGTATGGCATGCTACCGAAACAACCGGCCTCCAAACCACCTACCACGCATCCGTGCTTTCAACCACGCTGTTCGGCTACCCTTATCCGGGGATCACGTGTCTCACCAACTGCTCCAAGGTACGCGTAAGGGATGCTCACGAGATAGAAGCGATACCAGCACAGCAGATTTATATCTATTCGTCATTAGCGCCAAGAGGGTTGGTACCAGCCCTCAACTTGTCTCACGAAAGTCGTCAAGTTGTCTAAAAGATTGCTGGAGAGACCACACAAGTGCTGCGAATTTCATCGTCAGCCCAAATTGTAAATGCAATGATTGGCTCACTGAAATTGATTAATTGATTGAACACTCTCAGTGATATTATTACATAATATGTATTTGTATATTATTGTATTCTTTTATTTTTTATCTATGTATTACAATTTTTTGGTTAATGGTACTTTATTTTTAAGGTGTTTCACTGTCCAGGCACACTCAACCTCGCTCGATATCTGTTATTCTTCCCATACGTATTAGTTCGTGGAATATCCAAATGAGGCGAACATATACCACTAGCAATTGACGATCCAGACAAGATACATTGAAAAGAAAAATACCCGTGGCTTAGCTGAGCTAATCCTGGATATGCAAATTGAAAGCTTGGCCTACTGTGGTTATACTTGGTTTCACTTGGTTAACCTTTGATTTCGATGTATTTGTTATACTATTTGTCCAAAGCCTGCCTTTATCTGTGTTTGTGGTCCCGCGTCCGCCGTTTTTCGAGCCTAACGGTTCGCTTTTCCTCATTATTGACTGATGGATCATGAGGCTTAACGCGCCCACTCAACACAGGCGATGAGGCGCGCTGTAGTAGGGGGCTCCGGATCATTTTGAGTAAATGGGGTCTTAAACGTGCATTGAAACCTCGAAAACACGGGGGGTGTCTTTTCCAGCCCTCTTGCTCAACCTCCGACAAGAAGTGGCAGCGGAGATACACGAAGGACGCAGGCAGAACCACGAGTTCATGGTGGTCAGCGCGACGGAAACAACCCACAAAGAAGAGAAGAGACGACACAGGCGCTGCCTAGCAACTGAAATTTTATTGGAAGAACCATAATCATCATCATCATCATCATCATCATCAGCCTATCTACGCCCACTGCAGGGCAAAGGCCTCTCCCATTATTCCCCAATTACTTCGGTCCTGTGCCAACTGTGACCAATTTATCCCCGCAAACTTCTTAATCTCATCTGCCAATCTAACTTTCTCCCGCCCCCTGCAACGCTTGCCTTCTCTAGGGATCCACTCTGTTACCCTTAATGACCACCGGTTATGTTGCCTTCGCATTACATGCCCTGCCCACGTCCATTTCTTCTTCTTAATCTCTACTAATATGTCCTTAACACGTGTTTGTTCCCTGACCCACTCCGCTCTCTTCTTGTCCCTTAATGTTACACCTATAATTTTACGCTCCATTGCCCGCTGAGTGGTTCTCAATTTAAGTTGAACCCTCTTAGTGAGCCTCCAAGTTTCTGCCCCGTAGGTGAGTACCGGTAAGATGCAGCTGTCATACACTTTTTTTTTTCAGCGACAATGGTAGGCTGCTATTCATTATCTGAGAATGCCTGCCATATGCACCCCACCCCATTCTGAGCCTTCTAATTATCTCTGCCTCATGGTTGGGATCTGGGGTCACAACTTGGCCTAAGTAGATATATTCGCTTACCAGTTCCACTGCCTCACCACCTATCTGAAACCGCTGTGCTGTCCCAAGGTTATTGATCATTACTTTAGTTTTCTGCATATTAATTTTCAGGCCCACGGTTCTACTCTGTTCGTCCAGTGCGGAAAGGATGCTTTGCAATTCGTCCCCCGAGTTACTTAGCAAGGCAATGTCATCAGCAAATCTGAGGTTACTGATGTGTTCTCCATTAACCCTTACTCCCACCTGTTCCCAATCCAACGTTCTGAATACTTCTTGTAAACATGCTGTGAATAACATTGGAGAGATTGTGTCTCCTTGTCTGAAACCCTTCCTTAAAGGTATTTTACTGGTCTCCTTATGGAGGATTATGGTAGCTGCAGACCCATTGTAGATATCCTCTAGTATTCTTACAAAATGCTCATCTACCCCCTGGTTCCGTAATGTGTGAATGACTGCTAGGGTTTCGACCGAATCAAATGCTTTCTCATAATCTATGAAGGCTATATATAGGGGTTCAGTATACTCAGCGCACTTCTCTATCACCTGATTGATCATGTGAATATGGTCCATTGTTGAATAACCTTTACGGAACCCTGCCTGTCCTTTAGGTTGACTAAAATCTAAGGTTGCAGAAAATTCTGTTGGCGATTACCTTGTAGACGACTGACAGTAAGCTGATTGGCCTGTAATTTTTCAATTTCTTCATGTCGCCTTTCTCGTGGATTAGGAATGTTCGCGTTCTTCCAAGATTCCTGTACCATTGCGGTCATTAGGCATACCGTATACAGGTTTGCCAGTTTTTCAAGTACAATTTCTCCGCCATCCTTCAAGAGGTCTGCTGTTATCTGATCCTCACCTGGTGCTTTGCCCCCTTTCATTTCTTTCAAAGCCTCACTTACTTCTTCGGTCGTTACTGGTGGGATGTCTATCTCCTCTGAACTACTGTCTCGTTCGGAATTATCCTGGATGTACCGGCTACTGTACAGATCCCTGTAGAACTCCTCGGCCACTGTGACTATTTTATCCCTATTTGTGATGACATCGCCTTGGTTATCTTTAAGTGCATACATCTGGTTTTTTCCCCACGCCAAGACGCCTCTTCACAGCTTTCAGGCTACCTCCGGTCTTTACAGCGTATTCGATCCTCTCCATATTATACTTCCGTATGTCAGCTGTCTTACGCTTATTGATTAACTTCGAAAGCTCCGCTAGTTCTATTCTGTCAGGTGCGGTGGAGATTGTCATGGTTTGCCGTTTCCTAATTAGATCTTTCGTCTCCTGTGAAAGTTTGCCTGTATCCTGTCTAGCCATAGTGCCCCAGACTTCTACTGCACACTCCGTGATAATACGTGTAAGGTTGTCGCTGGCTTCCTGTGTCGTAAGCTCGGCTTCCTCGTTAGGAGCTGAATATCGGTTCTCCAGTGTGATCCTTAATTCTTCTACTTTACCTCTTACTGTTAGCTCATTTATTGGCTTCTTTCGTATTAGCTTGTTGCGGTCCCTCCTCAGATCTAGCCTAATTCGAGATCTTACCATACGGTGGTCACGACACCTTACCCTTCCGTGTACTTCCACATCCTGCACGACGCCAGGGTTATCGCATAATATGAAGTCTATATTTCACTGTTATGCTCCCCATTCGGGCTTTTCCAGGTCTACTTCCGAATCTCCCGTTTACAGAAGAAGGTATTAATTATGCGTAGTTTATTCCGTTCTGTAAACACAACTAGTAGGTCCCCCTGCTATTTCTACAGCCCAGACCATAGTTCCCAACTGCCTTGTCTCCAGCCTGATTCTTGCCTACTTTTTTATCTTCTTCTTGGTTGCTTAATTGCCGTATAATTATTAATACGCCAATTAAGCATCCAAGAAGAGATAAAAAATTGAAGAAATCACACACGAGTCACACAACCATATCACGTACGCACTTTACACACACGACTTGTCAAGAAAATCTATTTCCTCATCTATTAGTGCGATAGACGGGTGGCTCACGCACCTGTTGCCGCTTTTTAAAATTCTGTACGCTTCCGCAATTTCGCTCGTGCGCTGGCTTCTGCTTCTCATCACCACGACCGTTTTTTCAAAGTCGGGAGCGCAACCGCATTCCTTGCAGTGGCGGGACAGGTGTGAGGACGGCACTCCCTTGAGAGACCCAGCATGTTCTCTCAATCGGACATTTAAGCACCGCCCCGTCTAGCCTATGTATTGGCCACCGCATGAAAGCACGGGAATGGAGTACACAACTCCGCAGATGCATTTGGTGGAACGCTCTTCGTGGTTTACCGAGCACTTATCACCATCACGGGCTGCTCCTCCGTCCTGCACCTTTCTATCAATGCTGGCACACACACTCCCAAGCCTGTTGCCTCGCCGAAAGACGACGTTCACGTCGTACTGCCCGGCAATCTTTTTGAGGCGGTGTGAAACAGCATGTAGATATGGAATTACGACGAACCGTTTTCTCCTATCTGAAAGTGGTGCTACCGCCTCCTGGCCAGCGTTTTGTTCTCGCTTCCAGCGATGAAACATTCTTTGCGACACAGAAGCAAGAGCCAGGCGTGGGAAACCTACCGCTTCCGATCTGGCAACTTGGCGCAGAAAAGCTGCTTGCATGACATGCGCACAAGAGTTCTTTAGTGCTGCGCGGATACACGACGTGGCCAACCCGTTTTTTACAATCTTTGAGTGTGCGGAATGAAAACTTAACAATGGCTTTACAGATCGGTGGAGATATGACCAGCAAACATAGTCCTTCTTGAACTGCAAGGACAGGTCTAGAAATTGCAACACATCCTTTTTTGGAACTTCAGATGTGAAAGTCAGGCCTTTTCCCCTTTGTTTAAACAATTTCAATACATAAATCATATTCCGGGTAAAAAGCGCACGGTCCGCGAACACTAAATAGTCATCCACATATCTGAAGACATGTGGGATCCCCTCAAAGTCTTGTTCCAAGGCTCTGTCAATCCTACCCAGAAAAATGTTACTGAGCACAGGCGCCACTCTGGAGCCGATACAAACCCCCGACTTCTGCACAAAAAGGTTTTTCCCGAAAGACACAACTGTAGAGCGTAAATAAAACCATAAATGCTCTAGGAAGCTTTCCACAGGCATGCCAGACTTGTTTCTGAAAGTCACTTCATCATTGTCTTCACAAATGGTATCTTTAACACAAGCCATTAAGTGGTCGTGGGGCAACGAATAAAACAAGTCTTGTATGTCCGCACTGAACGCGGACCACGAGCACCGCAACCGAGAGGCCTACTCAGCGGCGCATGCGTGTGCCAGCAGCTGCGGGGCAGCTAGGCTTCGGAGGTGGTCGGCTGCCTATCAACTGAGCGGCCGCTCCTGCCGCAACCGCCGCCGCTCAGTTAAGCAGAACCGACTGAAAACGGGGCCTTGTGTGCAGCGCTAAACAGCTGCCCCGAGAATCACATGATGCGATTCAAGGGGGTGTGGCGCAGCTGCGGTCAAATTAAAGTCGATACGCGGACGACGGCGAAACCGCTCGACGGGATTAGTAAAGCTTTGCTTTAAAACCGATGGGGGTTCACGCCCCGAAGGTGTCTGCATCTTTGCCCTGAAACACACCATACTGGACGCCTATCATTGAATTCCGACCACGGGAAAATCTTTGAGGCACTCCAAAAATTTTATGTTAATGGCGTTTGCGTACTTTGCCACATTCTCTTGCTCATCCGCACACAGCGGAAGCCTCAACACCACCGCAGATGATGTTTCTGCATCTATAAACGCCGGGAATTGCCAGTAGAACACAAGGTGTAGCCAAGAACTGCTTGTAATGGAGAAACTCCACCGACACTTTTCCATAATTTCCACGAATTTGTAAGCACTGCCCTTAATTTTTCCCTTGGATGGGCTCGAAAATCTCAGTTTCGTTTTCCTAGTCACGTCGGCCCATTTCCTATGAAGCTCGCTATGAGTAGTCTAGTAGGCTTTTGAGAGCTTCATTCTTCATGGGTAGAGACACTTCGAAAGACAGCAGAAAATTGGTTCCCTATACTACCCTAAGGGAACATCGATTAGTCCAAGGACTCCCATTGGGCTATATATAGCTTATAAAACACTTAGTCCAAAGAACAGCCTCGACAGGTGAAGCTAGAAAGAAGAATATAAACCCTAAGGCCCTTTCCACGCGTTTTAAATTGTTGCATCCTGGTAAAATGGTAGAGAAGGTTGCCTCCACGATAGATAGACATCAGGTCCTCAATGAACTGCTAATGAGACGCTTGCGGTTTTCCTCACGTCCTTCACAGTAAAATAGGTTATGCCTGCTTCATCTCATGGTATTATATTACTGAACACCCCTTAAACTACCTGCATGCCTATCCACATTTGAGGAAAGGATAACCTTTTACAATGAATAAAGATATCGCAAGGTTACTTGTCTTGTAGAGCGCTGCTACTAGTGGCGCATTATTGGAGATCTGTTGTTGCAACCATACTGTCCCGTCGCTCACCGTGCGAGTGCTCCGAGATGTCCACGAGATAACAACGATGACAAATCTTTAGGAGCCTGCACACGTATATTCACCATAAAAAGTTAATAGACCACGACAGCGTTCACTCGAGGTACTGTCTCCACAGCCCTGATGTCGGCAACTCAATCTTCCTGCCTTTGAGGTGCACTAGAAGCAAAAAGACCAAATACATGCTCACATGAGATCATGAGCTATTCATATGAAGAAGAATGCTCTAAAATGGCCTTCTCGTGGTCTACAAGTTCTAGCTTACGACGGGATGCATCTACAATAATAAACTACCTGCATGCGGAGAGACGTTTGCACCCAGTCATGCATAGTTCACTTTCTGAGGTTCAACAATTGCAGCATATCTCATGTTGTTCATACGTCTGTTTCAAACGTAGAACCTGCTATTCATTGAATAAATAACTAGGCACCGCCGCTGTATGCACAAACAGATACAGAAAAGATCATAGAAAAGCAGTGGTAATTTGAGTCTACGCCGTTAAATGAACCACGGGCGTTTGATTAAACCCATGGCATGCAGGACAATGACACGAGAAAGCTCGCACCATAAACACTGGTTATTAAAATGCTGTTTATTCGTATGGTGTTATGATCCTTTCCTCTGGGCGTGGAAAGCGAATTGTCCCGCTTTTGAAAAGGTATTGAGTATGAGAAAACAAGTGTCTTTTACTGAAGATTTTGTTATAACGAGGACTTATTGTAGTATGCCCCCAACATCTCGGCAAAGTAAACTTGTAGGCATAAACATGTCTGAGTTTCACAAACACATGCACGCACGGAAAAACGTCTGTTTGCAGCAAGGCATACATCACACTCAATAATGAAAACACAATAATACCTCGTTATAACGCAGCCTTCGGTACAGAAAACTCACTTTGTTAGAAGTGATACTTTGTTTAAAGCGGAGATGATTTTCTTTCTATGCACTGTACTGAGGACAATGAAAACTTTTTCAGAATATAAATATTTGATCAAGGTGGTTACAGTACAACGAGGGTTGACTGCCCAGTGGTATTTACTAATCAACGTGCCTTAATGGGAAAAAAAACAATCGGTATTGTTGCATAAGGTTACTCAGGATGGCTGTACCTCTCTACGTGACGTGTCGTTTTAACGACAGAGCTGATTAGGCCAACACAAATTTTTCCGGCGTAGACAGAAAACCCGGAGCACATGTAAGCGAGTGCCTTGTGGCCGCCCGGTGTTCCCGGAGCGAGGCGCCGGGCACGACATTCGCGCTGTGGCTTTAGCAAAAAAGAAAATAAAAATAACAAATACCCACTCGCACGTGCGCGCGTGCTCTCGGCGACCGCATGGCGTCGCCAAGGCTTCCGCGTGAACGCCTCAAGGCACTCACCCCTTCAGGCCACCTCACCTCCTTCCCCACCCTGACCCGAGCACAAGAAATCTTCTTGAACAAGTTCCTTACCAACACCTGTACGTCACCAGAGACCATTCGACAATGGTATTACACACAGCACGCCCCCCCGATGGACCTACTGTCACCACTCCATCGCTGCCGATCTCCACCACCTCATCTGGCACTGTCCCAAGTTCTCTCGCTTTCGTACATTCACTGCCCCTGACCACGACACCTCAACTTACATTGACCCAGAATCCCTGTCACATGACACAATCTTCGAAACCCATAATTATGCCACAAAAAGCTGCCTAGTACGGGCAATTTAGCAGAGGTGTGCACGACTTCTGAAGAGATCACTTGAAGACGACGTCATAAGGACTGTGCTTCGCCCTCCCCATTGCTCCCCCCCACCCTGGCCTATGGCCTTCCTTTCTAATAAAGTTAACAACAACAACATGATAGGTCCCCGCCTTCGTCGTTGTCGTCGTGTAGCGACCGGCGCGCCACGGCTCCGCCGCGCCGAAGACGATGAGTACGAATCTGTCAAGCCATCCCTTCACAATCCACGCGTTCAGACACCCACCGGACCAGCTGAAGGAGAAGTGGACCTCTGCCGAGGCGAGGACGCGCTCTAAGAGGATTTACCCAACGTGGCTGTGCCATCGGGAGGCGATTACTAAAAGGATGACGATCATTGCTACTGAATAACATTAATGGTCATTGCTTTACAGTGCCGTGCGTAACAGCTTTGCACTGCTGGGGTCTGGCTGCTTCCTCTCTCCTGGCATCCCCTGTCAGAGTGGGGAGAAGCAATAGGTCGACCCCCAGCTCTGCTGTTTCTCCAACTTCGTACCACTAGTGCAAGCACCACTAATGTTTCCCTACGGATTTCGGAAACCATGTAAACGCAGTCTCTTCGCAGCAACGACTACCAATTCGCTACTGCTGCGTGAAAGCGCCACCAACCGCGCAGCCGGCGTACCGTGACGGGTCGTTGGTTTGAATTTAAATGAGCGCGTGCCGCTAAAATTAGCTTCCATCAGGACGTTCAATTGGGCGAACTCGGAGAATGCGTCCCTTCAGCTTAATTGCGTTTCTGACGCAAGGAAGGAATCTCGTAAGAAGGTCCCTCCGAAATAGGAACACCCTCTATCTTATTCGCGTGCTTGCATCTGGAGCCTTTTTTACACATCTATTATATCTCTAAACGGAAAAAACGATGGAGGTAAGGGAGCTGTGCGCCCTACAGCTGTCGCTACCGACAGCAGCGCCACCGCATTTGCATGAACGTGACGCTGAGAACTATTGGCCTGCAGACGATGGGGTGATCTAGGAGCCCATGTGACAGAACTGCAACGAACTGCGATGTTACAAAAAATGAAGGGGCGCTGGCACCATTAGTGATTCCAATAGAAAACTGACCTCGTCCCGGCGTTGGCTTTGATCCTAGCGTTTCAGGCGAAATATTGGTGACCCGAATCTGACGCTACAATCCTCTTGTCAGCGTTCGTGAATGAGACAAAACCATTTGTACTTCTTCGTGTCTGAGTTGCGCTGCAATTTTTTTTTAGCCATTGAATTCTGCTTTCGCTTTGTGGAGAAAAATGCACGTAGCCACGCTGGATGAAAAAAAAATCACTAATTTTGCGGATTGCACCCCGAAGCCTACCTGCCGTTCGCTCGACGCTCGTTGAAACGCGGTGCAAAAGAAGACTGGTTTGCTTTCAGGTACCGTGCTAAGCTTTTATTGCTGGAAATGGCGCATTTAATTTCGCGGTTCGATGGACGCTCTCATCACCCGGCCTGAAACCGCGAGTTGTGCAGTTTCCTCCCGCGCTCGTCAGCGATTTTCGGTCGTACCATCGCGACTTATTTCTTCTTTTTTGGGTATGTGTGTGAACAGCAACGTAAAAGCGCAGCTTTGCGTATGCTTTAAGTGGCTGTACCAAGTCCGTTCTCGCTGTATCGAAACATAAGCGCGGTGCGTGGAGATCTTAATGCATAGGCGGCATTTCTCAACAGCTAATAAAGGTGTAAATTAGGATGAGGTAGTTAGCAGAGGATTTCCGCGTATGCATACACATATTTTTTCAAGTTATTTTGGTATTTTGTTGCCAATAATAAAAGCAAACTGCTGAAATGTGAGCTTTTAGATTGCAAGGGTTACTTTAGTTTAGCCTCACCGTATTTGCGAACATTAGGAGGATAAAGGCAACCAAAGCCAGACGGAAAACTATGTTAGGAAAAGATTGAGAAATGGACACCAGAAAGAAATTTGGTACCCACGCAACCAGAAAGCGACCAACTTTTCAAAATGCTTTTGCATCACCCTCTTTCCCCCTGGTGTAGTGTTTTGTTAGCCGTTTTACACCCCCCCCCCCTGCCCCCGCCCGCGCTTCTCCCTTCCTCCCTCTAAAGTTGCGAAAAGATTCCCGTCATTGTAACGCGCCCGCTACATGAACACAGTTTCCAACGCTGCCTAACAAAACAGACGTCCGTTGACCCCACAGAATGCTCCCGCAAATGGCACCTGCTGGTTCAATTTGCACCCACCTAGCGAATGGAGAGCTCCCTTTGTAGACCTCCCCCTATGGCGTCCCGAACTTCTACCTCCCCAGTTAAACCAATTCGAATGCCAGCTGCACGCGGCGATCATCCATCAAGGGCGAGGCGTGGCAGGCACCTCTCGAACTTCTCAAGAAAATCGGCTCTGCGACACTCGCTCCCCCATCTTCAGCTTTTCCTCAAATGATGAGCTACGGATAAAGCGTAACAAAAACTCTTGAGCCCGTTGTACATGGTGCGTTTTCCGTTTGCGAATTCGGTGGATCGAAAATTCGCACTTACGAAGTTCGCAATGCCTGGAAATGTCGTCTACATGGCTTGCGAACGTCACGATCTTCGCATTTCAGAGGCGCATTGTTTGCAGACCGAATTAAATCTGCCGCGAGCAAAGCATGTTGTGATTTAAAAAAAAAACATTTAATTTTACTTTCTGGGCAAGTTGTTACAGTCTGCTTTGCAAGTAATATGAATTTACCTGTGGTTTCATACAACAATCGCCAATTATTTATCAATATACGCACACAGCAGACAAGACAAACACAGCAAGCAACCATGGGTTCGCTTGTTGTGCGCGCCTAGTACATTTCGGTTTACCCCGGCCGGTTCTTCTTGGGTTCTTCTGTACCTCTTCCCTGCTGTGATGTCCGCCACTTGCGCGGATACCGATTAAGCATTCGCTGAAAACGGCGCACGACATCGTGTTGTGAACGCGCGTGCGTTTGTTTTGTTGCACCCCCACTTACGCCGCGCGTGTACAAGGAGCGCCATCTGGTTTCTAAGCGTGCAGATGGTAATGCCGGACCACGGCCTCCGCGATCGGCTGCCGGCGGCGCGCCGTTGCTCCGGCCGTCCCATTCGGCGCTTCCCCCAGCAAAAAGATGTAATGCGGTTCACTCCGTAACGTGCCGCGAGGTGGCGGTGTTAGCCGATGGTTCGGCCGCTTGCACCGGCTCCTCTGAATGGCGTGGCGAAGATTGTGCGGCTGGGTGTCTTCCCTGTCGTAATTCCTCTTAGCTCCCCTGCGGGCGTTAGTTTTGATGAATTAAGAGACTTGACAATGATTTTATGAAGTCGGCTTGTCTCAGCAGCTTAGAGAAACTTATTTAACTGAAGCAAAGGTGTGCCAGCGATCAACGAAAGGTTGACCATGTTTCAAGCGTGGAGCGAGCGTACGGAGTGGTACGCAGTACTCTCTCAGAGGTTATTTATAGGGTTATTATAAATAGTTATTTGTGGTGATGAACAAGTTCGCGGTTACTGTGCCATGTTGTTGCAACGGTCACCGACCAAGCCCCATCGCACACGAAACTTTAACATCCAGGCCACTGCAACGCAAATTGAAAGTATAAGCATATATACGAAATTTTTCATCGCACTGACATGTTTTCTGCTTGTGACAGACACACGCTTTGGGATCCTACATTTGTGAGTAAAAGTACTGGGTATATTGAAAAAGAAATTTACTGCCGTTCCTCTCTGTGAAGGCTGACCAGCGGGCCAGCAGGGTGCAATCAAAAAAGTGCATGAAACCAACACGTTGTTTGTAACTTGTGATTGAACGTATACTGCTTAGTTAGTTACCCTTGCGCCAATAAACACAAACATACATACATACATATACTGCTTAGTTAATTGGCTTAATGAAACTTGGAGGGACTCTAGGTTTATTATAGCGGACAACCATGGAGTTGTCCGTTTCCCTCACGTAGGTGCATGGACAGCAGACAGAAATTCCAACTTTAGCTGTGAACTACGGAATGGTGAAAAGCAGATAAAACCTGGCGTAATGGTCGAGTCGTTTTCGCTGCTAATTGCCATATCTGTTTCGCGATAGTTTTCATAAAACAAAAGTTACAGCTGTTACAGCCCCGCGGGGCCATGTAGAGCAGACCGGAATTCTATAACGTTTATAGCATCACAGTAAACTAATTATGACAAATAAATGAAGCACAGCGTAATGATGAAACCACCCTGGCGACCAATTCCTTTATGATTTTCTTAGGGCCGAGAATAGATCGACATTTACAGAGCCAACGCCAGAAAGTCGGCTTTGCCGCAAGATATATGCTGTCAACGCGACTTTTTTTCTACGCACCCTGTCTACGCTGGCAGCTATTGATCGGAACCTAGCCTGTAAATTTCACCTATACAACCGTTCACAGAGACTCTGCTTACTTGCAGGCCGGAATACGAATGCATTTTATTTTAAGCTGTGCGATCCTCAATGTAAAGAAAGGTCAGTAACGAAAGGTGCTTGTATTTTAGGTATTCATACCAATCAGAGTGATTATTGCGTAGGCACCAAAATACCGCTAAAGGCGCGCCGCCGGCAGCTGATCGCGGAGGGCGTGGCCGGACGTTCACCTACCTGTGTGCCTATTGGCCGCAGGTCCGGCCCCTTCACGCCGCACGAGCCGCACGAGCGGGCTTCGCGGGGGATGCTCGACCGTTCCAAACATGTGGCACTTTGCCACAGCAACGAAAGAATGTCGTTTTGCCGCACGAGTGGCGCCGCATCTGCGAATTCGCAGGGAAAATCGCACCATGTAGAATGGGCTTGCTAGCTTACTAGCAAGCCCGTAACCATTGCTAGGCCTTGCTAGCTTACTTTTCCATCTGTGTTCCCAGTGGTTGAAACTTTTCATTCTGCTCGCGACCCGCGCACAAAGAACTGAAGCCGAGACTGGTGACAACCGCATTGTTTTCACACCGTTGGCCTCCCCAATGACGTTCTAGGAATAGGGCCCTTCCTCAAGCGCTAAGCTCGCCTCGACCGGCGAATTATCGCCGTTACAGTGACGCCAGAAACACTGAGTTTAATGGGACAGTACAGGGGCCACAGGCCACCCGAAATGTTGATTACAATAAAAACGTGCAATAATTACCTTGAAGCGGCTTGCAGAGGCGACCTACATTGTTTTCAACGACCTGCAACTCTCCCTGTGCGGCCACTGCATGTAGGCCTCACGTTAGTTCGCTAGCGCGCTCCGTCGGCTCGAAGGTCGTTCACTTGGACGAGACATTGCAGTGCCTCGCACGTTAATTCAGGTTCGTTCTGCAATGTTCACAACGAGCGTCGGGTTGTGGGAAGCACCTAGCATCCATTCGTGCGGCCGCAAGTTCAGAGTGACACAAAAATTTTGACGACGCTAGAGCTCACACGACACCAACTGGCAGCCATTTTGTAAGGAGGCGTAGAGGAAGAAGATGTGGAGGAAGAGGAGGAGAACGAGGAGGTATGGGAGTTTTCCATACTCCCATTTGGACAAACGTAGCATTCATAGCCAGAGACTGCGTTTTAGGTGGCGGTACGATCGGGGTAAATGCGCCAACTTACGGCGAGTTTTTGCCACCCGAATTTTTGCCACCCACTCCTACCGTGGGGAGTTTCAATTACATATATCAGCCAAAAAGCTCCCATTTAAGCTAATATGTGTTCTGTATGTAGCACATCTATATCTCTAAAAACACTTGTTGTAAAAAGTCTGAGCATTGTTCGCCGCACACTGGTCTCGGCGATGGCGCTGATAGCATACACACCTAAAAATATTTCAATGAGAACTGTCACTGCAGATTCCCGTTTTATCGCGTTGCTTTCCCAGCAGCTTCCGGGCGCTGGAAGTGTGACAGAGGTGCTGCCAGATGTGTCTCTGCTGTCAGCTCCGTCACCGAGACCAGTATGCGGCGAACAATGGTCGAACCCGAGTTAAAAGAAGTGGGTTGACAAGTATAGAGGGGTTATCGTCGTCAGCAATCGCGTGTGTGTGTTCTCGTTTTTTCACTCCCAGCCGTTGCATCTACACAGCGGTCCGATACCATTAGGCCAAAGCACCCGTGTTACAATTACTTCTGACGGCACCTGCACGTTCAGCCGGGCCATCGAAAACCTCCTCCACCTCGTTCATTATGTGATCCCAGCGCTGCTCTGTTCCTGCGGGTGCGGTGACACCTGCATACGCCTTCCCGCAGGTGCCGCAGTCATGCCCGAGGCTCCGGCCGACGTTGCATTGAGGACACGACACTCCCTCCGAATGGGCCCAGTCAGGTGATGGCGAAGTCACAGCGGAGGTCTACCCGGCACGGCGACGAGGGCAAGCTCGGCCTGGATACGCAGCTGGGGCGGCAAATCGTCCCGTGCAACGTCCCCTTTGAGCTGGAGCACAACGGGGTGTGTCATGGCACTGACGTTCGCACACCCTGCCGCGCGCAACTTTTATTAGATGCGACTGCATCTCATTCACTCGCCTTGTCCCTGCATCCGGCGTCGTCGGCGTTGTCGTCGGCGTCCGCCCCTCCCCTATTCTCCTCGCTGCGCGAGCTGCGCTCTGCGCCGCTCACCCTCTTTCCTCTCCGATAGCGAACACTCCCTCGCGAGGGGCATTGGATTGGATTCGATTGGCTTGGCTTGGCTTGGATTGGATTGGATTGGAATAAAGTGGATTGTGTTGGATTTTGTTGCGTCATAGCCGCGGCAGACGCACTGGCGCCGGCGCGTCTCCTCACTGTTATGCGCGCTATAAAACGCGGTGCCTGCGTCGCTCCGCTCCATCATTGCAGCGCCGTTCCTACGCTGTTCAACGCTGCAACGTGAACCTCCGATGCGTCGCATCTACACAGGGGTTCCTGCGAGGGGAGGTGGGAGTTTTCACTTCAACCACACTTTCGTCACCGAAGGCTTCCTTTATCTGGTCGTCCGGAACATTGTGCCAGACCCAATAAAGCTGAACGCGTACGTCTGTATGGCACTCGTCAATTGATTGATTGATTGATTGATTGTAGGGTTTAACGTGCCGACGCAACGCAGGCGATGAGGCGCGCCGTAGTGGAGGGCTCCGGATTAATTTTGACCACCTGGGGATCTTTAACGTGCGCCGAAATCTCGCTCACACGGGCGTTTTTGCTTTTCGCCTCCATCAGAAAAGCGGCCGCCGCGGCCGGGAATCGAACCCACGACCTCGTGCTCAGCAGCGCAAGGCACTCGTCAATTACAAAGCACTTGTGGCCTTGGATGGTTATTTATTTCTTCGCCGGCATTTTCTTCTTTCCTTTTTCGTTCATAAAGATGACTGGCCAAGCATGATTCATCTGGTATGCGTCACCAAAGCCTTTAACTCGCTACAGCCGTGCCTTAACATCTCCATGCGAAAAAAACTATATTGAGTACATTGATTGATTATGGGGTTTAACGCGGTGAGGAGCACCGTAGTGGAGGGCTCCGGATTAATTTTGACAACCGGGGGATCTTTAACGTGCGCCGAAATCACGAACACACAGGCGTTTTTGCTTCCCGTTTCCATCAGGGAAGAGGCCGCCGCGGCCAGGAATCGAACCCGCGTCCTTCATTTTAGCTGCACAACGCCTTAGCCACTGAGCCGCGGCGGCGGGTGTTATTGAGCACATCATATCCGGTTGGCAGAAGAGGCAGAATAACAAAGTAATCCTGGGTTCCTTCTTCGTTGCTTTTTCCGAAGACAGACTGGGGCGGAAACGCCGCTCCGACGGAGCTCATGATTCCGCGTCCACACGCTACGGTGACAGGAACTGGAATACCGTCATTCTGACAGGGTCAAAGCCGCTTGTATTTCAAAAGGGGTGCATGGACGTAAAAAAAAATAGACAGGAAAATCGTGCACCCATCCGTCTAACGACGACGGTGATTAAGCGCGAAGCTTTCTTTTAACTGCGAAGCCGTTCAGCAAATCAATATTTTTTCGTGTCTGCAGTTGAAAATAGTAAGAAAATGCCGAGCGCACGTTAGCGCGTGCCTCGCGGCGACCGCCCGGCACTTAAAAACACGAAGAAAATTCCGAGTGTTCGTGTGTGCACCCTCTCGGCGACCACCCATCGTCCCCGCCGCACGTTCGTCGAGCCAGGGACTCTGATCAAGCCATGCATACCCATCAGGGAGATTGGCAAAGATTCGCCAAAAAAAACTACATCGTTCGTCGCAATCGTGGCAACATTTGCTCGGAACGAGAAAGAAACGTCATAGCGTACGCTTCTGCAAGGTGATCTCCATTGATTATCACTTCAAACGAAAAATGAAGGAAGTTCACATTTATAGCAACAAAGATGGAGTAAAGGTCGTTGCGGCAGCAATGAAGGAGCATATCGGCTTCAATCGTGGACTTAAACCGTCGTGATGGCCTTGAAGGTTGCGTACAACTTCGCTACGTTCAACTGTTACGCGCTAGTGTGAGCTACCCCGAAGATGTTTTTGTGATATAAAATGGCGAAGAGCAAAAGTGAAAGCTGCTGCGATCAAAATCCAAACTTCCTGCTAGTCGAAGTCAAACCTCAACGAGTTAGAGTCAAAAACGTGTTCGAGTCAAAGTAGAAACTCACTGCAGGAAGCCAATTTTCTGCGACGATAAATCATTCGTCCCTCCGTGTAACGACGACGACGTTGGCCGAACCGCGTGAAATCAAATGGCGAAGGGTCAAAGTCAAACCCGCTGCGATAAACAGTCCACACTGCGTACGAGTCAAATTCAAAGCTCCACAAGTCAAAGTCCGTCTGCGAGTCAAAGTCCAATCACAGACGACATCCAAGGAATCCCCCCCGAGAAGGCTCCACGCTCAACCATTGTCGTTGTTAGACGGCGGTGTGCATGATTTTTTATGTCTAGTCTTCAAAATATTCACTTGACGCTTTACCAGAAGTTTCGTTCCATCATGGCTACACTGAAACAGGCCGCCTATGATTACCAGAACGGTTCGGCCATCGAGGGAGGCTTTCTTGCTTGATTCCCCGCGTGAAATCATCTGTGTGGGCCGGGGAAAGGGGTGGCACAACTCCAGCGCCCTACGGGAGTCATATATATAAAGAAATTGTATTTGTGCAGCCTCCTGGGAAATTCCAGTGGTGTGTCGTGCTTGGCGCTTCTTGGGGCGTCCCCTGCGCGCCTCCAGAGGGGCTCCTGCTTGTCGTCTCCTGCCGTCTGGGCACACTGGCGGGAGGACATGAACATTGCCGAAGAAAAAGAGTGGCTTTTGTAATGCATTGCGTTGAAATGTGCGCGTTGTAGCGAATCGTTCATTCAAAGTCTCAACAGTGGACCATCGCCGAGCGCTCGTTGCTACAGCAGCAGAAGCTGGGCCAATATGTGCATTGACATTCGAAGGATCGAGAGAGTAGGACCGCGTTTAAAGAAAAAAAGCCGAAGACGATATCCTCTAAACAGCCTCGCGGAGACGGGTAATTCTTGACACTAGCACCAAAGCAGGCTGCCGCTGCACATATTTATAACTACATTACCGAGGCGAAACATTTTGAATACAAATTATTATCACAGTTCTCAGCCTGATCTCACTGCAAGGCACATTGCTATCAGAAGAATTATAAACACGGTTGACTGAACATAATTATTGTCTGTTCTGTTCTCGGGGGCGCATTTTCTTCAGGTTGCTGCAAACATCGCAGGTTAGGAACAGGAGTTCAAACAACGCGCGTAATTCTTTGTAACGAAAATAGGTGACCTCTGTGAATGCTTGCCGAGTTCTGCGAAATGTCATGGCGATTACAGTTTCGACAATGCTCTAAAATAAGCGCGCGACAGGTAAGGTAAATTTCCTATGTCCACTATGCATTTTCTACGTTAGCCTACTCTGTATTTTCACTGAGAGAAAAATATGGAAAACATTGATTGGGAACCGAATGCCCATAATATTCTCCTGAGGCTACTATCAAAGCGTGAAAGGAGAACTGCGACTAAGTGCCAGTTTCGCGCGAATACAATGAACGGAAGCCTGAGATTGGAGAGCAGATATTTAAGAAAATGGGTCAGCTCCCTTTAAACGCTGAATCGCCGGACAACGTTTCCGAGAGGCACAGCGCCATTGTCACGACAAAGCAGACGTTTCCGCGTCGTTAACTAACGTCCTGGTAATCTGAAGCTTTCCCCCGCGACGATTGAAAAGTGAGGAGGTCGCATTTTCCCGCGAGGTTTGAAGAAACAAGCGCTGCTCGGTGGATGCGAACAACATGAGCCCGCTTCCTCGGGGACTTCTCTTTACCGAAAGGCCCTTACCACAATTACGAGGCCGACTTCAAGGGCTTAATCAGGACTTGTCCCTGATTGTCTTATCTCCTGGAGGTATCGCAAAGGATCAGTTCTGAGCGCAACGCTTTTCTTTTGTAACGTTGTACGGAAGAAGCAAAAATTACTCCCTTATCCGTTCGAGACGCAAGTGCGTGGCCTCTTCTTTCTTTCGGTGGTGTTAAGCGCAACAAAGCGTGAAGCGACGCGTGAAGCGAGGAAACAAGCCGGCCTGTCGCCAGCCGACGGGAGCGGTGTTCGGCGTCCCGCCGTGTGAGATTTATGACGAGAACGTGAAGCGGGTAGTTTGCCAAGCCAACACCCCCAGCCCTTTAAATGATAAATCGCTTGCTCTTTTTAACTCTTACTGGTTTTCTTAAAAATGCTTGTCTGTCTAACCCATTTAATTGTTGCATAATTTGTTTTTCATCTGCGCACGACACGCAGCGATGTGATGTCAACATCGTCCACGGGTGAGATACAAGGCCCGTGTGATGTTTGGGGTGATGGCCAGGATACGCCTGTGTCGCGGTTTAGTAGTCTCTCACGCTTCTCGGCCTGTTGAGGTCACTTTTCGCCGCAGTTGGGTGCAGTTTGTGGCTACTATAGCGGTAGGTTCAACTGTTTTAATTTAAATAAAGTGGGATTTTCTCTCTCTCCCTCTTTCTCAGTCTGGTATATCTAGCTTTGAAATCATTGCCCCCTCTTCCTTCTTGTCCCTGTGTAATATTTTCTGTTTTCCCTTTGCTATTCTCCTGATTTTCCAAATCTACAATGTCCCGATTAGTATGCGCTTATGGCCTACGTGTTTAAAATTTCACACTCAAAGGGGGTGGTTATATTTTTTTAGAAATTTTATAAAACTAGGGCTACCAGGTTGCGATTCAGGGGCTGATCATTTTGCAGTAATTTCAGCTAAAAAAAAACACAACGTCAAACCCATGTCTTAATTCTAACTTGGCGCCCCTATATTTAGCCCCTCGAACATTAAAGTGCGATAATATCGAATTGAGTAAAATATACACCAGTTACAAGCACCATTATTCGAACTCCCCATCATCATATCATCATCATCAATAACACAATAACAACAAGCCATTCATGTCTAGAGCAGGATCAAAGCGTCTCATACTGACTTCAAACTGACCCTGGCCTGCGCTTTTTGAACACATTCCTTGCCACCAAATTTCGCATCTCGTCCATACATCGAATTATCGGGTCTTTTCGTGCAACTAGCTTTATCTTTCGGTAGCCATTGCATGACACTGGTGGTCCAATGGTTGTCAGGGTTTTCACGTTACAAGCCCAGCCCGACCCCCTTTCTTTCTCCAGGATGACCTAGACTAAGAGGCCAATCACAGGGCAGGAGCACCAATGTAAGAGCTTGCTCTCAATAAAATTCTTTCTCTCATTCTCTCTCTCTCTGGGTTAACACAGTTTCCATTCGAGTTAGCTCCCTAATCCAATGCGCTCTCTTCCGGTCTCCAAGCGTTACTTGTACCGATCTTCTTTCCATGACTAGTTAGCCGAACTCAGTCTTTCTTCGACGTGCTTAGTAAGTTTCTTAGTTTCTGCCGCATCAGCCATAACGGCGAGTACTCGTTCGTCATATGCTTTGCTTCGAGTGACAGTGGGATTGTGCTATTCTGCACTACCGAGAGTTGGCCAAATTCTGTACAGGCAATAGCAATTCTACGGCTGAATTCACTCTCGGGGTTCAGACTGGCACTTTTAACTTAAGCAGGACAGTTATATAGTCTTTATTCTTGTAGTATTCCACGGGCTGGGCTGGCAAAAATGACGCTCCTTGCTCGTCGATCTAACATTATTTTGACTCATAATTATTTAAACCCGATGACCGATCTTCTGAATACAGTTCCCAGAGCATCCTTTTTGAGTTTTCTTTTCAAAATCATTGACGCTAACCATGCGATCTGCAAATCTCATGTGGCTCAAATACCTATGTTCACTCGTATACCTGGCTTCTCCATTCAAGCTTCCTAAATACCTTTTCTCCCTCCCTTCCACCAACGAAGCTTCCTTAATACCCCATTTTATTGGCATGTTTTAAATAATTTATGTGAAATGACACCCCTTGCCTGACTCCCTTCTAAATAGCCTACGTGATAAAAAAATTTGCTAAGATTGGAGGACACCCCACAATGTTCGCCCTGCCACAAATACAAGGATATTTTCCCCCAGTTTAACTTGCGCCTAGAATCCTTCCATGCCGCAAGCCACCTTCCCTGAATGGTAGTAGAGGCTTCCGAAGCAAGCGCTGAAGGTCAGCGCCTGCTAGCTTAACTTATCTCTCATTTATCTCCCTCACCACCCTCTTCGTCCAAAATTCTCTCTCAATTTCTATCTCTCGTGTCTGGCACGACACCAACAGCGCCTACGCTGGGCACCGACTTCCGGAGTTCAAATAATCCTGCCCTCTCACTCGCAGCAAGAACATGTGACTTCGCTGGCTTTTTCGAATCCACTGCCGAAAGCCACCTGTTTTCCCCTGGACACTTTCCCTTTGCCACCAGGCTGCGTCCCAGAAAAGTCTGCTATGGTGTGCAGAGAAGGATATTGTATTTCTAAGCAAGCTCATCGGCATTCCAGAAAGGCATTTCCCAATTCCTGGTAATGATCGCCTCTTTAGACCACTTGGAGGAAGCGCGACCACAATTACTCCTCGCGAGGCGCTTCCAACGATGACTGCAGTGCGGCTAATTGCTGCTGTTTCAAGTGTGAAGTTTTTTGCGAAGATCCCCGACGGCATTACAGCCCATGAAAATATATGATCGCCACCCGTCTTTAATTTATGTCTGTGCGTGTGTGCGTGCGTGGCATATGAGCGCACATGTAGGCGTACAAAATACATTTAGTGAGGTATTACAGGTGGAATTCCTTAAACAAATAACGCCGCGTTTATTCACTACGAGATCTCGCTAACTGTGTCGAGTTTGCGTGATAGTGGTACAGTAAACTAGGTAAAACGTCCAGAAGCTTTAATATTTCGCGGCATTCAAGTAATTGCGGTTGTTATGAGCAGAGTATGAGAAAATATCACTTTAATATCACTGGATATGAGCAAATATCGCTATAATGTAGGCCAGCTGAGAAGCTATATAGGACGTTTTGTTGTGAACCTATCCTCTATACCGGCCGGCTTCAAAGCCAGTGGGAAATGGGGAGTGTGGATCAGGGTTTTCTTCGTCAACGGCTGTTGATGTTTTAGCCACATCTGTCTCATTAGTAAAAAGAAAGATCAACAAATTTTTGTTCATTTAGAGTTCTATGAAAATGATGAGTGGTTTATCAACGCTTACCAGACTGTCACCCACGTTCCAAAGTATTTTTGCAACCCATTTAGCGGGCCCATGAAGATTAAATACAACCTTGTTTTTTAAAGCAAAGCCATCTACTTGTACCAACCAACGGTTCTTTCGCTGCGTGCGGTACAATGAACTCCCAACGTGGCGGAGGCGGCGGCGGCCGGCGGGGAGCGAGTGTAGGAGGGTTTCACTCCCGCAGCACACTGTAGATGGCACGGCGAATTTACCCAGCGTTCCCCGCGCAGAGGTGCCTGCTCGCCGGCGGGCGCGTCGGCTGTACGGCTTTGTCATCTGCTTTAGCGATTGTGGTATTGGGCCTGTTTTGGCTCAGCTTCGCGTCCATTGCGTGCTTCCTTCACACGGCTTGATTGGCTTGTTCGACAGCACCGCCTGGGTAACCCGGACCCGACGCAATTAAGTGGTCGTACGACCAAGACACTTAAAGGATTAGTTTGAAGGGCGGCAAAACAAAATTTAGAGACCACATACAGACATCCATCTGGGTCGCTAGAGAAACGCTACCTTTTGCGCACTGCTTGCAATGAATGGGGACTCAATTTTCTAAATTGTTGAATACCTATTCGGTTGTATTTTAATCAGTATTACAAAAGGCGAAAGGAGCAACTGGATTTGATGAATAGTGATTATAAAAGGTCCTTCACCTTTCTCGCAATTCTCAAACTTACTAAACTAAGTAGTTTTAATCGGCATAAATGGGAATCACTAAGCTCACATGCCTAATTGTTTCGGTGTCTACAGCTTGTGTCACGGGGTGGTGTCTCCCCGGGCTAGCACATCAGGTAGGGTAGGTTCCGCTACCTCAGCCTTCCAAAGACGCTCCTTACGTTCTCTTTCAGCCGACGCATGGCCGGACTACTTTCTTGGTATTTTTATTTCTTTGAGCAGATGCAAGAAAGAAAGGTTGCCTCTATCTACTCTTCACTGCGCCAATTTTACCGTTTCCCAAAATGATTGCTTGGGCAGTCAGTACAAACTAGTAAAATATTTAAATACTGGAATAAAAAGTTTTGAAATCGTTTGCAAAATGAAAAGCAAATAAATAGTGTCGTGGTTCTTCGGAGGTACTTGTGTGGAACCACCGCCACAGTTGCATTTTCGGCCAGCCACCTTGCTCGAGCCGGTCCTAGGGCTAAACGTACCACAGCTAAAAATTCTGTAGGGGCGAAGGCATGTGGTAGTTCGCTACTTGTGATAAAGGCTTCCCTGGCGAACTATTCGGAGGGACGGAATGTTGTTCCCTGAAACTTCAATCTGTGAAATACGGCAGAAATGAATGGGAGCGGGCGACGGCAAAGCAGCGAGGGCATTCACAACGCATACGGAGATAAATCACGCCGCCTCTTTGTTAGGCCGTGTCCTGCTTTCGGGAAACTGACCGCGCCATTTTTCACACATGCCCATTCATTCTATCACCACCCATCCCTCCAGCGAGCAAGCGCGAATTTGTTTTATGTTTACTGCTTTCTCGTAGTTTAAACAGGCAATGCGTCGTTAGAACTTTCTTTGCGACGACGAAGAAAAAACAACATAGCAGCTGGATTTTGCTTATCTCGAAAACACGGATTGCATTTCTCCGCATTGATGTGGTGGTTTTTGTTTGCATTTTTTCGCAAAGTAATGTCAGAGACCCGAGCTCTCCCGCTTAAGGGTTTTATCATTCTTTTTAGAAAGACTTCGTTTTTGTGCGATTTTTGTTTTTGTGTGAAAACCAGAAGAATTCTTCCGTATCTTTCTTCAAGACGTTTTTTTTCTCCAGAGACGAGAAAATATATTTTTCTTCCAGAAGAAATCACGCGGGATTAGCAACGCATCCTTAGAACTAAGTTGCTATCTCGGTACACTGCTAAAAGGGCAGCAAGAGCGCAACCTGGTGAGTGCCGCGTGACTGGTGGACGTGACAGAACTTTTGTGAAACAGTTGTACGACAGCCACTGAGAGCTCTGATTGTGGGGAAGCTGTAACGTAACGTCCAGCGGGCTTGCCTGTCGAAGTAATTCGCGCCATAAGGCGAAGAAACGAAAGCGAAGGAAGCGACCCAAACGTTTCAGCAAGGAAGTTCTCATCATAGAACCAGATGAGCAGAAGTGTCCAAGAAATTTTTTCACCACATGTAGTGGGAGCACAGGGATAGGAGATTGTTTACTTGCCACACAGAGAAAGCATGTCATTTGGGAATGTCAGTCTGACTTGATAGTTTTCCAGTTGGCCCATTCGTACCAACGTGTCCCAGGGGACGGGCATGGTGTAAGCACAAATAATATTCATTTGTATTTTGTGTGGACATGTCTGAGCACCATTTATCTGTTTTTTTTATATTTTTGAAAGCGATTTATGTACCGGTATGTAGTTTAGACTTCCCAAGGTAGCGGAAACTTGGCGCCCTACTAAACAACTTCGAAGCTAACTTTGGTCGGCTCAGCAGGTCCATCCAAAGAAGAAGGCTAGGAGCAACATTGAGGGAGAGGAGACGAGCTTCTGGGATCATAGAACAGAGTGGATCGAGTAGAGGATATCGCAGTTCAAAAAGACAAAGAAATGGACTTGGGCTGGGCACTTAGTTAGGCGAAATGACAACCGTTGGACTACCAAGGTGACAGAGTGGACGCCCAGAGGCGGGTGTAGAACAATGGGAAGGACGATTACTTGATGGAGAAACGAAATACAGAATTTATGAGGGAATGAATAGACTGGAGCAGCGCAAAACAGGTAGCGCTTGGAGGTCGATGCGAGAGGATTTCATCCTGCATTGCACCTAGTGGGCTGTTATTGTTGTTGGCGTCGTCATCGTAGTCGTCGTCGTCTTCATCGTCGTCGTTGTCGTGTTGTTGTTGTTTTCGATGATCATGATGATGATGATTATTATGATTGCACAATTACGCATTGATTCTGTGTGCATACTGCCCATGGTGCCATCTGTACTGCTTATACAGTTTTTTACACTTGGCCTCTTATATATAGCTTTAAATGGAACCAGCAATGTAAATACTCGCACATATTACGTAGATAATCGCATTGTGCGACAAGAAAACACCGGCGTTAGAGATAGTGCATTTCCCTCTGTCCTAACTGGTGAAGCGTGAGTCGACGGGGTGCCGCTCTCTTGTGATTGTTATCGCAGAGGCGTTCTTGAAGACCGCACAGAACAAAGGCATTCGCTTCGATTGCATTGTGTTTTTTTTATTTGGCATAACTGAAACCCTGGGTGCTTCCAAAACTTTCAGAAGAGGATTCCATTTCTGTTGAGTGTACTACTAATCCTAAACTAGACTTGCTCTTATTTCCCTCTTACACTTATCTGATTTCGCTCACCGTGCTCTCTGATTTTCCTCTCTTTGTATACCCGTGCCCTATTCTCATTTTGTTGTATTTATTTTTCTTTTTTCCCCGCGCGAATAATTTAAACTTACCCTATGCATTTTCGCCTATTACCTATATTTATTTCCCCTACACAGAACTTCTCCCAATGCACAATTGCACGCCGTAAAGCACCCTTTACAGTACAAAGGAAATCCTTTGCGAGGAGCACTGCTTGTATCTACCCCGTGATTGCTAACCTGCAACGAATCTTGCCGGTACTACTACACCAATGGTTGTGATATCATCGTTACATCCACTTACACTCGAACTGTTATAAAGCCGAAGATATGCAAACCAAAATTTCACGTTCACCTCAAATGTAGCCGTGCGGCTACAAAGAAGAGGAATCCTGGATCAGGATGAAATTTTCTTCAACAGCGGAGTTTTTTCATAAAGCTGTATAAGTTTTCTATGTGCGACTGCAGTTCGGGTGGATATATAAATTTACTTCACAGAAGCTTACTCCACTTTAGAGATTTTCTCTAAATAGGGTCGATTCAAACCAAAAAATATAACCCCTACTCAAAGTCCCTCCACACCTAATGCTGCTGAAACAAAATTTGATCGATTTAAGGGTCCTGGCTCACGTCGAATATCACTGGCGAAAACTGGGGTAACCAAACCAAGAAGACACGTACAGAAAAATGTAAAGCTGAACGTACAAATTTGGTAGTTTATTTTGACGCACGTAAAATGGTTGCGAGACTCTGACTGAGTTGGAAAAAAGTATTCTAATTGTGCTTTCAGGATCTGCATACACGACATATACTTCCAAAACCACATACTGAAATTGCCAGTTTTCGTCTTTCTGGTTGATATGTTTGTGTTTAGGCCACACTTATGCATCGACGTCCCAAACCACAATGATTTTATTTAAGCAAGAGCGCACGGTGAAAATACCTCAGTGTTTGGTGTCTTACAAACACACGCATTTTATGCTTCAGCTGTCTTGAGCCTTTTACCCTTTTTTCGCCCCAATTTCAATTAAAAGTAACCGTTCCAGCTTCCTTGTTTCCATGGTCCACCATCAACAATGGGACCAAGCAAATTGCCTTAAAAAAGGGTGTTATCAAAGGCCCTACGAAAGTCCCTGACTGGGCGAAATTCGGTATGACTTGAGCCCCTTAACGAAAGGGTCTTATTCTTTGGTTGTTTATAAGATTTCGCCGTGTCACTTGCCTTCTCTGCTTCATTGCTTTTGTGTGCGTCGCAGCGCAGATATGCACCATCAGTTTTCTAATATTGTCAGCTCAGCATGATCAATATTTTCATGCTCGGCACGTAATCTTGCTCGATAATTTCCATGGAATTCCCTTTCATGTCCTCTCTCTTCATTGCTGGTCCATTTTCCCTCGGTGCTTTTCGCTCCATCGTAACACCCGCTTAGCAAATGGCTTGCTTCTCAACTGCCTTTCATCTTCTTTTATTCCTGTCATGAATCGTAACAACGTTGAGAGCTCATGGTTGCCCCTTCGCCGCAGGCTTGAACATAAATGTCACCGACCTCTTATTGCGTCACTTCATATCCTCTATTTCCAACGAAAGGCGAAAGGACTGCCAAGAACAATAACACACGACATGGCACTTCGCCCGAACCAATCGCTAATTTTAGTTTCCCGCGGCAGTTTCTGTCAGACATTCTTCAAAGTGCTTCCGGGTCTTCTGCGTACATTTTTTCTCTCTCCTCAATTTTTAACATAGCGTGTTTACTGTGCAAACCGTTTCTTCCCTTTTCACCCGGCCTGATTCCATTTTCGTCTAGTTCGGGAACACGCCTGAGGCAGTGTTTTAACGACTTCGGAATGGCGTTGTCGGCAAAGCGACTGGACGGTAGATGTCGGCACGCTGCTCGCCCTTTTCTACCACTTGGGACAGGACTATGAAGTGGCGCTTGAAGGGACATTAAGACAGCACATATTTTTTGTGTTATTTAAAACAACTAGCCTTTGCTAACTCACACAACTTTATTCAGGCGCCGGATGGCGTCGCTGTCACACAAACAAAAAGAACTTCACAAATTTTGTCAAAGTTTCGAAATTTTTTAGGCACCCTCAGCGGTGACGTCATTGGTAATGGCACCAACAAGCATAATAAGTACTGTGTTAACGTGAGGCTAAGAATGATGCGGCCAGTTCAAAGGTAACTACGGGAGACCAATCCAATTGCGTAATCATGTTTTGTGTCGGTAGCTTGCGCCTGCAGCAATAAATCTCACATCAAGCCCAGTGCCGCCACAACTGCAGTAAGATGAAGTTTATAGAGAGCCCTTACTCTTTCATCTGTTTACCTTCTTATATAGCTTGGTGAAGTGTTTAAAGTGGGGGCTACAAATGACATGACTTTATTCTGACGTGTCAATCTTTTCAATACACCAGACTTGTTCTCACCTTCAAGGTCTCTTAAAATGGTGCCGGTGCCAATGAATGTTCAAGGCAGGCAACGTGAGGCTCCCACAGGATGTGTTCCTGTATACGCCGCCGTGTCAGATGTAACTGCGTATAAACCATATGCTGAACCCCACCTAAATTGCAGGCACAAAATGTAAAGTTTTCATGCGCCCCCGCTTGAATACACTCGCTATTTTATGTTTCGAAAGCAGAGCCAGTTTGCTCAAACGGAGCCGTAGTGGTATATCTGCTGCTACTGCGAATTCGACAACCTACTCAAAGCTTTCCGCACCCTTTCTGCTGCATTCAACGTGACTGACTGATGTTTACACAAACCACCGCACAGCCTAGCTCCCCAATGCAGAGAACCTATCTCACTTCGCTTCCGGGCTTTCAGGGAAGCAGGTCAGCCGCAAAACCTTCACTTTGTCATACTAGGTTTAGTGCGTGGCCCCGAGACGCGCGTGGGTGGGCTGGAGTCAACAATAGGTTGGTGCTCGGGGGTGCAGCGCGGCACGAGTTGAAAAGAATCAGAGGCGACAGCTGGGGGCAGAGGCACCGGAATAAGTGCTTTCTCCTGCAGCTCCATCCGTCAGTCCAAAATCCAATCCAACATGGTCTCCTTCTTTGCTTTCTGCAAGTAGTTTGACTTCACGATGCAACAGGCCTTCCAGTTTGCGAGAAACGAATCCTCTCAAATGGATCAGAAGAAAGGGCCAGTGCCCCCCGTCCACTTTCCTTCTTTACTCGGCAAACATCCTGAGAAAAAAATCGGCGAAGGCTCTATATCACTCTGACAGCATCACAGTTTCTTCTTATTTTTTTAGGAAATCTATCCGGAAGCGCAAGCTTCGACCGCGGAGATGCAGAAGAGTCTAACAGCGGAAAATATATAGAAGCATCTGGTCCCTCGCCAGAAGACATTCAAGAGGCGGGCAGGCAGTACCGTTCGGCACAAACTTCTTGTCATTCCGCATTGTTCGCGAGGACTGGCTGCGTTTAGTTTGATGTTAATATAGAAACTGAGGGGACGAAGGGGAAAGGAGCCGTCACTCCTTTACTCATTGTTGAATTTTCGTTTTTCATTGCAGCAATTATGAGCCCTCTCCAGTAGACGGGCATTGAAGCATTATCAGCTCTTCTTGGCAACAGATGTCAAGCTTGTGTGTGCAATAATTTTCCCATATTCATGTGTAATATTCATTCATTCATTCATTCATTCATTCATTCATTCATTCATTCATTCATTCATTCATTCATTCATTCATTCATTCATTCATTCATTCATTCATTCATTCATAAACACTCAAGGGGCTGAGGGCATTGCACAAGGTGAGGGTGTGATCGCGATCAAGCTGTAATTCGTGGATAAGCTTCAGTAAAAACCAAAGTGTAACAAGGGTAACAAGATAGAAGAAAGTTTGAACAAACATATAAGTTCTATTAACCCCTCTCTTCCCGCAATTAGTTTTCTCAGGCTACAGCGGACACTTCATACGGGTCCATTTACGCTACTTTTGGGTCGTTCGTATTTGACCTTTTATTTTGCTACTAAGCTTTCCGAGTGCTCTTCTTGAACCATCCTTTGCCTACATTTTGCCATATGAACTATTATTCACCAAGATCAAGTGGCTCAAATGTTCTCATTCTACTTGGGCTCATGACCTACCCGAATCAAACTTCCTAAATGACCCCTTTAGAGGGGCTGCAAATTATTTCGGTGAGGCTGTTTGACCTTGGGTGGCAACCTTCCTAAAAGAAAAGTCCCCACTAGTGCTTGCTTATGAAGCATCGTCGCACCCGTATATTACTTGTGAGCGCTCTCCACCGAACAGCCTAACCACGAAGTGGGCATCCGCAGAATTGCTTTAGGCTGCGAAGTGTCGAGCGGCTGCGAACGGAAGCATACCTAGACTTCTAACTGCTAGGGCATCACAGGTGAAGAGGAACGAGGAAACTCGATGAGCCTGATTTTATGGCCGCCTAACATTAGGTTATAAAATATAGCGTCGTCAACTGGCGCTGGCCGATTCATTTACAGTGAGTTTGACGCTGCTGGGCACGTTGTTCGGCTTCACGTTAAGCGTAAATATACGACTGACAACGCTATTAACCAAAGTTCTCCCTCATATCTGCGGAGAAAAGTAGGAAAAGCGAAGAAGAAGACGGCGAAAATCGAATAAAGGACTAAGCGGCATAACTCAGCGATAAGTTAACCTCGCGTAATTTATTTGCAAGATGACTTCTAAAATGCCCCCACCCCCACTCTTTTTCTGCTGAAGTTTCCGATTTTGTTTATGCTTATTCTGCTTACGAGCTGTTACCGTGCACATAAGTGCACGTACAACGGCGTCGCTGTCGCAATTTTGCTAGTGCGTGCGACGTACAAACAAATGGAAGCCTACACGACAATAAAAAAATGCAGGCACAATTTAAACGGGCGGGAATGAAGAACACAGTGGGCAGAAAAAAAAAAGAATTCCCGAGTTTGTTCCCTCCATTCCTGTAAAACGTCCTGACGCCGCAGGAAGCGAGGACAGAGAGCAGGGAGAGAGTAGGAAGGGGGAGATTAATGGTGCCCTGAAGGCGACGAAAGAAGGAATGGGGATGGGGGGGAAAATAAGTGAAGCTGGGAAGCTAGGGAATACATTGCCGTCCTTGTTGCCTCGTAGCGTGAAAAACGAGAGACAGGAAGGGCGTAGAGTTGTAAAAAACTGGGGAGCGATCCACCGCTAGTACCTTGGGGAAAGCTACAGAATGGGGAAAAATTGCCCCGTTAGAGGTCGCAAGAAAGCGAGTGACAAGAATTTTTCCGGAGCCCGCTGGCTAGAAGGGAGGGTATCCCCATGGGTGCAGCCTCGTCGCACCCGTATATTGTTCTCTTCACTCGGGTCATCAGCGGGAGGCCATTTTTGCATGCGTAGATTCTAAGCTAGGGAGAACGCTGAAGCAAGGGGGGTTGCAGGTTTGTCGATAGCTTTGTTATTATAACTAGCGTCAAGCAATGTGACATACAGCTTTGCCGAAATTTTGTAGGGCATGCTAAAAGTTTCTGTGCCCCAAGTAGTCATAGGATTCATAAGGTGAGCCGGTTATATGTGGCAACCCTGTCTTTGCAAAAGCTATTAGCGCCGTGGGAGGATGTACGAAGTTAAACCAAATACAAAACAGCTATGTGTTGAGCACTTTGACGCAATGGCGATGACATGGGACCGTTCAAAGGGTGTCTCCACCCTGTACGGGAATGCCGTTGTTTTCCCCTCTCCACCTTGTACAATCGTTCATTTTGCTTAGCCTTGGCAGTTTCGCCCTCGCTTTTTTCTCTCTTAATTTGATCGACCACATCGGCCTTATCTCGCTGGCGCAAAGCTCGAGGCTGGCGGGCTATGAATTGCGCCGGACGGCACGGGTGTCGCGCAGCGCGCGGCGCTCGGATGGCCGGTTAGCTGAGACGCCAAGGAGGGGAGGGGGCACAACATAGGAGTTTCTTTTTTTAAACTTCGAATTTCAGTGAAAGGTTCGCAAATCACGCGAGAGTGTGCTAAAGATAGTACAGTGGAACCCCGCTGGTACGTCCCCCGGACTTACGACGGATCACCGCGGTCCCGAAAAACTCCCCATAAAAACAACGCATCAAAAACCTCGATGATAGGACGCTCAGGTGCACGCGGTCCGCTTCATACGACGGATCCTGGCGCAGGATAAACCGGCGTTTTTCCCATCTTTTACGCCGCTGGCTGCCTCATCGCGACCTTTATTCTTAACCCCGTTTGACGCTGCTTGATGTGCAAAGGTCCGCATGCATGCGACACCACTTGCTGAACACACGAAAGCAAGCTGTCGTGTAATTGTGAGCGGGAGTTAACCTTAGACACCCCCACGCGGCAGCTGTACGTCATCAGGACAACCGCGAGACGTAATAGTTCAAGGTTCAGGTGGCTGGCGAACCGCGAATTGGAAGCCCCCATCGAGACGCCGACGAATGGACTACGACGCAACCCAACGGCGATAACTGGACACCCGCTTTCCGTCGCCCAGCTCGATCCAAGTTTCTTCCTTTCACGACGCTCTGTTCCCCCTCTCTCTGCTCTCTGGTTATCAGTGTCTTTCAAAGCGGCGTTGTCACTCCGCTTCTTTCTTTGCTAGGGTACCTGTATTCACACGTGTCCGCCGCAAGAGTGGCGACACATATGCGTTGGCATCGCCAGACCGCGTTATAATTTTCACCGCAAAACGGTTTACTCGCGAAGTTTGAATCATCTTATCGATTTGGTGTTGCTGGATCGAAAACACCTATGTGTTGAGCACTTTGACCCAATAGGAACGGCACGGGACCTTTCAAAGAGAGTCCCTCCCTGTACGGGAATTCCGTTTATCTCCGCCTTGTGGTAGGGTTCGTTTCGCTTAGCCCTAGCAGTTTAACACTCGATGTTTCCCCTCTCAATTTGCTTGACCATGTCGGCTTTATCTTGCGCGCCCAGGGCGCTGGGCTGGCGGGCTATGAATAGCGCCGGTTGGCACAAGTGTAGCGCAACGCGCGGCGCTTGGCGGAGGGTTCACTATTTGGGTGAAGTTCTTGTCCAATAACTGTGAGTTCAGTTTCCATAATTCCCAACTGAATTTTTCGGAATTGTCCCTTTTCTTTCCCAACAAAAACGAAACCAAAACAGTGATCGCTAAATGAGACATCGTCAACGCAGTAGCTTCCCCACAATGACGCAATTTCAAACGAAACATAAACCCTATCAAGTCGCGCGTGACTTGCGCCTTGAAAATGCGTGTACCTCAGTGCGCTACTGTTTGCCGCGCAATGCGCGACATCTGCACGCTCGTTGTCTTCAACCAAGTCGCCAAGAACCTTTGCGCTTTGATCGTTTGCTCGATGTGGCCCTTTCTATCGCTTCACTTACAAACACCAGTTAATTCCCCGAGTAAAAAAATGCTTCCTTCATATTTTAACCATTAGAAAATGCTTTCGAAGAATAACACTGTTTCTCGCACCACATTTGGGGCGTATATACAAAGCACACGAAATTCAAAACCGCAATAGCTATAATCAAAAATCACCAGCCTGCCCGTTTCACACGAAAAAAACATTTTTGACATCAATCCCAATACCATTCCTAACAAAAAGCCAGCCCCCCCCCTTCCCCCCCCCCCCCCCGAAGTTCCTACAGCATGAATAACACATAAGCTAATGCGGCTAATAAAGGTTCGTACCATGGTCTCGGTGCAGTCTTAACTTTCAATTTTCGTTCCTTGGATGCCCAATATATCGATTTCTTTTTCATCAACCGATCTTTCAAGCTGACACTGCTTTCGCCGAGCTCCCAGACCCCGCACGTTTAAAGTGGCAAAGCGTAGCGGTCTTTCAAGCACTGCTATTATTTATAGTGAAGACTGCGCCGCGAGCAAGGTAACAAAAAAGGGTAAACGAACCGATACTTGCAGAAACGATGAACCAGGAAGGTCTTCTGGGCTTAGTTTGCTGATGAAGGTTGCGCCTCTTATTTTAAAGAGTCTTTTCAGTGCACTGCAACTGCCGTTCCCGTCTCCTCATCACTCTGCTGTCGACAAAGTCACTGAGGGTTTCCACCTTGGCTCTGTCAGGAGGGATGCTGGACTTGGGTTTTAGCGTTGACCGTCGACCTTGGGGTACGGCTTTTGCCGGCGGCTCCTCCGTGCCCAGTTCACCGATGCCTTCGTCATTCGCGGCGGCCTCCCTTGCACGCTTCGCGCTGGTGTTGAAGGACCCCACTCCCGCGTTTTCCATCTCGTCCGCCTCAGCATGGCTAGGTGCGCCGTCCGCCTCACGGCCGCGTTCGGCCGCGGAAGCGTTGTCGGTAGACTCCGGTTCTTCCTGCGCCACTGCAATTTCCTTGGGCGTAGTGTCTTCCGGAACTACGGCCGGTGCCGGCATGGGGGGCGTGTCCTTCACCACCTCTTTGTCCTCCCCTTTCGCCGCGTCCTCGGCATCTTCAGCGTCCATGATGTATTCGGCCGTCCTATCTTCCGGTTTGCCGCTCAGCGACCTTCGCATAGGTGCGCACACAGTGGCTCTCGTCATGGCCTAAGCGACGACAGAGAGCACACCGCGGCACCCGGCGCTCACGTCGAATGTGGGCGCTCCGGTGACAACGCAAGCAAAGCGGCTCGCGTCCTGGCACGACGACAAGCGCGTTCTCGCCAGCTACTCGTACCTGGTGCGGGATGTCGTCGACGCTTACGCCTGCCTTGAGCCTAAGGGTAACCAGACGCATTGTCGAGGCTTGCACGGTGCAGCCCGGCACGCGCCAGCGGTCTCTGGCTACTTCCGTGACTTTTCCGTAAGGCCCCAGGGCGCGTCGCACTTCGTCATCGGGGACGTGGTGCAGACCCCAGTGGAGCTTGAAGCGGACGTCCTGGTTGCCCGGGCCGATGATGAGGCACCGCCTACCTTTTACCTGAAGTTCGGAGGCAGCAACCAACTTCTTAGCTCCACTGGGGTCCTTGAAGGTCACCGCCCATATATGGTTCATCTGGTATGCCCCCAAAGCGATAACTTCGGGGAGCAGTTCCAGTCGAACCAACGTGTCGCGGAAGTCCTCGACTTTGTACGGTCTCCCTTTCACGTCGGCGTGCAGAAAAATAGTGTTCAGGGCAGATGGTCCAGATGGCAAATGGGGCAAAATGACTTGATATTCCTGGCTTGCACTGTTATCAAACGTTGACCTGTTACCACGGGCCGAAAGGCCCGTCGAAGCCGCTCCTTGGACGGAGCTCGCCATCCTGCGTCCGCACTGCGCAGAATCCGGAAGCAGAATCACCGACGCGGGAGCATGTGCTACGAACGCGCCTTATGTCCTTCACTCATTCAAACTGCGTCAAGAAGCTACTGATACAACGAAGGCACGCGAAGCTGAACGGTCAACGGAAACGACGAACTGAAAACTAATGGGAAACTTCAGTCGACCCCATGGCTGCTTCGCATACTACTCAGGGTTACCCTACGGGAAGATGTTGTAATTTTGTTGCAATTCACCTGTTGGCATCACCTCGAAATTTTTGGTGACGACTGTACGGGGTCGGAGCGAAAAGGGTGTCGGCGCATGTTCCGGCGGGGGGTACGGCACAGCAGCAGGCGTTGTTTAACGTATGAAAATTAGTAACAGCGTTCAAGTTCGTTGGACGAGGTTGGCGCACCGTAGAGTAAGCTGCGAGTTTTGACTAGGCACACCTAGCGGTGCGGGGAATATTTTTAAGAAATGCAAATGCTTCTTCCAGGCGTTCTTTCACAGCCGCACAAAACGACGAAGGCGGTAGAGCGAAGCGAGCACCCGTATGCAGATGGAACCGGGCGTTGCGACAACTTGAGCGTAGAAGAAGAAGAGTACCGGTAGGCTCGCCAACAATGATCGCTCGGCGAAGCAAAGATTTCTGCACGCTCCACCGCGCGCAGTGGGATTTGTCCACCCTGAGTCGAAACTTGCACTCACGAGTCACTGTTTCTTAAAGACGATAGTCTTTCTTGGGCTACTTAAACGCAGAAATTTTGGTCGTCTGTCTGTCTGTCTGTCTGTCGCTCAATTCAGCCACCCGACCAAAGGGAAACAGAAGCTCCGCAATAGTCTCATATACCCACAGCAAAATCTAAGTGTCGAAGTCTGGTCTCAATGTTTACACTTGTCAACATTGTTGAACAAGAACAAGACATTACGCCAAAATGAAACATAAAATCAATACATAAGTGATGCTTAGAGAGTTCTTTATTAAAAAATTTATCGATGCTTGGGTTTTGCGATAGCAAATGAAATGCTACATTAGCTGCAGAAAAACGTCGCTGCTGTTGCCGGCGCTACTATAGCTCTTGGCGGCATTTAAGAAATCAAACGGCAACAGCAACTAAAGGTTCCACTGGAAAGGTTCCACGTCCCCCTTGGAACGCTCGTGGAGTAGGGCAACGTGGTTCTATAAACGTTGTAGTAGGGTGCCTCGATTCACGCGCGTCTCCGCCATATGGCAGCGCTGGCGTCTAGGCACCCGACTTGGAGCCGTGGAACGCAGTAAATTTAAATTGACTTGGCCAAACCTCTAGTGTGTTTACCTTAGAGGAACGAGACAGGAGAGGAACGTCATGAGCGGTGATCCGGAAAGAGCAGTGAGGTATTTACATGGCAGGGGTGACAGTCAACTATCGTATTTCGTCGGCATGCACAACAAAAGGAGCGTATACGTGGCCATTTTTTTTTGTCTGGTGGTATGCATAACCCAATAACTGCTATTCTGGCTGTCTCCGCTGTCGTTGAGGGATTGGAGAACGTAATTAGTCAATTGTGCCACTGTTTCAATACGCTCCGTGGACCACGAAGTAACGCTAATGCATCTCATATGTCAACAGTTAAACGTGGACATCCTCTGCAACTTCTTTATTATACTGCCACGCCAAGAAGATGAAGTCTACAGCACTGCGTAGGAGAATGCTAACCGACGACTGAAGAAGACCGAGTGGGGAACACGCAGCCCGGCTTGGACTGCCATGATCGCTTGCACAGCGATCTCATCGCCTTTTAAATACATCATGAATTACTCCCCCGTCTACCATGGTTCTTGTATATATTTCGTCGTGCCACCACGTAACAGTATTTTTATAGCGTTTTCTATTCTCCTTCATGTTTTCTAACGCTTGCCTTCCACACCCCAATTTAACCCCCAGTCCCGCCTGAACGTCCCCTCGAGGAATAGTGCGTGAGCTTATATCTGGATAGCAGAAGTCTTCGCTGCTTCGTTTGTACAAAAAAAACCCTCCCTCACTCTCGGTCTCTCTCGCTGTTTAACTAAAATTGATATACCAATTCAGTGCATAACGTCCTCTACTACGGCTCGCCGTGGCAGGAAAACAACGAATAAAAAGACGAAAGCCACTGCCACGGAACGAAAACCCCTTGAGGCTTAAGCTTAGCCAGGTTTTTTTTCTGCTGCGCTTCCCCACGCACCGCTCCCTATTCACCTTTCCATCCCGCTCGCGTTTTCAGCTTACCATGCAGCTGCAAAGCTGCAAAGAGAGCCATGGTTCCCTAAGAGACATACCTTCGTAATCATCACCAGCCTATCTACGCCCACTGCAGGGCAAAGGTCTCTCCCATTAATCTCCAATTATCCCCGTCATGTGCTAACTGCGGCCAATTTATCCCAGCAAACTTAACTTGATCTCATCTGCCTATCTAACTTTCTGCCGCCCCCTGCACCGCTTGCCTTCTCTAGGGATCCACTCTGTTACCTTTCATCACCAATGGTCATCTTGCCTTCGTATTACATGCCCTGCCCACGTCCATTTTTTCTTCTTTATTTCTACTAATATGTCCTTAACACGCGTTTGTTCCCTAACCAACTCCGCTCTCTTCTTGTCCCTTAATGTTACAGCTATCATCTCCCCTCCAACGCCCGCTGAGTACCGTATTTACCCGATTCTAACGCGCCCCCGATTCTAACGTGCACCCGATTTTCCTGGCAAAAAAACCGAAAAAACTTGCACCTCCGGTTGTAACGCGCACGGGACTTTGTGACCCAGACAAATGAATGCGAGAGAAACCGGCGATTTATTTTCCAAAGTAATCTCACTCATCTCACTCCTCGTCGCTCTCCGCTGACCACAACATCTCGGCCTCGGTGTCTTCAAGCGCGTTCGCGATGTCACACTTCTGAACGAACGTTCAACCATGGTCTATGCGATCGTGGCCCACGCCTCGCACGCCCATCCCGAGAGCTTCTCCAGAGCCGCACGCTTCAGCCGACCGCTTATTTTGAACGCGTGGGAGCCGCTGCTGCCATTGCTGTTATCAAGCGCGCAAGTGAAACGATTTGACGATTGGTGTGAACGCCGATAGAAAAGCCTAGGCGCCTAGGCTTTCTGCGTCCGAAAAATTGTTGCTAAAAGCTTTGGCGCCATCTTGAGATGGCGATGGGTAGGAAGAAATTTTTGCTGTTTCGGCAGTTTCGGTTTTGTATCCGATTCTAACGCGCATGCGAGCTTTCGTCCTATTTTTTCAGAAAAAAAAGTGCGCGTTAGAATCGGGTAAATACGGTAGTTCTCAATTTAAGTTGAACCCTCCTAATGAGCCTCCAAATTTCTGCGCCATAGGTGAGTACCGGTAAGATGCAGCTGTCATCCACTTTTTTTTTCGGGGACAATGATAGGAGGCAACTCATTACCTGAGAATGCCTGCCGAATGCACTCCACCCCATTTTTATCTTTCCAATTATCTCTGCCTCGGTTGGGATCCGCGGTCACAACTTGGCCTAAGCAGATATATTCGCTTACCACTTCCACTACCTGGCCACCTATCTCAAACCGCACTGCTTGTAGATTTTTCTTTTGAGTAACAGGTAGCTTGCTTTTCATAATTTGGGAGCAGTTGCCGAGTCCTCCCTAACCCAGACCTATACTGCGCTGAATTTCTCTTACGTGGTTGGGGTCAGCACTAACCATCTGTCCGAGGTTATTTTATTATTTTACTTCTTCTAGCAAGTCCTTTCTTAAGCTGACTAGGACTTTTTTGACAGACGTATTCCTCATCACTTTAAATTTATTCATGTCTACGTTTTTCCCCACGGCCGTGCGTCGTGATTATAATTCCAGAAGCGTTGTTCGCAGGTGTTCTGCAGTCTAACTAAACAACAAGCCACAAAAAGAAAGAGAGGGGGAGGAGCAAGAACACAATGAGTAGCATAGAGGCAAAAATAAAACAAAAGGCTTACAAGCCTCCCTAATTACCTTAGTCTACTTTTGACGCGCTGTATTATGCCCTAGACCCTGTCACAAATTTCCAAGCTTGAAGCAAGTATATCTAGATGAGCATAGTTTCAACCTCCGGAAACTTTGCCCCTGATATTACGCGTGCTCCTTTAATCGCTTTGTTAATGACAGCATTGTGCGCCAACGCTTCCCTGCGCTTCTAGCGAAAGTGTTCCCAGCCCTCGCCTGCACTTAATGGCCTCGTTTTGTAGCTCAGCCTTTGCTTTCTTTTTTCTTTCTGAGCATCTTTCTACGCATATCCTCCTTTTTTCAAGGTTCTCTCTTCGCCCCTTGTTTCGATCATTTACTTTCTCTTTTTCTTTCCTTTCCTAAAACCCAATATTAAGGTCTGTATGATTTCACAACTACTTCGAACTCTGAGAAAAAGTGTCCACGTAAGTTTCACGCAAGATTTTGACCATACATGTAGGAGTTTTAACGTTCTGGCAGCAACCGCCGGTCCTCCCCCCTTTATACTGAGCCCTATATAAACGGCAGCGTTTGGAAAAGCAAGCAAACAATATATAATGGCTTTAAATTGTTACGTTCTGGCTGAAAATTTTACATTGGCGATATAGTTATTGCACTGAGTTTGCTGGACATTTTACTGTACCAGCAAGCAAATACCACCTGACTACAATAAAATGGCGCATTACTAGATCAAAGATCAACACTTAAACGTGATGTAGCGGCATTATGAGGTGAAATTGCCGGATCGCATAAAAGTGAGTCTTCGAATATGTAAATACTCCTTATTTTGCCGGTTATGATTTACCTCAGCAGAAAAGGGGTATCAATACCACCCAGTTAACTTTTACGGAATCGCGGTTTCTGCGTGCACGCACATGCATGGATGCACGTGCGCTAGCGTGTCTTGTTTAACCACTTAGAAAGCACTTAAACCTGAAAAATCATGTAAGTTAAAATAAAGCGGTGCCTTGATGAAGCCTCTTCCCTTTTATTCGGCGACGTAACATTAAGAAAATCTCGTTAAACTCACACCAAATATAACAGCGATGGCATGGTGGGTTATGATGGGGCCTCACAAAAAGAAGAGGCATTCACAATGTCTTTTCACGTAGCAGCCGCGGCAACCAGTTGTGTGCGCGAAGCTAGGTTATAGCAGCTGCCGTAAAAATATCTTTCGCAGTAGCAACAACTTTCATCCCCACCGCCATACGTACTGTCCGAGAGACCAGCATTAAATGCCTCCCTGGCTCGTTGCTGAATATCGCACTCATTCGCAGAATAACAGGATTCTCGCAGCTTCACATTGACTCCGAGGAACGGAAACCTTGGTTTGGCGAAACTGTGGCGTGTTTTTCCATTCCTGAAGCTGCCTATTCGAAATATATCTTTCTTTATTGCAATCGGTTGACTAGGCACAGACGCAAGGCCGGCTAAGTTAGCACCGCTGTTTGGCTCAATCAGCTTTGTCACCGCACCAATGGCCCGATAAAGTTCGGAGATTGGGCTGGGGAAGATCCGACGACGCCCAGCACAGACCCTGACAGAACGGCCGAGCAAAGGAGATGGTGGTTAGAGAAAAGGGAAAGCCCAAAAGCAGCTGTTAGGTGACGTGGTACATGTGACGCCATAAAAGGAATCGTGTGAGTTGTGCTGTTCGTTAATTGCAGTTACCGAAGTTACAAAACGTCACTAATAGAAGTGTGAGGGTAAGAATATACCGATGGACAAAAAAATGGCCACTTATTGCCTCACTTCACTGCAAACGTCGTCTAAAGACAATTTTCTTCTCCCCCTGCCACGTAAATGCCTTTTTTTTCTCGCCTGCCTGTGACGCTTTTCCCCTCCCAATTCTCTCCCTACAATTAGCGCGGAGAAGATTTCTTCTAAAGTCAATTCAATTCTTGCGCGTTCCACCGCTCTGGTGCCATCAATTGGAACCTTTCGTTACTGTAGAACTTAGAAGGCCGTCCCGAGGTCCAAAGTAGTCACATACTTTGTGTATTTTTGGTTAGAAAATATTATTTTCAACACCTATTTTTTTGTTTCTTCTCGCGAAAATCAAGCAGCCACGTATTCTTAATTAAAAGAACATTCAAAATACCACTTATTTATTGGTGTTTCGCATTAGGCATTTCTATTGTTTTCTTTTTTGCTGAACAATGTCAACAAATACTAACTGTGCTTCAAGATTTGATGTTTTGCCTATATATAAACTTCTCCTTCAAGATTACATATTACATTTGGCTGAGTGGTCGAATCAAGGGACAGACAGACAGACAGACAGACAGACAGACAGACAGACAGACAGACAGACAACAGACAGACAGACCGACAGACAGACAGACAGACTAAAGTTTCGGATATAACTAACCCAAGAAAGACTATCGTCTTTAAAAATTCTTTTTCAAGAAAAACGAAGCATGCCTAGAGATGTAAGTTTTCATGAAATTCTGTTGGGTGTGAAAAAGAACAGGTTTTTTCATGTTTTTTTCATAAAAACATGAAAAATTGAAACCAGACGACGCACAGATCTATACAAAATCGGCGTACTTCTTAAGGCGAAAGCCTTGGATATCTCATCAAGTGCGAAAAGTGACTGTAGTTGCTGGCGACTACACGAATGAAACCAAATTACGGCTGCTGTATAAAGAAACGTAAATAAAATATACATTGGAACTTACTTGGCTTCGAATGAAACTTGAACCCGGGTCTCCAAGAGCCGCAGCTAAGGGTGGTAACCACTGCACTAACCCTGTACCGTTCCAAGACGGAACAAGAATTATCCTGATTCGTGCCGCATGACAGGTGAACGTGACAGCACCGCAAACCCGATGCAGCGATGAAGAATTCTTCGATATTCGCTTGCTTTTGCCTTCGAATAACTTATGAGACTTAAGTGCTCGATAAATATTTCCGTTAACACTGAAAAGAATATAATTGTTACAGGCTGCATTACAAAAACTGCCACCAGTGCTACCAGCTCTCAAAATATGCGCACGATTTCACGTCAAGGCATTGATTTCAGAAAGCGTTCCCCTCACTGGATCGCACCACACCAAATTTCCCTGGAGAAACTCAGCTTCTTTCAATGCTATCCTGGCTGAAAAAAAAAACAGTAAAAAAATTACACCATCCTCCCGTGGGGAACCATGAGGAGGATGCGAAGCATCATGGGGGCTCCGTGTAGGATCCATTGTGTTGCCGTTATGTTGTTTCATTTATCGGAGCACGAATGGGAACGTAGTGTGAACCCCCATGTAGAGACAGAGAAATGTAGAGAAATGTAGAGACAGCGAAAGAGACCGATACCAGCGTCACCTGATCGAACACCTCCTGGTTGTCGTCTTTCTTTATTGCGTGCTCACGCTCCTAAAACAGTAAAACAGTAAAAACCTTTTTTTCTTAATGCTCGTTTTGTTGTTTTTTTGACCGCTTATATTTCTAAACATGTCCAATTGCATGCGCAGAGTTGGTATGCCTCAGAGAGTGGAGGATGAAAAGCGTTACGCTGTCAAATTTTGTAATAAATGCCGTGTTCGAGCGAACCGGGCCACAATACATCTCCGTCAAAAAGGTGATAGGAGTATGCACCATCAGAGACCAGAGCCAGAACAAGCATATATTGCACAAACGTAATGAAGCTGATCTGCTGTTGCCAATACGGGCATATGCGAGCCTATGCAACTTACGTGTACCCATACGAAGACCCTTTCGGGACAGTGACCGCAATCCATAGCGTTAATCTTCAAAAACATATGCTTTGTCCTCATGACCACCTGCATGAACATGTCCATTTCAGGATGAAGGCCGCTCGTAGAGACTTCCAACCTGCACACTCCGAATGCATTGTAGCCCCCGAATTTTCTTTTGTAGTCTATCCAATTCCCAGAAAACATCTTGATGGCACCAGGGGAGAATTCTGGAGTCACTTTTCCCGCTTCGTTCTGTTAAGCCGACTTCCGCCTACAAGAAGTAAACTGCAGCAAGAGAACTAGTTTCATAACACCGTACATGAATACTACGTATATACGGGAAACGAAACTGCCCCAACTACTAGCCCAGGTTGAACGGTCAATAAGTATAAATATTGTTCGGCGCAAGGAAATCCTAGTGGTCAATTAAATTGAATTACAAGTACCTGATCGTGGTTAGAAGTGCTCTTGAAATAGAGATAAATATTATTTACTGTTTAAGAATTCAACTTAAAACTGCCTTATCTAGATAACTAAAAAGTGTCAAGAATAGGCGGCATGACGTCACCAATCGAAAAATAGCGCTTAATTCCCTTCGGGAACGTAGATGGACGGCAAAGGCAAGTGACTGCATGCCACAAAACACGATATCTTATCATTTGCGATTAAAAATCGACTCTAAATACTGCGAATAAACGGTACTAGCAGATGTACCAGCAGTGTAGTAGCCAGCATTCTTTACTTTTGGAAATTGTTATTCCTACAAAACAGCCGCCGCGTTGTCTCAGTGTTGAAGGTGTTGTGCTTATGAGCCCGTGGACGCGGGTTCGTTCCCGGCCGCGGCGGCCGCTTTTCTGATGGAGGCGAGAAGCGAAAACGCCCGCGTGTGGAGATTTCTGCGCACCCCAAAGATCAACACAGTACTACGGCGCGCCTCAGAGCACACGTGTAGCTGCGGCGCGTTAAACCCCCGACCGATCAATCAATTACTGCAAAACTAAAACATCTTCCCAGCACCCCCTCTCCCTCATTTTCTTGCTCGACAGCAAAAAGGCAAACTGGCGCTGCACTCTCTCGTAGCAAAAGGCATCCACGTGCCGTAAAGGGCGATCATCCAGTGAGCCCTTTTCTATACTGGTAACGGCTCTTGCTTCCAGCATGCTTGCCAGGGCAGCCATCCGGGACGTGTCACGCGTGTTTCTTGCTCGACACGTCCGGTTGGTGTATGGCAGCCATATGGTAGGATCAAATTCTTGTAGAATACTTCCGCATTCTCGCGGCAGGCCCGACTACGCTGCCGGCGGCGCTTTTCGGCGCGCGAAATGGTCCACTAAAAGAGGCGTGCCACCCACGCGGAAAGCAATGATCATTCCACTCTTTCGTATCGCGGCTGCATATCAACATTTTCTTTTCCGTTGTTTCCAGTCGTAGTGCACATTTTTGTACGAGTACACGAAGGAATAGCTTACGTTTATCAATTTCGGCTAAGCGCTGTTTTGATGGAGTGTTTCATACTTTATGGCCTAAGTTTGTTTTTAGGTGCCGCCTTTTTGCTTCAAGAATATTGGCAACTGGTTTTTTCTCTCCGTAGGACAGTTTCAAAACAGCTGTGCATCGACAAAAACAACTTTGACACGGGTCGTCGGTGACCCGTATTCACCAATATATTCTAACAAAAAGGCATCCGGGCTGTCGCGTTCACTGAAAATTGAGACAAGGACGCAGATCTCTCTTTTAGTTTTCCCGCAAGGAATTTCTGGGTGTCTGAGAATGCCCGACCATGCATGCCCGTTCAATCGTGAGGGAATGTTTCTGACATGCATAAGCTGCGTAGTTTCATATCGTCGCGTTATTTCGCTGTTTTGTCGACTTTCATGGCTTAGTTTTTCTGGATCGACGTCGTTGCTTTGAGGAGAGCAAGCAGCAAACGTCGCCGCCGAATATGCCGACCAGGCAAGAGATTTCAAATCGTATAAAGTGCCACAAACTGTCACAACGGCAGCCGTTTCTGGAAATATTGTACGTCCATATCGCCTAGTCATATGGAGCGGAAAGAATGACTCTGGACTTGGGGCCAGGAGTAAGCATTCTGAGAAAGGGTTTTAGTCCCAGTGTTCCTGGAAATAGCAATGTCGATACTAAAATATACTTTCGCGTGGGTGAATACGGCCGCTGTTGTACTATACATACAAAAACTATTACGCATGTGCAAATCTTCAATCCCGAAGGTTTAGCCGATCTAGGAATTAGTCGCAACCAGCCGAGCGTCACAGATAGCCTCCGGGAAAATGTCCATTGGAAGTGTCTGAATTTAGGTTTCAAAGTGCAATGTTTTATCCACACGGGTGGTATTCAGGAGTAAATATCGGAGTCATCCTTGGTGTTGGTGCGGAGCACTACCTCCTAAATAAGAAGGCAACGTGATTTCGGACTTATACCTCGAGCGCCACATTGTCGGTGCGGGTGGCCCAGTTTTAAAAAAACGCGACAAAGTAGGTCGCCCATGGACGCGTAAACGCAGCGTGTCTAGACAGTTACATAACCAGGGTGTACTGCGGTGGTTGTAAGCTGTCGGACTTTCCTTCTGAGGTACCGTAAAGTACTTTCATTTTGTAAGAAGATTAGAGCTTTCTTTGTGTACGGTACAAAGATGACTATAGCTGTGAGTGCAAGCGGTTGGTTTAAGCCGTCAGGCTTTGGTTTTATTTAGCTAGAGGCACAATGACGAAGCCTAAAACCGTTATTTTAAGTTTATCCATGAATACAGCTTACACTGTATCGAGCTTTAAGAGCAATTTCTGGCTACTTTCAATCCTGCTATGTTGGCGGCGATCGGAGCTGTCGGATTCGTCAAGTCTACATCTCAGCATCTCCACTTCCAGACGTGTCCCCACCCACACTTACTCCGTTCAAGAATCGAAGATAGAGAAAAAACAGATTTCAGATTCTCACTCCAGCATCGTGCAGCTCCACGCCCTAAACTTCCGGCTAATATATCGATCATTATTTTTAATTCTATTTCTATTTGGCCTCTTCATAAAAGCCTGTCGTACGCGCAGGCAACTGCGTTGACTAACCAGTTGAATGCTCCTCTGCCTTTTGTTTCTCTCTTATGGCGACCGTTTCTTCTTTTTTTACGGAAATAAGGTTTTGAAACAGCAAAATAAGCACGCAAACGGGAACGAGTGGCTCACTGCTCTTCTGTTCTGACATGACTTCCATCGTTTCGGAAAGCAGGTAAGGTATTCAGTTTCAGCCAAACATGGCCCAAAAAAGCCCATTTGAGCAAAAATACTTTTGCTGGAGCTTGAGAAATTTAGCAAGAATCTTTCGGAACATGTCCCGACGAAATTGGCTAAAAGAATCTCTCATGCGTTTCAAAAGAGAAAATGGTCTTGGAGGGCGTTCCCTTTTTTTACGCACTTGAGCAGCAGGGTATCCCGTACTCAGAAGAATACTCATTCGTAGGTCTTTCTTAGCCACGAAAAAAAACAAATTAAATCACCTAGACTACGAAAAACCTTTGGTGCACACAAGTACATTCCTTTGACTTGTCTTTGCAACTTGTGTCTCGAAAATATTTAGGGTGCTTCTTTTGTTTTAGTGCTTGGAGACGAACAGATTGATAAACGTCATTGTTCCTGCCCTTACTAGTAACTATTTTTCAACTGGGTACTTCACAGATTTGCATATATTTTTCAGTTGGGACTGTGTCACTTGAAACTTTGGGTATATCTTTTAGCCAAAAAGAGCTATAAGCAGCTTTCCTAATTGGGGAAATGAAATCTCGCATTCTCATGTGAGTTCTGTTGCAAACTTTTAGGGTTGTGGTAATACGTTTGCCTGGGAAATATATCCCCGCTCACATTTCTAGAAATGCTATCATGAACATGAATTGACAACTGGGCAGATGTCTTTTCATAACCAGATAATATTTCTTCAAAGAATATCATTTCGGATCGCACGGAAGGAGAACAGATTACAAGTGTTTTTTGCCGTGGAAGCAAGCATCAAGAGTAAACACTCCTCTACAGCGTCACCGGCTAACACAGCAATGAGATCTGTACCCTCTACCACATGGTGTGGGCCTGCAAAACAAAAAAAAAACACAAAAACAGTGGGAGGTATAACTGGCCAGTTCCAGCAGCGAAACTCAACTTCGGCTGGTGGAACGTGTGGAGGAGGCAGCAACCTCCAACGGGATTTCGAAATTCGGAAACCGAATACGTGCTCCCTGTTTTTTCTTTGCAGAAAAAAGTTTACCCTCTCAATCTCTCTACAGTAAGAAGAAAGATTGGAAAGTTCGATCAATAACGAAATGTCTGACTTTGCATGTGTCCCGGAATCCATTCGGCACCAAGGCAAGGTAAAGGAACTACTGCCTTCACCGAGGTGGCGCCCTAGTTATTCCATGTAGGAATCCGTGCTGCTAAAGAGAAATTGGCTATTTTTCGTCTTTGTGTTCTTTGGTGAGTAATACCTTACAATAAAAGACAGTGGAAATAAAATATATTATATTATATAATAAAATACAGACGTGATGGTACACACGAAATGCAATACAAAGTGGAACAACATTCCTCACTTCCATACGTTTCTTTCCTCCAAAGGCTGGCCGATGAGAACATTCCAACTTTTTACGGACCCTCTAGCACCCAAGCGTGAGAAGGTGTTTCTTCAGTGCATATATAGATAAAACTTAAAGCCGTCTTCTATGACTACATTTTCTCACAGGTCTCCAACTTAGTACAATATTAACAATTTCTTTCTCCTAGAACTCCATTGAGTATTTTTTTCATAAAATACCCTCATAAAATTCCCTCGATTCAATGCACTATCGAGCTTTTCTAGATTCCGTATGACGTTAGATACCTTCTGACAGGCATCCACGGTGCGTCACTTTATAGTACCTACCTGTTTTCTTTGTCTTCATCCGTATTCAGGTGGAAATTTCCACAGCTTAATCGACCGCGGATCTGGCCCGTTTCAGTCCAGGCTTTGCTTCTCGTGCTTCTGTGATTCTCTTTTCTGTTGAAATATCGGACGTGAAGCCACTGTTATCCTCTTCACGTCGCTTTTCTTTTTCAATGTTGTGTTTGGAAGCTTCAGCTTTTATTTGATTTACAGGATTCTTTGCCCGCCAGAAAATGTTGGCTCGAAATCTGACTGGGCGAGCCATGCAAGCTCAATGGGAATCGCTGCGGGCAGCCATACAGAATTTCAATTTTTCTACGCACACCATTTTGTGGGGCTATGAAGAACGTCGTGGTATTTTGTCATTCATTATGCATGGTCCACTTACTGGGTTACTGGGAAAAATGTACCATGTACAAAGGGTCGAAAAGCACGGCCTACACTGTAATAACAACATCGCCTTCTATAAGCAAAGTCTAGGGGCATCTTTCAAAAGGGCCATTCTTACTGTTTTTTTTTTTTGCGGCACCCGCCCCTTTGACGTTTTCATATTCTTACCCGTCCACACGCATTCCCTTTAAAAAACACGCTGGGCCACCCGTGATAGATGTTGTAGTCCGCGTAAACCTTTTCGTGTCAGAGGGCTCGCTGGCGTTATTTCAAGGTCAGAGTCATCCTTCTGAATTTCTTCCGACGCTGTAAAATAAATAAGCGAATAAGGCTAAGGTCCAGAGCCAACCTCCTGGCCAGGAAAAATGACCGCGACAGCCGGATGAAGCGTGGCTTGTTTTTCTTTACACGCCCTCCCTTCCCCCTCTCCCTCCTCCGCCCCCAAAGAAAAGAGTCAATTTTAACGCCCGTTTTTTGTCCTTGTTATTCTCCTCAGAGCACAGAATTCCAAATCACTCAATTGTTTTCTTTGATACAGGAGAGTGATGCGCCACAAGGTTACCCAAGGACATCGTAACGGACACTAATTGATATTGTTTACATGAATGCCGCTAATATTTGCTGATGTTTTGTCACCGTTATAATGCTTACTGCGGACGTCCTTATTATTCCTGTTGTAAGAATTTATGTAGCTACAATATTTATTTCTATTCGAGTAAGATTGTGTTCTCCGGGTTCCTCTCACAGCTTATTTGCGATCTGGTTAAGGAATGGGAAAAACGGTAGGCTCGAATCGGTAAATGTACTGCATTCTAAATCCAGGAAAACGGAGGTATGAAACAAGTTAGCTTCCCGGAGCGCTATGTGATATATCGTTCTAGAGCTACTTCCATAGCTCTTTCGTTATTGATGAAAAAGCTGAATAAATGATATTCATTATCCGACAGAGCACCACAACCTCAAAAGCGCGATCTCTGCCCACAATGTTGCTCACGTATCCTCATTGCACAACGAGCAGCATTTTCTTGGTCAGAGCCCGTAATCACACCTTTCACAGCAAAAAAATGAAACCGCCCAAATGTCGCTTGCCTTAACCCAATCTCTGGTAAAACCAAGTAAAAAAAAGCAAAATACCTCTTTTGCTTTTTGTAGAGCGTCTATTTTCTACCGTCGCTCAATGCGCTGCCTCAGCTTCAGCCCCCGCCGGGGTTGATATTCATATCATTGTGACGCTCACAGCAACTTAAATGCGTGCCCATCTAGAGCGTTCAATACAAACTGGTTTTTATTCAGCTTCTGGCATACTTCTTGGTTCCCGTTCGCAATTGAAGTCCGCTGATGAGGAACCACATGAAAGAATTGTCGCACTGAGAATATTGGGCTTTATTGGTTGTTCAATTTACTTTGATTTTTCTCGCGTTCAGGCATTACATAAACGCATTAATTAGCTTTCCCTCACCAGAACCCAACTTACTGTAAAATGTTTTTGTCATCCGTCCTCCTTTTCAGCTTCCCGCACACGGCGAATGGTGGCTCGAAACCCCTAAAGTCCGCCATAACCAGATGTTATTGCCAACTCTCAGGAAGTGCTTTTGTCATATGAGGAACCCGCTTGCCCACAACTGCAAGGAAGAGATTCAACAGCAGAGCTGTTTACGCCGACACTTCTCTGTCCGGCATCTCTGTCCTGACTTCTCTGTCAGGAAGGTCCCGGGAACCGAAGCCGGGACCTCCACGCTGTGAACCGGTCAACCAACTGCTTGGCCACCCCAAAGGCCCGAGGGGTACGGGATAGCAGCGGTGGAGAACGGTAACATGTTAAACATATGGAAAAAAAATTACACCATCTCCCCGAAGGGAACTATGTGGTGATGCAAAGCATCTCGGCATCGGTTGCACTGGCATCAAATCACAGTCGCAACCGTTACCGTTATGTCACACCATTATCGCTAAGGTGTACTGCCGTAATTTCATGACAGCATCAGCACGTGTAGGCTGGATTTTTCAATGCCGGTTCATAACGGCGCCAGTCAATCGTTGTTCGTGTGTACGTGTTTGCGCATGATTTTTTCCGTATGTGTGAAACAGAAGCAAGAAAAGGGTCTCGAAAAAAATGGTAGCAGGATAAAATTGGTGGGATAGGCCTCGAGGTTAACCAGGCGTTTAACCCGTGTTGCTACACCTTACTCAGGAAGCAAGATTAAAGGGATTAAAGAGAAGACAGGCGAAAAGGTGGATATTGGGGTGGAAATTTGTGCACCCTTAATTCTGTCAGGCACTACGGACTTTCAAGTAAACCTGTGTTGTTTAGAAAACTGAGAGCTTTGGTCATATTCTGTGAATGTGATGGTAGAAACCATTGTGCTAAGATTGTATCTACCATCGTAAACGCCCGATCTCCAGACTGCTAGCCTTGTTCCAAGCATGAACGTGGAGATACAAAGCGGCCGAAAACTGTATAGTAAATGCGGCAGTGTATACAGGAAGTCTTGCTATAGCGTGGACAGAAAGCACTGGAGTTTGTGAAAAAAGAAGCAGATATAGGACACATAACAAAGAACAAAGTTATCGACGTCACCAATTTAGTCGGCAATGTGTGAGAAAATATTGGTGCACCGCAGTATGTGCACACGTTAAAGTGCGCCCTGAATGTGCGTATGTCTAATAATGATAGGTGCGTGATAAGCTATGCTTCGGCCCCACGGCCTAACTAGGGTTGTGGTTTCAAAGTGCCGAAATATTGATATCTGAAGGCACTTCAATTTTTTTTAGGTATGTCAACTGTCCTTTGTTTTCTGTCTTGATGAGCATTTCATTCTTTGCGCTTCCGCTGCCCCCCCCCCCCCCCCCCCAAAAAAAAATAAAATTTGCAGTGGCTTAGCTCGACTATGCCAGGATATACGTAGCGTGAGCTAAGGTTCAGCTGGCTATTTTTAGCTTTCCTGGTTGTCTAGGATAAGCTTCATTATCATGCCTACTGCTGCTTCAATGATACACACATGGTATACGCATGTGACACATGTATATTTATCAAGCAGCTCCGGCGCAGCGTCACCAATAGCCCCAGAGCTATGCTGCTTTCACAGGCGCACGCCGGTGTTGCTGCGACGCACGAGCCATCGGTTCCACACCCGGCCACCCCTCGCATGATCATCAAGTGGAACGGGCTCCCCACGTGCGGAACGGAGGTCGGCGAAGAAGCTGGGCGCGTGGGGTGTGCGGGAGACGCCGGGCAGCGAGCAACATTCTGTGCGCCGTGTGACATCACTGCTCCTCGCGCATGCGCAGCACGGCTCTCCAGGAGCCACGCGAAACTGCTCAACCTCGGCCAGTGTAGCTCACGGTGCAAAACAAACACCTGATCGGCCCAGCATATATGTTGTTTCCCGCTTGCCAACCTTCTCTTCTATTCTACTACCTTCATTTGCCTTTCTTGGTTTGATTGTTCATCTTTTTACTGCAGTTTTCATGTATGTTACTCCTTCAACAGTTTTCTCTATTCTCTTTTCTATTGTATCGTCATTTCTTCAACGAGAAAACTAAGGTAACACACGCTCTTCTGGCCTTTATACCTAGGGGAAGCTTTCTTTCTCATTTACTCTTCTTTTTGTTGTTTTATCGGTGTGTACCAAGCCATTATTTCTCTCTTTTTGTGATTTTTTTCCGTCGCTTGCAGGCTTTCTCCCCGTCTGTCTTCCTTTGCCTGGTTTCTCGCGCCGCCACCGATGGGCGTGTCGGGGGTTTAGCGGGGCCTTCTTGGCAGTTGTAGTACTATTTACCGTCGCTGTTCTTTTCACCTGAGGACTCTGCAAACGAGCCGTCGCCGCCTTTTTTCCTGTACATCTTTTCTACCCCGCCGTCTTTTGCCTGAGTCTTCCGGTGAGCGGAAACCGATCCCACGGGGCCGCTTGTTGGGCTTTTGTGGGTGAAAGGATCGTTCTTCGGTGCAACGGTTACCCACTCATCACCAGGTGTTCGCACAGGGGGGGGGGAGACCGCTTTTGTTCTTGGCCTTACGCTCGATGCGTTCCAGGTGCCTTAATGTTGCAGCCATTTACGGTTGGCTAGTCGAGACCAGTCGTTTCATGTAGACGTGGCATTAGATACCGGCAAAGATAAATCCGAGGAAGGGCGAGTTTTGTGGCCGCTCTGCTATGGAGGCGAGAGGCCCAAAACTAGGAGGATTAAAAGTAAAAAAAAAAACAGACGATGGAGACTTACTAATCGCGAACGTAGCAGCTCTCCTGACCAATGCCATTTTTCAGCGGGAGCATGGGAGTTCACGTCGGTTCGCGTCACGAGTCCCACCGCGTCACCGCCGAGAACGCGTGGAGTTCCCTTTCTGCCTAAGTTGCATTGTCGCTTGAGGTAGCGGGTGCAGCTCTCCGTCGCCGCTTGGAATGGATAAAACCAGGCAAGAGCACTTGAATACAGTCTTCTATCAAGTTGCGCACTCAAATGAATGATTCTTTTGTCTTTTTTCTTCATTGTAAGTCTACTTCAGTCACCATCTTGAAGTAAGATATTTGCATGCACATGGGCGTGTTGCCGATGCTTTTTTGAGAGGGCTTCGCATAAGACGAACAAATTAACATTATTCCTTCGAGTTCGTGTTAAGGGGAGTTCACTGTATTTCATGGTTTAGGCGGCATAGGAGACTCCCTGCCCTACTATTTACATTCTTTTGACTTGTTTATATTCACGTTTCATCCTGCGATTAAGCTTTTCGAATGCAGTTCTTGAACCATTCATTAAATATCTTTTGTCATATCAATGAATATTTACCAATATCAAGTGGCTCAAATCTTCTCATTTTACTTGTAGCCTTGACTTATCCCAGTGAACCTTACTAAATATCACCCGTAGACATGCTGTAAATATTTTCTTCTTAAATTTTGCCACATTGGCTGACTCCCTTCCTAAAACGGAACTTCCCACTCTGCTTATGAAGCATCGTCGTGCCTGTACATTCCCTGTGAGCGTTGTCCATCGAACACCCAAACCACAAAGTGGGCGCGAAATTCTGTTGTCTCCAAACGTTGGTGTACACCCGATTTACTTTCCTATAGGCTGCGAATGCCTCGTGCGGCTGCGAATGGAGATTTACGGTGACTTCTAACTGCTAGCGCATCACAGAGGAGAAGGAAAAAAAGACACGCGACTGGCCGCAATTTACACCTAAATTACGCTGGCACTAGTAATCGCAGATTGACGTACAGTGAGTTTCACTCTAATGGGCACGCTGTTGGGCTAAACGTCAAGCCGACATATAGGCGTGACAACTCCATTCACCAAAGCTTTTACACATATCTACGGAGAAAATAAGCGAAAAGTGCACAGAAAGACAGCGAAACGATGAAGGGACTAAGTGGCGTAACTCAGCGATAATTTAAGCTCGCGCAATTTATGCGGAATAGCGCTTTAAAATGCCACGTACTCTTTATCAGCTAAAGTTTCCACTTTTGTTTCAGCAAAAGCTCCTTACGAGCTTTTTGCCACTGCAACATGAGTGTAGACACAACGGCATCGCTGTGGCGAATTTTCTGAGTGCGTGCGCGTAGAACAAACAAAAGGAAACCTACCAGAAAATTAAAAAAAAAATGCATGAACAATTCGAACAGGGTAAAATGAAAATCGCAGTTGGTAAAAAATAAAGGCTTCCCGAGTCTGTTCCCTTTATTGTTGAAAAACGTCCTCAGGCCGTAGGTGCAAGGACAGGGAGCAAGAAGATAGGAGAGAGTGGGAGAATAATGATGCACCGAAGGCGACGAAAGAAGGAATGGAGATGGGGTGCAGAATAAACGAAGCAGGGAAGCTAGAGTATACAGTGGCATCCGTGTAGCCACGTGCGTGAAAAAAGGGACTCAGGAAAAGCGGAGGGTGCTAAAAAACTGGCGAGTGATCCACCTCCAGTACCTTGGGGAATGTTACAGAATGGGGAAAAATCGCCCCGCTGGAGGTCGCAAGAAAGGGAGCGACAAGGATTTTTTCGGAGGCCGCTGGCTCGACGGCAGTGTATCCCCATGGGTGCAGCCTCGTCGCGCATGGTGTTCTCTTCCGTTCGGGTCAGCAGCAGAGGCCTTTCTGCATGCGTAGTTTCTGAGCTAGGGACTCTGTGGCCTCGATATAAAGTACTGAGAACGGAGGAGGATGGGGGGATTGTTTGAAGCTTTGTTCGCACAACCAATGTGCCGTCCTTGACAAAATCTTGTAGGGCATTCAAAAGTTTCTGTTGGGAGTGTAGCGCCTGTCCGTGTCTTCTTTCTTGTGTGTTGTGTATTTGCGCCACTCAGTATGTTTGTAGACCTCAACCAACACGCCCAGCAACACGTTCTCTTGAAAAGTTTCTGGGTCCGAACCATATCTTTGCAAAAGCTGTTAATGCCGTAGGACGATCTACGAACTCAGATCAAAGCAATCAGTGCGATAAGATATTTTTTCACGTGACGCAGATATGTGAACTTAATGAATGTACTATTATTAGCAATGTGAAAGGGAACACAGGAACGCATGGCAAACAGCCTCGAAACAGACTCAGACCGATACGCGGATCGCGCTGTGAAAAAACAAAGAGGGAAAGGAGGGCGCTCTTCCACTAACTGTTGGCCCTCCCACCACGCTTGCATTTCTACCAAGCAGCAGCTTACGTCATTACGCCGATAATATGGCATCGTCCGACAGCGGATGAGACGCACGGCGGGAATAGGAACAGTTATTCGAACAGCGCCCCCTTTACCACTTTGCTTTCGACGGCGGCCGCTGTGTATCACTCAGTAGCTGGCTGGGTATGAGGGTGTTTTCTACGCGTTCCTGTGTTCCGTTTCATATTGCTCATAATAGTTCGTGGGTTCCCCTGGACGAGCGCGGCAACGACGTGAGAATTATGCGTTGTACCATAAAGGAGCCATGTAGACAAAATACGAGTTGGGTTTATTAGAAAGACTGCTTAGTCCCGATAACAATGATACCATTATCATCGCAATCTTCGAACAAATAACGGAGATATTGAAAGAAAACGTGTGAAGCAGTCGCGACCCCCTAGCCAATTTCCCGTAAATTTTCTATGACGTCCCGGAACCTTGTTTGTGCGATTGGCGGCCGCCTAACTGACATGTCGCGACGACAAATGACTGGACGTCTGTAATGGGGCCTCTAGTTCCATTTGACCGCATCACTTGAAAGCTAACGGGCAGTTAACGCACTGAAAATTATGTTTTATTGTTGACCCGTATGACGTCATTCTTCCTCATAACACGTCACTGTGGCGCAAAATTTGAAAGTTTTTAAATACTTCTTGCTTTTTTTTGGTTAAAAAACATCTTTTGTGTCTGTAATGGAGCTGAGTGAAATACTGAATCATAGTTCTTTCAAATTAAACGAAGTTGTATTTTCTCTTCATGGCTCCTTTAAAAAGATGAATATTTGTGTATGCCTTTATTGGTGGCAATTTTGTAAAGGTTGTATGTAGATGAACATACGTTTAATGCAGGATGCTCCCGTCCCTAAAGGTGCGTACAAATTATGATCCTATTGTTCCTATGTGTGGGTGTATATGTGGTACATAGCATATTATCCAGCCAGCGCACGTGGGATCTTTCACCCGTTGTCATTTCTAATGTCATTTGTATCACCTTGTGGTTTATCAAGGCAGCCACTACACCTTTTTATAACTCCAATCTTTGGACTAGCCAGTCCCTTTATCGCTTAGAGCTAAACGCTCCAATAAATCAATATTTTTCTCTATTTTAGGTTGCGATCTCTGCCAGGGTAAGGGTGGTGATGTCCTCAAACATCCCCACCCTTACAGGCCAGCCCAGATGCAGACAGCGAGAATGTTTTAGTTTAGGTCTTCAATAAAGCACGTATTTTCTCTCTCTTTTCCTCAAAGCGAAAGTTTAACCTTCAAGTGTGACACAAGTATTTTAACCGTAAAAAGAGAAGTCCTCTCACTGTGCCAGTTGGAACAAAACATTTTATTTTCACTCGAGTGATCAGCTCTATATTTTGAATTCTTTGTGGCTTAATAGCTTTTGGCATGGCCTAGAAATGTTTACGGGTAGAGCCCCGCAGCGAGCGTTGTTTAAAGTCTTAATCTGAGTACCAGCCTTCCAATTCTTTGGACGAACTTTGCGAGGTGTTGTAGCAGTTCTGAGGTGTGACGAGGGGCTGCCAGCGGCGAGACGAAGGTTCTTAAAGCACGCCAGATGCTTCCTTCATCTGTTCTTTTCAGGCGTCTGCAGAAAACGACGGCGGCAGCAACGAGAACCGAGCACCAGTGTGCAGGCGGAATCGGGTACCGCGAGAAGTGAAGTGTAGAAAGGGAAAAGATCGCTTGTAGGCTCACCAACAATACTTCTACAGGTGAGAAGGGATTATACCACGCTCCACCCTGCGCTGTGGTATTCGATCTCCCTTGGTCGGCGCTGTAACTGACGAGTCATTATTTTTGTGTACCGCGGTGTACAACGCAATTGCTGCTAGTCTCGCTCTCTTCACTAACCTTGTATGTTTGAAGGACATGGATTGTGAACGCAGCAGTTCTATTTCAAACGCTCCATCAACAACGAAGTGAAGATCACGCGTCTCTCACGCTTACACCTAAACGTAGAGGTCCTCTTCACCTTCTTAATTATATCTTTCTAGCGTTCAATTTTTTTCCCTAGTTTTACAGAGTTTCCCTTACGCACGCCAATTTACCACACCATCCCGCCTGTACGTCCGCTTCAGGAATGGTGCGTAAGCTTAAATATAAAAGAAGGGAGTGTCCGCTGCTTCATTTTGGCCATCATAACTCCTTTCTCACTCGCTTACTCTCTCGCAATGTCGCAATTCAGTGCAGTGCGTCATCCACTACGGTTCGCTGTGGTAGGAAAACAACGAATAAAAAGATGAGAGCCAATGCCATAGCACGAACGCTCATCTGGACACCTTTAGATTAACACGTTTCTTGTTGCTACGCTTCACCCCTCACCGCTCCCTACTTGCGTTCTCCTCAGGCCCACGTTGTCCAGCGCAAGTTGGTGGAGAGGGCAGAAGATGCGGCCCGTGCCAATGGACTCCTGGAATGAGGAGGCCACCCTACAGACTCTTTACTAGGAAATAATAAATATGTTTATTCTCTCTCCACCTTAACGTAAAACTTCAAAGAGGGCCAGGGATACCTCGGAGGAATAGCTTGAGAATGGCGAGTGACAAAACGACGGGGGGATGCAGAGCATGACACAGTGTATCATAAACGCAAAAACAAAAATAAAAAACGGATTAGAAACTTCATTCACCGACATGATCTATTTTTCACGCGGTGTATTATGCTTTGCACCCATTAGAAATTGGCAAGCTTGAAGCAAGTATATATAGAAGCACCTTATGCCGGCCGGCCTCCACAATCTTTTCCTTTGATGTTACACGTGTAGGTCCTCCCTTAGTTTGCTTAATTAGTGATGCATTTTCTTCTTACCTTTGCCTTCACTTCGGCCGAGAATTTCCCTGCCCTAGCTTGCAGTTATTAGCGTATTTTGCAACTTCGCCTTTACTTTCTTTGTCTGCGCATGTCTCTACACATATCCCCCTGTCTTGAGAATACCTCCTCTCTATCCGATTCCAATTATTTCTTTTCTCGCTCTTTCAAATTCTCTGAAACTCTCTGGTACAGTTATATTTTATTTTTACCGCCCTTTTGAAGGCTCGAAAAAGGCAGTGACGTAAATACGGGAGCGAGTTTCGACGATGCATGCGAGCTTAACAACACTCTGGCAGCCGCATCACGAAGTCAACATCAGACAGTACTTCACACTGGCCACGTTTATTCGCTCCTACTCTGACACAGTCTAATATTAAATGTCAACTGAAACAACAAGCCAACAGCAAATAACCGCGCTCAATATTTTGTTGCGTCTGGTTGTTCTCAATTGGCGAAATATTTTTGGCACACTCCCGTATGCTCAATTTTTCCAGTTTTTTTATTGGTGCTGACTTTGACAGCAAGCGAGGATCAGCCTAGTGTAATAAAATAGCGCCTTACTACAATAGAAATCAATGCGATCTTATCGTGAGTTTTAATTTCCCTGAACCAAACAACAAGTTGCACACAACGACTGCTTCATATTTTTTGACGATTCTACCATTTTGGTGCGTGCCGGTTGCAACAGTCGCCGCAAAAATTTCTCTTTCGCCATAACAGGTTGCGTCAGCTACTGAGGCGTATTGTCCAATAGGCGTGCGTTAAAGGAGCCATGAAGAGAAAACACAAGTTTGGTTCATTCGAAAGATTGCCTCGTTAGAACCATAACGACACCACTTATAACGGAAACTTCGCTCAAATAAGCTACATAATTAGGAAAAAGGAAATGACCATGCGACCCACCAGCTCATTTTCCGCAAACAGAACCTATGATGTCACTTGAGAATGCTCTGCGAATTGGCGGAGGCCGGCAAAAGCAAACGCATGTTAGGCAGGCTTACAGTTTGCATAGCGAGCTAAATGCCCGTGAAACATACTGCACATTCTTTTTATGACAAAGAACGGTGGAGTAAACGGTTGAAGTTCCGAACGAACACGCAAGCGTGTATGCCAGTGCGTACGAAACTACCGTTGGCCGAGCTCGACATCTCGCCGTTGCCACCGTCGCGCAGACGAATTTTCGGGTTCAAGGCTTTTCGGGGCCAACGAACCGTCCCAGAACGCACAGCCGCGACCCTTGCTTGGTATCGTAATCCCTTCACAGGAGGTTGGCCGTCATATCGCCAACCAGCAAAGGTAAAAATAGAAACAAGGGGTGTAAGGAACACAGAGCAGCAACGAGATAGTGCCACTCGTCGCACAGGTTTCGGTATGGAGGTCGTGTTGGCTTGCTGCTATCGTTACGAGCTCGTTTACAGTTTACAACCACTGAAAACTTCAGTTTGTTCGAGTACTTTACAATGAAATTTCGTTGCTGTGTTTTGAAATGCCCATGTAGTACGGGCCAATCGTCGAGGGAGTGCGACATCCCCCGCCGGTGAGATCTCCCTTTCATGTGCTGCCCAACGACGAACCTCGGCGAAGCAAGTGGCTACGTTTTGTGAACTTTGCAAACGGAGGAGAAAGAGAGCTAAAGGAAGTACGAGTGTGCTCGCTTCATTTCCGAGGAGTGGTTTCGGGAGGGACCCGGACATGCTGGCGCTCGTCGCCGACTTCGTCAAAGCGCTCTGACCTTGGGGGAAAAAATTGCCGTACACACCGCGCATTGACGCTCGAATCTTTCTGGTCGGAGCAGAGAGCTCGAGCGAACGGCTTTCCATACACGACACCGGCCAACTGGCATAAGCGATACTGCTACTGAAATTGAAAATACGGCACATACGTACCAGTCTGTATTCGTCCGTCGCGACGGGGCTGACGAGGCAGCGGTGCCGACGGCTGGGCGTTCGTCTGTTGTGGCTATCGCGGAATGGTCGCTTTCCCGTCCACCGCGTATCCCACAACTCTTGCCGCTCGTGCACTTGAAAGCATTGAGCGTTCAAGTGGTGTGAGGTTGTTAAATGCAAGCCCGAGCTCCTCGGCGAGAGTTTTGTTCTCCGGATCAGGCGATTCCATGACTAGGGCTGCGGGTGCACTAGGTTTTACTAGTATTTTTAAAATGGCCGCCGTCTCGGTCGACTCCCGCGTGTGGGTGCTATATGGAGTCGACATACTAAGTATCTGTTTCATGGACCGGCTCATGTCACGCCATTGTTCACGTGACGAAATGTGCAATTTTAGCGGGAGATTTAAAATTTTGGCTTAAATTGCCTTATTTCTCAGTGAATAAAGCATCATTTGCTTCCGGGAAAGCGCTTGGGGTACTATGAAACACCTAATCTTTCGAATAAAACAAACTTTTGTTTTCTCTTCATGGCTCCTTTAATTACCTCCAAGGCTCGTCCACGTTTCGTCCGTTCATTAGCTGAGTCGTACAATTCTTGCAGCTCCACTTTCGCTTCGAGGAACGGGAAACTCAGCTCAACCAAATTCCGAGCGTGGCATTTTGTGGCGCGAAGCTGAATCTTCAGAATATCTTTCTCTCTCTCTATCGCAATCTCGTGGCCCTGCAACTTCGCCCAAAAAAGCAATCGAGTAAACGATGAAGCCGTGAAACTACCGGTGGAATTAGTGCCGCCGCCTCGCCCAATTGCTTTTGTCACCACTCCAACAGGGAGCTAAAGCTCGAATATTGCGCAGAGAAAAAGATCCAATGACGCCGTACACAGAACAACAAGGAACAGCGGAGGAAAGCCGGCCATGATATGCTGAGAACGGAAGCACGGAAGACCATTCAAATTGATGCAGTGTATGCAACGCGCTAAAAAAAGCATGTTAGTGCGAAAGGTTGTTTCGCACACTTCAAGGTGTTAGATAACGCCCCGTAGAAAACCTAGATATGAAGAATGCATCCATAAGGGAGAAAACTCAGTCTTCACGAAAAATGAAACCGACATACTTCAATGCGTGGTGTTGGAACGCCTCACGGGAGATGATGAGGATCGTCAAGCGTTCAGGTTTCATTATAAACACCACGTTTGAGCGAACTTAGCCACAACGCATAGCCGTCAGGCAGGCAGAACGAGTACGTACCATCGGAGATCCGGGCGGCAACGAGCTTTATTCGTGCAACAGACAAGCTCGACTACTGTCAGTACGGGTCATTGTAGCCACACCAGCTTGGGAGGATGCCAATTGGGCTCAACCCAATGTAAGCACTCGTTATAGAACGTAGATTGGGGGCAAATTATAAACGTAGGCCCAGATTTTGCTAGGGAAGCTATGTGAAGCCCCGAAGTGCATGATAGTTAAAGATGGACAAGTTTAATTTCTAAAAAAGAAAGTATTTTGTCATGGTCATCATCTCCGTTTTTATGCTCTTTAAATGACATATGCCTCTCATCCGCATCTATTTTCCGTCCAAAATTTTGTAAGGTCATCCCTCCAGGTATACGCAAAGAATATCTTGGTGACACTAGGCAAAAATTTGCCGTCCGTTCAAGGCATCAAATTTTGAAGCCGATTTTAGATGATCATTCCCAAACAGCAAAAGAGAAACGTTTCCACCACAAGACTGTGAACGGAGGCTAAGTACTTGTGGGGAAGCCTTTCCCAACAACGAGCACAAGTGGCACGGCTACAGACGTGAAAATTGTTTGGCACATTTAAAGTAAATGACAAGTACGAAACCGAGGCTAGCAGTATTCTTGTAATAAAAATAAATATTCGTTTTGTTTTTACAATCCTAATTAAAACCACCTCATCTGGGATAATAAGCCGTGTCGTAAATAGGGGACATGAGTCCTCCAACTATATGTTGCCCTAAATTGATTTTCTAAACCTGCTTAGACAGCAAAAGGCAAACGAGTCTTCGGGAAAAATAAGGGACGCTTTCACTCACGCGCAAGACTTGAATGGCGGAGCTCATGTAGGTGAGCATTGCCGAACACAGAGTTAGGTTTCAGTGTCATTGTTTATTTACATATTTTCAGTGCTGTAACCGTCGTCATATGCATCAAAGAGGTCGTCGACTTCTTCGCGGTGAGTTATGGATGCAAGGTCATCCTCAGCATTGTAGACTTCCACCAGCTCTTCGTTATCGACTCAAGGCAGCGGTGCGGCATTTGCAAATCGTTTCGGGAAGGAGTGGCCATGTAGCCATCTATCCGATTATCCATAATGGCTTGTAGAATATGAGGCGGCCGCGGTGACCTCCCCCAAGCAAGGTGTCGTTTCGGCTTTAGAATTGGTGCTTAAGTATTTTAAATTCGAATGCATTTATTAACCGGGGGTTGTCTTGCTCCGTTGGCCGGCGTGCGCCTGCATTCCTCCAGCGCGAGCGCACGTGAGCGCGCGCCTCGTAGTTCAGCCTTCGTCGTCGTCGTCGTCGTAAATGCGAATGCATTTCTTAGTCGGGGGTTGTCGTGCTCCGTCTGCGTGCGCCCGCAGGTGTTATCTCTCCGCCGAGCCGGTGGTGTGGACGTGTTCGTCAAGCGCTACTTGCCCTTCAGCGAAGAACTGCGACAACAACGACAGGCGTCACTCCTCGTCCTCGATCGCAGTGTCTGCCCGAGTGCTACTGCTGTGGCTGATAACGCCGTCAACGAGTACTACTTTGCTCGAAGCGGCAAGGACGGCGAGTACTGCGGTGTTAGTCTCGTGTCTAACGTGTATGGGAACTTGATATCGCACGCCGTTGCCACGTCTCCCGTTCGAGACACGTCTCCGTACAAGGACTTGTACACCCTTGCCTACACCAGAGACGGAGTCTTTGTGGCGCCGTCACCGCGCAGCTGGACGCGGCTATGGAAAGTGTGCGCGTGCGCTCCAAACCCTCTGACCCCATAGTCTTGGTTGGCGACTTCAACGTTGACGTGCGCAAGAAGAGTGGCGAGTGGCTGGTCGAGTACATGCAGACCAGGCACTCTATGCATTGTCTCTCTGCCGGCTTCGACACGTGCCCCACTACCATTCACGGGAGTTGCATTGATCTGGTCTTTACGCGAAGCTGTGACGCGCGTATGCTTTTTAAAGACCCTTTGACCATGGACTTTAGCGATCACAAGGCAGTGATTGTGGCCGTCAGGTACAACGATAACACAAACAGGTGCTGATGAATAAATGATTACGTTCACACTCTCGTCATTAATTACGCCATTACTCGCAACACACTCATCGGTGCACCCAATGCATTCGCATTTCTGCACGATTCCCTTCGGGGAGGTGTGGGGGAATTTTTTTTTTACACGCGTGGTAGCCCTTGACAACAGCGCTGGAGTTTTTCTCTCTTTTTTTGCTAAAGCCAGTGCGCGAGCCGGGGACTCGGCAGTCGCCGCAAGTCACGCGCTCACGAGCGCTCATCACTTTCTCGTTCCTGGGGGTTTTCGCCAGCATTTCGCTAATGCCAATGCGCGTGCCGAGGACGCTCGAAGGTCACCGCTAGGCACGCGCTCATGAGCGCTAGGCATTTCCTTCGGATGTTATCCCGCAATGGCGAACTTACGGCCACTAACAGCAGCTCCGCGGTTAACAAACGAAACAAAACGAGAGAGATTGTTTTAGCGATTTTGCATCGGCTAGGAATGCTGTGAATAACATGGCCGCGTATCTGCTCCTTCCGTTGCAAATGTCGCTGAAAGGCAATACTCCCGGTTGACACCCCAGACGACAGGCAGAACATGATCCTCTTGTACATACTGAGCTCGACGGCAGGCTTGGAATTCGTAAGCAGGGGCCCTTCACAGACCATTAGACCGTCTTCGTCATCATTTGGAAGCACAAAAAGACACACCATCACATTTGGAATAATGACATATCGCAAAACACCACGCAAACATACACGGACGGAAGAAAGGAAACACACCAAGGCGACCAATTTGCACGCTGCCATAATTCCTGAGACACACCAATCCATTTGCAATAATTTCTTACTTCATGAAACCCTGCGTGCTTAGTCTTTGCAAAACCAGGCCGCACAGACCTTTCATTCGTGATAACTAGTGTCGAAAAATTGAAATGTTACCCATTGCCAGTGTAAAATCGCAACAGGAATAGAAGAAAAACCCAACAAGAATTCCTGTCGTACGAGAAAAGAACTTTGTTATGACAACAGAAGTACTGGTGTTACGACAAAGCCACCTGTTGTTACGAGACGCATTTCTTTCGTAACGAAAAGGTCAATTTTCTCAACAGCAAACATGAGTGTAGTAAAAACAGAATTGCCATTTACGCTACTCATGAGAATCATGACAAGACAGGAATTCCGCATTACGTAACATCAAACTGAGGACAGGAATACGACAGAATCCCGACACGACAAGAATACTCCAAGACGACAGTACTACACGCAAAAGCACGACGAAAATACCGGTATTTTTCTTGTAATTTCGACTCGACTTTTATAACAAGCAAAGTTAGGCGCTGAGCACCCCTTCCCCCCGCCCCATTTCGTCCACACGCCGACATTGCAGTATCTCATAGCAAAATGTATCCGCATGCCGTTAAGGGCTATCATCCAGCTAGCTCACTTCTATGCTGGTCGCGGCGCTGGGCTTCAAGCGTTCTTGCTAAAGCAGCCAGCCGGGACGGGTCACGCGTGTTGCTTGCTCGACACGTCCCGTTGATGCATGGCAGCAATATGGTAGGATCAAATACTTGTGGAATATTGCCGCCTTCTCGCAACACACGCGACTACACTGCAAGCCACGCTTTACGGCGTGCCAAATGGTCCACTAAAAGAGAGTATAATGCGTGGCACCCACGTGGAAAGCAATGGTCATTTCAGTATTTCTTTCGCATCGCGGCTACGTATACGTTTTTGCGCGAGTAGACGAAGGAATATTCCACGTTTATCGCTTTTGGTTCCACGAAGCGCTCTTTCGACGGATTATTTCGCACTTTATGGCGTAACTTTATTTTTTTCTGTGGCGCAGTTTTGTTCTAACGTATTTTGAAAAGTGTTTTTTTATGTCCGCAGTACTGTTTCAAAACGGCCATACATCATAAAAAAAATGTTTTACGCGGATATTCGGTGACCCGTATTCACCCATACATTCTAAAAAAAAGACATCCGGGCTGTCATGTTCAATGAAGGTTGAGGCGTCGGCGCAGGTCTGCTGTTGCGAGGCATTTCTGGGTTTGTAAGAACGCTCGAACGTACACACGCGTTCAATCGTGTGGGAATGCTTTTGACATGCACAAGATGCGTAGTTTCATATCATCGAGTTATTTCGCTTGTTGCTCATATTCCATGGTTTATTTTTACACCATCGACGCAGTTGCTTTGAGGAGAGTAAGCAGCGAACGTCGCCGCCAAAAACACCGGCCAGGCAAGAGATTTCAAAGGGTATAAAGTGCCTCAAACTGTCACAACGGCCGCCGCTTCTGGAAATATTGTACGTCCATATCGCCTAGCCATATGGAGCGTTAAGAATGACTCCCATCTTGGGGCCAGGAGTAAGTGTTCTGAGGAAGCGTTTTAGTCCCAATGTTCGTGGAAACAAAAATGTCAATTCAAAAATATAGTTTAGCGTATGTGAACACGGCCGCTGTTGTGCTATCCGTACAAAAAACTGTGTTTGATTCGTCTATCATAGGAATCATTAAAACCCGAAAGTGAAATGTGCAACAAAATCTGCAGCTGAGCATGATTTGCGAGTCGGCGGCTGTCTTGTGGGTGTGCTTGGCGAGCGATGTTTTGCTGGTGGGTCGCATCGGCAAAGGTGTACTGGCGTCATTTCCGAGACGGATATGGCGTCAAAGAAATCTTGTGGTATCGCGGAATAAAACGCTTTAGTGTTAAAATATAAAACCCGAAAACGAACAACCCTTAGTATAACGTATTCTTTAGTACTAAAGGTTGCTTCCTCGCAAGAAGATCCTGTGTGCAGGGGTGCACCTTTTACAGGCCGCTTACTTCGTTGTACAGGCGTCACTTCCGTGACGGATATGACGTCAGCGAAATCTTCTTGTATCCGGGAATAAACACTTTCATGTTAAAAAGTATTACGCTGTGTAAATCGATCACTCCGAATGCCCAGCTGATCTAGGAAGATGTCTGGACCAACCGAGTGTCCCAGATAGCCTCCGGGAAAACGTCCGCTAGAAATGTCTGAACTTTAGTTCTCAAAGCCGAACGTTCTAGCCACACGGGTGGTATTCGTAAGTGAACGTCGGAGTCATTCTTAGATGCGGTGCTTACGAAAACGACCTAGACACGAAAGAAGCCTGATTTTATAGTCATCCTTCTGGCGCCACACGAGTTAACCAGGATTTAGAAAGGATGGTAAAGAATACCACCACATGTGCGCGTAAACACGCCTTGTCTAACCATCCTCATAGCCAGTGTGTAATGCGGTGGGTGTAAGCTGTCAAGCTTCAAGGAGACCCAATATATGATACACCTGTAAAAACCAGTCAAGGAGCTCTAGACTCAATCAAGGAGAGCAGTCAAGGAGATCCAAGCTGGCTTCAAGGAGACGCAATATATGATACACCTGTAAAAACATTTTTTCAGCTGTGTATTGACCGTACCCTGAATAATACATGCACGACATACTCGTGCTGTGTGGAAGGCAGTAAAATAATAAAAAAAATACTTCGTCCTTCCTCAAAAGTACACCGGAACACCAGATACCGTTCTTCGCAGTAAGCAGGGGAATGTTCTGTAAAAAATGCAGCTGACCTCCACGCCTAAAAGACGTTTCCGCATGCTCGCTAGTTTTAAGCAGGCTCTTTAGCGGGGCCATGCAGACAAAACACAACTTTGGTTCATTCGAAAGATTGACTCGTGAGAATCATACTGACTTCACTTTTAACGGAAACTTCGCTTATATAGGCTAGATATTTAGGAAAAAAGGGAATGGCCATGCGACGAACTAGTTCATTTTCAGCAGCAGAACCTGTGATGTCATAAGCCCTGCTGTGCGATTGGCTGAGTCCCGCAAAAGCAAACGCAAATTAGGCAGGGCTTATAAGCTTGCCGAACGAGCTATTTGCGCCTAAATGTAGGGCACATTCTTTTTATAGCAGTAAGAATTGTGGGGTGAACAATTAAAGTTACGAACCAACACGTACACACCGAAGCAGTTAGTGTGGCACTTTGCGGGATGACACTGCCCAACACAGCCGTCGCACGCGGCTGGAGTTGTCTGAAACGACACTGACGAACTCACACAAGAGGCACGGTCACTTAAGTGACCATGTTTGTCGAGTCATAGCTTACGTTTTAGGAAACGATCAGTATGAACCGTAATAAAAATACGGAAGGTGTAGAAGTCCGGCCAGAAATGAAGTGTGAACACTGGCACGAGGATGATGATGATGATGATGATTAGTGGCTCTCTCTTTGATTCGGGGCGTCGGTTGTCAGCAACCGACTTGACTGTGGTATTCCACTTGCCCTACTCCCAACTAATCTAATAGATTTGCCTCCCGCATCTCCCCCTCACCCCTGTGTTAAACTCTCATCAACCCCCCCCCCCCCCCCTCCAGTGCCCTGAATTCTCACCTGTATGATTACTCCGCCTGCGTACCCATCTATTCCCTACTTCTCACCACCATTCCAGTCGTCTCTTCGTCACCTCTATAGCTTTCTAGTCACCTCTAGTGCAGTGCCATCTATTAAAGCGGACGATAAGCAAGATAACCAAGCACCGGCACTTCAAGCAGTACTGCAGCGCCATTTATGAAAGTGGGCGATAAACAACATAATCAAACTGGCGCCTGTGAGATGGTAGCAGCCCTGGCCAGCAGGCTATATTTAGTTTTAAGATCCTGCTGTTAATACGCCGTTGTCAACTTCACGAAAACACACGATTCAGCGGCAAAATTGAAATTTTGGCTGAAAATATTTAATTTCTCATTGTATAAAGCATCAATTGCTGTCGAACAAGCGCTTCGGTCACTATAAAAAAACTGCATATTTTGATTAAACAAACTTGGATTTTGTCGGCATCAGCCCTTTAATCAGGCAGGTCACCTAATATTTATGTAGAAGTGTCTTTTAATAACACTTAAAATTACACTTCGCGTAATGTAGCTTTAGAGACTACCAGTTGCTGAGGAGAAGCCTTCGAAGATACATTGTATAGAAAAACATTGGGCAGCCAATGTTTGTCGCCAGTTGCATTTGCCCAGTGTGACTGCATTGCCCCGTCCGGACGAATTGTGCACAACTACATTTGTGCGCCAAGGGGCTTGTGTGCTGTCCTGAGAATCGTGACCTGCTTCGAGACTTAAAACATTTTTGAACTTATAGGCACCCGCTTGGCCATATGTAGGTATTAACTGCTGCTGCAGGGGGGGTTTTGCTGGCCTAGTTGCACGCTAATACCAAATAGATGTGACTGGCACATTTTTGCTTTTCTGTTGGACCAACGCCAAGTTCATTGAGCCAGATGAAAGATTGGGCGCTGACTCTGCACTAAAACCGCCTTCTTGAAGAGCTCTATAGCCGAGAAAGATGACAAAAAAAGCAATAAAGGTCACGGAAAGTTTTGACCGCCAGAGGAAACATCCAACCATAGTTCACGAAATCCACTCGATTGGTACGAGAACGCTATATGGTTCAAGAGGACGGTGATTTGGGTGAGTTGGGGAATGTTCATGATTAGAAATCAGCGCAGGAAAAACAAAGCAGAAAAAAGGGAAGAGAAGTATACAGGGACGAGTAGTAGTCAAGTAGACAGAAGTATACTTTAGGTTTGCGCTTCTAATTGCGTAATGCATCTGCAAGTCGAGAGTGGCTAGCTGGCAAGCAACGTATGCACTCTTCGCAAGGCGGACGATCCTGGTTTGGGTTCTGCAAACCATCAGCGAAACACAGCAAGCGGATGAACACGATTCTCCGTGAAAAAAAGCAGCGCTGTCATTTTTCCGCGTTATATGGTGCTGCAAGATTTATAGGAGGCAATAGAGGGGACTCCAATGTCTGGCGACTTTCGACTACGAATCCTTTTCTTTATCATCATTTATCGGCCCTACCCCACATTCCAGCATTTCTCCCGCCTTAGTAGAACTGACCACACAAAAACGCTGACAGGCGAGCGAAGAAAAAATGGCAGCCGAGCAGCCACCATTCACAATGAGCAATGTAGTTTTATCCACAAAAGCCTCTTCCGTATTCTTCGGTGTTTTCGGCCGCACAAATTTATGGCTGCGAATTCTCGTTCCTTTTCTATATTTGGTATGCGGGTCATTCTTTATCCCTTTCGGTCGCGGTATGCCGTCTGGAGTATCTGGCCTCGAAACAATAGAAACAACTAAGCCAAAGCTTCCAACATGCTTTTGTGCTTGCCGCGTCGGATCAGTATCCATTGGTTTTCGAATGCCAGCCTGTTTCTTCTATATAGTAGACGTGCGGGTTTCTCAATCTAACCGTGAACAGACGGCTAGGGCACAAACCCTGCGTCAACCCTCTACGAAAAAGAAAGCCACATAAACCTCTCGTCGTAGTAGTTGCCAGAATCGTAGTGCCACCTGTTGACAGTATCCGCTAGGCCGTCCCGATTGCTCCCGCCGCCAGGGTCTAAGGCTTCTAACATATTTATCTTCTTTATCTTATATTTGCCGCTGCGGCCGCTTCTGCTGCATTCGAGATTTAACAAAGGGGACAGCACCCACATTCCCGGCACAAAAAATTTCAGTGTGTGTATAAACGTAACTCAAAAATATTTGAACTGCAGGAGTATTTTATTTTCTGCATTCTTGCGCGTAAACCGTCTGCAGAATTTGTCCTCCCTTAACTGCCCTTTTTTTAGCATTTCCTACTTTTCGACTTTGTCTTCCCCTGTAGTCTGACGTTACAAGTACGAAACACGTTATTGTGGCTCAGTTGTGAAATCTGTAAGTGACTCGTAGCTCGCGCTTTCGGCCGTCGGTCACAACGACAGGAATTCTCAAAAGCGACCTCGTCCTTAGAACGCCGCATTGGTACATCGTGATGCACGTACACGCACATGTTGCGAGTTGCTCCCGTCTGGTATTATCCCTGTCCTTGTTGTAACTCTGCTTATTCTTCTTCCATAGTCGGTATCCGAACAAATGGCAGGCGTTAAAAACAGAAATTACGAGACGCCCAATTCTAACTTGAATAATTTGTCGACATATGCAACAAAAATCTAACAAGTGGATGCAACATAAAAGCGGAATAACTTGACTTGACTGTTATACTTCTTTCAGACCCAAAATCTCCAGAAATACTTCGTGAACGACTTGTACCGAGAGCGTTAAAGCGGAATTAAGGGCATGCCTACTCCTTGCTGCATGGTCGAATAAAGTGCTAGTTATTTTTCGCTATTGATTTTCTCGAGGCACACCGTACGCTCGTGGCTAAAGTTTAAGACGGCATAAGCAAAGACAGCGATAAGAACACAGCCTCACATTAGAAACCACCGGTATGTTCAAGTACACGCACACGTAAAATTGCTCTCCAAAAGCTCATCACAAAACCTGCGCAATTCTTTTGTGATCTTAAATTCGTAATAAAATTTAACACGAAGGCCCGCCACCCCTCAACCATATATTACGGCAGATATCAGCGCAGCCGTGCTCATGACGAGCAGAGCCAAGGTTTTAGCCAGTCCATTTTCCGTAACGTGCAATGGTCTGTGGTTGGCTTAATGCACACCCAAATGTTGCACATTTTTGGCATGGCTCGGCTGGTAGGGAAGCATATGGCATGCCTTAAGTGATGGGGCGACATCTCTCATCAATCTTCTGCTACTTCAAGGTAATACGGCTGATCTCTGAAGACCTTAGCTGTCGGCCCGTTGAAAGTGTCGTCTATTCTGCCACTTCCAGCGAGTGCACTGCCGTCGCGGTTGGTGATTCGTTCTCCACTGGGTTTACCTGACCACTGCGTCAACTAAAATAACGTTGTTTTTGGACTGACCATGCTTTCTCACACCAACAGTACAGTTGCGTAAATACCCGCCGCTGTGCTCAGTGGCTATGGCGTTGTGCTGTTGAGCACGAGGTGGGGGTTCAATTCCCGGGCCGCGGTGGCCGCTTTTCTGATGGAGGCGATAAGCAAAAACGCCCGTGTGTACGCGATTTCGGCGCACGTTAAAGATCCCCAGGTTGTCAAAATTAATCCGGAGCCCTCCACTACGGCGCGCCTCATCACCTGCGTTGCGTCGGCGTGTTAAACTTACAAAAAAAAAAAAACAGACTTTTCAATCACACTACTGACACGAACTTAACGTCATCTTTCTGTTATTTTTCTCTTATTTATTCTCTTTCTTCCTCTTTCTTCTGCCCTGTACTCTATCGGGCCTCTTCTTTCTCCCTTTCCCCCTTCCCCCGCCGAGTAGCATGTCGGTGCCCAAATTCCGGCAAACATCTCGGCTTTCTCCTCTAATAAAGAGCCTTCTCTCTCTCTCTCTCCTACAATCAATCAAATCAATCAATCAATCAATCAATCAATCAATCAATCAACAGTTGCGTAAGTTGCGTTACAAAGGTATGTACGATTTCGTGGGGCAGAATAAACGACATACGCTGCTTCAGCTGTTGCCCTTCAAACAAACACTAAAGGCTAAAGCATGTGTAGTATGGCTTGCAGTAGGAGATGTATCAGAAATTTATGTGCGAATAGTTAACAATCGCTAATGACTGCAGTTTGCAGACGTGTATACCTATCACATCGACATGTGCAAAATTAACCCTTTCGACCCTGCTGCTGTCAATTGACGCCATCACATAAAAGTTCCTCTAGCTCGTAGAGATCGAAACCAAAACCTAGTTTTTTAGGGAAATTGTCCTTCGATGATGCCTATTGGGATTGATATCACTGTTGTTTCATTTCACTGGTGCTGCACCCTACAAAGGAGAAGAAGCTCCGGTGAAGACAAAATTACGACATTGAGGCTGAACAAAAAAAAAATGGCGGTCTGAGTTTTATTCCCAAGCTTCTAAATCTATAAATATGTGCACCACGAAGTTCATTTTTTAAGTGCATGTTCATGTAGTCATAAAGTCTCGGAAAATATAACACGTGATATCTATACTTAACATAAAACTTTCAATTGTCAGTCGTCTTAATTACCTGCCTCATTAATAAATCAGTTATTTCTTGCACTTCAAAGTCTATTTGGGGAAGGGGGGGTTAAGGGACCCTTAACTTTAAGAAAACACAAAGAAAACATGGCTTTGCTTGAAATAAAAAAAACAGGCTGTAAGGGTTAAGACCTAGTCCCACGTTTGATTATGCCTATTTATATGACACATGTTCATAAAATTTCATTCATTCCATGTAGCGAGTACTATTCAGGTTTTCTGAATTGGTATGCCGTTAGATACCTTCTGACAGGCATCTGATGCGTCACTTCAAAGTACTTGTTTCCCCTGTTGGGATCCGCATTTCTAGGCAAGAAGTCGTTCGACTTCTTGCCTACATCTTGCCTACATTAAAGGACGCTAAACCAGGCCATGTCATCATGGTTCATTTTATAAGTAGTATGCTCATTCTCTTTTTTGGGCACATAGCTTCCTTGAATCCACTGTTATCCTCATTTTTTGCGTTTCGTTTTATATGTCATGTTAGCCAACGAAACTTCTATTTCATTTCCACGACTCTCTTCCCGTCAGCAAGTAAGGCTCTATATCTAACGCGGCCTACCATGCGACTCGTAGAAATGTCACGCCGGCAAGCTCAATGGGAATTTCTGCGGGTGGCCATACAGAGTTTTCACTTTTCTACGCACATCATTCTTTGTGGTTATGAAGGACGTCGTGGTATTTTCTCAGCTATTATGAATGCTCGTGTTGCCGGGTTGCTAAAATCAGTGTGCCAAATATTAAATGTCGAAAAGGACGGCATACCCTGCTGTAGCAACCATGCCTTTTATGAGCAAAGACCCGGAGATTTTGCGAAAGGCCCAATCTCAGCGTCACTTGGTTTCGCCCATCACTTTGACAATTTCGCGTTCTTAGTCGCTTGCGCGCAATCCTTCAAAACAGGCGGTGGGTAAGATTTCGCACCTGTGTAAGACCCCAGGTGCGAAATGGCTCGCTTGCGTTTATTCTTAGGCTAACATCTTTCTTGAGAATTTATTTTAAGGCTAGAAAATAAACGAATAAGGCCAGAACCGGAACCAGCCAACGGACCAGGACATATGGTTGGGACAGCTTGATGAAGCATGGCCTATTTTTTCTTAACCCCACCCTCACACCACCACCAAAATACAAGGCCTTTTAACGGCCGTTTTTCTCTTTGTTATTATTCTCAGATTGCCAGCCCGAGTAAATTTATGCATTTCTCTATTACAGGGTAGGACTGCGTCACAAGGATTCTCAAGGGCACCGCAACGAGCACCAAATTGATATTGTTACATCAATGCCGCAATTGATTGCAAGAATTGCTTTGTCGCCGTGAGCATGCACACGCCTTTAGCATACTTTTTGACCGCATTTATGTAGCCACTGTATAATTTTCTTGCGGGTAAGAATGCTTTCTCCGCGTTACTTTCTCATCTACTTTATTTATCTTTGCGATTTGGTTAGAGGAAGGAAAAACGGTAAACTCAAATTGATAGATCCACGGGATTCTAAATCCAGATAACTGAGGTCTGAAACAAGCAAGCTTCTATGAGCTCTATGTGATATATCCTTAGAGGGCAACTTCTTTAACTCTTTTGATGTTTGGGGAAAAATGAATAAATGATATTCACTATCTCACACAAGACCACAACTCCTAAAGCTCGGCCTCTGACCCCAACGTAATCTAAACATACTCATTACCCGACGAGCAGCATTTTTTGTCAGAGACCATAAGCACATCATCGACTAAAACACGAAACAGTATCTCACATGCTTTAACCCAATCTTAGGTAAAACCAACAAAGGAAAAGCAAAATATGCTTCAGTTTCGGTAGAGCTTCCACCGGTGCTCAGTGCGCTGTCTCTGCGCCAGCGCCCGCCGGGGTTAAAATTTCTATATTTGTCACGTTCACTGCCGCTTAAATAAGCACCCATATGGAGCGCCTTATTATGAACTGGTTTTCATTCAGCCATTGGCATACTTCTTGGAACCCCTTTTGCGATTGGAGAAGTTGCTGTTGAACAACCACACGGGCGTATATTTACACTGAAAATACTCTACTTTCTTCACCATCATTCAGCCATTGCATAGACACTATATTTAGATATATTTTCCTCCCTACTGCTGTAAAGTCTCCTTTACATTTTTCTCTTTTTCAGGTTGCCGCAATCCTGAGAAGGGCTTAGCAAAACCCTCCCAAGTCCGTCTTCACCAGATGTTATTTCTAACTCACAGTGATGCCATTTAAGCCAATTAAGGAGCAGATTTAGAACATAGAACTTTTGTCTTCCCAGGGGTTCGCTTACGAACCCCTGGGAAGACAAAAGTTCTATGTTCTAAATCTGCTCCTTAATTGGCTTCTTACATTCAACCAGTACATGACCGTGTTCAACACACGGCTTTCCCTCAACAACGCCCTAGTTACAGAGAAGTATCCTTTACAGGGTGGCCTGTTTCCAGAATCTCGTGCACCATGAAACGACGGCGCGAAACTTTTAACATCTCCCTTAAATACTTGCCATCACTTACCCCTGAGCTGTGGGAGAACCTGGTAACCAGCAGCAATCTGGACGTCCAGACACTTTTGGCCTCCAGGGTAAAGGCTGCCGGTTCATCGCATGGCTTCCTGGAATAAGGAACCCACTCCCACTTCACCGGATCAGAGAGAGTAAACTTTATTTAATTTGCCAGCTGTGTAGCTTAGTCGTCGGCCGTGAGCCCTTGGGCTCTATAAAATGTTTTTCACTCACTCACACTAACAACACGTTCAGAGGTATGATGCTGCGAAGACTAGAAATTAAGTTGTGTGGTATTCGGGTTCTGGTTTTAGTCACCCAGCGCGGGGCCGTTGCTTTAAAGCGGAGCTTGTATTGGCCCACTTGCGCCGTCGGTGGTGCGCACGTCGAAATTCCGAAACACATTGCGGCGAAGCCAATTTAGTCCACGAGCCCTAATGTCGATGAGAATCATGGTGATGGTTCCCTTGAATTATTTGTCACGTACCCACTCGAGCGAACTGGACAGGGGTAAAATGGTGAGTGCGCCATTAGCTTAGAGATCAAATTTACCTGCTCTTCTAAAGCAGATCTCTCACGCCCTTCTCAGCTGGCCCGGACACGCGCTGACAAATGTCGCGCTATACCACGCTACAATGGGAGCCAGTCGGTGTTCTAGTTCCCATCACGTCACATCGCAGATACGGTCGCTCGCTCTGGTCGGCTGTTCATCTTCTAGCGCGGCATGGGTAGGCCGCGCGCGGGTGACTCCGCAAAAGAGCAAACAGCCATTGAAGAACGTAAAGTTCCAGATAATCGCAGCTGAATGACCTACAATAACGTATAACAAGCACTTGCGTTCCGGTAAAGATCAGAGAATTTTGGGGGATCGTTGGTTTTGCGTTTCCTTTTCGGTCATTACGTTTTCATTTCCGCATAAGGGATTTGGCTTTTCCTTCGGGGTTATGGCGCTTCATTTTCGTACATGTATGTTTTCACTGAAGTCAAGCCTCGCATGTACATCTGTTTCGGAGGGGAGAGGTTCTTTAATTTTTAATCGTCGCGTTGCTTCTTGCGAAATTTCGCTCGAGCTGCCCGTCTGAGTGATATAATCTATGAGAAGCACTCCATCATGTCATTGCTACCACACCGCAAATGCCAAAGAAGTGATCCATTCGATAACTTGGAGAGATGCATATATATCTGCTTTAGAAAAACTTCCACTGGGCTCCCTGAGTTCAAATCCCTTCGCCTATGTAGAATTTGGCGCAATTCTGTTTACCAAAAAATGTATTTGTTCGGAACTAAGAAGGGCGCGATTCATTGCGGCCAACACTTGCTTAGTTCAATTACTATAAAGAGAATGAACAAAAACAGTAAAACAAAAACAGGGAGCACGATTTGTCTCACTTCTACTGCTCTTTCGGATTTGCCTATGAGCATGGACAAAACGGAACATTGCCGCAATGTTGTACCGGCATGAAATCATGATCGCAATCATTAGTGCTATGTAGTAGCATTATCGCTGGTGCGTAGTACTGGAATTTTGTGACAGAAGCAGCACATATACGGTGGATTTTGTAATATGGACAAATACTCTAAATTGGCCGTGTGCTGCACCCTATGTTTTAATGTACTGCCATGAACACGATCCGGAAAGCCTGTTCTGGTGAATATAGAGAATTCGACCCAATATTGTTCTTATAATTCTTAGCGCATCTCCTCAGCCAAGTACATTCTAGCTATGTGTTTCAGATATTATTCAACATCCTTCTTCACGGCGTAGAGGGTATGAACAAAATATCCTCACAAAATCTGTATGACTGGATTTGCCTTCTTTAGGAAATATGTATCGTACATTCCCATAGATGTCAATTATTTCAGCAGTAGTGGGAGTAAAACATCATTATACAACGTTAGGGATTCAAAGCGTCAGAACCTCTATGGTACATATGCAATGTAATGCAGAACGTTTCTGTTAGAATGCGAACAGGAAGTCTGCAATCTTATATGTGTCACTGAGAAAGTGCATTTCAGTAACAAAGAACTAAGAACAAAAGTTGTCGACGTATTTGCTTCAGGGGGCGTGTGAGTGAGTATATGAGAACCACAATATGTGCGTGCGTTAGAAGTGCGCCTTGAATATGCATCTCTCACAATGAATAACTCGAATATTCCGTAGTTTGGCCACATGGACAAACCCCTGCCGTTTTGGTTTAAAAGTGTCCAAATATTCATTGTTGAGGGCACATGAAATATCCATTTGTGGCAAGAAAACAGTCCTGCGCTTCCAGTCCTGATGAGCGTTTCGTTCTCTAGCCCTGTCCGCCAAGAAAAATACTTCGTCGAATTTGTCCGCTTAGTGGAACACAATATCTCTGCAGGTCAAGGACACATACTCACAACATGCAATGTCTTTAAAGGCCAATCGGTCAAAAACATGCCTCGCGTATATCGGCCAAATACGAGTAAGGATGCGGGCGTTGTATATACTTCCAAGCTCTTCCCGCGGCCCCGCATGCTGTTGTTTCAAGCTTGCCAACGATCTCTTCTGCTCTCCCTTAGCTTACCTGTCGTGCTTGTGGATTTTCTTGCTGCAGTTATCAGGTATGTCTTTCTTTGCAACAGTTTTCGGTACTCCGAACCTCAGTGGTACCGTCCCTTCCTCCACCCCAGCAAGATAAGGTAACACGTGTTCCTCTTGCCTCTATACGTAGCGGGAAGCTTTCTTTCGCATTTCTTCTTTGTGGGCTTTTATCGGCGCTGCTTGGGCGCCATTCTTTCTCATTTTCTTGTTTGCGTTCTTTCCGTCGCTTCCAGACATTCTCCCCGTCTGTCTTCATTCGCCCGGTTTCTCGCTTCGGCTCCGATGGGCGTGTCGGTGGTTTAGCCAGGCCCTCTTGGCAGGTGTAAGACTATTTACCGTCGCTGTTCGTTCCACCTGAGGACACCGCAAACAAGACATCTCCGCCCTTTTTCTTTTTACATATCTTCACTCCCTCGCCGTCTTCTCCTCGAGTGCTCTGGCGAGCAAAAAGTGATCCCACGGGGCCGCTAGCTGGAGCTTTTGTGGGCGGAAGGATCGTTCCTCGGTGCGACGGTTACCCACTCATTACCACGTGTTTGCACTTTGGGGACCTTTTCTGTTCTTGTTGTACTCACTCTCGGTGTTGTTCAGCTGCCTTAATGTTGCATCTATTTTTGGTTGGCTAATCATGACCGGCTGTTTTGTGTAGACGCGTGATTACAGAAGCCAACATTGAACTAGAAAAACCATCCTGGAATGGATGCAAAAATGACCGAGTTCCCTGCTATAAACCTCCATACCCTGATAGTTCATTTTGGTAGATGCTGCAAACATTATTTTGCTGTACAAACTCTGGCTCTAGCACTATATTTTAAGTTACACAAGTTACCGTTGAAAGGCCAAAAATACCGGGTATTTCTGTCATTAAATGCCACGTGACTAGAAAACTCACAAGCTGTAGTAATTTAAATTCCTCCCCTGTTGTAAATACTCGTACAATATTGATCCAACTTCGTTGACGTCTGCAGTATATGCGATTAAAGAACAGTGAAACACTTTTCACTGGAAACTTCGGCGACTACGCATTGTAAGCTTTTTGAGTGCAATTAGGTACGATGGGTCGCTCACAAGGTATACGTTGCCAAATATATGCATTTTTGCCTTCGGCACAAGGTTACAATTTAACTTTTTGATATCAATTGCACTTCAGTGAGAGGTTCAATAGTATTTCCACATATTTGTAACAGTTGAAGCTTGAGCATTTTATAGTATAATATAAGTACGTTTTTTTGTGTCACTCTAAATGCCTTATAGCGGCGTAGTGCGTTGGTTCAAAAATTTCCGAATAGTCGTAGATAAGTGGTCTTGCTAAATTCATATAAACTGGGGTGCTTATTCCGCAGATTCGTGAGTTGTGAGAACGTTAACCGAAGTACATGTTTTTATTACTTCCAAACAGCGCCCCCTCCCCACCCCGCCCACCGTGCTGGTGGGAGACTGAGATGTCGAAATTACATGGCTCCATGTGGTTATTCGGCTGTCCTCCTTAATCAAATGGTACGGGTATGGGTAGATGTGTTACACAGACATCTTACACACACAGAACGATGCATACGAGGGGGAAGGAATATGTTTGCATGCGAGAATAAAGCGCAAAAGCTTCCAGGTTTTAAGTCGTTATGGGACGGATGAATGCCGTTCCTTTGGAGCAAGAAGAGCAAGAATTGAAGCATTGACCAGAACACAAGCGCGAATGGGCACAAAAACAATGCGAAGCTGCTGGCGCCGCCGTTCCCACCTCAAGTTCATCTCGTCGAGTAGCGGCGAATCCCTCCCGGGTGAACAGCAACTTGCCCGCTTAGAACGCCGGCGTGAGCCAATATCACTTCTTTAGAGGGCTTTCAGGCGATATTTTCCATGGCGTCGCTCTCTTCTAACCACACGCACATGACCGGTTGCCGGTGTAGGCATGCGCAGGGTTGTAGTAGAAAATAGGGGAGCGAGGAAGGGGGGGGGGGGGGGCGTGCACGCGAGCTATAGGTTTCATGGCTGTACCCATGGATGTCATGTCCGTTGTGTTCCTGCGAAGTTTAAACGCGGACGTTAAACGGCCCAATGGGGCCGGTCCGGAGTCAATAGTGGTAGAGCGGATTCGGTTTGTGTGTTAGGCTATGTTCAGACTACTGACGAGAAAGCCCTTATCGAGATTTATGGACGTAACAAATGGCATGTCACGCAGTTCGGTAGGCTGAGACGTGAAATGACGTCAATATTTGAAGTTATTACGACAGTTGCGGCAACATTCTGAACCCGGCCCTACACAAACAGTAAGATGCTCACGACGCGGGAGGGACACAGGCAGTTCCATGTTTATCTGCAAGAATAAAGCTAGGATCCTTCAGAGGTTCATTCAGCTAATTGGCTAGGAAGTATGCTCCATTGCAAATTGTGATAAAAGTGTGGCACTCCGTGGACTGCGTCGACCTTTGCCGGTCCTCCTTCTTCAGAGAGTGGAAGGGCACTGATTTTTTCCTTCCGCTTCTACCACGACCAGTCATCATCATCGTTAGTGGAATTCGGCGTTCCTGCAGGGGGTATCGGGGAACAATAGCATCAGCTTCGGTTTAATAGGTGGCATTTCATAACATAAATCCTGACAAAACACCGGTTTACCTAGCTGGCCTTGCGCCACCAAACACCAGCCATAAATATTAGGTCATAAGTTATCAGGTCATCAGAAATTGACGTGGGCATGGCATGTAATGTGAAAGCAAGATAACCGTTGGTCATTAATTGTTATAGAGTGGATCCCTAGAGAAGGCAAGCGTGGCAGGGGGCGGCAGAAAATTAGATGGGCATATGAGATCAAGAAGTTTGCGTGGATAAATTGGTCGCAGTTAGCATAGGACCGGGATAATTGTAGAATAATGGGAGAGGCCTTTACACTGCAATGGGCGTAAATAGGCTGGTGATGATGGTGCTGAAGTTACAGGTAACGGAGTATTGGGTGGGTACATTACTTTTAGTAGGATGTTTTGGGGATATGACTTGGTTTGTAGGCGTCGGAAACTAGTTCCTTAGTCGTGAATGTGGTGGTGCCTAGCGCTGGCGGTCGTTTTTGTGAGGCCGGCTAAGATTTCGGTGTATGTGTGGAGTGGTGCTGGCTTTGCGGTGGATCGGTCATTGGATTGAACTCCTTCGGGGGAAACGACCCGGTGTGAATGCGCACGAGCCGCGGCGTGTGCCGCCTCGTTCCCTTCGAGGGAACCGTGGCCATAAGACCAAAGAGAATTTATTATAACCCACATGTCAAGGGTGCAGCGACTAGTGATAACAGCGCTGCCCTAAGTACAGAAAATTATCCTATCAGTTTTCATGTAACGTGTGAGAAGAAAATTTATAATAAAACCACATATCAGCTCGCAGCGACTAGTGGTAAAAGCGCTGCCCGAAAAACAGAAAAAAAATCCAATCAGTTTCCAGGTACTCCGGGCAGCCTACACTTTGCACAACAATTGTCTATGGTGGTGAAACAATTAAGCTACTCTGAAATCAATGCACAGAAAGTTCACATGTGTTCAAAGAAAGAGTTCAGACACTCGTTGAAAGTCAATACGGCACAATAGTGATGCTCAGGATGTGATTCCTGACTGCTATGAAACGCGTGGACCAGCGTAACAGGAAGGCTTCTTCACCTAGAATTGCCAACTTATTGTCTAAGTGATTCATAAGGATTGACCGCACACGCCACAGCAGTGGAAACATCGCCCGTTGCGGTCCGGCACGAAGACACGTGGCACCACGATTTCGCCATAATACAAATGCACCAGCACACATCAGGAAGTTCACCAACGTGTCATTTGAACGTGTGATCATTCTAAGTATAAGACCAAACAAAGTGCTTAGAACAGACCAAAACGTTACCGCTACACGACACTGAAACAAGGCATGTTCCAATGTTTCAGTGTGCCCGCAGTGCGGGCACCGTGAGGAACGCACAATGCCGAATCTCGCCAGACGGTCACACGTCGGAACAACTTGCCAGCCACGTAACCATCCGAAATCCTTAACATCAGAAGGAAGCTCCGCCGAAGTCAGCTGATGCCAATGGACACCGCGGGATCTTGCTATCTCCTGATTATCTAATTGGTTTACTGCCAATTTTTCGCAGAATTTGCTTGCTGTACTTTCCCTAAAATTTAGGCTTGGCGAGGTAGACTGGACGTTTCTCAGTGTTTTGAAAACATAGGCATAAAATGGCGGTGGCTGCTCAGCAGAGGGACTGGCAATGCATTCGTCATAAATACGAAGTTTTGGTAATGCTGCTCCTTGTCTCAGAATGTCCAGTGCTGGTTGCGAGAGGGTGCCAATTAGAACGTTTCTGCATGCGTTCTGGGTGGTGGTGACGATGAAAGACCATTTTTTCTTGTTTTGGCAAAAACAACCCACCTTGACACCTGAAAGAAGTGCAGCGAAATGTCAAAGGACAGGTCTTTCAATTAAAGAAGGTATCATGGTTTAGACAGCGCTTAAGAGAGAAGAACGGGACAAATTATTACTTAAATTGAGCTCGCTGCCATAAACGGACGCGTACTAACTCACGCAACTCGCTACATTTCTAAAAGGATGACTGCAGGTCTTTTCGTGTTTCCTTTATGACTCGTACATAATTACGTTACCCACGTAATTGTTTTTCTGCATGTTTCTTTAAAAACAAAAACTGTGGTGCTGAAACGACGAGGGCAAGGAAAACGTGAAATGACGTATACAGGCTCCAACTTTTAGCTAACTATTAAAAAAACACGCTATTTCCACTTGACATGCTCAGTAAAGGAAAACAAAACCCAAACAGCAGACAACACGAACAGATGTAAAAGGTGTTAATCATCCCTTATGTGGATAAGCACTGTTAGAAAATGCGATCTGGTTTGGAAGATGATGAAGCAGAAGAAGAGGGGCCAGAAGCCGTGGCACGGGCAGCATGTATAAGAATCATCATCAATCGGAAAACGCCATGCGTTCGAAGGTCGCCAATACATCGGTGCTAATTTAACCAGCGCCAGCTTCCTGGTTTTCAGCATGCACAACAGAGCTAATAACACAACAACATAACTATAAAGACCTGCCGCCTGAACAAGCACACGGGTATTACAGGCACATATCGAACTGCCATCAGCGGGGTACAACTGACCCTTCTTAACAAATTCATTACACGCTGTTTCGTTGTTATCAGATGGTGAATGTGTCCGAAGAACCATGCTTCCTTTGTTTTGTGTCTCGCTTGTACGTCTTTTAGAATTTATATATTACACCGTGCCTGTTGACCAGAGGCTGCCATTCGACTGTGAATCTCTACCCAATCCTAAATATTAGGAGCCCCGATCAGATGATCTTGGCTAGTTCCGACTGGCTACTTTTTGTCTTGAAGTTGGCTTGTTTTCCCTCCTCGTGTTCCTTGCAGCCACTGCAGTACTTGTTATAAGTGGCTTACTCTACCTAATGTTCATACCACAAATTCAGCAAGGAAGGATTGATTCTATTGTGAAATTTTGAATGTTTTCGTGAGCGCCTTCTCTTGCTTTATGCATTTCACTCGAGGATGGATGATTTCATCTAGCAGAAATGCTGCTGTATGAACTGCTAAAATTCCCAGACGCAATATCCTTCTAGATATTCCTTAATCCAATTTTCGTTGGCTGAAAAAGAAACAGACATAGTAATAACCTTACTGATTCCGTGCTTATATGTACTGAACCGTACGAGGATCGTGTTCCCAACGTTAACATAAGTACACCTAGCAAAATTGTCGATAAGCTTCACCCGTGAAAAACGCGAGGAACCGCATTCATTATAAATGTCGTTGCGATAGCGGACGCAGTTTTACACAGAATACAGAGCAAGGACATGTGTGCCACACCATTGTGCCATTTCGATGCCCGCCTATCCACTTTTCTCTCTTTCTATTTTTTTACAATGCTGAGGGCTATATATATTGGCTGCGGCAGTGTTATCGCTTTCGAGAAAATCTAAGAATTGCGGCGACATTTCCGAAAAAGAAAGCAAATAAGCGCCTGATTTTTTCAGACGCACGCGATATGATACCGCGCTTTTCGATCATTCTTCAACATTTTACGGGCATTTCCAATACAATTTCTTGGTTTTTTCGAATTCACAGAACTGACTTTTTTTTCTGTGCTTGCTGGGATCAACAATTCCGATAGGTATAACAAACAGAGAGACGAACAGAATAAAACTGCTGGAAATATTTGTTTACACGACGCGTACGAGCAGTGAATCTGTACACGCAATCTTTGTCTGCTAAGCTACTCTTTATGGTAGTCGTCTGCTAGAATCCCAACGTCTCTCCTTTTAAAGTAAAAAGGCTGTCACGACACAAGACGCGTTTGAAAAGGGTTCTCTTGTAATCTGTTCAAATCTGGCGGCCTTTTTTGTGCTCTTTCAAGACAACTGAATACGAAAATCAAGGCAGTCACAAAAGGAAGACAAAACTTCTAACCACCAAGTGCAAGGCCGATAGTGAAAGCGCCGCACTGGGGTTTTGCAGCATTCGTCTCAGTGAAAAGAACCCACGTTGTTTTTTTAAGCCTCCGGGCGCTCTTTCACCTTTGAGCTCAAACCTGGGCACTCAGCATTTTTATCCTATATTTCAAAGAAAACGCTGGGAGCCATTCGCGTCATAGAGAAAGTAAACAAGAACGCGCAGCTCAAAACCTTTCTTCACGGACATTCATCATGGCGGCTTTACTCCCCTAGACATCTTTTGTGCTCTTATCAAAAGTTTCCCGGTGTCTTTTGCTCTTTTTAGATGGAAGGCGGGTGCGCCAGAATTCTCATGTCTGACTGTTTGTTTTTGTTTGTTCTGGTGTTATAAGCAGCCGAGACGTCTTTCGTTGGAGGCGCTTTTCCTGAACCAGAAAATGCAAGCAAGCAACACGACAGACATGCTCACGGCAGAGAGAACTACATTAGACGGGAGCCCACGTTATCACATTCCAAATTGGTGACCGAGGCGGTCTGCAGATATTTTTCAAACGAAGTGTGAAACTGCTATTTTTTTACTTTCTCGCATTCCGGGAAAAAACTGGGGGCTCAAGTTCTCATTCTTTGGTATTTTAATTTGCTTCATTTACTACACATTTCTGTAAAGGTGTAGTAAATGAAGCAAATTAAAAAGCATTTTGGTTTGTCTACAACACTATCATGATATTGAAGTTCTTGTAGTTTCTAAACAGCGAAATGGGTGTAGAAAGTGACGCTTAGAAATGTACTTTCGGAACTCTACTGAGAAATTTCTCAAACTGCAGTGCTTACAAACGGTGCACGTGTACGAGACGCACGTGTACGAGAAAGAAATTTCAGTTGACGTTATCGGGGCACCGGTTACATTAAAATACAGCTTCAGGTATTTAACCCACCGATATTTTTATAGACTCGCGCCTGACTTGCAAATGTGCTGTAAATGCGAGTTACGGATAACGATGTTTATGGGTACGATCGACAGGAAGCACCCACAATATAGACTACTTTGCTGTCTACTGTTTTTTTTTTCTTAGGTCCTTCGAGTGAACAACCTCACTGAAAGTATTGTACCACTATCTGGTGTTGCTGGGACCTGTCAATTCCACACTTTTCCGCGCTTCTTTAACAGCGCCCTTGTTTATGCCCCATGGTAAAAAGAACAATATCGCGCGCACAAAACCTCGGAGTACTCGTGGCTTTCGCCTGAAGTTTTATCATCCGGTTTGTTAAAACGTTTCCTTATAATCATGACAATAAAGTTTCACAAACAACTCAAGCACGAAACCATTATGTAGACCAGGATTGACAAAGGAATGCTGGCCTAACTTTTTATTAGCAAACCAACGTCAGTGGCAGCACCAGACGGTTTAGCTGCTGGAGATAGCGCCTTAACATCGGCGTCTCTTTTCTTGCCACTGAGGTTGTTCGCATTGACCCTTGTTAGCACTGTACAGACTCTGGCTATTTGGCTTCTAACCTAAAGCCAAATAAGCCGCAGCCACACCAGGCAGCGGCAAAAAAGAGAAAAAACGCTTGGCCAATCGAGCGTAGGGAGGACTTCAGCCGAATTGGTATTTTGCAGCTCGAGCACGACTGCGGTTCAAAAAAACGTCCTAGTCTTTTGCCTGTGCAAGAATGAATATAGTTTGGAATAGCGGCTCGAATGAACGCGGCTAGTAGAAAATTCATCACCAGTTCACCAGAACCTTTTTGTGTATGTTCTTCCGCATCCATTAGATACTCTTTTCCGCGTTGCTGCAGGTGTATTCACACTGTGTGTTCCCGTTTGTAGTACGTCCGTGTCATTCGTTCGCGCAGACTCGCCATCAAGATAGTGTGAAGTCCGTTGTCCCTTTTTTATAGTTTACGTACATTTGTTCGCAAAAGGGCAGCTTTACAGTTTACAGTTTTACGTACATTCGTTCGCAAAATGGACAAAGTCGTTGTCAGGTGCATAAAAAGTGGAAAAGGACATATCAGCGTAATCAACATCAGTTTATGCCACCACTGCAAGCCGAAGACCTCTCCCATTTTCCTCAAGCACAGCGACGCAGCTCTTGGTGACGTCCAGGTGTGGACGAAGCCTTGGCTGCCGCTCCCACAGAAGGCATTCCACTAATACCGTCGTTAATTCTTTGTTTCTTCCTTTCTTTCTTTCCCACTTTTTTTCTTTTTTCCTTTCTTTCCTTTTCCTTTCTTTGTTTCTTCCTTAGTTTCTTTCTTTTTGTCTCTTTTTCTTTTTTCCTTGTTTCTTCATTTCATTCTTTCCATGTTTTGTGTTTTTTTTCTTTCGTTTCTGTGTGTCTGCTTGTTTTTTTCGTCTTTTTCTTGATTTCTCTTGCTGCTGCTCTCTTGTGACGCCCTAATTTATTCGTAGCCTTCGAAATTTCCAATTTCAGCACCCAGTCGATTAAAGGTTTCCACTTACATTTAGTCCGGCTTCCAACTTTAGGCTGAACATATACCTATTTAGAAACCACTAACCCTAGAGTGACCATGCAAGGGAACGACTTCTTATTCGTGGAAGGTCGCGCACGTATGTTCGACCCCACATTTGTAACTTCACAACGTGGCCATGTATTATGCATGCGCATGTGGGTATCGGCATGGTTACAAAGTATCTTGTAAAACCTAATGACCACTCACCTCTATCAAGCAAGAAAATTTCTGTGATAGTGTTTGGCTCATTCCCCCCGCCGTGGCAGCGTGTTATGTGTGGTTACGTAAGGTTTTGTCAGGGGAAGCAACCGCGTTGTTTTAACTGTGCAGCTGTTTTAAACTTCAACATTGTCGTCTGTCATCCGATGTCACGCAGGGCAGGTTCCCGAACCCATCGCCAGAGGGCGCCCCAGCCTCACCGGGATTAAGGTCCCTAAAATGACTAAGGTAGCGCCATCTTTAGATCTCGCCGCCTTTCGCCCTCGCCCGCGCTCCTTTCCTCCTTCGTTTTTTGCCATTTTCTTTTTTGCCGGCGAACGCCGCGTGCCATTGGCCAACAGAACAGTCACGTGGTTTTTTTTTTTTTCTTGCTCCGCCGCCGGGTCGTCTCGCCGATGCCTCGCCGCCTGGGACATTGCGCAACGCCGCCGCTGCGACGCCATTGCTGGCTTCCGAGCCACGGAGCTTCATTACGGGCTTTATCGTAGGCGCCAGCTAATAGCAAACTAAGAATTAGCTGCACGTTCCGAAAAAAAATGTCGCACCGGTGTCGCTATATGTTTCTTCTCGGTGCCGATGTGTTCTGCCTCAGGCAGCGCGAATATCGTCAGGGAGGGCAAAAGACTTCGTTATTCCGTCCGGGAAACGCGACGCAGAAAGGAGAAAAGTTTGGTTGCATAGATTTGAACGGGCATACTTCAGGCCGACGCTGCCATCACTCTTTTTCGAGGTAAGTTTCTGAATGCTTGTTCTTGCTCTGTTAAATTCTGCGCGAGCTTGAGCGGTCACTTACGAAGCAATGCGTATTCCCTCCGCGACCATCGTCCACCCTTTGTTCTGAGTAGGCATTGCGCGCAGTGCCGAGTTCGTCCCGTCGTAAGCTTTGCTTTGGATAAGAGGCCGTGTATTTGTCATGTGCGCGCTTAACTTTCAGCATCATTATCAGCGGCGTAGCATGTTCAGTCGGTTGTCGTAAGGTTTTCGTGACGCGAGAATTGTTCACCTGAATTCGTGCTTGTTTTGGCCGACGGCAGCTTGCGTCTGACCATGTCGCGTGTGCGTTCCGAGTGCGTGTACGCTCTTTTTGGCGTGAAGTCATGTTTTGTGTGTTAGCGACCCGGGTGGTATTATAATCCAGTTATGACATTGGAGGGATTTGCTGCGTAATATGGGCTTGGTCGGTGCGGCGCAAATTGAGGCTGTTGCGAGAAAAAAAAATTGCAGCTAGGTAAAACAATTTAAGGCCAGCTAATATAGTGACCGCGCCGTTGACGTACGTTTGATTCGCAATTTCTGTTATCGCTTTGTTAAATTTGCGCACGTTTGAATGGGCACTTCAAATGCATATTCGCACCGTACGGGCATGCAGTACGCCCTTTCTTCCGTGTATGCACAGAGGAACGTTAATTACATCTTACATTTGCATTACACGTGATGCCGTACATTTGCAGTGCGCGCGCTTACTTCATCTTCGTAGTCAACGGCGCAGCGTATCCAGTCATTGCAATTTCAACCAAAACACACTGGGCGACTATATTATTTTCAGCAGACCTATTTTTGTCCAGCTAAAAGGGTTGCTAAACGCTTGCTAAACGGGTTTAGTGTAGGGAGTTGAGCGGACGCGGCACTGAGCAGATGCGCGAACACGAATTTGACCATGCTACGGTATAACGCTCACTAACTCTCTTTGGAATGCATTATTGCCTATATTTGCGGAGTGTTTGTGGCGCATCTCAAACTCAGTGGTGACATTTTTTTCCTTCTCAATAGGATGATTTCACGGATCAATTTGAGCAACGAATATTGGAGAAGGTTGGCATTAAAAAAAAACTAAACCCAAATGCCACTCTCAACATTCTTTCTCACAGGAAGCCACGTCAGTAGCACAAGCCACCTGCACGACGTCATTACGGAAGTTTGTTCTAATAAAATATCTATTTGGTGGCACCAATTCATTTTTGTGATTTATTGTTTTCTCTTGATAATCATCCTGACATTGGTCCTCTTTCGAATTTCTTTCGGGTGTATTCCTGTGTCAGTGCAATGTACAAATATACCAGAATATATCTCAGCACAAAACAATTCTGTCCAGGCGCCTCCATTAATAACGGCTGTAAACGACCGCGCCCGGGGAAAAAACGTATTGCACGATTAATTAAATGCAGTAACTAGTTACATAATTTGTACCTAGAGGGTCAAATCTGTAATTTCAGTTTACCCGGTCGATTGGTCGCAGTCTTCTCTGGCGCGTATTCCCAGAATTACAAGCCTGCGTTTTTCACTCGGTTCGCACATGAACGTACGGCCGCCAGTGCAGTTTAGTGTATCCGGCTGCGAAGTTGGGGAAGCAGAGGCTTTTCACCTCGCTGTACGTGCACACACACACATCAGCATGCGTATGTTGTCAATCTATTCACAGCAGCCTATAAAGACATGAAGGTGAAGAAAACATTTCTACAAAAACGGCAAAGCACTTTAAACTGCGCAGAATGAAGGTAGGAGGTAGGTCGTTAGTAAAAGCGGGCGCAGAGTGAACGCCGCTGAGGATTCACAACCATCGCAAGAAAGGCGAGTGCAAGGACGCCAGCGAAGCGCTCCAACGACGGCATTTGCGAATGAAGCGCTCTGTATACTGCCGCGAAGCGTGCGCAAGACCTCTGTGCAGTGATTGCACGACCACAGTCACGCGAATGCAAGAACGGAACTACCGTAACAGAGCAGTTTGAAATGTCCACGCTCGATCCTTCCGCATTCACGAGCTATCCTGAGGTGTTACAGAATGCCGCACACGTAAACAAAAACCACGCTGTGCGTATGCGGCAGCGGCATCCGCCCCGCAAATATCCCCTTGTAGACAAAAATATAAAACAAAACACTATCACTCAGTGCGTGTTGGTAAAACGGGGCTCTAGAAATTCTATAAATGCTACCAAAGAGCGATTTCGGCGCGAAAACAAGAGCAAACTGCACGAACAACTGCAGCGAGCGCCCCGAAGCGTTGCGAGGGCGTCTGCTCTCAAGTGGCCAACAAAGATGGCGGCACCGCCGCGGAGTTAAAGGCACCGCGGCGCCGCGGGTGAGGGGAAAGAAAAAAGAGGAGGGCAGCGGAGAAGGCGGGAGCAGTTGGCGCTACCTTAGTAATTTTAGGGACCTTAACCGGGATGGGAGCGGACCAATAAGAGCGCACGCCGGGGCCCCGCGGAATCCCTTCGGGGCGAGCGGCAGAGGTATAGTGAACTTGAGTACTTGGGTAGTGGAAAAAGCGGCCGCCTCCGAGTGAGGCACTGTCAACCCCACGAGGTGGCGCTCGCGTGCCCCGCCCGAGCGCTTTTTCGCCTCGGGAAGTGGCGGGCAGGCGTGCGTCGGGCAGTCTCCGAGGAGCTACAGTTGTTTTTTCGTGTCAAAATAGTGGAGAATGCTATTATTGTACCAAGGTTATAAATGCGGAGCATCTCAGTAACTCACGATGTCACCCGCGTTGACGTCCGTAGTCCGCACCGCAGTCCTACTATCCGCCGCCCGGTTTCGATACCTCGACCCTGCGGGCGGAACGCAATGTACATGGTGCTCCACCCACTGCGCCACAAAGCCGACACAGAAAGGGACTTTACGAACGCGCCTTATATCGTTGACTCATTCAAATTACTGCTGACGAGCGCTCTCTCGTCAGCAGTTGCCACAAGTGCAACAACATTAACGTAACGCAAACTACTTAACGTCGTGCGCCCCCGGAAATGCTCTGCATTTGATCGTGCCCCTCGCGAGGGGGATGTTTTTCCGGGAAAAAAGAGCGCGTTGGAATCGGGTAAGTACGGTACTTAAAATTTCACGCGCTGTTTGTCAAACATCCTCTTTGTGGTGTCTTCAGTGTGTTCACGTCCTCGTTAATTTGCGCGCAGTTGAATTTTAAGATCCTCTTTATCCCGAGCTGGTTGTTTTTTCCCGAATGGTGGTAAATCCCCCTACTTTTTATGGGAAAGGTACCTACGTTGTGTATTCACTGTTTGCTCCTATTTTCATCACATTTGGCCAACCCAGCAGACCGACCACGCCGTGCTCCATCTAGGCTAGCGTGCGGGTACTTTTTTCTTCGCTGTTTGATGGTTTTTCTATCGTGTTGTGTCAACTGAGGAATGAGCGGGGTGCTTAAGGCTTTCTGCTTAAGGTTAATGTTTCTGCTTTTTTTGTTCATTTTTTGCTGATTTTTCTATCAAGTTCTGCATACCGAGCAAACAGCGTCGTACATGCGCAAACATTTACCTTGTTTTTTCCTAACTGTACCCACGAAGCACACATGACAGATGTCTCAAAACTTCAGTCAAGTCAACGGAAAGCGTGCAAATACAGGATTCGCGACCGCAATTCTCAGAAAAGCACCAAGCCACACAGCATCATTTTACTGCGCGATCATTTTAAAACTGCATACTGTTTCGCACGCTGTACACCGATAAACGTAAATAATTACACCTTATTTACATTTAATTATTTACACCCACGTTACAAACAATTACAACAAAGAACCAAGAACATTTAAACAAGTGTGGTTCCTGCTAGGCTCCTTTTACAATTTCCCAAACCAAGATCATGTGCAGCGGCTAGCTGGTGTTGTTTTCCTATGAGGATCATGTGCACCGACTCAACAGTGGGGAAATAGTGTCATTGTGTCATCTGTTTATTGTTCGCTTTCCATACTGTAAATAATTACCACATGTGTGCGCTCCACAACGAACAATGTGTGCGCTCCACAAAGCGCTCCACAACGAACGTGTGGAACGCTTAACTATAGCAGACTATAGGAACACGAAAGGAAAAGCAAAACCGAAACCATATGTGAGTCGAAATGCAAGTGCGAAATAGAAGCTCGGTGCGCTTGAAGCAAGAACAAGTACGAATCAGTACCACACGAAAGCGTCAACTCGCCGGAGCGCGCGAGCAACGCCAAACGAGCCCCGTTAATGCGCACAAACGCGGCGCGTGTGAGAAAACACACAAAACAACGACGAACGGAAGCAAATAAATAACGCAACCCGCAGCGTTAATTTTCGACTGTATTCGAGGGGCATCACTTCCATTGCAGTGGAAATTCATCCCTGGTGCGGCGAATGCGCGTTGCAATAGCTTTGCGAATGCTATTAGTAAGGTAGCAAGGTTCTTATGGAAAAAGTACAGCTATGCCGTGCGCATGTACTATTTGTTCGTTTTTTCAACCTATTTAGCCAACCAAGCCGACCGCGTGTGTCGTGCTTTAGTGATCGAGGCTAGCGTGTGGATACTGTTTCTTCATTGTTTGCTAATGTTTATGTCGCATTTTGTCAGCCGCGGAAACAGCATGGTGCGTTAGGCAGGCCGACTAACGCACATTTCCGGTTTTTCTTTTTAAATTTGATTTGATGACGCTAGAGCACGGCGCAAGCCACAATTCCTAGGCCCGGCCCGAACCCGACAAATTTTTAAGTATAAGCCCGGGCCCCACCGGTACCCGGCAAAATTTAATAAAGTAAACCTGAGCCCGTCGGACAGTTTTGAAATATTAGTCCGCGTTCGAAAGGACTATAAACATGAGTCCGAAAAAATTTGGCCTTTTCCACCTTAAAACGTAACCATAGAGCGAGTATGTTGGACCTACAATTTTTAAACTTGGACCGAGCTTTGTAATATATATGCGGACACAGAAAAATTAATTTTGGAGAATATCGACGAAATATATTTTTAACAGAGCTCCAGTGACTTCGCGCTTCGATTTTTTTTCCATTTAACCTAATTCAATGAGCTAACTTTTTGGTATCAACGATCACGAATTTGTGGCGCATGACTGCCGGGCTTCAGACACTGCGTGCATGCCCCAGGGCCAGCACGGCACGAAAAAAAAAGTGTTGAAGGCCGAGCCCCACTCGGACCCGAGAAAATGCGTCCCACCTTGACACAATATGCTTTTATTAACTTCACTCAAGGCAGCGAAAATGATAGACATTCAAAACTGTAATTCTCAGAAAAGCACCATATGGCGCACTTTATAGAAGGTTCACTTTAAAACTGTGCAGTTCAGTGGTACGCTGGCCATTCATTAACATTAAACAATTACCATATTACGAATGCGAAAGTTCATTAAAAGTGCTGCCCTTGTTTTGCAGACGCAAGAAACAGTTAGGAATTCAACAAATAAAAGCAGGGTAAAACAAATCGCAAATATGAAATCTTTGTAGCAATTACATAAATTTGTTAGGGGTATAATCTCACGACACGCTATTGCACTATCCTTTCAAACCGCATGGGCCATGGCCCTTCGGAAATAAGAGACCGCCGCAAGCATATGTCATCTCTAAATTACAAACAAAAAAAAGAACCAAGAACATTTACAGATCAGCGTAGTGCAAGCTAGGCTGCTCTTGCAATTACACACACAAGAATATCATGTGCAGCGGCTTAAGAAACATCAAAACCGAGCGTGAAGCACTCAACAGCAGCATAGCGGCAAGGCGCGCCGCCTCGGGATTTCCTCGGACGGGGCACACCAGCGCCACGCGCGGCGGTTAACATGTTCGGCTTCAAGGGCGCTATGGGGAGAAGGCGGCGCTTTTTCCACTACCCAAGTATTCTAGTTCACTATGGCAGAGGGAGCTCGCCAGATAACGGCAGCGCCGGCGACGCCAAATCTCGAGTTTCGAGAGTGGGACGCCGAAGCCAAGCGTCAAAATTGAGTCGCATCGACAAAGGTCAAGCTTGCGACAAAGCCAGCTTTCTGATAAATGCTCTGTAAGTCTCAATTCCATGTAGGTGTCTTGAAAAAATACTGAAATTACCCGCTAGGACGACTCTACAATCGTAACAAGTTCCTAATATGTGTTTGTTTTATGCACTTCTTTGTCTGCGCCCAGGTCCGCTGCTCATCTTTCTTCATAGAATAGAGGTGCACTGGATTTTTTTTTTTCATTTCACTACGAAGAAACCTATGAGTCATTGTGATTTTTCCGTCCCCTTTATTTTACAGCTGGTCATGCGACCTTATAGAAAACCCCGCAGCCAGACCTCCTTAACAAGAAGCAAGTGTGATCATCGTGGCCGTCTCTGGTGGTCATCGTTCCTGTAAAAGTAGGGGCGAATGTGTTTTCTTTTTATGATGTTTCTTGAGGTGTCTACGCCAGCTCTTACGCAGCGAAACAAAAGAAATATATACATTCTTAGTGCGTTTCACCTAGGACACTCTTTCCAAGCATGTAGAGGAATCTGCAACGGGGTAATGACCATTTAAGATTTTTTTTTCTCCAAACCGCTTCCTTGTCCATAGTTACACTTCTACAAAAAGACCGTACTTTGTAAAAAGTTCGTTTAACTGCCATATCGGGGAGGAGCCACTTATTATTTTCCACTCGAAAAACAATATCTTTCGCCCGGATTATGTCGTACTTGCAAGGATGACGAGGACACAAAATACGTGATTGATAGGCAGCAAATTTCAAGTCACCCAATTCTTTGCACAGATTCTGCGAGTGCGGCCCAGGGAGATCAAATCGGTTTTTACAACTAAGCTGTAATCATCATCATCATCATCTCACCCCCAACGGGATATTTGCGTCCACTGCAGGATGGAGACCTCTCCCAATAACTCTACAAGCTTCTGTCTTGCGCTGTCCGAGTGCAATTTTTGCCTCCGAATTTCTTTGTGTCGTCCCTCAATATTATCGTTTAATTTTTCACAGTTTACAGCGCAGCTGACCGAAACTGTTGGGCTCTGTCGCAAATATAAGCGCGGGATCAGAGTTGTCCTTTGGTTGGGAAAGGGCCCTGCAATAATGACATTGAAGAATTAGACCCGAAGCCTTCATTGGCAGAACACTAACCCAGGAGTTGTGTTGTTGCTATAGCACGCAATATCATTGTCAAATAAGGTATGTAGTATTCAATAAAAATGTAATCACAAAAACATCGCTATATAACAAAGATGTTGACATTTCGTAATACTTCATCCCGCAGGGCATCGGCTGATGTTATGTGGCCGGAATATTGCGCACATTGCAGTCTTATCACCCGACAACACCAGCGTTTACCCTAAGGAATGACGTTGTCTACGTCGTTGAGTCATTTTTTTCAAGGTCTCCAGGTGCCCCCACACTTTTTCCGAACAAACCTAGCTTTGATGGAACACAAGAAAACCTGTTTAGAAGAGAGAAGTCCGCGTCAACTTTATTACGTGCAAAATCAGGCAAAAATAACAAAACGAAACCAACGTATCAGAGAAGTCAACCCCCTGCGTTTCTTTCTTTTGGAGAAAGATGGGGTAGACCAGGCAGGGCTAACCAAGAAACAAATTGGTCTTCCCAGGCATGCTGCACTTCCCGTGCAGACCGTTTTTTCTTATCTTCGTATACACCCGCCTTTGTTCTGTAGTGACCATATTGTCTTCTCTAAACGAGCGGAGCTTCAGTACGCCTGCTACCGTCTTCCGCGTGCAGCCCATCCGTGACGTTCCCGGTAATGGCATTTTCGCCTCTCGGTGCACCAACTTCCTGCACCAGGCCTCGTTACTCTCTATTCTTTCCCGACTAATGGTCTTTTCGCCCTGCGAAGCGTTGTAGCGTAGACGATGACAGTAAATGACTTACCATGTTTCCCGGCTCCACAATGCCCCTACGTGATTTACCTTTTTGCTTTCTTGACCACTTCCGTTTCTGTCTTTCCACTGTCCGTGTACCTCTCCACTGCCTTTAGATGGCTCACGCCTCCTGGCGTCTCGTCTTTTCCTTTTCCCCCAAATCTCAGCCATCGTACGAGTAGGCAATCCATGCTAGGATAAGGCGTTTGTTTACGCTTACAAAGTTGGTTGATCTTCTGTTTCATTGTCGGATTTTGCTGTAAGGGAAACTATTACTGTGATCACGACTTTTTCCTTTGTGTGTGTCCAGGTATACAGAAACGACTGCCACAAATGACCTGCAATCAGAGAAGGAGGGAGAAAGGTTCATGGGTATATCCAAAAACATAGAATTCGTCTATATTAACGAATTCTGATTTTTTTATTGCCCCTAAATGTTTGTAAACTCCTCTATCAAACCACAAAATCAGGCATGGAATCAAGAGTTTTTTCTGAACCGTTTACGCGAATGCTGCTGACCGGCTATCAGCACATATTTGTTACCTCTAGTGCGACCGACATTTGAACCCGAGAGTTTTTTATGCGCAGTCCACGGGACGGTTGCCTCACATCCTGTATGAAAACCAGCAACTACTGTACTGCTTTTACTGCTCGACTGTCCCAACATAAAGTTTGAGTGTATAGCGCACTGAAAATATTTGTCGCGAAACCCCCAAAAGATAACGCACTTAGCAGGGGTGCAGGGGTGTTCGATCCTCATCTGCCTTTCGTTGCAGATGAGGGCCCAGCGCAACCGCTAGATGGGACAAATATCCAGGAATGTACCACCCTATACCTTCTTTCATATCAGGCATAATCATCCTTAGTGTACACACCAGTCCTCCTACGTATTAAACGTTTAATTTTTGATTCCCCAATTTTAGTAGGTGCCCTTAACAGCCCTGTTGGCTAATTTTTGTTATGTTTTGGTGTTCTTTGCCATTTGCTAGTTTTGCGGCATAAACTCATCGATCATTATCATCAAGAATTTCACACCCAAAGGCCGAAAGACAGTTTGAGGAAGAGAGTAAGCAGAGTCTGCTTGCAATCGAAAAGCCAGATGAGAACATATTCAAAGGCAAAACCAAAAGAGGGAAAGAGGAAAGCACCAGATATTAGAGGGCGGAGGGAGCTAAGTGCAGATAAAAGCGTGGGCACTGCAGCGATGTTACACACCCTTTGGCTTGTTTTGCTTCCTGTATGGGTGGGGGAAGATTAAATAACGGCCAAGTAACAGCCTGCTTTCGTGAGGTCACCTCTTCTATCACTGTTTGATGATAAGTCGAATATGTCAATGGCAAAAATCACACAGAGTTGAAGAATCAACACCAATGGTTTGCCCCACTAATCCCATAGAGATTTATACAAAGAGACCAGGAATGGGTGGAGGTCAATGAAAGATGCCTTCGTTCTTCAGTGGACCCCAATAGGCTGTTGTTGTCGACGGGAAAAAAAGCACGGCGACGACGACGACGATAATGATGATAATTGTGTTGGTAAAATTGGAGGGAAATCTGGCGTTAGTGCCTAGGCGAGCCGCTCTTCAATTTATGAGACATCATGTAACGTGGGGGAGCGTTCCATCGTTATTTGGCAAGGCCGATAAACAAGCTCAGAAGCTACTATAGCTGTAAAAAAACTATAGTAGCATCAGAAGAATACTTAAAGTTGCCTTATGAACAGAAAAGTGGAGATCCAAAATATTCATTTGCCAGAAGTTTTTACACAGTGTTAATAAAAATAAACCCCGTGTTTATTGATTTTGGCTTGCCTCGACAGAGCTGGACGCCGCTCACTGACACTCCCTAAAAATATTCTTCCTCAAGCACTCACTCACACTGGCGCTCACCACAAGCCCTTAGTCGAGCTCACACCCTTTACTCGCCCTCACCACTCGCACTCCTCGTGTTCACACTAACCACTCCCACTGACCACAGGCACTCACTCACTACACAGACAGAAAGCCCGAGTGAAATGTTCGGGTTTAAGCAGCCCAGGAGATACTATCGTTTAAGTATCCCAGAAACGACTAGCCCAAGAAAGACTGGAGCCTTCATGCTGGAGCGCTGAGACTGGAGCTCTGAGACTGGAGTGCTCAAAAGTTGCTTCTAAGGAATAATTACCCTCCAAACTAAGGCGCGCAAAGCGACCTGGTGCGTGGAAATCACTAGCGAACCGCCTGGGTGACGCTCGCGAAGTGCTTTACCTGGTGCAATGACGTTGCATTCAAAGACCAACTCGCATGTCCCGGCGTCACCGGGGTGAAGGCTAGCAGTTCGGTGATACTTTGTGAGATCCATTTTAAACCGTGGTAACCGGTTTACGTTCCGTAACAATACACATGGCTTTATTGCAGTTACAAAACTTACAAGGTGCCAACACTGCTATTTGCTTTTATAGGTTAGGGAAATTCACAAACGAAACCATGGAACACGAATTACGGTAGCGTGCAGAACGTGCACCAAGAAAAATCTCGCTATTTCCCAAAAACCGTTTACCGCAGTTATAGGGGCTATTAATAACTTCCCATGAGCGGAAAATGCATGGTTTCTATTCAGGAGAAAATAGCTTTTTAAATAGTGAGCTACCCGCAACCCGTAAGCTTCCATGCTGCTCCGTCCTTCCATCCAGCCAGTGGCCCACAACTTCTGCAGAAGACTTCTTATATCATTATCATCATCAATACGCAAAGCGCAAGTCCCAGAGCATGTCTTTTAAGTTGTTCCTGACCTGCAGCCTCCTCCATTACTACAGTGGCTGACACAAAAACACACCTCACGCGCACTACAACTCCACACGCGGAAAAGATTTGTTGTGGCCAACTTGTGTACTGACACCTGGTCTAAAAATAGTACCTTCAACCAATTGTCACCTTTTGAAGGCACCAAACTGCAGGAAAGTTATTTTCACCGCAGGTCAGAGGGCTGCGAATAACGACGGAAACAGCGCAGTACCACCGATGAATATAAGTGGTCGCTTAGTCCACATCTCGGAACCACGTCTCCGTCACTGCTACACCCACCCGCACAAACCCCGCAGCTATCATAGGTCTTCCCAACAATTTACATGACGTTTCCACGTACGCACCTACGTAAAACTGCCCGAAATCCAAGCACGGGAACAAAGGTACTCCGGACGGCCCAGATGTACTGCAGCTGAAGCCAACTCCTGCGGCAAAAGTGAGTGGCTGTCTTGACTGACATGAAGAGGTGTCCTTGAGCCACTGGTGGTGCACTAGCACCGGCGTCAGGCAAAAAACGCAAGTTACCACGTCATAGCATCACCGGCGCTGTCGCAAGCAGCTCGCGAGCGCTTGCATCTTAAAAGAATTGCAAGCATTACAAGCAATTAGAATTTCGGACCGGGCCAACCATCTTTTTGTCTGGACGAAGAACAAATGAACGGCTCTTGAACCACGTTTGCGAAAACCCCGAATTTAGTAATACGGGACGAGGGAACAAAAAGGATCAGCATCGCTGCCAGCCGATGAAAGCCTTCGTGCACAATGGTTACCCATAGAAGAGCAACGCTAAGCAGCTTCTATGGCTGACCAATTATTGTAGTTGAACAACGTTAATCAGGTTCACTGGGTGACCCTCAGCAATAGCCAGGCTGTCGATTCCAAGGACACCGATTTGGTCCGATACCATGCGTCCGTTTCTATGTGACAGTAAAAAACGAAATACTGAGGCGCACCACTCACAACTCAGGAGTAATGAGTGGTGATAACATTCGTGAGTGGGAAGGGGTCAGTGCAGTCACGCTCACGGGTGCTGGATGGTGAATGGTGAGTGGCACTCACACTCTTGAGTGGGGAGTGGGGCTCACCCCGAGTTGCGCTCACACTTACTCATGCTTTCGCTCGCCAGCCCGAACCAATGGTGAGGCTCCCACAGGGCTTACTCATTATTTGTGAGTGGGTTGTGTGTGAGTCCCGTCGTGATAAGCGGGCCGTCATATGGATAAGTTTTCACGTTTCGGGCCATCAATTCCGCTACTGATATCTACAGGGAGCGAAATTAGGTTCACTACATACTGCCCCTAGATGATCATGAAGCCCCATTCACCAGTGAATTCTGGGATAGTTCTCAAATCACCTGCTTTAAGCCTTGCTTTAGGCATGACACCTCAAGCCACGCTGCTTAAATCACCATCCCCACCCTTAAGACGTACTGAAGACAAGCGTGTCTCTCTCGACCAGGGAAAGAACCATACATGCTTTTCGTTGTAAAACGGAAAGTTGAAACATTCCATGTTTACAATTCTCCGGCACATTTGACATAGCAAAGTAGCTTTTTACGCGAAGACAAAAAAGACCTAAAGCAAGGTTACACGTCCGTTGAATCGTTCAGCTTCTTCTTTGTCACCGTGTACTGGAATCACGTGTCAGCTGTTCTACGTCAGAGAGAGAACCAAACAATCCGCTGGTTGTCCTATTGCTTTTATACACGCCGCAATCTGGTATCGAAGCAGTCCCCTCCCATTCCATTCTTTGTCACCGGTACGTAGTCCTTGACCTTTTAAAATGAGCTGACGAAAGGTGCTAAGCCTTACGGAGTATTACCCGCAACGTTGTTTTTTTTTCTTGCAAAACACTGCGCTAAACTTGACGAAGCCCATAACTATCCCAGAAGCAAGCACTCGTTGTTGTTGTTTTCTTTCACGACATTGACGACGGACAAATTTTCCTTTCCCTAGCAGACAGAAGGCGGCAGTTGTGTGAACAGTTTTCTACATTTGACGTGCCTTTTATTGGAACTCGCAATGAAAGCGGTGATTCTTCACCGCGGCCGTGCGGAAAGCTGACAGGGTCCAAACGAGCTGCCGTTGTGATCCCGCAGCGAAACTGGGTCACCCCGGACAGGACGAAATAATGAGGGAGCTCAGAACAAAGGCGACAGGATGAAAATAGTTGAATAAAAAGACACCGTTGAGTAGACACCGGCAACGAAGTGGTGTTCTCTTTCGTTTCCGACAAGATGTGACAAAGAGTTCTTGGGATGACCACCAACAAAATAAAACAAAGTGCTGGGCCAGAAAGCTTAAGGTGTGCAAACAGGGTGACGTGAACTGAGTGAACGAAAAGTTGGCACGGTGGTGCTTGACTGACATTTTGTCGGCTCAGTGATGATTATAAAAATCTAAAATACAGGCACGGCGGGAAATAAACAAATGTTCGTTAGCCACTAGTACCCCTGGCTATTACTGTGTCAGTACTGCTACAAAACAAATTGAAGTGTCAGCACTATGAATTCGCTCTACAGTTATTCTATTTCTTTCTGCCGGAGTAGGTAGGCATTTGCGAGAGAGGTTTTTGTACACAAAGCATCTTGTGTTCCTATAACGATATGGAAAAACTCAGCAAACACATTTCTGTGACGAGCTTTGGAACCTCATATTTCAGAGCTACAGCGCTTAGTGTTTATCACCACACCAGAGGGAATAACAAATTAGGCACAGTTCTACCCAGTGGGAAATCTGTTGAAGCAGCGGGGCTGCGTTTCCCTTGTGTCGGCTTGAACGTGCACGGGCAGTCGCCCGAGAATGGCAGCGCCATCATCGCGCAAATTCTGCGGTTCGCGTACAGGAATCGGCAGCTAAAATTCAACGGTTGGAAGGTCCGACCTGGACTTCTACGCGACCTGGACGGCTGTCCCTGTGAAGGGTGCACCCCCTCTCAATGACTACCGCTGCAGTGAAGCACGCTTAAAATGACAATCTTTTGGCGTTTTGGCAACCTTCAGTGTGTTGATAACAGACGACTTCTAGACGGCACCACAGGTTCGACCTCCTGATTTGTCGTATTCTGCACATAATAACCACCCGCTTATCTAAGGCTCCCAATCAGCAGTGTTCCTCTCACGTAATGGTGTTGTTTTACTACAATATGCTTAATTGTAACCTATTTCTCAACCACTGAATAACCCGACCTCATACTTTCAAGATACTTCATTAGAGCGCGACGAACTTGCATTAGAACACATGCTGAAGGAACTCTCATATCAATATCACACTGTAACGAACCGGCCCGCATCCTTACATGACGCTTTATTAGAGCGCGACAAAATTGCATTTAACCACGTGCCAAAGCAACTCTCATTTCAAGATCACATGTGTACCAAAATTTCTAGGATTCCGAATTAAGCTGAAAATGCTTGCGCCTGCGGAGCTATAAATCAGGATAAAGGACTACGTCGGGCATTTTGACTTGCTCATAAATAACTGTCGTACTTGCCTGTCATGTGTACTAGCGTTAAAAAGGAAGGCACTTTTGCGAAAACAGTGATTTTATGTTATCCGTAGAGATGTTGATACATGCGCATTTATTAGGAGGAGACCGGCAGGATCGTTCATTTGTCACAGTTACGCCACGCACGCTTATGCCACACCCGAAGTGGGAAAAAGAGGACCGCGTCAATTTGTCATGTTCGAAAGAACCCGTTCAAAAAATCACAAAGCCTCGTTTGACAATATTTATGATCAATGATGGCACACTTCATTTTGCCATGACAAAGTATTTTAGGCTGCCGGGTAACGACGAATGGAGAAAATTGTTTATTGGCAACCGTGGTCCTCCATAAACGCCTAAAAGAAATATAGTTTCGCCTTGTATGTTTGCCAGGTATCCTTCAAGCAAGACGACCACGGTTGTTCACATTTCAACACAAGAATATCGTGCGCTATTGATAGAAAAGGCCCTCTATGTGGAATGCGAAAAATCGAAGTAAAAAAGAAACAGCACAAGGATTGTAAATGGCTGTTCTCGAATTATTTTGGATTAGTTTCTTTTTAATCGAAGTGAACTTGAAAAGGAAACAAAATGTGGTTCTTCACCGGGTGATGTGATTTTATGGGTTTTATTTGATTTTATGTGATTTTATGGACGGATTATTTCTACCAAAGCTAATTTTTGCCAAACGGGACCAAACAACAACAATTTGCTAGCTTGCACAAGTCACTGTTAGTTACTAATTAGTATTCTTTCTCCAGGTTTTTTGAACAGTTACTTTGCTTTCCCTTAAGCTCTAGCTGCTTCGCTGGATTAGTAAAAATAAGCGCAAACTGATCTCTTGCAATATAAATGGCGCAAGCGCAGAGAGCAGTGGAGGTGAGACACAATCGAAGAAAACCACGTTCCTCAATTGCTCTTCTTTGCATAATAGGTCATTTCCCTCAGAAAATCCTAATTGCTCAGATCCACTCCCATGCGACTCAACAGAGTGAACCGCGGTGCCTATAACGAACAATAAAACTCAAACAAAAGCACACGACGTTCAGCGTGATCGTCGGGAACAGAAAAAGACTCGAGAAAAAAAATTAGCTTTTGGGTAGATCGACTCGAGTAGCCTAAACCTAAGCAATCGAGTGCATTACTTGAAGACTCATTTTCGAGTCTGAAATTGACCAGTTTCTTGTCCGTGTGGCGAGCACTTTTTTACGGCAGGCACAACGGGCTCAGTTTCCCCAGTATCAGGAAAATTGAGCGCCGGCGTAGTCAGGCGAAACTGTGCGACTTAGTTTTGTGTGTACGTGCATGTTCCTTAAGAAGTTCGAATTTCTTGTTCGCTCATAAATCTTGTGAACGATGAAGCAATACATTAGTATTATCTGGAGAGCCTTTGGTTCGTTTTTACGTAAGCGTTCCAAGGTTTTACAGTGGAGCTTTCTTGCACTACGTTCCGACTGAAATTGCGTAAGCCTATCGAGTTGTGTGGCTAATGAATCGTACGTCCTAGTTCCCAAGCTGGTAAAAAATGCTCTATAGCTCTCAAATAAATATTAGGTCTTGGACAAAATATACAGAAATTGGTCGCGTAGACAGCTCTATCTCTACGCCGAGTTTCATTTACCTGTAATGAATAGTTACTCAGTTGACATTGAAGCTGTAGACTTTACAGAATTTCCGTCTTCTGGCAATACGTGGCTAACTACGCAATGGGTATGCTTACAGATAACGGCTGAAACTCTTATCCCATCGAAACTATCTTGAAACAATTTACAACAGAAATTATTTCGAATAATTGCTTAAGAATTGATGTACATGTGTCTTTATTTGATCAACAAAGGAACTCAGCATGCATAACTCAGTATAGTTACCCATCAATGCGGCTTTGCTGGTCCGACATGTCCACGGTAGTCGACGAGCTCTAAACATATAGCTTGGAGCATTACAGCTAATACATAAAAATCCCTTCAAGGGGCAACTCTTCCACATGTGCTACGTTCGCCCCGGTCAAGATCTTCATTAATTTGTGTTCATAGCAGCTTGTACTTGTTAACAATGGTGCCACTTTTTTGCTGGTTTGTAGGTTCACATCGTTTGACAGTGTTTAACTAGGGGCTAAAGGCGTGTGTTCGACTGCAATGTGAAGGTGTCGGCCATGCCATTTTGTCCTCTGGTTTTTATTTATTGTCTCTAATTCGCACTAATTTTTGAAAATTCCCAACGCCATGCTCTTGTAATTGCACCATTTCAGTGGCTTCAGCGTACCTTATTTAGAATAACGTTAACCAAGAGTCCATGTACGTACAGACAAGTATATACACCATAATCATAAAACATGTCGGAGATTATATTTTATTTATTTTTTTGCTGTGTTCGATATCAGTTGCGTAGCGATGTTGCCTACACGTCGCTTTTCCCAAAGCCTTTTATGTGCGTACGTTTGACTGTTCAACAAAAAGAAAAGAAGTTGGAACGGTATCGCTATTTGCTAAAGACGTATCAGTATTCAGTAGAACACGCTGTTGGGCAAGTTGGTGCATATTTGAAAAACTTAAAGCGCCATGAGCGCCTGCGTTTGTCGTCTTTCTGTCGTCGTTGTTGACGAACGTATCAGTCTGCGGGTTTGTTAGAAGAGTATCGCTATATATTGCCAGCGCCTTAGTGTTCGCATTGTTTGTGCACCGGAAGTTTATCTTTTACGCTTTCCTGCACAGTCAAAGTTCTTCTTTTGTACCGTATTTACCCGATTCTAACGCGCACTTTTTTGTTTTAAAAATAGGCCGAAAAATCGCATGCGCGTTAGAACGGGAAACAAAACCGAAACTGCCGAAACAGCGAAAATTTCGTCCCACCCATCGCCATCGCCATCTCAAGATGGCGCAAAAGGTTTTAGCAATGATTGTCAAATCGTTTCACTTGCGGGCTTTATAAGAGCAATGGCAGCAGCGGCTCCCACGCGTTCAAAACGAGCGGTCGGCTGAAGCGTGCACCTCTGGAGAAGCTCTCGGGGATGGGCGTGCGAGGTGTGGGCCACGATCCCATAGACCATGGTTGAACGTTCGTTCAGAAGTGTGGCATCGCGAACGCGCTTGAAGGCACCGAGGCCGAGATGGTGTGGTCAGCGGAGAGCGACGAGGAGTGAGATGAGTGAGATTACTTCGGGAAATAAATCGCCCATTTCTCTCGCATTCGTTTGTCTGGGTCACAAAGTCCCGTGCGCGTTACAATTGGAGGTGCAAGGTTTTTCGGTTTTTTTGCCAGGAAAATCTGGTGCGCGTTAGAATCGGGGGCGCGTTAGAATCGGGTAAATACGGTATATCCAATGCATCTGTCGCTAGGACATCACTCACTGCTTCAACGACACTGTTTTGGAGCTCTCTTATTACATATCCCTCGTGCTTGGATTTCTATCCAGCCATTTGTCATAGCAGAGCCCGTGAAATGGATGTACTAAGAGCTTTTACCAAACATGACCAACCAAAAATAAAAAAGGAAATGACAAAAACTCGATAACCTGAGCATGGTGGCACAGGACTGATCTCGAGTGATCTCGAAGAAAGTTGTGAGCATATCCACACTCTAACACTCCAGCGCTTTTGTTTGGGTGACTTGTAATAGTTTTTTTTATCCTAGCTTCATTAAGTCTGTCCGCAGCATATGAGATGCTCTCATCTTGTTTAGCGGTCTGCCCCGATGGGGAAATATGCTTGTCTTGGACAGTGTTAGGCAATATTCAGATTATCGGCTGTTAGTAGGGACAACGATATTGCTACGGGCATCCTTGCGAGAGAACAGACTCGTAGTAAAGAGGCACTAACAAAAGCGTAGTTGTCTGCTAAAAAACACAGCAGGAGTGGACTTGAGTTTGTTAAAATTTTAATCAGCGCTCAAGAATGAATTCGAGGTCTCCCACTGTTGGCAAGCTTGTAATATTTTGTGAGCTGCTACCTTGAGGTCGAAGTGTTCAGAGAAGAATAAGCTGCATTAGGTCATTCATACACCGTAAAATATATTCCAGTTTCCGATTTCTAGAGCTTTTGATTTAGTGTCTCTTGCTGATGGCTTCTGCCCTTTTTCATATCTGACTTCTGAAATGTAATACGTTTGCACATATGACTACTTTTCGTGCAGACACTGAATGAGTTTATGGCAATGTCGGAATCAAAAGCGTTAAATTTCAGAAAGAAGGTTTTGACCCGCAAAGGGATGATATGATTAAGACAGCTCCACAGCAACTTTACGGTAATTGCGCTTTATTATTTTGCACCAGGCCACAAAATTATCATTGCAAAGATGCAACGAGGAAGGATGGCTCTTAAAACGCTAAGGAGAACTCACTACACCAAAGCGCTCTAGCTGTATGAGTTGAGGAAGACCGCTTTGACTTTCCAGCAAAAGAAACGTGGAAAAAGCACTCGAACAAGAATTAAAGCACGTAAACTCAAATACGAATCCTCACACACGAATACTCATACACTTAGACACGAATCCAAGTAAGGTATAAGTTCGGCGCAAATTTAAAACTTGAGCTCCAGCGGCCGATGAAGCGCACAATCTCGCTACGCCATGGGCCATCCGTGAATATGGTGAGTTTGGAAGAATCATACCCAATGTTTTGTTATTCCGTGAAAAAATTATTATTCCGTGAAAATTATTCCGTGAAAATTCCGTGAAAATTATTGTTGCTGTAAAGAGATTCGCACTAGTTGAAGGTACCAGGTTGGGTGTACATTAGACGCGTAACCTGTGAGAAGGAAGACGTCTATAACAGCTAAATCTTTGAAATTCGCACGGGTTTTCACCCGTGCCCGTGCTTTATTGATGTTACTTGAAAAAGCGGGTATTATACTCTTGCCTTTGAGCAAGGCTAGTTTCTCAAAAATGAAAACCCACCATATCTGCTACTTCTTTCCTGTACTGAGAGCTTAAGCCCTAAGCCGTTTTTATCATCCCCATGCCAGACCATCTGAGGTTCAAAAACTCTGTGAGCAGTATTGTACTTTGAATAAGAGGCTTACGAAATTGAGGATTCTGCGAGCCGATACGAGCCCACTTGTATCGGCGGAGTCGCAACCTCAAACGTAATTTAGAGTGGGGGCTCCGGTTTTATCATGGTAAATTATTCATGCAGTCCGATAATTCCATTATTTCGCGAGCTAGAACATTTTTCCGAGTTACGAATTACAACACGACTTATTCAAACTTCGCTATTTGTGAGCCGTCCGGTAAATATCAATGAATGCTTTGTACAAAATATTTGCTCTATTCAAGGTGAACTTTTTGTGAATGTTTTTTTTGTTTTGCCTGAACTTTTCTTCATATCGTCTAGTTTTTTACCACGAGTAGTTTTTTCTTTCCCGTTCATAACAACGTACACAATATTTTGTCTTACAGTTCTGACACCGATATATCATACTTCTTTATGAGACGAGCCCATTTTTTACATCAAGCGTATTTGTGAGTTTCTTATTGATTTCAAATTTTTACATCTTATATCTTATCATGTATCATTGCAACCTGACATTTTACACCAGTCATATTCATTGACTTTTGTTTGATTTTACGTTCACTTTTACTGCAATGTTTTTATTAGTCTTATCACTCAAATGAACTAACTATCCCTTGGCGCTCTTTGCCCTCAGTTGGCCTTGACCCATAAAAATATCAACATCATCAACATGTAACACCAATTTGACGTGAACATTAATTTCGGCGCTGTTATTGGAGGCTCCCTGTTCTCGCGCCGGCCGCTATAATTAGGTTCACCCGCTGACCCCATGCACCGGTGCAGTTCTGAGGCATCATTCTGACCCATTACTTGGCGTATTTTGAAAAGCCTAGAGGATCGTTCCACAAAAGATAACCCGGGCTTCACCTGACCTTATTCCTCCACTCATTGTTTATGTTATTGTTATCATATTGTTTACCTAGATATGTTACTAAGCCCCCTTCAAGAAAGCACAATTACGTACATTATTCCACTGTCGCAGCTGCGCCGCTGACCCCTTTCTCCGCGCTGGGCAAACTCTTATCGCCGAGCTTCACCAAACCTCGACAGGCATGTTCAAGGTTAGGGCTACGGTCACTAGATAAGATACAGAGTATCGTCACTGCGGCATGCGAGTGAGCCATGGCGGCCATTTTGGCGTTTATCAGTGTTGCCAGTCGGCCGTTTTTGCGGCCTTTGACAAGGTCATTTGTAAACAACACTGCCGAAGACGCAGCGACACGGCATTTTCGGCACACTTCTTCCTTGAAATGCTGCGTAATCTTTGATTCGCGTTCGAACGAAGCCAAACGCACCCGCAGAGCAGGAAGGACAAACTGAGACTACCACAGTTGACCGACAGAAAACGCATAAACAACAAAATGGCGGTGCCCATGAACCACCGCATTCCTCCATTGTCGCAGTGTAAGCAAAGGCCACGTGATGCGAATTGACCAAGGACCACGACGGCGGCACGGAACCATATGAGAAAAGAGTCCCGATGCTCTGTAACCGTCTCTAGTGATGCTAGTTAGGCCATATATGCTAACGCGTGCTATGGAAGGTCGTTTCTACTAAAGACAGTGCGAGTGGTAGCGCTCTAGAGTTGGTTACGCTGCTTGGTGATGCACGATGCTAGACGGCACGCTTTGAACGCTCCTGCCTCGAGCAAACCCATGTTTACCAAAAAATGTTTCCGACTCAATTACTTTGTCTTTTGTATCTTTGCGCCATCCGTCATTATGTGCAAAATATCTACAAAATGACGCTAATGCACGACGCAAATTCTCTACCTGCCGAGTCAATTCTTGCGTTCGCATTAAACGGAAACGACAAGGGTGTTGTAGGCGGGTGGTTCCTGTTGATAAGCTCCCCGAAAGTCGTCGAAAACGCGGTTTCGCGTGCTCCCGGAGACAAATGGCTGAATAGATGGACAGAGATACGAACCACAGACATGCATACAGAGAGAACGACAGATCACACCTTTCGGGTTTAGGTTCAGAAAAGACTATCGTGTATAGAAAAGACTATCGTGTATAAAAATGAATGAAGCAAGAAACGCAAATTTCCGCCCCGATCGCGTTACACTAAGACGATAGATGTGCAACGAGACGAGGAATAATTCGTGATGCACGCATTGATTTTCATTATACTGCGCAACGCCTGCAAAGATCTGAAGGCTCTGTTAAACCATCAAGCAATGGTTCCCGGCCACCTGAGTAATCGTACCACTGGGAAGTATACTCTACCGGCCACAGTGCCCATTTCGCCCCTTTTAAGTAATATGAACTCCACGAAAAGCTTTCCGTAAGCTCGACTCATTCATTCCACGGTGCTGCACATGCCTCAAGAGCGTCGTCGCCAGCACCGTATCCTGCGGGTCCTCCAAGGTTGAGCGGGACACTGGAGGACATAGGCTTTGTTCAGCTCAGATTCGGGAAACTTGCTTTGAACGAGAGTTTCTAAACAGGATTAAAGCAAAGGTTCTCATGTGTCCAAAAAATAGGAGAAATAAATGCGGAGTGCACGACGAAAACAATTGAAGACGAATGAAAAAAAAACTGAAAGAATACAAAGACCATGAATTGCGAGAAACATGCCTGTACCACGCGATGTACACTCCCGGGGAAACTAAGACGAGCGATTGGATTGAGAGAAGTGTCATTCCGACGCGGGGCTAGAAGCCTTTACACAAAAAAACGATGTGAGGAAACTTCAAGGCTAGATAGAATTGGGGCAGGAGTGTGTGGGGTAAAAATAGGGTGCCACTACTGTTGGCTTCTTCTTCTTTCACTTTTTGCGGGAAAATGTGAGCTCAGGTTCTCAAGTGAAGTTTCACCCCATTGGGCTATCGTCCTTGTTTTACTACTATAGCTTACTTTTTCTGTAAAATGTTGTTGAAAGTTGCATTCCTTTAAAGAGAAGCTTGCTTCGCCTCAGTAATGGCACGTTGCCCCAGAACGCATGGCAGCAAAGCCACCTTTCGCTGATGACAATGATGATCGTGGGTGGAGTGAAGGATGATTGAAATTCGAAGCTTTCTCTGGTCAAAAGCCGATGTCTTCAAAGACCAATGTTAACCTTCGAAATTCAAAACGCACTGCAGGAAATCCAAACTGCAGAATTGGTTTCAACAAAGCACATCAAGAGCCTCATGAAAAAGATGCTTCCCGTGGTCGAAATCAAACCTAGGTTCTTCGCGTTATGATGCCCACGGCTGTCCGATCGCGCCTATCGGACTCGGTCAAAGCAGTTTGGGTGGTGGACTTTGAATTTAACTCGGGTTCAAACCACATCATCAATCATAAAATTCCCAAGTCCATCGTGTACACAGACTCTCTGAGCGTTGTGCAGGCACCGTCATTAGGAAGATCATCTAAAAACTATGTGATCAATGCTCTTTTCAAGGTACTAATGACTGCGTATGCCTCAAATCTCCAAATAACTTTATGCTGGCTACCCGGGCACTGTGGAATCCCTGGCAATGAGGCCGCCGATTAAATGGCTGGTGGTGCTGCTCTCATGACTACAGTTGACATTACAACGGTACCTTACACCGACCTAAAGACACACATAAGAGGACAGCTTCGTAACACATGGAACAACAAGTCAACAAACAGACAACAAACTACATGTAATCAAACCACATCTGGGACGCTACATAACTGACTCACACAACAGATACACTTAAGTCGCCCTCGGCTAGGCTACGGATAGGTCACACATATCTAACGCACTCCCACCTGCTCACTGGATCTTCGCGACCCATGTGTAGCAGGTGTGGAAGGGACCTATCCGTAGTCCACATACTAATCACATGCAAGGCACTTGACACAACACGACACAAACATTTCCCTGAATTATACAGACGACACATTCCTTTGCACCCATCATACTTTTTGGCCGACAAACCAATGTTTTCTACTCAACGTGTTCTTAACTTTTTAGCGGGAGTAAACTTTCTGCAGCTCTTATCATATCACGTGTAATCATCCTGGCCCTATACACCAGCCATCACCATTGTGTGTTGTATTGAATGACTCTTACTTCTACTCGCAGGTTTTAATATTTAGTCTCATCAACCAATAAATAACTTCTTCTTTGGCGCTCTTTGCCCATAGTCGGTCTTGCGCCAAAAAAAAACCCAACCATCATCATCAACTCGGATTGCATGGGAAGAAACGTCGAGTTTTAACCATTTTCCTCTTAAGAAAGAGGCTCTAACTTTTTTGGCCTTGTCGTCGCTCAATGTTTTAAGCATAAAACACTTCGCGGGAACTTCAGCCAGCACATGCTATAAATTTAAAAAGAAGTACGACTCTTCTGGCGACACTCATCTAAAGACTGGTTTACTGTTACATCGCATGCGCGTCTTTTTCTTCGCTTTCCTCGATTCGTATTTGTTGTTTACAAGACGGCAGACCATACAGGAACAATAATTTGTATTACGGTAGCTTCACAGAACCAGCGTGGCACATACGCCATGCGCGATGCCGCAGAAAAGTACCGCAACGGGAAGCCGTAATGAGTCGTCGTTTAAAGCACGTAAGCGGTTATGTCTCCCGACCAGTTCATATTTACTGTGCGTCAAATCAAAGTACAACGTACCGTCAGCATGGACTAGTTGTTAAAGCACTTTCTTTTCTCTTCAAATCCCTAAATCACCGGTTTCCTAATCTCTGTCTCACTCTCTCTCTCTCACTCTCTCTCTCTCTCTCTCTCTCTCTTCTCTTCTCTCTCTCCGCAGTCTTGCCTGATTCTCGTGCAGAGTAGCTTCTGAGCCGTCATCTGAATCTCCCTTTCTATTTTTTTGTACATCTTCTTTTCGTTCTATCCCCCCACAGACTCAATCTTGATTAAGGCGCGTTCAACCCGAGAGGCAGTTTTCGGCTGAGTGCACCTTGGCATCTGTTCCAATAAACAACTCTCTCTTTCTCTCTTGCCCTGATCGTAAAAGCTTGCTTTTCCTGTTTCTTTTTCTCCTTTTATTATCGTCATAATTCCCTGCCCCAAACTGATAGAAACTTTATCCTTCAGGGGATGGTGGTGAAGAATCGGTCGCCTTATTCCGGGCAGCCGCTGAGGGTCCATTATAACCAACAACTACCTGTTTGAGGCCTGTCATTGTCCCGAATAATGTGGCTATTCAGTAAGCTAACGGGAAGCAATATCATATTTATCGCGCAGACTAATGTGCACGCGGACGTGGAGCTGATTGGCTGATGAGGTGCTCTAGGGGCGATTCTATTGAGGCGCTTAGCATGGCTCCATATATTAATCCCAGGGGTGCACCATTCGCCTGTTTCTACTGCGAAACAATCCGCACATGTCAACTCTGAGAGCTAAATACTCCTAATGACCTTACAAACAATGTTCTCGCGCTTGCGTGCCAGGAGCCTTCCTTCTCCTCTAGTGTCTGAATGCGACGGTTAATCTGTCAGGGTGACGCATTGTCAAACAATCCTCTGAGTCTACAGCGTGAAATTTAGCGCCACGCCGCTGTTCCGTGAACAGTCTAGTCAATGTTCTCCCGGTGAGAGAACAAAGAAAGGTTCACTACACAGTTGCACTGGTTGCGTAAAAAAACATTGCCACCCCCCTCTTCCGAACAAAATCATTCCCCTGTTTTCGGCGCTTCCGGTAAAATAAAAGAAATGGTAACATGGTAGCATTTACACGCACCCATAACTCCTACACATCAACTCGTAATGTAAGCAACTTGTACGGCATTCATACTTTCGAGCTTGAGTGTAACTGGAGTATCACAGTCTGAGTGAGAAATAAGAAACAAAGACATGCAGATACGATACCCCTTACGTGTTTAATATCAGCTATAAGACACTTCAGTCTAACGGCCGATGAAGCTGCGATAAAAATTATATTTCGGCTTGACAGCAGCCTACCTGAGCGTTCCTTAATTGAAGCATGGGCAGAAAGCTTTTCAAGAGGCCTAAACTGGCCCACGGGTTAGGCACTGCTTAAAAGCCCTCGCACGCTTTACGACCACACGGACAGTAGGTCGTACGCGCTCCTAAACCTACCTAAAGAGCATTTGCACAATTAGGTGCTCCCTTTTAAATGTACACTCACAAGTGTCTCCAGGAAAATTTGGGTTCCTCGTTGTTTCTACCAGGCAAGCTGTATGTTCATTACAACTATTCTTGACCACGGCTGTTGAAGACGAAACCGAATGTTTCAGCTTCTCCGTTATACCGCTCAAACAAGTAAGACTTATTAAAATTACACAACAAATTACACGTAATAAAACCATACTTGGGACCATGCACCCCTGACATGCGCAACAGTAACACAGAAGTCGCCTTGGCTAGGCTACGGATAGTGCGCAGACAAGCAACGCACTCGTATCTGCTCGCAGGATCTTCAAGACCCCAGTGCAGCAGTAGCAGAAAGGCCCTATCCGTAGTTCACATACTCATCCAATGCAAGGTGCTCGACACCACACGACGCAGACATTCTCCTGAATTGCACAGACAACTCATCCCGCCACACCCATCACACTTCTCGGCCGTCAACCCAGTATTTTCTATTAGGCGTGTTTTTCAGTTTTTATCGGACTTCAAGTTTTTACAGCTTATTTCATATCATGCATGATCATCCTGGCCCTATACACCAGCCATCTCATTAATTTTAAGTCACTTCCCTTTTGCTTTTACTGAGATAATTTATTATTTTATTGCACATCTGTGTTATCATCAAATAACTTTGTATTTGGTGCTCTTTACCCTTGTTGGCCTTGCCCAATTAAACCTAAATCGTCAATCAATCAACTATTAAAATTCAACCAACTTTCATTGGCCTCAGAATTTATAGCCCCTGGCACATGGTAAACAAAGAAATCTAGGAGACATTTAACGATTCCGGAACCTTTAAACTACCATAAAGCCTGGCACACTTATTTTGTATTAGTGATTTCACCCACTTTATTTTTTTTTCTCCCATCAAGTATAGCTGACGTCTTAATTCCCCAAATACGCAATCGTTGCGTATAAAAGGTGACTGTCGATTTTGTTGGCCGCGCTCGAATTCCCCGATCTAAGATACGATTTCCCACCACTCAATGCCGACCAAGGAAGTCAAAGTACCCCATTTTTTCAAAACAGCGGAAGCATGCCAACAAAACGGGCACCTTTTTACTATTGCCCGGGAGATATATAAATGAATTAGTGGCTCACCGAACATAACCGGCCGCTATTTCTTTAATTGCTTTTTTCTCCATCGCCTATTTCGCATAATGAGTGGGCAATTTGCAAGAAAGGTTTCCTGGAAGCTCGCGTGACCTCGTAAATAGCGGTCGTTAAAATGCTGAGCGCACGCAGGGAAGCCTAACCTTACGGAAACATGAGCACAATAAAGCGCTCACGCTACATGACAGTGGGGTGTACGACTACCTGCATTAGCTTCTTGTGTTGGGTGGCGGGAGAGTTTGATCGTAAAAGCGTACAGCCAGCGTGCTCGTTACGTACTTTTCGAGGGTCGATTCCCACGGTCGCATCAAAGAAATAAAAAACGACGTTTTTCTGTGCGTGTGTAAGCGGAACCAAGAGCTTGACGATGGTTTCGGTACTTCATTTTATACATTCATTTTTTGTTAATTTCTTTTCCACTTTTCGGGTTCTACCAACTTCCGCTTCCCCGTCCCTTTTTTTGTAACAGTGTTCTCGCACAAAGCCAATGAGAAGTTCCTCTTCCAGAGTAATGAACCCGTTGGGAATGAACTCAGCAAGGGAACAAATCGCTTACTCGCTTACCTCGTTCCGCTGTCGAGTTCCAAGCACATTTCGTGGGTAAAGCTACGTGAGCAGCCGCCTTTACAACCAAGCTGTTTATCGCTAGTGTTTCAAGAATTCTTTTTTATTTATGTAAGGAAACGCTCTTGGGGTTCCTGGCATCTTTGAAACGCGAAGCATTCCATAGCCGAACCGTTCAATAGCACGCGCTTTAACTCGAATGGTCTCTCAAAGATTTGCCGCTGTGCGACCAGTGTCGGCCATATCTACGCTGGCAAGCCATCTCTTGAAAGTCGTTCCAAGCGCTTCCGTGCCTAGTTACTTTCTCTTCTGTTCTCCCGCTGCGGAGGGTACGTCGAGCGTGTCTACTTTCCGCCGAATGGCGGGCACGTCGAAACGTCAAAGGATGCAGTTTCATCCGGCTTCACGGGGTGGCGGTAGCCGTCAAGTCGAATGAATATGAAACCATAAAAACAAGAAAATAAATATGTGTGGGTACGTTTTGCCCCTGCGACCGCGGATGAATGCAGTTATTCGGTACGGACATTTCTTCAAAATTTCCTTTTGCTACCTATGTGTCGTGTGCTAACAGCATTCGCCTACAAAGTCATTCACCTACAAAGACTCGAACGGTTCACGAGTATTTTCACAGCAACGTTGGTAGCCTCTAGTTGGTCGGAAAATTTTCTGCCGTAAACAAAACAGCAGGACCGAGAAGTTCTCACATGACCTGCCGAGCGCATACGTCAGGCTATTCAGGCATACAACATAGGCTCAGTATTCGTTTCAAACACCACCGAGCAAGCATCCAAACCGCATTATAAGTGATAAGGCGCCTGAGTCCCGGCCGCGGTGGCCGCTTTTTTGGTGGAGGCGATAAGCAAAAACGCCCGTGTGTACGCGATTTCAGCGCACGTTAAAGATCCCCAGGTGGTCAAAATTAATCCGGAGCCCTCAACTACGGCGCACCTCATCGCCTGCGTTGCCTCGGCACCTTAAACTGCACAATCATCATCATCAGCTTCAAAGACGAGAGGCTTGGACAGCAAAGCTGTATACCTCTACCCCCCAACGGTTCCACCTCCGTTGGCAAAAACGCCAAGGCGCCAAGAATACACGTATACACTGTATGCTTTGCCCCCTACCCAGGTTTGACGTTAGTGGAGATGGCCCGGGATTTCTTTTTGTCGAAAAGCCCTCATCGCCTTTTTTTGTTTCATGTCTGTGCAATAACCGCAGAAATGCTAAAAATGGTAGTGACACAAAACACGGCAAGTTTTTTTAGGATACGCCACAGTCACGTCTTACAAGAGAACGTAGAAAGGGCACAAAAGAAACCACTGGATTAATTGATTGATTTGATTGATTGATTGATTGATTGATTGATTGATTGATTGATTGATTGATTGATTGATTGATTGATTGATTGATTGATTGATTGATTGATTGATTGATTGATTGATTGATTGATTGATTGATTGATCGAACTTTGGTCGAGCTGATGGTGGCCGGGCTCCCGCCCTGCAGGTAGCAAAGACAGGGATTTCAAGATAAGAGAATTTTTTTAGTGAGACAATAATTTTCTGCGCAAATGAGCTCAGCAATTGTACAGCGTAAGTTATCTACAGCGGTGATGGTGGTGGTGGTGGTGAAAACTTTATTCATCCAAAGCTGTTAAGAGGCGCCGGCTGGGAGCACCGGCACACTACAGTTCCCTAGTCGACGGCCAGGAGCCCGTGGGCTGTAGCGGCGAGTTCGGCCAGCTGAATCACACACTTTTGCACTTGTGGGTCGGAGCTGAACAGCATAGGCTCCCATTGCTCTACCGTGGTAAGGGGCAGGGACAGAGTAGCATGGAGAGGGGGTTTGGAAGGGCACGCGCCCACTATGTGGTGGAGGGAAGCGAAAGGCGCGCCGCACCATGTGCACGTGTGGCAGTATCGCGTGGGGAAGTGGAGGTGGCATAATGCGGGATGTGGGAAGGTGTTAGTTTGCAGCCGACGCCACTGGACAGAATGCCTACGCTTTAAGGTGGGAGCAGAGCCGGGGAAGTGCGTCCGACTAAGGCGGTAGTTCTGCGTGATTTCCCGATACCTAACCAAGCGATTCCTCCCTCCCGCCCGACGCCCGAGGTGGAGAGGCAGCATCCGAGCCATCCCGGCAGCAGAAATCTCGGGCTACCTCGTTAGCCAGCTCGTTACCCGGAAGGGACGAATGGGCCGGTGTCCATATCAGGCGTGGGAAATGTGCAGGCGGAGTTTGTGCTGTCCGCAGGATGCGTGCGGTGATGGGGGATACACGACCCGTCGCAAAGTTCCGAAGAGCCGTCTGCGAGTAGGAGATTATTGCGGTGGCCGGGGCAGCTGTAAGGGCTAGGGCAATGGCGACTTCTTCCCCAACTTCAGGGTGAGGCGTGGAGACCGAGCAGGAAGCAACAGAGTCTCCTCGGGAGTTGACAACTACGGCGACGCAGGCTGCACGGTCGGGATATTCCGCTGCGTCGACGTACAGGGTAGTGGGGTGCGAAGCATGGGCGTTGTGTAAGGCCTTGGCCCGGGCAAGGCGGCGTTCTTGATGGAAGGCAGGATTCATGTTCCGTGGGATGGGGGCCACACTGTAGCGGGACCGGACAGAGTCGCTCAAGCTGACCTTATCTCCTTGCTGCGTAGCAAAGGAGATGCCCACTTTTTTTAAGATGGAGCGACCCGTTGGCGTAGAGGCCAGGCGGTGGAGTTGGCCAACACGCTGGGCTTCAACAAGCTCCTCAAAGGTGTTGTATGTCCCGGTGTTGAGAAGCTTCTCAGTGGTCAAAAGTCACCAGCTTGATTGCCCCAGTTAACTTGAGAATACTGGAAGATGCTGTTGAGGCTGATTGATTTCGATTATCTTCAGGTTCCTTTACTGCAGCATACCCTAACTGCATCCCTTCTGGCAGTCATTTCACAGGTTTTTAGGTGTAGAGCCCTTTATGGGTGATGATTATGATGATGGTGGTCACTGGCGCATACCCATCGGGAGATTCAACACACTCCCGCGCGCGCAACGTTAACGTCTGCTATTAAGGGGAAAGCAGCGTCTCTCAATGTTCTCGCACAAGCATTGCAGCGCAACGAATCCCTTCCTGCGTCCTGTAACACGTTCTTTACGGACGGTGCTTGCGGAATGAGATCCCTAGGTCGTTCGATAGCTCTTGTGACTGCTTGGACACCTTGTCGCGTTATGATCTAATGAGTCGCTCCTAGTGCGTTTCAGACGTGCCCACGCTGCGTTACGGTTTCATCTTGAGTGCGCGGATCATTTACGCGTCGTTCTAACCCCGTTAGCCCCTTTCCTGCTCGAGCGAATTGCGATGGCGTTCGTTTTCTTGGCGGAATGCTCCCTCTGCTCAGGTGTCTCGCGAGTGGAGTGAGACAGAGGGATGATAAAGCCTGCTAGGGTTTCATCAGTCATCAGACACGGGCACCGTAATCTGGGGTTACACTGCTGACAGGACTGACGACGTCTCTCACCTCCGCCCGGGAGAGAAATGGTGTGAGGACGACCAATATGTCCACAATCCGAAAAGTTGCGTTTCGATCCAGGTCAATACAGATAAAGCTGTTGGGAAACTCTCTGCTCTTCCATTTCCAGCGGTGCTTGCGCTGCCTTGCCGCTTTCAGAACAGCCAAGAGCCGCCAAGCTGAAGCGGTTGCCAACAAAACTGCGCTCCAAGGTCTTTCAAACGTCTCCAGTCCTTCGGTGATGTACCTATTTTGCTGAAGATGATGCTGTGCAGCTCTCGAACTTTCGCTTCTGCGGTAGCCCTTGTGCAGCGAGTGCAGCGAAGCTACGAGGCCGGTCTTGTGCCTACGTCGAGTTTCCAAAACATCAAGTAAGGAGTCGCTCTTAATGAGTTCTGCAACGAAGATGTCCTCGGACACGTACGATGTGGCTTCTACGTTTTCGTTTACGTCGTTTACCTCACGTTTTTCGTCGCCTGCTTGGGCGGAAGCAGCCCAGTCGTCCGTGTCTGCGGCAGGCGTTGCCTCACTTTCTTCAAACCCGTCTTGTGTTGGGACGCTCGATGCTACCTTGAAGAAGGCCTCCTCTTGCAAGTTCTTGGGTTCAGCCCAATCTTCAGCCTTTTGGTCAGAACAATCTTGCGCTGCAACGACGGCTTGTTCCTGTACAAGGACTTGTGGGACGTTACTAGACAAATTGTTTTTGATCACCTGATCTTGTTCGGTTTGAGGTATGCAGCCGGTTTGAGGTAGGCAGCCATTCTCTGCGTTGTACAGAACAGGTTCTTGCACCGCCATAGAGTAGAAGTCCGCAAGAGAAGTTTCTGGTCTCACGCTACCCTGAATCGAAGTTGCGGACGTCATGGTGGGCGCAAAGCGGTCGCATCTGCCTTTGTTTCGTTCGCTCGTCAGAGACGTGAATGTCAAGAGATCTGTCTGCTGCGCCGGCAAGCTGAGCTCCACGCGGTTTACAGTGCTCACGCTACCGATATCGGGAAGGTTCCGGTGACTTTCGGCCGTCGGCGTGGACCCACATGGCTCACCGTGAAAAGCAGAAACTTGTAGCCTAGGAAAGACAACTGCCGAGGTCGATGTGTGTGAGCCGCATTGAGGACGGTCATCTGGATGGGCGAAAGTGACGTCGGTCTTATGTCGGAGGCTGGCAGCCTTCGAAGACTTCAAGGCGGGGCGCAGCTGGTTGAGGGCATGGCATATATGTCCTCGGTACGCCAATGCGTCGAAGTAGGCCCGTTCCACATCATCAGGGTCAAGGAGATTGATGATTCCCTGCTCCACCTCATAAAGTGCGCTGTCCTTACTTTGGAGAAGGTCAATGACCTCTTGAAGGTCGTGAGGAGTCGCTGAGACAGCTTCAAGAAGATCGGTTGCTGCCTTTAGCAGTCGGGTACTTGCGTCGCGAAGGATACGTTGATGCCGGCGCATCTTATCGATCGCACGCATTCGGTCGGTCGTCACTACGCGGTTAGGGCTTGCCATGCTGGCCTCCGGCTGAGGGCGGGGCTAAGCAGCGTAGTAGCAGTCAAAGGAGTGGGGTTCTACGAATCTCAAGCCGGAGGGGACGTCGGTGGTCTCCTTCGCAGCACGTGTTCATTCTCCCGGGCTTAACGGCACCAAAATTTATAGCGGAAGAAGGACGCAAGGCAGACCTGGGCCATGGCTGCCCTTAGCGGGGACGACAACTTTACTGGCAGGGGCGCTCTCATGATGATTATGATGATGGTGGTCACTGGCACATACCCATCGGGAGATTCAACAATGGGCTAGCCTTGTCGTCGTAGCTCGCTAACGGTTGATGCGACTGCCGGAATAAGGCGGCGCAGCGAGATAACGGACCCAAGTAGAGCATTCTGTACCGTTTTCAGGGAGTCACGCTGAGGCTTCGAAAACCACGAGGTTAAAATATTCATAACCGCTCTAACCTCTTGAACTGCTGGCGCCTGTCATACATCTGCCCGTTGTTTAGCGCAAAAGAAAACTGCAAGTACATTTCAGGCAAAATCTGTGACTATAACCAGCAGCCCCCGCGTTCATTTAGTTAGGAACGCTCATTGGGTGGTTTTTACGATAGTAACCGAAAAAAGCGGCCGCGCTAGAAAAAATGCGCATTCGAAATGCCGCAGAAAGCTCCACCTACGCAAGAAAAAAAAATGGCGTGTTCAAAATGTTGCAGAAAGGCTCCAGCCGCACAAGGAAAAAATTACGTGTTCGAAATGACGCAAAACAGCTACAGCATGCGAAATTAAAGCAATCACAAAAAGAACAGAACTCCTGCTGGCGCAGTTTCAGGTAGTGGGCACGCGAGCACTGCGAAGGCGGGAAATTTGAAATGCACCGGGTGGCAGCAGGGAGCGGATAACGGCGCTGCAGCCCATTATGGCGAATCACTGCTCTGCACTTCCGACAGTTTTCACATTGAGTGAAACGGCTTTAATTTTTTTGTACACTGTGGTCACGAACATCGTATAACTAAGGAATAAATCATTCTCCGTAAGGGAAATTACAGTTCCATGTTTTTAATGTAGACGCGTGTTAGAACGGGTCACTTCTTTGTATTGGGTAGGAAAGCGCTCATAAAAAATTTGAATCTTCTTGTTTCCTTGCAGAATGCTCCATCAAGACAAACTCTCTAATAGAATGGCAGAACGCGGCAAATTGTAATTATACCTGTGTTGTTTCGCTTAATTTTCGTTCATTATCATCATCATCAGCCTACTCAGGCCCACTGCAGGACAAAGGCTTCTTTCGTTTACCTTTAACCGCTGCAGTCCCGCTACAAACCCTATTCTACGCCCTTTCAACAACTACCAAGAAGGGTGTTCAATATTTCCACTCCATTTTCGCCACATGGCTGCAAAAAAAAAAGGCTAGTGTGTTGAAAACTAAGACAAAGGGTGTGAAACACCTCCAACCAAGAACAAATGGTGTAAAAGACCTCCAACTAAGAAAAAGGCTGTAAAATACCTCCAAATTTGGAGGTATTTTACACCTTTTTTTAGGTGGCGGTCTTTCACGCCCTTTTTCTTAGTTTCCAACCCCGTCATTTGTAGCTTTACACCCTTCTGGCAGAAAGGATGTTGAAATAATCAACACCCTCTTTGGTGAGCGTTGAAATAGTGGGGAATATTTGTGTAGTAGTTAATACAATTTTGTGACTTATTGAACAGTATAACCACCTCACGATTACAACGTTTTTCGAATCCGCATGCTGAGAACCTTAAGAGGTCCCTCTCCAGTCTATGACTATGAGACCTGTTAGAGTTATTTATGCACTGTACCATTTTTACTGAAACAATAAACTGAATAAAGTGAATAAACTTGTACATGGTCACATTCAAATGCATAATTCCACAATTCGCTCTAAAGTATTTGATTTTTGCGAGAAGGCCACCGACTCTATCAGAGGTCTTTCCTCTGCTAGCTATAAAAGCAAGAGGACCACACTTATTTTTAAGTAACTCCTCATGCATCGCGTTGGTTTTCTTGTTCATTTTACTTGTGCTCCAGGTGTGACTTGTGCGTGTTAATTGTGTCTGGACTCTGTACATTACGCTGTGCGCTCAGTCGATCCACATTCTCACGCGTAGCTCTGCTGCCCACATCCTTTTTTAGGGTATTAAGCAACCTTACACCTTTTTATGGTATTCAGACGAACACCCTTTTTCTAATTCTTACACCCTTTTTTAGCCAAAACACCTTTTGAAGGGTGCGCCATGGGACAAGACGTACACCCACTTTTCGTTCAAAAAGTGTGTAAAACGTTTAGTGTGTAGCGTAGCAAGAACATCGCACAACCAAAAAAAACTTGGCAAAGCCTAGCAAAACCTAGTAAAACGTAGCAGCACCGGACGACGCTAGGTCGACCCCCAGCTCAGCTCTTGTTTTGCAATTAACACCATTTCGCACCCTTCGAACACTCTACAGAAATGCGAGGGCGTTGCAGTCGGTCAACACCGTTTTTGCGCCACAAAAAGGGTGTAAAGCTACACTTCAAGGTGTTGGAACCTTAGAAAAAGTACGTAATCACTTCCCAACACACTTATTACACTTATACTGCACCTCTTTAGGCGATAAAGGGGTGAAAAGAATAATGTGTCAGACGCCAAGATTTCGGTCATGTTATTTTTTCTGAACCTTCTGACCCATAGGCACAATAAGATTTGACGCGCCTCATCATGGTTCGGTTACCAAGAGAACTTCTGGACAAAATGAAAACAAAGCCAACTCTTTCAATGCTTGCATAAGAGAACCTTCCTTTCTTAGTACTGAAAAAAAATTAGTTCAGTATATGTGGTGCATTTTTCTGTTCTTCCCCACAAAGAAGGCCCTCCGATATCCACTCACTATTAAAGGCCGTCCAACGCTAACATATCACCGTCATTCCTGAACGTTTTCTTTTCTATAACCCACTCCAAAGCTAGGGATATGGTAATTTGTCACGCCTAAAAGCCAATTTTTCCTAGGTCGTGACGTGTCATCCAATACGTTTACAGATTAATGACAGCTCGCTCTACTTTTGTACGGTCGCAGTCTTGCTGTGAGCGATGGAGGAGGAGTTCAGTAAGCAGGAGAATGTAAATGGAGCATAAAGAGCGGTTAGAAGTCGTCAAGGTTCCTTTTAGGGAAACGTATTCACTGGATTATGTTTTGTACGTTTTGCTAGGGCTCGAACAAGCATACATTCTGACTCGTTGTAGCACAACTTGGGTAAACCCAGTGAAGTCGAAAATCCCCAACATTTTTAAACTACAAATGAACTGCGGATGACTTTCATTGCAAATTGTGCACTTGTTATTGCAACGTATGATTCCCGGAATAATGCATTCATTTGGCAGGCTGTCTCAACGACCGAACAGAGAAAGATTGTCATAGCCGGCGCCGAAATGTTGGTGTGGCGGCCGTGTGTATCATGAATACTGGGCTGCATATCTTTATTTTTTTTACTTTCAGAACTCTTATGTTCGAGGCGGCATCTGTCAAGAAGGCGTTTGTAGCAAGAAATAAAGCATGCAGGTTGTAGATTTGAGCGAACATATTGTTTCGCTCATTAATCATGCTTGCTTAGTAGGATTTGTGATTATTAGCCTCGTGCGGAACGCACTCTGAAAAATTGTTTGAAAGTTTCAATGTGAGCGAAAATATTTCATCCGTGATTTTTGTTCCTTCTCAAAATGAAATGTTTATATCCTTTTGCTTGCATTTCGCATGGTTACAGCTGTTCTTTCAGTAAGTTGGATTTAAAGAGCGTTTTTATGAACCAGTCATAAACACCATGCCCTGTATTGTCTAAATCCAATATCCATTTAAGTGGAGGAGAAAAAACTTTATTCCCAGAACTGGAAGTGCTTGCAGCCTTAGCCAAGGCGTCAGAGTTGTCTGGCAGCCATCGTAACAGGTCGTCTCTTAGAAAATCTAGTCAATTGTATTTAGCTTATTCCTATGGGCATACTTGCGCAATAAAAACAACCCAAAAAGTTTGTTTCAGTGCTGTTTTCACGTTCTGGGTGTTTCAAATCATCTGCTGTTTATTCCGAGGAGCTCTCATTGCATTATGCAGCTCTGAGAATTCTGTAATGTGTGTGTTTAGATTCTCGGGTGGAATTACTGTTTTTCAGACGCGGAGTTCTGCGGAAAACGCAAAAATGGTGACCATCATCAGCATCATCAGCGTCGTCGTCAACGTCCTTTGCTTCGTCTGAATCATCATTGCCATCATCATAATTATTTATTCTTTCCTTAACAGCTTCTGTCGTGGTATTAGCTTCCAACTTGAACCCAGGTTAACTCGACACAACTTTTTGTCTCCCAATAATTACGAGTTATGCTAAACGTCCAGAGTAGCAGCCAATTTTCATTTTATCCCCGCACAAGGCACCTTGAGCAATCTTGGTGACGGTATTGGCGACACCGCGGACCCTGAGCCCCCTAACCTAAGTTGTAACCTACCGTGATGATGTGTTTAAAGGTGCAGGGTTAGAAATCACGAACGCTGGCCGTCGGAGTCCAGATCAAGCTCCGGCGGATGGGCTCCTTGTCTGTTTAGCAGGGAGCTGGCACCCGAACGGGTGCCAAGCCCAGGGGGCCCAGTTCGTCGGGCACCCCCAAGACATCTGACGACGAGATGGACGTCGGGCCTTTCCTGCCTGCAATCCACCTCAAGGAGCGGCCTGCGACGTCCAAGCCAACAGAAAGGCCCCAAAAGCCAATTCTAAGCGTACAAGCATCGAAAGACAAGACATGTAGCTCTTAAATGTCCATAATGAGAAAAGCAAATATTATCCAATCGACCTGTAGAGGCTTCCTTAAAAATTATTCGGATGTCTATGAGATATTGCATTCAATCAGCCAAGCGTGATGTGTCAGGAAATACATTTAAACTCCAGACACAAATTTCTTGAACAGCCACATGACATTTAAAAAGTACAGGCATGGTGGTGGTACGTCTTCAGGTGGTGTGGCAATTTTCACCCGTAAATCCTTCGCCTGTCACCCATACATCTAAGCACTGTCCTTGAGGCTGTCGCAATTCGCGAAAAAACATTCAACTGGTTAATAACGGTGATCTCCCTCTACATTCCTCCAGATACCGGGCTATCGAGTTCCGAGTTTGAGGCTCTGGTAAACCAGTTATAAGAACCATTTCTTTTATTAGGAGACCTCAATGCTCATATCATCCTCTGGGTTGTTTCCCTCACGGATGTTCCGAGGACGCCATATTGAAAAGTTTCTAACATCATCGGGAGCATGCCTGTCTAACAAATAACAGCATACATACCATAGTTTAGACCACAACACGTATTCACACCTTGACTATAAAGTTGGGCTGGTCATTAAATTGTAGTTAAAAAATTCGCGCTTTGAAAGTTACTGCCAATTGCTATTACGATCTCGAACAGTTGTTTTATTTCTGCTTTAGTCCATTCGGGGTGCGCATTCAACCATTAAGGTTAATAATATTTTTTACATTGACTTAACTATTACTGTGAAGCCGCAAGACACCGTGTTTTGTTGAGGGGGAGAAAAAGAGAGATAGAAAGAGAGATAGAGAGAGACAGACAGAGAGAGTTAAATCACTTTTATTCAAAGCTGACGAATCAGCAGGCTTCTGAAGTGGATACAAATCTCAATGCGGTCCCACGAGACCAAATCAGGTTTTTTATTCATCGGGGTCCGACGTGGTCAGCATATATCTCCAAGTTTGGATTCGCGAAAAGCCCCTCATGGCCATCTAGAGTTAGTCGTGAGATTTGCAAATGAGGATTCATTAAAGGCATAGCCGGCAGCTTATATGGCGTGTAATATGCTAAGAGGGGAAACGTGTGTGCTTGCCGTAATGCAGCTCCAACGTTCATTAGGGATTTGAGGGGGTCAGGAAAAGTTTGATGGCGCAAGAGAGGGGCTAGGTAATGTCGTGGAACGTTAATGGTATCAAACCAAAGTTCAGGGAGAAATCCTGCTGTGGTGTCGGGGCTCAGGCAGCTAAAGTTTGGGCCGTTTCGTGAATTCGTTACCACATAAAGGGTAGTGCCGTGTCATCTAGATCAGGAAACGACCGTCAGAGGGGTGTGACGTTAGAATTTGGCATGCAGTTTTAGAAATGCGGCTTTTGCTGAAGCTGCGGCAGGCCGCCTGGGTGTCGATTACCACATGGAGTTATTCACTGTTTGGTGTTCTGCAAAGGCCACAGCCATTGGGCTGTTTGGCTTTTTGCAATGGCCAGAGTCATCGTGCCTTTTCCTTTCTCGATAATGGCCAGCGGTTCAAACAGTGGCCGTTGCTTTCTCGTAATATCTTCGTCCATCACAGGGATTGCAATACGTGGTCTTCCCAGGCTGCTGGTGAGCGTCCGTGTATCGAACATTGCGGTGTTCTTGAAGGGACCCTGGAGAGTGTGTGAATTCGGCTCCACTTAATGTGCTAAGGATTCTTGTAAATTATGCGCTTCTCTAAATTTGGTGAGGGGATGTTCTGAGCCAATGTTTGGCCGGGTGACCAAGTCTAATGAGAACCTGCTTGTCTTCCTCCCCGGTCACTTTGAGTCGTTCGCGCTGACTGATGCTATTATCTTCGACATGCTGTGCAACGATGGCATGTGCGGCGAGCGCCAGCAAACATAGCTTAGAGGGTTGGGTCTGAGTCCCAGTGCTTGTGCGCATGTATTGCGAGACATGGCTACAAGTTGCGCATTGCTCACTAGATTGCAGGGCTAGTTAAATGAAGAAATAGATAATGCAAAATATAACATTGGCCTTGCACCATAAAATACAACCATCATCATCATCATCATAAAAATATAACTAGGGCCCTAACTAGTAGAATGGCGTCGTCCTCTTCGACACCGTGCCGTCTATTGGCTGTCCGTCCCAACACACATCAGCGCGATTTGCGTGACAATTTGCACGACACGTTGGAGGAAGTGCGATCAACCACTGTCTTGATTGAAGAAAAGGCCGAGAGTACGGATACACCAGATTTGTGGAATAGCTTGGTGTTAGAAGGTGAGGGTTATTACATCGAAGCTGTGTGTGGCTACTCCTCGCATTATTGCGGCCGTGTTGAAAGAAAACTCGGGGAATTTTTATAACATTTATAGAAAGAACAAATAAATTTATAAAAAAACAAGGTCTCAGGGTATCTATGCTTTGATATCTTCTTATATCGCCCCTGTAGATATCTCTTCTCGGAAATGCATTTGCGTTTAGAGGTGGAGCCGACTTTAAAACATCATTGTAAACTTGTTGTTTGTAAGTTGACTTTTCCACATTAAGGGTTTTGCAGGGAAGCATCGCCATCTACCCGAAGACGTATGGTTACAGCCCCACTTTATAATCCTCTCCGCCGCCGCCGCCGCCGTCTCTCTTCCGAGGCGTGTATACTGCTCGCCACGCGCGGTGTCAACCTCCCCCTGCCATTGCGCAATGCCGCGTGCTCCTCGGCGGCCCCTTGTGTGGCGAACTAGAGCCTGCACTGTGATTGGCGTAGCCAGGCTATATTCAAACGCCCTTGCCTGTAACCTACATTCCTGTGTTTCCTTAGTCTGTGACGTAGAAATCGGGCCACTGCCGCTATAATTCAGTGTAGCTGATCACTAATACACCTAAACCCAACATAGCCTTCCAACCAGACCACCAACTTCGTTGGACGTCTTCGCTACCCAGGATTGAAGGGCAGTGATTTCTTTGTGGTAAGTCGAATGGGGTGCATCTTTTTGGTGACGAGTAGCTTTGATTTCTCAGCAGCATCGTGGAGACCACTGTTGCGAGCGTACTGGGGAATGGCATTGGTCACTCCCTGGGGACCAAACTGGATTTCAGTGTCGGGCACTGCAGTATCCCAAGCTGCGTTTTCGCCATCGTAAGGGCACAATCTTCTTTATCACCTGTAGCTCGGCTTGTAGCTTCATCATCGCATACTAAACAAGGTGATATGTGGGACCTCTCAAACAGTGTTTTCTTGTTGGGGAATGTGGAAGGTTGGGTCCTAGGTACCTTTGCTCGTCGTAGGGGTGCGATACGTTAAAGGAAGATGTGGCCTTTTGTGTGCAAACTGAAACCAAATGATAGAACTACTTGGCATACTTGAAAACAGTAAGTCCCAGCAGGAAATAAAAGATAAAATTAAAAGCAAAAGAAATTACCACGATAAAAGACTTCTTCAACGACCTCACCTAAACCTTCTCTTACTTGAGGACACAGAAATGTTGTGTGCATTGGGGTCTCACAAGATTGTTCCGAAGGATTAAAGCTGAAATTGTGTGCAAGTTACTTACTAACTAAGGAATTCACGATGCTAGAGAACATTACATAGGACGAAGTTCAGGAAAGGTCAAAACACAGGCTAGAACTCTTTCGAATGTTTCCAAATTACCTAATTTTAAGAGACACATATACAGCAAAGGTTTATAGTCCTCACTAATGCCGTCGTACTATATACGCCCTGCTGGAAAGCCAACTTTCTCTGTCGATGATAATGAACGATCATGGGTGAAGTCAAAGAAAAAAGCGCTTCCCATGGCAGGAATCGAACCTGAGTCCCTCGCGTTATGAAGCCGCCGTCTGCCCTATTGCTTCATTTCCACATGACTGAAGGGAGCCCCAAGCAGCAGATACCTATTCGCGCCATACTTTCCAAACCCAGAACTTTAGGCCTACGGAGTGTACACCCGAGAGTTGCTGTGGGTATTCTGGAAAATTGGTGCATACCTCTAGAGTAGCACATACTCGCAGTGTGGGATTGGCTAACCAAAGAATTTATAACGGGAAAGCTTCGCGTTCAACCATCGTCGTCGTTAGACGGAGGGATGCAACATTGTTTCATTATGCGGCAAATTCCTTACCAACTTAATTTGTACATTCGGTATGACTCCATGACGGGTCAAATTTCAGCACGTTTAAACATTTGCGGAAAAAATTCAGGGAAATCATTTCTTAAAAACCAGCAAATTACAGATTGAGGAACGAAACGCTAAAATACGTGAGAACCACGCAAAGGACGCCGAATTTAATTTCGAAGCTTCGATTCCCCAACGAAGAGTTGAAAATGCACTTGTCCGTATGGGCACAGAGAGATGCACGCGCCTGAGGTATATTGAATATATATTAGCTTTATGTGCCTAAAAAACATAAAACTAAGTATAAACCAACAGTACACGCAAAAGTTAAGCCACGCAATACAAAAACGCGATTGTTGAATGTTCGCTGGGGGAATTATATTTGTCTAACTCCTTTTCTCTTACCGCTCACTTTAGGAGTCTTGTTTTGTTACAGATGCCTCAGGCCCTTCTCGGGACCGGTGCAGAAGTGATCACAACCTAATACATCAACTGAAATACAGCATAAGTCTCTACACTACATCAGTATCGCTAGGCGTAATTTTAAAACGCACAACACCCATAAGTGGGAGGCAGAAATATGCAATGTGCACAAATGAATGCGAAGACAGAAATGGAATCATAATGTATTAAAATTTTGAAGCACAACACTTGAACCGAGACATCTATTTCCCATACGTTGAGAAAACACTTCTCGCGACATCGAGTTCACTGCTTGTTCAGGTAACCATTTCAGTAACAAATTACGCCAGGAAATAAAGTGAACTTATAGATAATAATGTGGCTGATCAGTTTCCTTATACTGCTACTGTGATGTGTTCTCGCTGGATGTTTGAAAGGCTTTTTGCGGAAGTATCCCGGAGGAAATTTTGAGTGTTCGTCGTAAGCTGTTCAAGATATTTTTTGTTTTTTTGCATGGGAATTCCCGCACCATGTTTTTGCACCTAATCGAAGGCCACGCAACCAATGATATTTTCTTCTCTCTTTCGATTCATCTATGGTGTTTTAAAATAGCCTGTTCTCCCAAAAGAATAATTTAAGAGCCTTAAACGGGCGGCTTAGCCTGCAGCGAATGGAGTGTGCGCTCGAAACGCTATCTCAGAACTGAAAAAGGGGCATTCTAACGTCGGGGTTTTCACATCGAGGGTCAAAGAGGGCAAAACTGTTTCATCGAGGTCGCCGCCACGTTCGCGGCAAGCATGGCTAAGTCACGGAAGCTCATCTTCCCCCTTTGGAAATCGATATTTTACTAAGGCACGATGTAGCTCGGCGTGGCGAAGGTTAAGTCAAATGAGCTCATGCCCCTTCCAAGCGTGCTTTTCTGATAGGTACATCTGCATGCAGAGAAGCCCATCCTGCGGATACTTTTTGAATATGAAAGGTTTTTATTGGCTTTGCGGTAGATAGATTGAGGAACAGACCTTTATGCAGCACTTGACAGAAGTTCAAAAGTAAGCGTAGTCTTTAGGGGACTACGCAGAAGTAGACGACTATCACCGTTTGTTTTCTAACCCTAAAGAAAACCAAATGTTTCGCCCTTAGCCGCTCGCTCAACAACCACCAGCAACAAACGCCGCCTCACCGGTGCCCGAAATCAGTTGTACACACCAGGAAAACTCCAAAAAGAAGAGCCAGAAAATGAAATCTGTAGAACACAGTTGGGAAAAACTGTACGATTCTCGTCCCAAAAGCATGATTACGTAAACCGCACATTCGTGCTACCTAGGGTGACACACAGCCATACTGACTGTAAGTACTAGTCATGATCACCGTCCCAGAAGGCTAACCAGTCAAAAGGCACGACAATCTATCGAACGCAATCACCTTGTACTGCATCCCGACTGATTGGCTCATTCTTTCGAATGGAATAATTGTCATGGCCTAGTGCCGAATTCTCTAAAACTTCGGCCGTCATTTTACACTATTCGTCCCCACCTCCACGCTTCCTTCCTGTTGACTATTTTAAAGGGACCGTATTCAAGCTGTCGCTCGTCAATACATTACAACGATTGAGCCAAACCTCACATTATTTAGAAAAGTGGGCACTACGGAATAAATCAACTGCAAACTAGTTTCTTCCTTGTAAATATTTTCAACATCATCACCAGCAGCAGCAGCCTGTCTACGCCCTGTGCAGATCAAAGGCCCCTCCCACAGATCTCTAATTACGCCGGTCCTGTGCTAACTGCGACCTATTCATCCCCGCAAACTCTTTATCTCATTATAAGCTTCCTCGTACCAAAATATCAAGGCCCTGGGACTTTTTTATTTTTAATAAATCTTTATTCCTCCGAGCCTGATATCGCCAGGTGGGAAAACCTGCTCCGGAGGAAGTTGACATAATACCAGCAGAGACAGTCGTCTGAGCAACCCCTCGAACAGCTTGTCTGTAAATAGCAAAATTTAGTGACTATTAGCAACATTTTGCTAAATTACTTATGACACGTGTTTATGTGCAAACTTACGTAAATACAGTTAATCTTCATGGCATCACATTCAGCATATTGCACATGGTCACTCCAATCGTCACGTGAAAAGAGCGCCAGCACGTTTTTTTTCGTAAATAATTATTCCTTGAGAAATTTAACCTCTTCTCTAAAAATATAAAGAGCACACTTTAAAGTGTGCTTCTTTCTTACCGAATAATGAACAATACAAGCCTAGCGTTTCGTCTTCTCATTTGTTTTTTCGATGATTTACTACAGCGCTGCATTTCGAACAAGATCACGCATGCATGCTTTTGATGATATATTTGTGCCAGCGTGTGCAGAGCACCAAATTAGGGGGTTAAATTCTAAATAATTTTCCGAGACAAAAAGAATGTCACTTTGGGCATTCATGCTTAATTTTTGCTTCGAATATTTTTGTGCTTCACACAGGCACGCCCACACTTATATAAAGCAAGAGTGTTTCATCCCTCCGACCGGAGTTCAATTCCTTGCAGAAAAAAACAAATGCGGAAACCATCGGTAATGCTTTATTGTTAACTGATACGGTGTATTTTCTCTTCGGGCGAAAAGCCGTTTCCTACAAAGAGGGCTACATAAATATTTTTCTCTGAACATAAACGTAAGATAACCCTCAGTAACTGAACCCTGATATTGAATAATCATCCAGATGCCAATAGTCCCACTTGCACAAATGGAAAATGTCCTCGACAGGGAATATTCCTTCTTTCTGCCCCATTGTATTGTGATAACTTTGGGGATGTATCGCCTAAAAAATCCCTTGTAAAACCGCCATAATACCCATATTCACGTACCAATACTTGTTCTGGCAAGTATCACCACATTGAGGTAGTCACCTGTTGCGTTTATGTTCATTATTATGACTCTTTTCCACAGCACCATAAAAAACACCACCGGTGCTATAGCATGTCCTTTGCGAACATTGGTGGCACGCTTCGCGATCGCAGTCGTACCTCTAACAACCGCGTATGTAAGACTTTGCGTAACCCAGGAATCAATAGATGGAAGTAGCGCGGTTCTGCATTGTATTTCCTAGAGTCGCGGTTGCCTGACAAACATTGATTTTTGATTGATTCATTGATTGATTGATTGTAGGGTTTAACGCGCCGACGCAAAGCAGGCGATCAGGCACGCTATAGTGGAGGGCTCCGGATTAATTTTGACCACCTGGAGATCTTTAACGTGCGCCGAAATCTCGTAGCACACGGGAGTTTATGCTTTTCGCCTCCATCAGAAAAGCGGCCGCCGCGGCCGGGAATCGAATCCCTCGTCCTTGTGCTCAGCAGCGCAATGTCTGACTAACAGTATGAACGCCACAGCCTTCTACTGTAAATGAAGATCGACCCTCGCAAGCAGTGGGCAAGTACGCAAGCCGTCAGGGTGCTAGTCCTGTAGAGCAGAATTGCTCGCCATTGATTTTCAATAAAGACAAGCCTCTTCGGAGGGCACACCGTCCTATCCCGAAGAGACATTGTTCGTTGCAATTAGCTTCGTCGACAATGGCCCTCGTCGCCAATGGCCATGGGTGCCCGTGCCGCGTTTCATCGCCCAAATGTCGTCACGCCTGTATTAACATTGCAGGAGCGAGCTTCTCTCTCGGCCCCGAGCCCTAATGGCATATAAAGCGGTGGGTTCAGATCGCTCGGCGACAGTGTGTGCTGCTCTGTACGCTCGAATTCGGCATTCATTAGGACGCAAGACCAGGTCTCCACGCTTATCTGCTACTCGAGAGGCGCACCAACACCGTCCTGCCACACGGCCTGTTTTCATTATTTCCTTGTACAGTGTTTTTATCGCGTATTCTTTTACACTGACTTTTATCACTGGCGTACACCAAATTTATTCACTCAAAAAAGAAACTCAGATACTCCAAGCAATGGGTATGAAGACTAGTACGTATAGTACCAATCTTTATTTTTTGTCGAATTTAGGTGGCGCTGGCAGTGCGTGCTACGTCTTGGTGTATGTTGGTCACTTTTTCTTACCCTCGCTTCTACAAATGGAAGTGTACCGTGTATTCTCGCCTTCTTTGGCGCCATCTCCCAACTTCTTCCCGCTGGTCGTGTAATCAATCGTGCGATTTAGCGAAGCCGCGCGACTAGTTTGCCTCGTCCAGTTATGGCATCAGCCTTAGCCTCCATGGCTGCCCTTACTAACAGAGATAAGAGAGAGAATGCCGAGATGGGAAAGGGATTCTATTGGGAACGCACAGCCGCCGTGTTCTCGCATCCAAATTTCCGTTTCGCGAAAGAAAATATGGCGTACTAAATGTTACCAACGACCGTACGAACGCCCGTTGGGGCACGAAAGATGCTATAGAGGCTGAAAGGGCGCGCGTCGGACGCTACAGCTGTAATAGTTGTGCGAGGTTACAGCTTTAACGAGTGCAGCTATAGTAGCAGACACCGCATGCCGGGGTGCCGGTAGGTAGGAACGAATCCAACGCAAAAATACCTATTTTTTTCTTTCAAAGGGCCAGTGTCAACGACAAAAGGTTTTTTAGCTTAAAGGGACCTTGCAACACTTGCCATCGACTACTAGTAATCTATTTTGGGATAAAGTCTATTGTCTCAGAAATCTCCTCCCGCAAGAATTATGAAAATCCGTTCAGAATAAACTAAACTACGCGCGATGAGAAATCGCGCATAATCGTTCCCTCTCAACTCGACCGCGGGAACGCGGCGAAAGCTGTGCGCTCTCTCCCGGAGAGGGGGGCGGCTCGCGGCGTTCTCTTCGGCGGCCTTCCATATATCACATGCCGGGTAGTTTTCTCCTTTTCTCTGCAACGCGGAGGGGCCTATTTCCGGTCTGGTGCCACAAAAAAGCAGGCATGGGTGCCTGCTCGCAAGTGCGCGCTCGGGCTGGTAGGGCGTTTTTGAAGCAATAAACGTTTGTAGTCGAGTGGTCCCGTTGAAAGGGAAGTATTGAGCTCATCACTCACACTCCGCGCGCACTCAAAACACAAAAGAAACGGCAAAACTGTGCCTACAGGTTCGGGCATAGAAGAGGTTCGTACACAGCGATGACGACGACGGAAATGGGAGAATCTAGCCGCGAAGTTGACCAGTGACAGCCGATCGGGCAGCCATGGCCTATGTGACGTCCCTTAGGCCATGTATAATGAGGACAACTGAAGAGAGAGCGGTTGGTTTTTCCGCGTTTTTCACATCGATTTGCGCGCTCACCGCTTCACGTGCACGTGTAATATTTGGCTCAGGTATTCCTGGCAGTGTAATCTAAACGTCGCGCAGGTTTACTTGCACTGCTCAAAGAGTGTTGCAGGGTCCCTTTAAAAGAACTCACCTGAATGCATTCCTATGGGTCCTGCTATGTTATGACCAACGAGTTAAACTACTTAATGCTCCAACGCGAAACGTTTTCGAATTCATTATCCCAGTAGCCTCGTTTGCTTGTATTAGAAATATATCACTTCATCACTAATGCGAACAACACGAAACGCATTTTTGTTTATTTAGCACTAGATGGCACTAGCTCAATACACCATTTTCCATAAGCAGCCGGGAAAGGAGGAAAATACTCTCAAACTAGTTCTCTCGGCGGCCGACCAGCGTTGCCTGAGCGCGCTGGGCTGCTAACATCGCTTGGCGCGGTGTGCTCCGCTGCGTAGTTCAGGAGTATTTCGCACCGTGTGCTTAGTTTTTGCGGAACTTTGAACTGTTTTAGCCAATGCTGCGATGCCGTTCAAGGCGCAAACGTCGCTTGGTCAGCACTGCGCGGTGGTGGGTTTTAAACAAAGCGAGAAACAGTCGCTGACAGCATGCATGTGCACAACACTGCCTGGAGAAAATGCAGTGCGGTTGCGGCGTGTTTTTGCGGCATCGCTTCCCAACGCACACCGAGTTGAGATATCGGTGAATTTCGTTGATAAATCGCAACGACTTTGTACCAACGACCAACTCCAGGGTTTGTTGGGTGCACTTGGACGACAAGCAGACGGAGCAAAATCCATTTATGACACGCAAAGCTGCGACAGGGAACGGAACCCCCTGGAATGTTAGAAGCAACGTTATCCTTGATTGGTTGGTTGATTGATTGATTGATCCATTCATTATGGTGTTTAACGCCCCGACGCTTCATGGGTGATGAGGCGCGCCGTAGTGGAGGGCTGCGGGTTAATTTTGACCACTTGGGGATCTTTCACGAGCGCCGATACAATACAACACTACAATAACTTCTGGTTCCTTGTAATCAATTTAAAATACCATATATTGTTTGGTCATTACAGCCGATTGGCATTAAACAATCCCCTTTTCATCTAATCTAACTTTTAAAATCACGGCGTTTTGTTTACTTTTTTTTTCAGGCCAACGCATTACACTGCCAAACGATATGAAAGGATAACTTTCTCCACCGCACACTGCTGGTCGATAGCAGGATAAGCAGGCAGCCAAATGTGTAAACGCAGTTCGAGATACGCGTGAACGCTGCATTTGGAAAATAGCTCAACCTATTCACAACGCGGTCAAAGGAAAAGCTTCTAATCCTTTTGCGTTGCCACGGAATCTAAAGTATTACAATTACAAAACAGTTACTGCTGGTCGCGTAAAGCATTTGTGGTGTAAGCAGCTGTTTCACAAAGGTGGGTTCCGAGCGACAGGCCACATGCGCTGCGCATAGTTAGATCAATCATGATAACGATCATGATCAACCAATATTAACTCGCCCGAACGTCAACCCTTTTGCTCAACCTTCGAATAGTAATTTGACTGGTTGTGCGGTCGTGTTATTTTTCCACCCAGGTAATTTCGCTGCGTCAGTAACTGTCATATGTCTAGTTAAGAAAGATTATATTGCATTACAATTTCAACAGCGTAGCAATCGCCTCGTCGAAAGTCCATCGCGAGCACGGATCACCATGACCCACATATGCTGTGCGCTCTCCGCATTCGACGTCCGCGCTTCCGTAAACATGACTAATCGGTGAACATAACAAGCACGGTGGCATTTAAAACACGTATTGAATCCCCGATATTGATTTCTATGTCAGTCGGTGCCATACCGGTACGTTTGCATCGCGGAACTGCGGAGCACCACCGGCACCACCACCACACCGCTACTGCTGCTCGCAACAGCTGGGGTCGGAATTTCCCGCTCTGGCAGCAAATTAGGACCTAAAAACCGTCCGCAGATGATGAAAACAAAACAGAACACACACACACAAGCACTGCAACCGCTAACCTAACGCCAAACTACTACGTTTCACTCGGTAATGCACGAATACCGAGCAGACGCACGCAAAGAACGGCGCACTTAACAGCCCAGCGCGGAGGTTTCGGTGGTCGCTTCATAGACGGCGCTAGCGTCTGGTTAGAAAAAGCGAATGGCGGCGCCCACCTCTAGCAAGAAAAATGGTGTATAAGAAGCGAGAGTTCAAAATTTATTATAAGCAAACTAGGCTGTTAGGAGCGTTTCTATGGATCCGTAAGACCTTTCGTATTAGTAGACGGTGGTTTTTAAGCCCGTGGGTCATGATTTAGGAAGTCCTATAGGAATGTTATCAGGCGAGTGCCCACTAAGTTTGAAATAACGCTACATTTAACAGGAAGCTCCCTTCCGTATATGCTGATTGCGTTTAACGGTAACACAGCACCACATGAATGAACCAGTTCGCTTTAACATAGTACTGTTTATGCATTTTACAACTTTGTATCAAAACGTGACCACGCCGGAATTTACGCTACCATTACTCACTTACGCTCAATACTTCTTACATATCATCACCCCCATCACCACATCCTGACTACGCCCTCTGCAGGGTGCAAAGGCCTCTCCCATGGATCTCCAATTGTCCCGGTCCTGCACTAACTGCGACCAATTTATCCCCACAAACTTCTTGATATCATCTGCCCATCTAACGTTCTGGCGCCCCCTACCACGCTTGCCTTCTCTAGGGATCCACTCTGTTACCCTTAATGACCAACGGTTATCTTGCCTTCGCATTACATGCCCTACTCACACGCATCCTTTCTTCTTAATTTCTACTAATAGGTCCTTAACACGCGTTCGATCCCTGACCCTCTCCGCTCTCTTCTTGTCCCTTAATGTTAGACCTATCATCTTCCGTTCCATTGCTGGTTATGCCGTCGTTTACAATCGCTCATTATGAAATGTGCTGCCTTTAATGCGAAACCGCAATGTAAGCTCTGTAAGAAGAAGGCTGCTGCTGTACAATGCTGCGCTCCAATTACGTAAAGTTTACAAAAGGTTGCGCTGTCGCATAACGTAAAATAGCCGTGCGATGAACTGCCTACAGATCGGTAGAAACAAGCGGCAATGGTAGTGATGAAACCACTTTGTTACAAAGTTTTTTTATTATTACATCACGTAATATACGCACATTGCTACTTAGGAAAGCCAAAGGAACAAAGATCATCTAAGCAAGCCTTCTGATGAGCGGGGTCATAAGCGCGAGCTGAGGCTTACGTGCATAATTTAAGAGATAAGCGCTTCGACTGAGGAGTTAGTGCCGACGGCTTCTCCCTTTAAGCGGCTCAGAATTGGATTAAAAATTTAGCGCCCCTCCATTCCCTTCTATCTCTCGGGTGTTAGTTCACACAGCGGCAGATCTGCGTTCCCATTAATCGGATTAGAAACACAGAAGTGAAGAAAAGGTACGGGATGATCCGTAACAGGCGGCTGTTTATCTTTCCAAAACAAGACCGCATTAATCGCCGACTATCACAGCGCGAGCAGATAAACAAAAACGAACCTTTAGCCGGCTTTTCGTGCTTTTAGTTCTTGTTATAAGTTTTTTTTGACAGTAATTATAGGCGATAGGCGTACAAGAAAGGGTGATAGGGAAATAAAACGTTAGCCATCTTCCTTCTTTACTCGGCGGAAATGTTTGGAAACATCTTCACTAGTTTGAAGAAACCGACCTTATTTCGCAATATTCATTCAGCTAAAACCGGCCTCTGGCAAAATATTAAGAAATGTGGCGATATTTTTCGAAGGAAAGTACGAAACAGCCCTTAAATTATCATTTGTCTTATCCAATAATAGGTGATTAGAGCTAATGCGGTGGTTATTTTATGTTTTTTTTTAATTTCAAATAACTGCATAAATGTTTCGAAATCATCGTTACATTGACACGTGACAACAAGATAAGTTGTCTAGCGCCCAGCCCGGAACGATACACCAACATGTGCACGATCACATCATTCAAGTTTCGCATGAGGGAGTATATACTGTCTTCACACTACATTCGCAGTTCTTTCTGCAGGTGCAGGGGGTAGCTACGGAGTTAATGCTATACTCCGACAGACTAATTACGCATTTCACCGGCATCCCATTGATCATGTAAAGTTTTGGTCTTATATTACCCTAAGCATATCTAAGCATATGTGTTGTGACTTCCTCGCTGCTAGCAGACGACACTGCTCATCATCATTTCCTGCTGCTTTTCATGAGCTGTCGCATGCTCGCGTGACTGCGCCGGCTCGCGCCCTTCTTCTATAGATTCCATTAAAGCCTCATCGGATCACGACGTGTCGCTCCGTTTTCTGAGCATCGCGCCGCAGCTGGAGGACCCAGAGGTCCAACACATGGTGCCGAAACCCGGGATTTCTAGCCGACGCCAAGCACATCGACGCACGGTGCCGCGAAAGCAGAGGAAACGACGCGGCGCCTGCGATCTTGGCGAGGGTTCCCATCTGCGTGCGACCGAATGGAGCGGCAACTTCGACGACGCTTCAGACTACGGGCGCAACTGGATGGCCTTCTAGCGGAAGCGGAAGGCCATATAAAAGGTCATCGAGAGGCGACACCATCGGCAGTAAGTGTACTGCTCGACCGAATCGGCGCATTTTATGCACAGATTGAGAACGTAGATGACGCGGTTTCGAGGAGACACCAGACGACTTGGTAGAGAGTGAGACGTTAGACGCCAGACAGTACCGCGACAAGGTTGTCACTTGACGGCTAGGCTACGTTTCAAGATTCAGGAATGCCATTGCTTCGACGCCACACCAGCGACCGGTCATTCACATACAAAGGGCAAGCGCACAATCCCACAAGCAGACCATCCCCTACAGGACTTAGACGCATGGAAAATCCCTCGGGTGCCCTTTGGAGATAATTCGAGTCCTGTAATTTTAACGGCTACTTTGAACCACCAGATTTTATCTGTGATAAACTGGCACCCAACGACGCCCGGACTACCGCAAGACTCCACCTGTATGAACGATCCCCCCATGGAAGCAGCGCCCACTAACGAATCGATCAGGATGCACAAGAATGAAATCTCCCGCGGAGCTGCCATGAACATTTGCAAACCAGCGAGCAACGCCACTGCGGTCGTTTCCACCTTCGAGCATAGAATGACTTCACCCGGGAAATCCCTCTACTCGCCTCCGGGAACCCTAAAAGTGCTAAGAAGTCTTCGGAACCAGCGCTTCGATACACTTTCGTTCAACCTCCAGAACATCCTGCACTACATCGAGGAGTCAAAGAAAACTTAAAATCTTCGTGAGCGGAAGTCTGCAAAACGAGCCGAGTCGATGAAACACAAACGCGAAAAGAAAGAGCGAGCCAGAAGACGTAATGACGAGCCCAAAGGGATGCATCAAGGGGAAATTGTTGCGCTGAAGACACCGAATAAAACAGAAGTGAAGACGACAAGATGTCCATGGAGGAAAACAGAAAAAAAATGCAGAAAAAGCACACCCTCCCTGAAGGCCCGACACCTGAAAGAAAAACTTTCCGTTTGCACCAACTTTCCCTGGTTTAGGTTTAGAAACCTTTCCTGCTCCTACTTTGATGAAACGACTGTGGCTTCCAAAACACTGTGGACAAATTGCATGAAGCGACAGGTTAGGCAGTGGAAACACCGATGGCGGAGGAAGCGCTCTCTTGAGGATGGACGACTGATGCACGGGAATCTCAAATCCAGCCAAGAAAAAGACACTTATGGAAGACAGAATCATTCTACTCAGCGAAAAACGTTATCATAGAAAACTGTAGACCTTGACTCCGTGATTAGAAGAGTCGATCGATGGACGGGACGAAGTCTCAGGACTTGCTTTCTACGTTTTCCCAGCAGCACTACAGTCAAGCGTGCCGTACTCCACCCTTCGGAAGCCATGGATTAGCGTCGTCTGTCAGCGGGGGAGACTGTTGTGACTTCCTCGCTGCTAGCAGACGACACTGATCATCATCATTTCATGCTGCTTTTCATGAGCTGTCGCATGCTTGCGTGGCTGCGCCGGCTCGCGCCTTTCTTCTATAGATTCCATTAAAGCCTCATCGGATCACGACGTGTCGCTCCGCTTTCTGAGCATCGCGCCGCAGCTGGAGGACCCAGAGGTCCAACAATATGTAATCATACAGTGATTTCTGATATTAGCCCAGCCTACTTCACGCATCTCATCAATGTGGTATGTCGGCTCCACACTCACACATTCCATTCTCTCATAAGAGAAAGCTTAACCGGCGGATTTCACAAACATTTTGAGTACAGTTAAACCTGGATGTAACGAACTTCTATGTAACGAATTCCTGGATTTAACGAAGTTTTTCACTTCCCTATTGCCGGCCCCATCGAGACCCATCTGTTGGCGATCTCTATGTAACGAAGGCGTTGCGACGGTTTGCCTTGATGTAACAAAGTCTCTACGCTGATCAGCTGTTTTTTCTGGCACATTTTCTGAAAAATCAGCTGGAGAAATACTCTAATTTGGCGAACTTCGCCAGCACCGCAAACTAACGTGCGTTTCTAGTGTGAGTGCGGTGTCGATTAGGTGCCCGAGCTGCCTGTCGGCGTGTAGCCACGCGTCCTCACTGCCATCTGTGGTGTCGGTTCGTCGGTGATGAGTTCTGCTGCCAGAAAAAGAAAAGTTTTGTCTTTCAAGACGAACTCGTATTGTAAATGCCGTCTCCTTTACACCTGTCATCTTCATGCATTCGCTTCACTTCTGTTTTTACTGAGACAATTTAGTATCTAATTGCACGTCTGTCCTCATCAAATAAATTTGTCTTTGGAGCCATTTGTCCTTGTCGGCCTTGCGCCTTTAAACTCAAACCATCATCATCAGATTACGCTAGGGCACACACACGCAACGCAATCGCACCTGCTCACTGGATCTCCAAGACCTCTGTGCGGCAGGTGTGGAGAGGCCCTGCCGTGATCCACAACCTCATGCAATGCAAGGGACTAGAAACAACACGACACTCACACTTCGCACAGTTATACACACAACACATTCCGCTACACCCATCGTACTTTTTAGGGGACGACACAATATTTACTCACAACCAGACTTTTAAGTTTCCCATGCATGTTGACACCCTGGCCATTTACACCAGTCATCTACATTGTCTTTTATGTTATTTCACATATATTTTTAGCTAAATGTTTTGCGCTTCCTATCACTTTGTTCTGATAAAAAAACTTTTTATTGGCGCTCTTTGCGCTTAGTCGGCCTAGCGCCATAAAAATCCCAACCATCATCATCAACCCCAAAAGTGGTCACTTATGCGTGTATGAAGCAGCGGCCACAAAACCCAATCCTTATCGCCAGAACTTTCTTGGGCCAACAGACAACAATCCAGTGCCGAGTGCTAACTCATATCATTAAGCGCGCCACAGTTTCGCAAAAAAAAAACACGAAAGAAAAACTTTCAATCTTCCTGAGCTTTCAAGACGAAACCTCTTTGCTCGCAATCCCGTATGCTTTGAGATAGGTGCTCGTCGGGCCCACGCTATTTTTTCTTTGTCTTTCATCCTTCTGCAAGGTACCTTCAGCGAAAAGAAAACCGTAAGCAGCGGGGTTACGGAAGTTTTAGTAAACTCTGCAAAGCCCCAACCGACGACGGGTGGCTCATTTTCTAATCCTCTAACGAGGCGGCACAACGGTACACCTGGTTGTGCATTTTAAATTTTAGCGAAGCTTACTGACGCCCTATCACAGCCCGACATCTGCGCTGCCTGCAAGACGCTTTAGAAACGCCACAACATTGATCGAGGAGCTGTGGACATTGTTCCCGTGGATAGTAAACACAATGTGTTAATTAGGCTAAAGCTTAACGAGTGGTGAGCCGCCTTTCTCATAAGTGACATCATATCGTGTTATCTCCACTGTCTACCTAAAAGAAGTCACCTTTTAAGCGTCGCATTTCTTTTGTTTGAAAACTTGGTTACAGCTATTTCAGCCTGCGTCCACCGGACAGAACACAGTCGGCACATTTCTGGTCAGAAAAGGTTTTCATGCATCCCCCACAAATTTCGGTAGCTCATCCGTTCCAGAGTTCAATCCCGCGTGCTGAACTTTTTACTGCTATAGTTTGCGGTTTTTATTGCCCGCCACTGTGTCAACAAAGGGCACCAACTTTTTTTTGTCGCATCACATGCATTAATACCCCCTAAACCCGCATAATTGACATACTCCTCGAAAATTGCATAGACTTGTGCCTCCACCTTATCAATGCTTCCCTTCATCATCATAATCATAAGCCTGGTTATCCACTACAGAATGAAATCATCTCCCAACGATCTCCAACCACGCCTATCGAGTGCTAGATTAGAGATCGTTGGGAGAGGCTTTCATGCTTTCCCCACAAATTCTGGTAGCTCATCCCTCCACCGAGCTCATCCCTCGACTGAACACTACTGCGTTTGCAGTCTATTCAAGCCACTGTGTCAAACAGATGGTCCACCTGTTGTCCCTCATATGCATTAAGTGACCCGCCTACGCATATTTCCTTCGCCTGATTTGCACTAGAATGTCCTCCACCTTAGTCTGTTCCCTAATCCGTGCGGCTGTTTTCCCATCCCTCAGCGTGCCCCTTAGCATTCTCCATTCCATAGCCCATTGGGACGATCTTTTTCTTTCAAGTCATTTGGTAAGACCCCAAGTTTCTGCTCCGTCTTACCATTACGCTGTTTCATTTCCACTTTCAACTAACCAAGGGCGAAGCATTCATATGGCGTCGTTTACAAAAACCTCTTATAACGCACCCATCTTCCACTCTATTTCTGCAACCCAATAACCTCTCACCTGTCCCGTCTGCCGCTCTTTCAATACTACCTACCTCATCGTGTGGGCCTGTCAACACACCCCATCGCTTCTCCCGGTCCCAACCCTTCCACCTAGCAGCGGAGGGGCGAAGGGGGGGGGGGGGGGCAGGGGTGCCTCCTGACTACCTCCCATAATGCTGACCAGCTCTTTCTGGTCATCCGTGCCAAGGCTGCCGCTAAGGACCAACGGTACCTAGGCTGAGCATACCCACTCCACCGAGTGCCGACTCAACGACCACCCTTTGCTCGAATGAACGTCACTTCTCTTTCTCCACAACATTTTCTTGTAGACATCTTCTTAGATCAATTTTACACATCATTCTCTGTAACTACCGGCCGTGGTGGCTCAGTGCCTAAGGGTTGTGCTGCTGAGCACGAGGTCGCGGGTTCGATTCCCAGCCGTGGCGGCCACTTTTCTGATGAAGGCGAAAAGCAAAAACGCCCGTGTGTACGAGATTTCGGCACACGTTAAAGATCCCCAGCCCTCTACTACGGCGCGCCTCATCTCCTGCTTGCGTCGGCGCGTTAATTAAACCCTACAATCAATGAAAAATGAAGTCATTCTCTGTAAATTCGGGAGGGTGGGTATCTCATACGCCGGTTTAATAGCGGGTCGCAGCCTATCAACACTTTAGGGTAGCGTTATGCGTCACACCCAAAGTGCCGGAGTTATGCCCTCTCAGAAGAAAATGTTGGTGTCACCGAAGTCATACTCAACATCGAAGCGAAAATATCACATCTGTACCACAGTGCTTATGTGCTCAGTAACTTTAGGAGATGGCTAAACTTCTGCGCGTCGCTTCGTTCCCACATGTCCAAAGAATGTTCATTGTTTTTAGCGTTTGCATTTGAGCTGTTTGGTATGAGGAATGAATGTAAGCTTTTCATAGAATAAAATACCTAAAAACTTATGCTTCTTGTTCACAGGAATCGACCCGCTGTTAAGAGTGATGTCTGGGTCTGCGTAGACCCAACGCTTCCTGGAGAACACAACACAAGAGCTTTTTCCTCTCCTGCTCTCTCACACTAATCTTATGGTAACAGATCTGTGGCGGGATCTAAGGTCCTCTCACGCCAATCTTATGGGGCCGACAAACAACTCCTGCTGCGCCTTTACACTGCCTTGTTAGGGTCTCGGCTTGACTAGGGCAGTGTCGTGTATGGGTCGGCGACAAAACAGCACCAAAAATGCTCGACCCAGTGCTGCATCTTGGCCTTCGCCTCTCATACGGCGCTTTCCGCACTAGCCCTGTCGAGTGTCTTTAAGTCGAGTGTGATAAATGGTGCCTAGGGCATCAGCGGGAGTATGTTGGCTTGCTGTGTGCATCTAAGATCGTGTCTCTCACAAACCATCCTTTTAATCCTATCATGAACAATACATCAAACTTGCAACTCTTTTTAAACAGGCCATCTGTTTCCTTACCATTCTCTCTCAGATGGAGGGGGTATACTTCTGCACTCAATGTCCCCCTTTCAGACACTCACAAGACGCCCATCCATAATTATATTCCACCATGGCATCTTCGTCCTATATTATGCGACAAGTCATTCACGCAACTAAAAAAAAATAGGGTGCCAAGGAGTACGATTCTTCAGCACTTCCTGTTCCTACAGGACAAGTACAGGTGCGCAGAATTCTTCAACGACGCGTCGAAAACTTCTCCTGCTGTCTTTTGTGCAGCGCACGGACTAAATTTTAGTGTTACCTAAACAATCAATTTTCATAGCAGTATTTACACGGCAGAAGCGTATGGCATCTTACTCGTTTCAAATCACATCATCAAACATAAAATTCCCAAGTCCATCGTGTACACAGATTCTCTAAGCGTTTTGCAGGCACTGTCATCAGGAAGGTCGTTTAAAAACTATGTAATCAATGTTCTTTTAAAGGTTATAATGACTGCGTATGCCTCAAATCTTCCAATAACTATATGCTGGGTACCAGGTCACTATGCGATCCCTGGCAATGAGACCGCTGATTAAATGACTGGTTTTGCTGCTCTCATGACCACAGTTGACATAACAACAGTACCTTACACCGACCTAAAGACACACATCAGACGACAGCTTCGTAACACATGGCAACTACACTGGAGTCAACAAACAGACAACAAACTACACGCAATAAAACCACAATTGGGACGCTACACAACTGACTCACACAACAAATACACTGAAGTCGCCTTGGCTAGGCTGCGGATAGGCCACACGCATGCAACGCACTCCTACCTGCTCACTGGATCTTCACGACCCATGTGTAGCAGGTGTGGAAGGGACCTATCCGTGGTCCACATACTAGTCACATGCAAGGCACTTGACACAACACGACACAAACATTTCCCTGAACTATACAGACGACACATTCCACTGCACCCATCATACTTTTTACCCGACGAACCAATGCTTTCTCGTCAACGTATTGTTAAGTTTTTAGCTGAGGTAAAATTTCTGCAGCTCTTGTCATATCACGTGTAATCATTCTGGCCCTATACACGAGCCATCTCCATTGTCTTTTGTTTTCTGTCACTTTTACTTTTACTTACATGTTTTAGTATTTACGGCCTCATCAACAATTCAGTAACTTCTCTGGCGCTCTATTTTCCTTGTTGGCCTTGCGCCATTAGGCACCAATCATCATCATCATCATTCCACATGTCCAAAGATGGTGCGATGTCTTGCTCCTTTTTGGAAGTGGCCGCAAAAAAATCTCTCCAGTACGTGTTATAGGTGGTATTAAATGAAAAGTTTAGCTGTCAATTTCTTCACTTGGCAACACTGGAAACGGCCAAGGACATGGCCGATGCGCCACGTACCTGGCGAGGCTTGTGCCACTGCGCCTGCATGCGGAAGAAAAAAAAACACCGGCGTTCGTCGTCTGCTCCGTTTCAACCCGATCGCCAACGGTGGTGTCCACAGAGACGTTATTAATCGCACTCACATTGGACTCGAGGCATTACTTTGTGTTCGTTGGAGTAGAGTTTGGAACGTCCGACAGAAATCATGTGCTTACCCCGGACAAGTACCGCCATCCTGCGGAGTCCGACGTAACTAGTAATGGCACGCTCCCACGGTTGCCTGCATGCGTGCCTCACCAGTGAATACAAGCTATAGCGTGCTGCCGTGCGCGGGTAGGCATATCCTGAATAGATGATGCTTAAACACAGAGCACCCTGCACTTGCAAGAGTTTCTTCTCAGCCAATGGAGAACAATTTGAGGTCCTAGAAACTGCGAAGACATAATTTATTGATTGACCCTTTCACTCAAATCGAAAACTTGCAGTCGTATTTGGGAGTTAAAAGCTCTGTCGCGTCCAGCAATATGCATGGTAACGTTCTATTTTCACCTATCTTTTTCTTGCCGCAATTTATATCCGAACATTTGCAAAGAAAGTATACCAAGAGGTAAAGTAATTTTGTAAATCTCCAGTGTTGCTACGTTTAAAATTTAGAAAAAAGGCGTTTTCCCCCGTTTTCAACTATCAGGGCCACTGGTAGAAAAACTGTCTGTATTCTTTTGTGGTGCGACTTCGTAATTTATTATCCATTCAGAGTGTGGGCCTTTCGCCTTCAACGCCGAAATGAAAATCAGCGTAGCGAAATGTGATGCAGCCCCAAATAATATTACGTAGAAAACACAAGCTGAAAAGTTCCTGCTCGGGACATACGACTGGAGTACGTTGTGATGTCCAGAAACGTCAGCACCCGTATATAGCGTGTTTTCACCAGACGTCCACTCAAAAGTGGCCTGTTTCTTCGTGTTTAAAGTTGGCTTCGACGAAAGCCGTTGCTCAATTTAAACAAAGAAGCAAAATTGACACAAAATTTCAACTTCAACGTTGTTGTCGCCGACGAAAAGCGGTCAAGGGAACGAAACCAGCAGTGTGAAAAATGACGCGATGATTTTCGAAACACCGGACATTTCGAGGGGCCTCAAGGAGGACCGGGTGTAATTTATCTCCAGGGCTGCGTGTTTGGAATCCTCTCTCGGGCATGTCCCGTCAATTTCTGTTTCATTTTGCCGCAAGTTCTCGATGATTGCATGTCCGGGAAAAAACACCGCTCCTGAAATCGTTACAAGGGAAGCCTTTCAATACTCATTGCGAACGTGACCTGCTTTACCACTTCAGCGGAAATGGCAGATCTTTTTGTGGAGAGATGCCTACAGCGTACGGGAAGAACTGTGCTGTATCTATCCCGCGGGACACACACAAAAAACAAGCACATCGGTAGAAAGATGCTATGCGAGGTTTAGTTACTCGATAAACTCTGATCTCTGGAAGATTTTCTGGGAGCCCAAGGGTACGTACGCCTTCCAGTGGTAGCCTATGAAGGGGCAAAACAAATATTTCGTCCTACGGTGACCAAAACAAGCTATCTTTCAAATACTTTTATTACACGTGTCATACGAAACGTGATTGCTGAACCAGACGCATAATGTTTATCATCTCCCAAGGCCGACGGAATGATACACCAAAGTATTTCAAAAAAGTAGCAACTGTCACTTTTTAAATGTATATGACGCCCACGGCGGGTTATCCCGCAGCGCCTGCAAGTGAAAAGAAAATCAATTTTCAAAAAATGAAAAACTGACAGCTTAACACACCGGGCGCAGTAAACGCTTGCTAAAACTTATGAGGTGCCACTTACCATAGTGACCTGAACCGCTTTTTTTAAAAGCCCACCTTTCACTGCTGTCGTAATTTTTTTAGATCGAGAATAACCAAAAAACAATACCCATCCGATAAGCTCTGTGGAACAGCCTAACTGGAAGTGAATGATGTTCCCTATGCCAGCCATCGGCAGTCCATCTTTTCTTATTGTTGTCGTTGTCATTGTGGTTGTTGTTGTTGTTCTTGTTCTTGTTGATGATGTTGATGATGCAGTTTTTGTTCATCTTGATGTTGATGATGCTCTTATTTTACATGATGTTGTTTCGGCTCATTTTAATGTTGGAATATTATGCTTGATTATGTTGGATTATTATGTTGGTTATTATGCTGGATTATTATGCTCAGCATTATGCTGCTTGTTTTTTGTTGTCGAGGTTCTTGTAGCTTTGTTTTCTTCGACGACAGTAATCATGACGTCATGTACGAGGGCACACGATGGCGAAGACAGAGCCGCTTGCATTCTTCTACATCAAACGCTGATCGGTTAATAAGACTTCAAAGGAATCGTCTCGAAAACGAGACTCAGGCAGAGATCCTCACCTATTAGCATTTGTGAATGCGAAAAAAGTGATGTCCAATTGAACATTGCATGGAGCCCCTTAGGTATACCTGGTGACGGTTTTGAGGCCCCGTGGACCCCGAGCCCCCAAACATAAGCTGTAACCTACCGTGGCGAGGTGTTTATAGGTGGAGGTTGAGAAACCACGAGCGGTGGCCGTCGGAGCCATGGTCAAGCTCCGTCGAATGGGCGCCCAGTCTGTATACAAGGCACGGCGCTCCGGGACCTCTCTCGGCATCGGGGTAAACCGAGTGAAGAAAGAACCCCCGCACCCTATACCAACGTATGGTATTTTCAAAACCCCCTTTCCCCATAACATGGTCCTACCCTCAGAGGGGCCACACCCCAGTCTAAAATCACAATAGGAATACCGCAAAAACCTAAAAAGAAATCCTGTCGTACGACAAAAAACTTTGTTGTAACTACAGAAGTCCTGTTGTTACGACCAACCCATGTGGAAAAGCTAGCGGCACTAGCCCAGTGGATATTGTGATATGGGACCAGTGTTACACACTAGCACCCACTGGACACTGGCCATACTGCATGGTAGCCATACTGTCCACTAGCCATATTGGATGGATAGCCACACTGGGCACTAGCAATATTGGATACTAGCCACACCGAATGTTAGCCACAGTGGACGCTAGCCATACTGGTTACTCACACATACTGGAGACACTCGCGCACTAGAGATTGGGATGTCAGATCGACAATCCCAACGCCTAGCACACCCAACCTGGAATATGCATCTCGAACCCACCCAAAGACAACCAATGGTTGCCACATGCAAGTACATGCATTTCCTAAACGTTTTCAACAAGGTTACAACACACAAGAACTTTTATTTTGAGGACTTTCGTTGTGACAGGCTGCATGCGACAGGCTGGGCTAGACCTTTTCTTTTGCGCCCGCCACATCCTTCAGTGATTTGTAACGGATGCGGGCCATGTCGGCGAAAAGGTCCCGCAGGCCTTCCTCGCCGACGCCACTCTCTTCTGAGCAGGACGCTCACATGGGGTCTGGTTAATTAATTTATTGACCACATCTGCAAAAAAGAACATTGAAACAATTTCAGTTGGATTAATAAATGCAGTAGTAAATTTTCAGTTCCTTGATGTGTAGTGTTTGCAAGACATGACTGGTTGAATATATACAAAATTGACCGAATGAAACTACAGGCATTATTTTTCACAACCCTAAAATCACTCTTTATATTTGAATTTTATCACTTATGTCTTTGAAATTTGTAATGTTAAGTAAACTCATGACTTCAATACTTGAATTCTCCAACAAATACGATAGAATATTAACATGACTATATAAAAACCTTACAGTAGGCCTGGAAAAAGAACCTCATTTCTTTCCACTCTCCTTTGTTTTAAACACTTTGAGCCATATATGTATAGTCTAGAAACATTCAATACCACTCACTCATAATGGCCCCCAATTTTTCCGGTGTTGCCTGTTATTTGGCAACACTGTCGCTCATCCGTCAACAAGGCTGCCCCGTCAGGCAGCGCAGCTTCATCTCGCTCGCGGTCCAAAATTACCGCGCCAAATTCCTTGTCACCTTAGGTCATCCTTGGCCTTGGTGAAATCGGCCAACTTGGCCTCCGGAATGTGTGTGCCGCTACCTAAATGCACCTATAGCAAAGAAAATAAGCAGAAAAACACAAAAAATGAACTCATTGCAAGGCTGTAAAAACTGAAAATTGCTACTCAATGAAAGGGTGCCACACATAAAATGCCCAGGGGTGATGTGCTCATACAGATATGAAAATTAAAGGTTAGTTGAAATGCATTTCTTTGAGTCGGAGGCTGGTGTTAACCATTTCTTTTCACAGAAAAAACCCAATTGCCACATCTCAATTTTGTATGGTTGGGTGAAAATTAGTGCTGTTTGTTATTTATAAAAAAGGTTTGTTATTGCAGTGCAAGGCTGCTATACCATGCCGTGCTGAATTTTCTTTATGTGTTGCTGTATACAAGGCTTGTCTACCGAAAACACATTACAGGGAATACTTTAAAAAAGAGAAATGAAGTACCAGCATATTATTTCTGTTCTGCAAACAAAATGATGAACACTGTATGTCTGATTTTAAGTTGAGTTTTTTTAGGTGATGGCAAAAAAGAAGGCTCAAATGGAAAAAGGCAGGTTGCAGTTTGGCTTGCTTGCACATGTTTTGTTTACACTGCAGTACTGCTCGTTGTGAGGGTTGTTGCGGATGCCATTATGTACGTTATATGTGGTGTACATGTACTGTGTAAGGAACATAAAATAGTGGAGTAAAGTGGAAGTCTGTGCCTGTGGGTTCATGATGTTAAGGGAAGAGACAGTGGAAACACGCTAACGCAAGAGGAGAGGCAAGACAAGGACAGTCAGAGGACTTGCTACAAAATGTTATTGAAAGAACTCCCATAGATACTTATTCACCAAAACGACGCAGGCCAAAGGACCAACGCAAAACGATGCACCCCATCAAAAAAACCCAAGATCGCCACAGAAGTCGCTATCTCCTTATCAGTTATTGCCACCGAAGGCTCAATGGTGCATTTCTCTCCTCTTTCTTGATCAAGAAGGCCTCTACCAGTTCTCGCTCATTCTTCGAAGCACCCCGCCTTACAATGGACACATTTTTCAAATCTGGAGTGCACTTGCAATCGCGCACGTTCTGCACGAATTGACTTCCTGTGCCATTAATCAGGCTCCTAGAGTGCTCGCACATGCGGTCGTTAAGACACTGGCCTGTTTGGCCGATGTAAACCTTTTTGCATGTCAAGGGTATGGAATAAACCACCCCTTCTGCGAATTCAGCGAACTCGGTACGGTGCTGCGTGTGACAAGCACCTTCCTTCGTCTCCTTGTCAATGGAAGCACACAAGCCTGCAAGCTTTCTGGGAGCAAAAAATACCATACCTACGTGATGCCTTTTTCCAGTTGTGTGACAAAGCATGGTAGTAAGGCATTACTACGGTTGTCTTTCCCACATTCTCACGAGATTCAGGCGCTCTTGGGGTTATGAGGGTTTACTTTAACTTTCTCCGCAGCATTACTGCCACATTTTCCATGCTGCGCTTTACAAATTCGAGTCGGCCGAGTCGAAAGGCAAAATGCCTTTCTTAGAGCGCTGTTCATAAATGAAGCAAAGGTGCTGTTCATCACAAAAAGTTAACCTTAACTCTAGAAACCATGCAAATGGTTTTCCACAATGCTCTGAAAAACAGCTTGTGTCCACTTTGTACAGCAGAGCTTCGGCCAGCAGGTGGAGCGCCTGATATATAGCTGCCGAGTTTCTCACCAGGCTTTTGCAAGCAGTGGCAGTAATGCTGCGAAGAAAATTAAAGTAAACCCTCAGAACCCAAAGACCGCCTGAATCTCGCTTTTATTACACTAAAAGTCTGTATGCATATTTGTATTTATTTAGGCATGCATAGTTGCTTCCGTTTCTGTCGCTGGCGCGATCAGGTGCTAGGGCCTGGTCAGCCGACATTGCAGTGGCCTTTTGCCTCAGCACCCTTCGCCAATTTATGATTGTCAAAAGTTCAATAAAGAAAGAAATATGCCTGAAGTCTATCAGTCGCTGCCAGGGGTCACCAATACGTCGACTTCTGTGCTGCTTAAAGGGACACTGAAGTGATTTGTAAACATGCGGGATTACGAGCGCAAACTGTAGTCCGGAGTCCCTGGGCCCTGTTTCGACCACTCTGTGCGCGTTTACGCGAATTTATTTAGTAGAAAAATCAATTCGAAAATGCTGTCCTCCTCTCTTTACGCTCGCCCATTTTCTGTGGCGTTTTCGTGTGACGTCAGCAGGAGAGGAGCATACAATTGGCTGCGCTACTGCACGGCTCGCCGACCTTCCGCGACCGAGTCAGTCGGCCCCCCGTTTAGTCCGCCGGCCGCCAACGGGTCGTCGCAATTCGCTCGATCAGTTGAAACTAAGCCAGGACACGTTTGTGAATGGAAGAATCTGCCTTTCTTTACTTGGTTAGTTTGTACACTGTATCTAGCTCCAAGTCAAGGTCGCTTCACACAAGCGCTGCACAAGCGCACATGCGACGCTTCGCTGACTGGTACGCCAGTAGGAAAATATAAGGCCTCTTGAAGGGGGAGAAGAGTGAGCGAAGTCAATATAGGTACTAAGGAAATAAAATCAACTGATATTTTTACCGTACAGCGTAAAACTAGGGTGCGGGAAGCACTTTTTTGCGCTGGGCGAACAAGCAGAGCGGTCAGCAGCACGACTACGCATCTGCGAACGCTTTCCCGTCTACGAAATGCAATTGCTAGACGTGAGCTATTGTGGAAACTCGGGGGACGCTTACTGCACGAGCGCAATACAACAAATAGTCACCTAAGCTGCTTGAAATACTAAAACTAAATAAAAGTGTAAACTGGTTATACATTATATACCTTATCTTTTCCATCGCCACCAGCGGCCCCCTGTGGCCTAGTCGTCTGGGGTGCTAGGTATGTCATCGCAAGTGTTTTGCCAGTCACAAGTTCGAATCGCCGCGGGTACATGCTTTTTTTTTGTTATGAGTTAACTTTTTTGTTTTTTGCCGATGTTTTCTATACTGAGTTCACCTTTTTTTGGGCCACAACGTTCATTGCTCCACGAACTAGTCCACAGAACTCGCGCAGGCTGGCACTGCCGCGCTAGCGAGTTCTCGTTGGCGTGTTGTTCCATAAGCACCGACTGCTTGCGGGCAGTGGGCACAGGCCAGAATCAACAGACCCTTGGCCTGGTGCGAACACGCTTTTTACGATACAGGCATGAGTGAGGCAAGCTCCAAATATGGGGGAAAAGCGCATGCATTTGAGCGTCTGCGGGGACGCGGAGGGCGTTCATGCACTGTGTAGGCCTCAGATAGTGAATGCTACGATTCCAAGCCGTCCTGGGAGGCTTATCTTATGCATTTTACAGCCGACAACATGGCAGAAGCGCGGTACTACGATAACTGGGATACTGAGAATGCCCATCCAACGACGCCATCGAATGTCAAACATGTTGTTTTACAGACCGAAACCGAAACCGAAACTTGTTTGATTGCTAACCTTGGGCATCGTCCAATCACGGCGCCCCCTCCTCCCAACGTCACAGCTTAGTTTGTGCGGCCGCCGCAAACCGCGCATGGTATTTTTTTCTTCTTTCGCCTTTGTAAAATAATTACCGATTTGTCAACCGGATAAACGATAAAAATGTGCAAATTTGAGCCGTCTACACAGTGCAAGCAAAAACGGGAGCTTGACAAATTCACTTCAGTGTCCCTTTAAGATCAACGCCCTCTTTTTCACCGAAGCGCACGTTGTGTCTGTGCTGGAATAACTGCCAACACAGGACCAAACTTCTCACTGGTATTCAGCTTATGTTCTTCATTGTTAAGCCGACTTTTTCAGCGACCTCCATGACACTGCAAAAACGTACAAAGAGGCTGTATAAAGCGTGAACCGCGTGGCGCGTTTTTGTCCGCGATTCGTGCGCGTCGGCCTTGCGCGTGCGATTTTTTGACGCCCGCTTCGACGGTTCCGCGCCGCGGCAGCTTCTGCCTCGCTCAGAAAAGGGCGCGCGTCGCGCGCGGCAGTGGGAGGACCCTGGCGACTTGCGCCAATGGGGAGGCGCGCGCCTCATTGCGGCAGTTTCGAAGCGCTCGAGACAGCCGGCTGGTTTTTTCCCCGGCCGGGGAGAATGTTTAGGCCCCTTACATTTCCCCCCACACCCGGCCCAAAATTATTGAAAATGGGCGGCCGTTCCCTAGCGGGGCCCGCGGAAGGGGGATTGGGCTTTTTAGAAAAACCGTTTTTCCGCACCACAAAATTATTAAAGCGTGAACCTCGCAAAAGGGAAACAACTGTAGACGGCGCAGCAGCGGGGCCCAACACCTCCACACGGCCAGCCTAAGCGATGTGTCGCAAAGACGCAAGTAGTTCGTTGGGCCTCCTTTACGCTCCCTGGAGCTACAAAGACGGCTGAGCGCGAGAACGACATTAGCCGCCCGAGTAAGTTCTGCCAATGGGAGCAATTTTTTTCTCTAAGCTTCTATTGTTACTCTTTATGGTCTTCCTTGGCTTTTCCCCTCTCTTTTTGGCACGCTACGTTTCCCTGTTTTAAATATCGACTGAGCGCTAGCCTTCACTTCATGCTAGCCCTGTATATGATAATATTTCTACGCTCAGCTGCCGACATGTTTCTTTACACAGCGCTGTGACCTTTCAGTCAAGCTTATAAGGTTGACCTTCAGGAGCACCCGCGTCAATGCTTGAGGAGGCCAAGGGCAGTGCCGCTGGTGCCTTGCGGGTTCCCAGACCTCGGGTCCCGCCTCCTTCGGTCGCCTCGAACCACGATCTCCTCCGTCCACCCCTCGTCGTCTTCCTTCTCCTTTTTTCCTCTCCTCTTTCCCCACCAGCTTCCAAATTTCCCTTTACCCTTCTTCGTCGTCGTCCCGCCTTACTTGCTCCTGACACCTGTCAAGCCTTCAAACATGTCTGTTAACGTCTTCTGGAAGACCTCGCTCGCTGAAGAAATTCCAAATGGCAGCCGTAGGAACCTGTATCGACCAAAGGGAGCCGCGAAAGTGCCTACGCGCGAAGTAGCTTTGTCCAACGGTATATGGTGGAAGCCAGAGTTTGCATCAAGCCGAGAAAAGTACTTCCCGCAAGAGATTTCACTTTCAATGTCCCCCCGCGATGGCATCGGATAATGTTCACGCATTATACTTTTGTTTATAGCTCTTTGATCCATGCATATGCGAAGACTGCCATTTTTCTTTCTGACGGCAACCAAAGGGCTCACCCATTCGGTAGGCTCGTCCACTTTCACGATGATCGAGGCACGTTCCATGCGGTTCAGTTCCTCCCGAAGGGGTTCCTTGAGCGCCAACGGCATCTTCTGCGCAGGCTGCACAACTGGAATGGCGTCCGAACGCAACACCATCTTGTACTGTCGCTTTACGCAGCCGGTTCCTTGAAACAGGTGTGGAAACGCCTGCTGGGGAGCGTTCTGTTCACTGGAATTCACCGAATTCACCGCTGGAATCAGTCGGAATTCATGACATGCCTTTAGGCCGAGGATTGCATGCCGACCTTTCTTCACAATAAAAAACTTGACCTGACGTTCCTGGCCATTTAACTTCAGGACTTCTGTTGAAACGCCCACATGCTTAATAACGCTTCCGTTGTATGCCGTTAAGACTGCGGTGCTTGCTTTCGGCTCCGTCGCTCGGTTGCCACGCCTGAACAGAGACAGAGGTAGCAGGTTGGCTTGCGAGCCAGTGTCTACTTTAGAGCGCATATCTTGGCCGGCTATCTCGCAGAGAACTGTCCAATCTGCTCCCGTACTATCACTCACGCCACACACGCTGATAGGCAAGATACGAAGTTATCTTCAGCTTCTGTTTTGTTGACATAATTTACTTGGCGTCTTCTACAACAGGCCGCGAAGCGATTCTTTTTCTTGCATACGTAGCAAGACTTTCCGCGAGCTGGACATTCTTCAGAGCATGAAATTGTCTGCATTGACGACACCGAGACTGCTTTTTTCCGTCCCGTTCTGTCCCCTTCATGTAGTATACGTCAATGCTTTCTTTCGACCACGCCGCATTTTGCTGAGCAGAAACTTTGGCAGTTTTGCACATTTGTTCCGCTTTCTGCAAGGTCAGATCATTCTCGCCAAGCAACCTCTGTCTGCGCTTCTTATCGTGAATTCCAAAGACGACTTGGTCCCCGATTAACGATGGTTCAAGCTCCCCAAAGTTGCAGAGTTTTGCTTGCTTCTTTATGTCTCGCAAAAATCGTTCAAAAGGTTCTGCCTCGTCCTGTACTCGAAGACGGAACACGTGCCTTTTATAAACTTCATTTCCTTGCTGAACACAGTACTCGTCAAACTTCCGGACCAAAGTTGCATAATCTTCCTTGTGCTCATCTTCAGCGAAAATGAGTTGTATACGTCCAGGGCATCGTCACCGGTGGTGCTGAGGAGTATCGCCGCTTTCACAGCTTCCGTCCTTGGCTTGTCCGATGATGTCGCTGTGATGTAGAGCTCCAGCTTCGGTTTAAACAGCAGCCAGTTTCTTCGCAAGTTTCCCGAAAGCTGGAGCGGCTCCGGCGGCTTCACGGTGTCCATACTGCTTCCAAATAAACACTTCTGACACCATGTATCGTGTTCGTCGTAACAGGCGAGGCGACCAGTAGCTGAGCAAGGAAGGAAATGACCCCTCGGTCATTTATTCAGTCGGTTATATAGCTGCGTGGGCAGCGAGGGGAAGGGAGAGTTCGGCAACAAAGTGAAAACTGCTATCGGCGCACATGCGCGATAGCCCGATCTGATACAGGTGGCTCCACGGCAGCGTCAGCGAGCCTGTGGCGTGCGCGGCGCGTTTTTGCGAGCAGAAAACGCTCCATGCGGTTCACGCTTAACGGCAACTTCTATACATCACAAAAAACGAGGCGAAAGATAAAAACTGATTATTTACAGTGAACCGAACGTCAACCTCGCAAAAGGGAAACAACTGTAGACAGTGCAGCAGCTGGGCTCAACACCTCCACATGGCCAGACTAAGCGATATGTCGCAAAGGACGCCAGTAGTTCATTGGGGCCATCCTTTACGCTCCCTGGAGCTACAAAGACGGCTTATCGAGAGAACGACATTAGCCGCCCGAGTAAGTTCTGCCAATGCGAGCACTTTTTTTCTCGAAGCTTCTATTGTTACTCTTTATGGTCTTCCTTGGCTTTTCTCCTCTCCTTTTTGCACGCTCCGTTTCCCTGTTTTAAATCTCGACTGGGCGCTAGCCTTCACTTCATGCCAGCCCTGTATATGATGATATTTCTACGCTCAGCTGCCCACATGTTTCTTTACACAGCGCTGTGACCTTTCAGTCAAGCTTACTTAAATAACCTTGATAATAAAATATATAAAAAACGCTTCCCCGGGGCAATAAAAAAACGTTTCCTCGTCAAATTCACTTTTTGTTCAGGTTTCAGTCTTTTGTGTTTTTCCACCAATGGATCGCTTATACAACCAGAAAAGTGCCTGTTCTGGTAGCATAGAAATTCATTTTCCTCTCTCCATTTTTTCTGCTTCTTTTTTTCTCGCCACAGTTTTTTTTACACCAGAACAGGATCTGGCAGCACTCTACCGTAACATAAATATTGGTCGCTTGACTAAGACATTTGTTTCGGACGTTTGGAGGAAAACTTTTAGTCATTTCGGTGTCGTGCAAGTTCGGTGTTGTATTAAATGGGGTTTAAACGTTTATTACGTAACTACCAGTTGAAAGGGATAAGTCATTACTAATATCATTGTTGCACTACTTTGATTAAAACTTCATCAGTTAATTGTCGTGAAGAGGGCAACGAACCCGGATGGGATAATCCAGCCGCCGCTTGCTTATCAAAAGGCGCACATAACTCAACAAGAACCCCAAATGATAACTGTTCACAGAACACAAATCGTTCTTTTTCATGCAAACTTAGTTATCAATCGTAAACACGTTGCCTGCCAGCCGCTACAGCACGGCAGAGAAATATTCTCTCGCTTGCTATCAGGAATAGCATACTAAACGCCCTCGAAAAAGGCATCAACTAACGCCCTTTCTGGAGATCAGTTTTCTACTAGTATACGTGTTTCTGTAATACCTGGTACTGAAAGAAATCAGTTTCTCTTGGTTTCCAAGTATGCACAAGTATGCACATCAATTCTCATTGCCCGTAAATGAACTCCCCTACGACTGATGTATCGTAACCTTCCCCCAAGGTGGTTTTAGAATAACTCGTTTCAACTTATTTAATTAAAATGACTTTTGTATAACGTGCGCTTGGAGGAGCATTCATAAGTTCAGCTCCAGCATGCCAATTACTTCGGGTTGAGAACTAAGCTCGCCTAAAATTCGTACCGACATCTCAAGATTGCCAACCAGTGATAATCACAAAAAACTAAGAGCCGAGATAGCAATTACCCGCGCTCCCCCCATTGTCTAGCACGTCTCCCGGCGACTAGTAATTACTGCCGCCGTTAGCGTTGGCGTCCGTCTAATATGAGACAGGCATTGCCGGGTCTTCGCGATGACAGCCTAAAAGTACACGCGCGCTGCACTTGACCTTTTCTCTTGTGTGCCTTAACGCTGAACGTCACTTTGGGACGCGGCATTCAGATCCTGTCAACGTCAGGGGCCATATTACAATAACGTTGCTATCAGGCTGTACGACGAAGGAAGTTACAGCGACGTTCGAGTTACGCGCAGGCCTCATGTAGGCTACTAGCCTGCGGCTTTAGCCCGCATTTCTTCTGGCGCCCGGTGCTTCCTACGGTGACCCCCCATTGTCGCTGTGTACGTGATCGGCTACTGGCTCTCCACGTTTTCACAGCGCAAACCTTAATCTACATTTTCCAGTCATTTTTCTGAAATTTACCCGGGAGGTGGGATAATTCATTTCGATTTTCGGGAGTTCATAGGGCTCGTGAGGCAACCTGGGGAAACAGCGCGCTTCTGTTTCTTCCTTTTTTGTTTTTGTTGGAACTTTTGGCAGCTTGAGTTGACCTTTTTTGTGGTTTGTTTGCTTTTATCTCTCTCTCTTGAATTCTATTTCTAAAACGTTTTGTTTTTTATACATTGATCCAATGACCAACGGAACTCTATACAGCCCTGCTCCTGCTTTATAAAAGGGAATTCTAAATTAACTGTTCATGGAAATAAGTCTCGTCGATACTGCTTCGGCATCGTTATTCCTTTATGTATAACCTAACGACTTCACACCGCATTTACGCATTTTTGTGTGTTTATTGCCACCTATTTCTCCCTGAAATTGGCAAGGTCGACTAAAGAACTATGGAACTACGCCGATTTCTTCGCTCTTGTGCAAGAATCGGTAAAGAACGCTCCTCTACGGAGCCACAGCCGCTAGTGCCAGGAATCTGGTTGGATTCGGGCCGGCCATGCTGCACAGCTTCTAGCTAAAAGTAGATAGAGTAAACGGGCCTAGGATCATGGGCCTCCACGCATTAAAAACGGATTGTCCGCAATTATTTCTTGCACCTACTGCACCACCTTTCTACAATTTTACAAGTTTTTCCGTGCGTCTCTTGTGATCTCGCAAACGCAATTCTTGCCTCTCGCGGTACTGGTATTACGTCACGAAAATGCAAAAGTCTGACTATAAGATAATAACTAGAAAGGCAACGAGGTGATCATAGAACCTACAGGCAACTTTGATTGATGGTCCTTAAAAAGAATATGATTATTCAGTCAGAAACATCATCATCCACACATGGAGATGACTGAGGCAATCGGTGCGTTACTACGAGCCACAGTATGGCTGCGTTGGGCACTCTCTGAGGATGTCGTCGCAAACGTTGAAACTCTGTGTGAAATTGGCAGGACGTCTTTCAGTTTTCAGGAAAGCTATTTCACGACACTGTAAAGCAAGCACCGAGAAATCATCGACCATTTTAAGTAACTGTCTTGTCTAGTAATCGTGTTTCTTTTTTTTCGCCTCTTTGATAAGAAAAGTGCATTTCATAAGAAAGTACGTGATAAAAAAGTACATTTACAGTCTGTTGAATCGAATTAAATTGTGAGCCAAAACTATTTTGGAGATATGTGAAAAGAGATATCAACACCTCGAGCGAGCATCACGTTAGCTCATGATGGAACGGTTATGGACAAACCTAAGGATGTGGCTGACTGTTTTGCGGATTATTTTCATTCTGTCCTGCCCGCAAACACCTTTACTTCGAACTCGCATTGTACCTTTTTCCTTTCAAATGACAGCGGTAATGTGTTGCACACGTTTTCTTTTTCCGAATGTGATATCGAAAGGGCGATATCGATGGCATTCCCAGATTCAGAGTTAAAGGATGCAGCACGATATTTGTGCCCGTTTTGACTAATATCTTCAACGTTTCTCTTTCGAACGGAATTTTTCCTGAGTTACTGAAAAACGGCGTAATTGTTCTTGCACATAAATATTGTGATTCATGTGACGTCACTAAATACCGACCTATACCTTTGCAGAGCCCTTTTGCGAAAGTTTTTGAATTGCCCTGTTTCATCACCTATGATTCTTTTTTAAACGTGAGATCGGGAATGCACAACATGGGTTCTATAAAGGCCGATCCGTAGAAAGTAATCTAATGACATTTTTGGAGTACACAAGTCATTATATTGAAAATCGTGGCCAGGTTGATGCGGTGTACTTTGACCTGTCCAAATCGTTTGTCTTAATTGACCACCAGAGACTGGTTGAAAAGTTAGGAGCGTATGGTGTGTGCAATCAACTTTGCACTTTCATTATGGATTGTTGGTCAGCTAGATGTAATTACGTGCGCGTTAACAGTGTGCTGTCCAAGCATTTTATTTCTACTTCTGGCGTTCCACAAAGATCTATTGTGGGCCCTCTCTTGTTTAATGTATTTTTAACAATATTACGTGCTGTGTCGAAACTTCCCGCACCCTTTTGTATGCAGATGATATAAAATTGTTTCGAGAAATTAGCACGCATGATGACTGCGTCCTACTTCAGTCTGACATCTTAAATACAGTTAATTGGTGTGCTGAAAATAAGCTGTTGATTAAAGTAACCAAAACTTATGTATTGACTTTCACTAGAAAAAGTCTTGCTGTGCTACATGATTACACACTAAATGGAACAGTGCTGAAACGGGTTAAAGAAAGTCGTGATCTCGGCATTGTTGTAGATTCAGAACTGCATTTTCGTTCGCATGTTGATTCTGTTGTGAACAAGGCCTACAGCCTCTTGGGAATTGTGTCGCGAATTACGAGACCATTTTCCAATCGTTTGTGTTTTGTTCGATTATTCTTAACTATGGTTATCCCAAAACTTCATTTTGTGTCTGTTGTTTGGAATAACAAGGTTGGGCATAACAAGTAGCGCTAAGCTTGAAAATGTACAAAGACGCTTTATAAGAATTGTATACGACAGGCATTTCGATCGCCGAGTTTACTATCAGTATGAAAACATGCTAGAGAAATTGCCATTGCGGACATTGTCTAAAAAGAGGCTTGACGCGGATTTGCTTTTTTGTTTAAGTCTTTACACAGCATCATTGATTGTGAAGACCTCCTTAGGTCCTCATGAGATTAGAGTTCCCTGTAAGTCTTTTCGTGAATTTCTTTTATTTCGAATCAGTTCTACTTGTTCTCCTATGCAAAGGTTGCTTAGACTCTACAATGAAAAGGCAAGTCACCTTGATATTTTTAACAACAAATCGCATTTGTTTAAGCTTTCTTTGACTGAAGTGCACGGATCGAATTTTTGTTTCCTTCTCCTTGCATTTTTTTTCCTCGTTTCAGGCTACATATTTGAGTTGTTTGTGTTTGCAACAAATCTTGTGTTTTATCCTGTGCGCCACCGCTTAAGGCCATCATTGGCTGTTGGTGGGCACCTAGAAATGAAGATGATGATGATGATAATGACGAAATCTTTTTCAATGATGTTGTTTGGGTAAACACCTTATTCTTGAATTTTTATTGAAGCGCACCAATAAGATTGCATTCATGATTTTTCTTTTTTAATACATTAACACCCATTTCTGGCCTGTCTCGTTTACGTACCACAAAAGTCACGAATAATATGTGGTTGGTATTTTGCGCAAGTCCAAACCACGCTTCATTATTAAATAAGATTTTTATGCGCCAATATTTATACAGGGCATGAAACGGACGGAGACAAGCGCTAACTTCCAGCTCAAATTAGTATTTAAAAATGTCATTGATAAATGCCACAGTGCTAAGAAAGAACAAAAAACACGAAAACAACTAAAGCTAAATAGTGTACAGGCTAACACAAGGTTCCCTCCCTATGTCATGCGGGGCACCGAGAAAGGCCAGCTCTTTCGCTGTCAAAGATACGGAGGTGATGCCAACGCAATTTATTTATTTATTTATTTATTTATTTATTTATTTATTTATTTATTTATTTATTTATTTATTTATTTATTTAAATATCTTCAACGCCCAGAGGGCGTTACAGAAAGGAGTGGTTAGGTTGCAAATACAAAAACAAATCTACAAAGAGATATTATTAAAGCTACACACAGAATGCGGTTTAGATAAAGCAAACAATAACGTTTTCTAGAAGTTGTACAGTGCTAGTGGTTATATACAGGTTCAAACAAAGAAGTATATACAAGCGAGCATAAGAACAATGTAAATAAACACACCTATCAAAAACTCTTCATAGAAGATCGAAAGAAAATGCAATCGAAAGTACAAGCAAAGGAATATTCAAGGCGAAGATACGAGCACATGGAAAAATAAATATTCGCACCCACGATGCATTTCAGCCTCCTCCACGATCTCCCGTCCGCGCTGATCTGGCAGCTGATGGGGAACTGATCGCAAGCTGTGAGCTGATAAACACAAGCGAGAATGGGCAAAATATCCACAAGTGGAGAGGCTGAAAAAAAGAATGACCTTTTAGAACAGGTAAAAAAAACGGGGCGCGCGCCTAGTCTCGGATGCGTACCAAGGCTTCCGCCACGTGAGGGGCTTGCAAAAAGAAAAGAAAAAAATGCCGAGCGCACGTGCCAGTCAGCGTTTGAGCAAATAGCGTCGCCCACAAAACGACTGTCGCCTGCTCCTGACGTCATCGCTCCACGTTGCTAGGGGCAACCACCGCTGCTCATAAAGTCTTGATTAGTGACACGAACACAGGTCTCCTGTGACAGCAGGCTTGCACCATTGTGAAAGCTGGCTTTGATTTTTTTTAGCTTGAAGAAGTTAGAGCTGACATTTTTGTTTTTGTGTGAGTTTATCTTGCCAGTCCTCGCACCGTTCTTTAGGCGTTGTTCTTTTTTCATTTGATCCAACAAACCAACCAACTCTTATTTATAAAGCAAAGCTCCTGTTTTTAGAAGTTGATCCCAAATGAACTATTTATTGATTTAAACCTCGATCGTTTGTACGATTCAGCATAATTCCGTTTCGTTTACCTTGTAAACCGACGACCCATACCAATAACACCTTCTCGACAGCCCAATACGACTGTATTCCGCCTTAATATTGGATAATACGGTTCAAGAATTCCGGGACTTCGCTGATTTTTTCTCTATGAGCAGGTGACGGTAAAACACCCCCTCAAGGGGGCCACAACCATTGCTGCTGCATCAAAAGGTGGATAGAACCTGGCCAGGTTATGCTGCACGCCATCTACCTAAAAGTAGATAGAATAAAGAGCCATGGATAATTAGAAGGAAGGAAAGCAACACTTTTATTGGGAGGGAAGGCTGTAGGCCCATTTCGAGAGAGGAGTGGTGGGGTGGAGGTAGAAGACAACAAGTTGGATATGTGCCTCTAAGGATGTTGACATGCGCATCTAAACCAGACGCTGTTTAAATCTTCCCGGCATTGAGGACTTCCGGGGTGAGAAGCAGGCTCACAGCTCTAGACTACTCGTGCAAGACCCCTGTTCATCTAGACCTGTGCTGTGAGTGCAATGGTAAGGGTGTCTTAGAGCGAGGGCCTTATGGCGATTGAAGGGCTTATGTATCATGCGATATCGGGTGAATTTGGTGGAGAACCAGATGATGTGATGGAGATAAGCTCTGTTGTCATTGAAACAGTCAGGTCTTTTTGGTGTCGATAGAGAGTCGTACCATCATCTGAGAGTTTAACGGGCCTAGCTGGCGTTGGCGATGCACTTATGGATAAAGATTTCCACAGGTCAAGGAGTTCGAGAAGAGACGTCAGAAGCCGAGTGGGGTAAGCTCCTTCATGCGTCTTCTCTTGTCCTCTTTGTATCTAATGATTTGAATGGCTTCCGATTGAGGAAGCCACAGGAGACGCGGCCGACGAGAGGGAAGCGGCAGATATAACCTTCAACTTTCCTTTTCAGCCGTGTGAACTGCCTGATTCTCCGGCGACGACTCAGTGTGGCCCGGCGACCAGCCGATTCGAATGTTAGTGTTGTTGCGACTCAACGAATATGTTCTCCCGTAATGAACAGAATTATCCACACTCTTTTTTCACTTTCCTCCCGTCTTTCCACTGCTCCGCCCCAGCTGCCGCAAATGCAGTTGTCGCATTTCGTGGTACTGTACTGTGACGATCTCAAACAAACGCCAGTCTTTGATACTGAAAAAAGTGCAAAGGTCACCGCGAGGCGACCATAGAACGTGCCGGCGACTTTGATGACCGATGATGATTCACCGAGAAAGTATCGTCATCATCATCTTACGAACATGGCTGCGGGCAATGGGTGTGTGACCACAGGGGACACAATCGCTGCGTTGGACACTCTTTGTGGTGTGGGTAGGAAATATCGAAACCATATTATGAAACTGCGGCACTTTTCCAGCCTACCGAAGACCTATCTCACATATACTAAAGTAAGCACGCAGAGTATTCCCAAGCAGTAGCGGCCGATGACCAACAATCGGAAACTCCATGGGAAGACATGGCTTCCGAGCGATGGGCCACCATCGGTACATTCGGTGATACATTGACTTGGACCCCACGTAAAACGCCGACCGGCACTAGCGTCACCTATAAAGCACATCCGAGGCCAAGATTCATCAAAGCGATAGAAGTGTGCATTGGTCAAGCGTGCCTGTCACGTTTCAGGCCACAGCGCAGCAACATTAGTTTCTAAAGGGGCTACAAAATTGTTTCAGGGATTAAGGCCCATTTAAACTAGTCTGCATTGTATTTGAAAATGTGTGAGAGATCATATTATGCGTTCTTTAGGCATGTTTGTGCATCCTAACGCAACAGTTCCAGGCGGACTACTTGCATTGTTACCTTCCGCTGTATGTTTTTTCTCCGTGACTTGGATGACAAATTTGTCGCTGTGCGGGCTTTTTCGGTTTTGTAGCATTGAAACAACCGTTGTTCTCCTGGAAGTGCCTGCGACTTGCCTTTTGGTGTCGGTGACGCGTATTTTTAGGATGTCTGCGTGGTGGAATACCGCCGTTTGCCTACTGCGGGCGACCACTGAAGATGTAAGTAAGAGCTTGCTCTCGTTCGCGCGTCAACTTGCGCTTCGTGTACAACAGTTGGAGCGCTTGAGTGCTATGTAATGTCGCTGGTTCTGCACAAAATTAAGCGGTCCATACTATCCTAACTACCTTCTTCCCCGCTTTTTTTGTCGCGAACGAGCTGCCGTGGTGGCACTGCAGTTCAGTTTACGCTCTGCATGCGTTGAACGGGAACTCTGGCTGTAAATAAAGGCCTCGTTTTGTTATTTTCGTGACATCAAGGTTTCGACATGCTTTTCTTTTTGCCGCTTTCTGCTTCTGATGTTTGGTATTCGCCGTTTGTATTAGTGCTAGAATCCGCCTTCCTGGCTGGAGTGCGCATAAAAGTTAAGGGTTAACCAAACGAAGTGATATTGCCGACTACACGACACAGGTGCTGGGTGCTTGCGTTTAACACACAAGTGAAGAATTTTTCACGTGTTACAGGCACTACAACGTAAAGGTTATTCCTGTGTTTACGTGGAGCATTGAGCAAAGAATAATCTCTTCGATGCTACAAATTCCTACAACACTGCTCTTTAACTACATATCTTCGCCACAGCATATCGGTGCACTACTGAGTAAAAGGTCCTTGTTTACATTTACTTGAATGCATACGTTGTGTAAGCAATGATTAGTCTTTTATGAGCCTTTTTTATTTTTTCTACTAGTGTGTTTGTGACGTGCTTCCATGAAAGTTGTTGATTAAGTTGATGTGTAAGTTTTTATTCATGAGAATTACTTTGTATTCTTACCTTTTTGAGCCATATTTCTTGCAATAAATAAATATGTGCTGTGCATTCTACAACTGCAAATAAAGAGAGCTGGTGTGTTATGGTGCTCCTTTTAGGGAAGTCAGGGAATTGCTTCCCAGATTTCTTGCTATTCGTTTATAGCGCCCAGTGCCATTATGCAATTGCTGAAAATACATTGACACTCGGAACATTGAATCTTTTTAAGTCTTTTGCCCTAAAATACGTGGCGTAGGCTCATTGAAATGAAAGTTTATTATGAAATGAAACAAATTCATCTGTCCTGACCAAATTTGTTACATGTCTTTACTTACTCAATTGAGGTACAAATTTTTCCTACGTTACTGTAGACGTATGTGTGCGCGTAGAAACTTAAAAACGCCTTCACCTGAAACCAATGAAAATTTCCTTCATAAACTTGGTTAGTATATGCATTATCATTACGGTCACCGCTTATACTGAGTTGCCTTGCTCCCTGATATACGTTTTATACATGCATTTGCATACGAAACTGTTTAATTGGTGCGCAGTCAATAATTTCCTCCATAACGGCATATCAAAAGCAGAAACGGGGCCGCGAAGCAATCATAGAATAACCATTGTCCATCAGGACTGGCCAGAAAGCAATAAATGTGCAAGAAAATAGCATGGTGTCCACGCCTAGCTATTATCATGGCAACATGCCTTGCCAAGCAATGTCAAATAATACGTATGCGAGGACATCATGCTATTTTGATGGCAACGTGCTTTGCCCAACATTGTGGGAAATTGGCCTTCCAGAGCTTGGCCAATTGTCGGCTTGTCACCTTTCCCAAACACAAACCAATAATGTCAGCCGAGGTATATTGCCAAGCTAGGAGACAGTGGCCACTGATGATTTGCCATGCTTGGGCTAGGCGTTTTCTGTTGTTTGGGATTACCCACATATTTAGAAGCGTCTGTATAAAAGCACGTTTCTGGACTAGTAAGCGTTTGTTCTTTTTCACTGCTTTGAAACACTTTTCGAAAACTTGTTTTCGGATAAAGCACTTGATTCACCAATTCCCGTCATAAAAGCACAAACAGACGTGTCCAACTGTCTTTTTTTCAGTATGTTACCACTCATTTCTGGTTTACCTCCTATCATCATCATCACCAGCCTATCTACGCCCGCTGCAAGGCAAAGGCCTCTACCATGGATCTCCAATTATCCCGGTCCTGTGCTAACTGCGACCAATTTATTCCAGCAAACTTTTTGATCTCATCTGCCCATCTAACTTCCTGTCGCCCCCTACCACGCTTTCCTTCTCTAGGGATCCACTCTGTTACCCTTAATGAACAATGGAATTATCTTGCCTTCGCATTACATACCCTGCCCACGCCATTTCTTCTTCTCAATTTTGTACTAGTATGTCCTTAACACGCGTTTGTTCCCTAACCCCCTCCGCTCTCGTCTTGTCCTTTGATGTTACACCTATCCCCTTCCGTTCCATTTCTCGCTTAATCATCTTCAATTTAAGTTTAACTGTTTTAGTGAGCCTCCAAGTTTCTGCCCCGTAGGTGAGTACCGGTAATATGCGGCCGTCATACACTTTCTTCTTCAGGGACAATGCTAGGCTGCCATTCATTATCTGAGAATATCTGCCGTATGCACTCCAACCCATTCTTATTCTTATAATTATGTCTGCCTCATGGTTGGGATCCATGGTCACTACTTGGCCTAAGTAGATACATTCGCTCACCACTTCCACTGCCTTGCCACCTATCTCAAACCGCTGTGCTCTCCCGGAGTTTTTAAGCGTTACTTTAGTTTTCCTCATATTAATTTTCAGGCCCACAATTCCGCTCTGCTTGTCCAGTGTGGTAATCATGCTCTGCAATTCGTCCCCCGAGTTAGGCAACGTCATCAGCAAATCTGAGGTTAGTGACGTATTCTCCATTGACTATTACGCCAACCTGTTCCTAATCTAATTCTCTGAATAACTCTTGTAAATATGCTGTGAATAAAATTCGAGAGATTGTGTCTCCTTGTCTGACGCCTTTCCTTATAGGTATTTTACTGCTTTCCTTATGGGGGACGATGGTAGCTGGACCCATTCTAGATACCCTCTAGTATTCTTCCTACACCCTCCTGTACAGTTACCTCCTATACAGTTCCCTAAAAGCTATGAAGAGAGAAAGAGAGGGAGAATAAACTTCTTTATTGTGGAGTGAGTTCGCCTGCGACGCGGGTGACGGCGATGTCTGGTGACGAGATCTCGGAGCTTCCGCTGTGAAGACGCATGGCTTAGGTTGAGTCTGCGAGGCGATAATGATTGTGCGATGATGATGATGATATAATTGTAACTAACGAACGATGCATTTTTGGAGCAGTTTCTACTGATCGACCATTCAATTTGATCGATACTGAATGGCTGATCACTGGGAACAGCTCCAAAAACGCGTCGTTAGTTAGTTGCCCTCGTATCATCATCATCGGCACAATCATTATCACCTCTCACACTCAACCGAAGCAATGAGTCTCCACAGCGCCAGCTCCGAGCTCCCGCCACCACACGTCACATTCGCCCACGTCGCAGATGAACTCCACACCGCAAACGCTCACCGTCCAAGCCGCCTTGTCACCGTAGCAAGTTCCCTAGCGCTCACATCGTTGCTTCTTATCGTCTTCTCACTGGCGCCGGAGCGACGGAACTCGACTATTGGCAACAAACCGCGCCCTTCGTCCTTCTGCTGCCCGCGCGAGGTCGCCACCATCATTTCAGGCCTCAACGTCAGCGCCGACCCTTGTGTAGACCCATACGGATACGTCTGCTCCAATGCAGCTAAGCTGGGCCAAAAGTACCTACACTACACGCCGAAGGTAACCGTGACGCCAAAACTCAGCGAACGTATTCGACTGATAATTATGCGAGACGCTTACAAAAAGAGCATGATGCTGGCCTTAGGAAGAGTTTTTGGCAAGTGGCGTCACCTCGCAGAAGAGGAACGCCTCACCGATTTCACATTAGCCATACTGAACGCGGCCAACGTGTCCGGGTCGATGAGTGCCGCACAACTCGTCCGCTTCTTCGCCGAAATGAGCCAGAAATACGGTTTGCCGGCCGTCGTCTCTTTTAGAGCGACTCAGTCACCCGATACCGTGACACTCAGCAGAAACACAGACTGTCTCCAGATGCTGAATGCTCAAGATTTGGTTTCCGGCGCAGTTAGAATTTTCAACAGTGTTCTCAACAGCACCTTAAAAGTCACTGACGTTATCGATATTGACAAGAAGGTCCGTGGCCTTAAAGGGGACAAACGTGACGTCAGGGCTAAAGGTCGCGGTATCAGAGTTGTCCCCTTCAGCGGTGTGCACAGGATCAACTGGACAAGCACGTTGAACGACTTCGTCTTCCCTAATCTACCCAACGTTGTTAAACTGTCGCAGAGTGATGCAGACCGACTCGACGAATTGATTCAACTTCTCGCGGACGCTTCAAACCAGCCCGCCTCTGTAGCTTACTCCATTATCTGTACTGCGGTAAGCAGCATTGAAGCAATGATGTCTGCGCAACTTTTCAACGACACTCAAGGAGACCAAATTCCATGCCAACCATTGGAGCTTTGCGAAATAGACAACCTCGACAAAGCCCGACTGACGCAGACACCCGTTGGGGACAAACGAATTACGGATATGTTTTCCCGCATTCTCGACGAGATCTCATTCGGCGTCAACCATTCGCGTTGGCTGTTCGACCAAAGTGACTTAATGTGGTCTCTCCGACAGCTCAAGCGAGTAGAGCTTCTACTTCCAGAAGACATCGCTTTGGCCAGCGTACCCCGACCGACTCTGACGCAATCTTTCAGCGTGAACTTCCTCGCTCTTCGCTCGCATTCCTTTACCTTAAAAAAGATTAGACTTCAACAGAACCTTCCGGAAATGAGCGATCTCTCCAAACACGACGTTAGCCGTCGTGGCAGGACCATTTACATCCCGACTGAGGTTTATAAGCTTCTCAAAGCGGAAGAAGCTCGTGACACCGTCCTTAATCTTGCCGCTATTGGAGTCGGATTGGCCAGCGAGCTTTGGTCTTTCCTTTTTGAACAAGTCGTCTCTGAAGAAGCCCTCCAAAAGCTGGCGGAGATTTACTCTTGCTTCGAAAAAGAATACCGCGTTGACAGTTCGGACGAGCACGCGAGCCGAAAGACATTTCACGTGGCACTGGGACTAGCGACTGTACAGCGCGTCGGAGAACGTCGCAACTGGCTGCAACGCTATGATTTCAATACCACTACTCTATCCAGAGCACAGTTGTTTCTTCTCAGCTGGGTGTATAACCAGTGCCGCACCAACCCGAGCGGAATTTACGGTTATTCAGTGAACGGCGCACTCATGAACTCACCGTTCTTCAAAGACGCATTCTCATGTAGTTCTGCAGTTGGTACGCCTCCGCCATGCTTCAAAGCTTTTTAGCAGATCTGCACAAAATACAATTTTAGTCCGTCTTTTAGAGATGCTTCGGAGTGGTGCAGATTTGGCTTTCTAAGACCTGACTGGCTTTCTGTCTCCCCCTTCACCCCCCCCCACATGCACACACACACACAGAGGGTAAGAGAGAGATAGACCGAGAGATAGAAAGCGACAGGAGAGAAAGACATAGAGAGAGCAAGAGAGCAACGGGAAGGAGGGAGAGAGAGAGAGAGAGAGATAGAAAGCGACAGGAGAGAAAGACAGAAATGGGAGGGGAGAGAGAAAGAAAGCGAGGGAGAGAAGAGAAGAGTAGAGAGAAGAGAGAGAAACGGAGGGGGAGAGAGAGAGAGAGAGAACAGTGAAATTATTAGAGATGAGAGAAAGCCCGATACAATGGCAAGGACCAAGGGACAGCCCCAATCTCTTTGCGAACGTTTCCACAAGGAATTTGTCATCGTCAGGGCAACAGCGGACATCCTCTGTCCGTGTAATGCAGGTCTTGTAGAATGCAGGGTAATGTAGGATAGTATAGAAAAGTCCGCAAACAAACGTTCTGTAATAAAAAATATTGATTAAAGTGGAACCCCTCCACCCTCTTTCGCCGACCGGTCAATCCCTGTGTGAGTATAAGTACAGTGCTCTAGAAGTTGTATAAGACACTGACCCACGGCTGTCATCCCCGGTGCGTGATCGCTCTGCACGTGTAAAATTCTGCGGCTGTTTTACCTTGTACTGCTCGGCTCTCGTTCCCTCTCCGCCGGACTCAGCTTTACTGCTCCTAAGCCCCTTTGCAGTTCAAAATACAAAAAAAAATGGCGAAACTGGCGAAAAATCGTGAAACGCCCTGCATATCTACAAAAATGCAGATTTGGTGAGAGATACACGCGAAATCGTTATTATAGCCCAACGGAGATAGTTGGTGAAACTGAATTTTGTAAAACTAAAAAATATGAAAAATAAAACTATCATATTTTCACAGAAATGATGTGACAAAATAAAAAATATGCTTCTTATCCGTTTCCCCCCAAAACCCAAGAATAAGGGAGAAACAGTCTGCAAAAAAACGTTCTAACTTCGGAAAAAAGGTGACAATGACGAGAAACCGCGAAACGCCTAGCACTTCCACAAAAACGCACATTTGGCGAAAAAAACCACCGATAATCATTACAATAGCGTGAATGCACATAATTGGTCGAACAGAATTTTAAAAAACCAAGAATAGAAAAAAATATAAAAAAGTAATATTTTACAAACAAAATCTGACAAAATAAAAAATATGCATCTTATACACCTCCCCCGAAAACCCAAGACTGATAAAAAAATCTGCGAAAAAGAAAACGTTCAAAATACAAAATATTATGACAAAATTAAAAATATGCATCTTATACACCTCACCCCAAAACCAAAAAATAATTAAATAAAGGTCAAGAAAACACGTTCACAATACGAGTAAAAATGGCGGCAATGGCGAGAAACCATGCAACGCGCTGTATTTCAACGACAATGCAAATGCGGTGAACAAATAGTGCACAAAAAAGCTAGAAATACGTATAAAAGTAACGCAAATGGTCCACTTTGAATTATCCCTTGCTTCATCAAAAAAATCGATAATTTGCCAAGTACAGCCTCTTCGTCGCTATAATATTACATGTTTACATCATTGGCGAAGAGAAACAGAAGAAAACTAAAATATTACTAAACTAAAAAAATAAAATATTTCAACGCACTTTGCTACTCATGCCATATTTAACCGTAAAGTACTCACACTCTAGGCAAGTGGCATAAGAATGCTGAGACTTACTAGGTAATTCTCTGAATTTCTGCAGATTTGCTTTATTCGGAAAACCTAATACTAGCTTACCACTCCCCCCTAGGTGCGTGCAGGTAAGCTCGCGGGCCTGTCCATACTTTGGGTGGCAAACTAATTAAAATATGACTTCTTGGTAAACGATTTTTAAATTACGCGGGTTTCAAATCTCTCTGCCTTTTCACAGTACAGAAATTCTTACACCTTGCTCCAAGCAAAACTTTCGTTCCGAGGCTCTTGCGCCCTAAAAGCCTACGGTCGATACCCAAGCAAGCTATAGCCGAACAACTACCGTCACCCCATGAGCTTCACGCGAAGCACACTGGACAGTTCCCCTAGCTGCCGCTTCCCAGCGCTACTATGACTGTCGACTACCATAGTGGACCTAGGGAACAGCGCCGCCCCATGGATCGTTTTTAAACCTCCCTTCGGTCTAGCGACTGCTTGAAGTGGAGGCGCGGACGCGCCTTTTCAATCAATCGAAAATGTACGTGCATGTGTGGGGATCAGTTTTTACAATTATTTAGCTGCGTCCAATGCTGCTTCACTTCAATGAGAACGAGAGATCAGTGATTCGAGACGACGAGCAGTGGCGCTTTTTTATTTCGGCGTAACGTTCGCTTCGCAATTTCTTCCAAATTTTACAGTCGAACACAGCAACGTGTCAAGCCTATTATTTTCTTGCCGGACTGATCTACTTTCTTGATGGATAATGCTAACGTTACAAATAAATATTTACTTAAACATCTCTTTATTTAGGTCGCAAAGCCCCGCCAATATATTTTGTTAAATCAAAAAGGAACTTCCAAAAAAAAATTTTTTCGGATTTTAAAAGGGGGGGTTTATAAACTAAGGGGGGCCCCAAAATTTTTTAAACCCCCGGCCCCCCGGAAAAAGATCCGAATTTCCCCGTCCCGTTAATTTTTCGCCCCCAAAAAAACGTATCCTAGGAACCGAACCTGTTTGGGGTAAAACCAATTCTATAACCCCTACATTTTTTCAGGCAGCAGGGACGATTCAGCGCGGACTACCCCGGGGCAAAGGCCAAAAATCGCGAACCCGGATAAGGCACCACCCTCGGGTATGTGTACAGAGTTTTAAAAAATTTTCTACTTTGCCCCGAGGATGCCTAATATGGACAATTTACTGGTGCAAAGAGGGGAGAATTTACAGCCAACGCGCTTCGGGTAAGGATTTTGTTTTTATGTTAGTTGCGCGACAATGTTCTCCGGGGAAATTATAAGCTTAACCTTGGCAAATTCAATTCAAATTCATAAAACGTAATTCGTAATCTTGGCAGTTAAGCGGACGTTGGAATCGTACCGCTCCTCGATAACTGTTGTTAACAGCGGAGCTGTTATAGCGCTGGCCTTGACGGCAGCCTCTTCTGGCATAGGGTCATGCTCTATGTGGAACAAGTTTCTCTGTCGCGCAAAAACCGGTTCACCGTGTTGAAAAATCCGTAAAAGATAGCAAGGACCCCAGGGCCTTCACGTTTTCATATTAGACGGATTATATTGCCCCTGAAAAATGTCCTCTCAGCTATGCATTTGTGCTTAGAAGTGAAGCCTGTAATAAGGAGATCGGTGTCAGCAGGGTCTTTGTAAGCGGGTTTTTCCACATTGTGCATGGAAGTACAGTGAAACATGTCCATCTACCGAGGAAGTATGATCACTCAGTACAGCGCCAAATCTAGTGTTATCAGACGTATCCCGACACAAATTGCACGAACATTAGTCTCTAGGACGACTCTACCATTACCCCGAGTTTCATTTAGGCACTTGTTATAATTAGTTCGTTCGTAGTGATGATGTAAACGTTGCGAATATGTGTCTGCTGTCAATATACGGCCATCTACGGAGAGAGTATGGTTACAGAGAACGGCTATAAGTGCTGTTTAACCGGAACTATCCGGAATCAAATTATATGGCAATTACAGCTACGACGAATCTAACATTACGCATCACAGCTTTGCTGGTCAGCACTGATTTTTTTTTTTACTATGTGCTGTTCCAGTACAAAACGTCGAAAATAACGGCATGACGTGAAGTCCATAGACACCGATCACCCTTACCAAAAAAAAAGTAGCATAGCACGCGTGACGCAGTAAAAGAGCGTGCTGAGCCGACTGAAGCTTGAAAGGTACACTCTACCAGCCGGCCGTTCAAATGTGGCCCCTTTTCGATACAGTATTGAGAAATAGTTACCTAAACTCCTGCCTTATGTGTTTATCTTGACGCCCTACGCAACTGCCTTAGAAAAGTTTGAGCTGGGATGGCCCTTAAGTTTACTTATTTATTTATTTAGGTATTTTTATTTATTTATTTGTGTATTTATTTGTTCGTTTTTTATTTATTATTTTATTTATTTATTTATTTATTTTTATTTATTATTTTTTATTTATTTATTTATTTATTTATTTATTTATTTTGTAGCGGCATCATCGCGATCGCAATCATCAGCGCCACTATCATCATCCGCATCCTTTCACCACTATCATCATCAGTGGACTGGCACGTCAGCAGGCCACGCGCCACGCGATAGAACAGATGGAACACGACCGAGCGCCTGGGCGGTCGCCTGCCACGCCGCTCCCACTCCAGTTCCGGTCGGGCCTTGCACACCCCAATAAATGTAGGAAGCCACATCGCCTCGCCGAGTCCACGGCTCCGCTTCCTACAATTTATTTATTTATTTATTCGGTTAATTTGTTTTTTACTCCACAAAAATTAAAAAGGGGTTGACATTTGTTCCACCACCCTTAATCATCAATATTTACACCTGGGAACAATTCCACAATCCGAAGTCTTAACCTTGGTTCAAGTTCCATGAAACAGCCTCAGAGGAAGGATTCAAAATAAGACCTGTTTTTTTTTTCATATTCAATGCGCGCATCGAGGGATACAATTTTCAATATTATTATACTAAAACTTGCTATACAGGGAAAATGGCAATGGAAAAAAATAATCTAAACTTGACAGTACAGACCTAAGTTTCCGGGCACTCCGACAGCCTTCGCCTTTCGTCCTCAGCCCTCCGTATAAGCGAGAAATGGCCCCGATTTGAATAGGCGCCAAACATACTCCGTGCGCCAAACCCAGACGTGCGTCGCCCCCGGGCGAGAGCTTTCCGAACCTCCAGTAGAAAAAATCTAGAGGCGGCCGACGCGGGCGGTACGAATGAGATGCAGAACAGCCACGAAAAGAAAACAACATAAGCGCTTATTTGTGTTCTTCTGTCCGTCCCTCGTTGTGCGCTTCTTAACTTCCAAGATGAACTTTCACAACTTAACTCCGCTCCATACTTATGACAGAAAATAACTGCTCCGGCTCAGCTCTGATAACCTGCCCGAGATGGATATACTCTTCTACTTGTTCTACCGCTGCGTTACACAATCTGAAGAGGGCACTTTCGGCTTGTTTATTCATCATTACTTTGGATTCATTTACATTTATCCTTAGCCCAATGGCCTTGCTTTCTGATTGTAGTTTCAGATGTTCCGCAGACTCACATAGCAGATCTGTGTCGTCTGCAAATCTCAAATGGCTCACGTATTCCCTGTTTATCCATAATCCTATGTTTTTTCATTCAAGCTTCCTGGATACCCCCTCCAGAGATGCTGTTAACAGCTTTGGCGAGATGGTATCTCCGTATGTTACGCCCTTTCGGTACGGGAATTTGTCGCTTTGCTTGTGAAGAATTATCATGGCCGCAAAACCATGATACATTTTGTCTAGTATTCTTAGGCATGTCTCCTCTATTCCCTGGTCGTTAAATTCTTCCAGCACTGCTGCGGTATGTACTCAACCAAACGCTCTTTCATATTCTATAAATATCACGTAAAGAAGTTCCCAGTGTACTTTGCCGACCGATGCACTCTGCCAATTTTTCTATTACTTGATTAATGACATGAATGTGATCTATTGTTGAATGTCCCTTCCTAAACCCAGCCTCCTCTTTAAAGGAGCCATGAAGACAAAATACAAGTTGGGTTTATTAGAACTACTGCTTAGTCTCGATAACAATGATACCAATATCATCGCAATCTTCGAAGAAATAACGGAGATATGAAAGAAAACGTGTGAAGCAGTCGCGGCGCCCTAGCCAATTTCCCGCAACTTTTCTATGACGTCACAGAACCTTGTTTGTGCAATAGGCGGCCGCCTAACTGACCTGTCTCGACGACACATGACTGCAAGTGTGTAATGGGGCCTCTAGTTCCATTTGACCGCATCCCTTGAATGCTAACGTGCAGTTAACGCACTCAAAATTGTTTTATTGCTGGCCCGTATGACATCATTCTTGCTAATAACAGGCCACTGTGGTACAAAATCTGAATGTTCTTAAATACTTCTTGCTTTTTTTCGTTAAAAAACATCTTTTGTGGCAATGGAGCTGAATAAGATACTGAATACTAGTTCTTTCAAATTAAACGAAGTTGTTTTTTCTCTTCGTGGCTCTTTTAAGTTGTTGGGAATCTACGCTCTCACTTATGCGGTTAACTACAGTGAGCTCCCGTTAAGACGAACTCGGTTAAGACGAATTCTCGCTTATGCAGAACAACTTGGGAACGTTTTTTCGGTTTTCCACAAACCCAATGCAGAAAAATCAAGTAAAGGTGAACAGTCTTGCACGTACTCTTCGGTTAAGACGAACAACTTTCGGTGCAACCACCACTGCTGGTGATTCTGGGTAGCGAACATGGCAGTCATGGCGGGGTGCGGCGGGGAAATACGCGCGACCAGGGGGAAAGAAAAGTAAAGCGCAAGCAAATTCGCACCACGAAGGAATGATGGGACCGCAAAATAGATCGTGCATAAGGCTACCACTTCTCCCACCGTGCAATCCGCGAGCAGCGGCAAAGCAAAAAAAAAAAAGCGAGGGTGACTTTTGTGGCCGCCCATGCTCTGAAGGAGAGATACGCAAAACTAGGAAGATAGCAAAAGTAAAGAAAGCTACGACAAAGACTTCCTGTTCGCGCACATAGCAGCTCTCCTATCCAATGCCGTTTCTCAGCGGGAGCATGCGAGTTCGCGTCGGTTCGCGCCGCGAGTCCACTGCGTCAGCACCAATGATGCGAGAAATTCCTCTTCTGTCTCTGCTGCGTTGTTCGCTTGACGTAGGCGGCGTGCGCTCTCCATCGCCGACTTGGGATAAATAAAGCCAGGTGGAGAGCACCTTGAAGACGGCCTTCTATCAAGTGCGCACTCAAATTAATGAATAAATGATATTTTTGTCTTTTCCTTCATTGTAACTCTACGTCATTCACAGTCTTGAAGCAAGATAGGTGCATGCACCTGGGTTTGTATGCCGGATTCTCCTTTTTGCAAGGCTTCGATAAGATGAACTTCTGATAAGATGTACAAATTATCATGGTCTCTTCGAGTTCGTCTTAGCGGGGTTCACTGTACCACTTTGGTAAACAGATTGCATACAACTGCGAGTAGGCTGATCGGTATGTAATTCTAAGATCTTTGCTATCTCTCTCTTGTAAATCAGAATTATATCGGCGTTCTTCCAGGCTATGGGAACTTTTAAAGTCCTTAAGCATACCGAGCATAGTACGGCAAGCATTTTTAGTAGCAGTATCTCCGTCCTCCCTTTCAACAGATCTATGGTTATACCGTAATCAGCCCGCTGCTTTTTCCTCTTTTCATTCCCTTTCAGACCTTTTCAACTTCGTCTTAGTTTTTAGTGGGACTTCGGAGCTAAGCTGGTATAATCAGTAGTTGCCCCTGGTCTAACCTCACTGGTGTAGAGTCGTTCTGCTACTTTTCTTATCTCTGTCAATGCTGTGCTTATGTACCCTGTTCGTACCCTGAGTGAGTACATTCTTTGTTTGCCGTATCTAGCTCTCTATTGGTTGCTTTAAGGCTTCCTTCTGTTTTTCAACGCTTCCTCGAGTCACTCCCATGTTGTACGCATGAATGTCGTTCGTTTTACTTCGGTTAATCAATTTCGAGAGTTCTGCTAATTCAGTCTGATGCGCATCATTCGACACAGTCATTTTTGACGTTTTTGCAGTTTTTTCGTCTTCTGATTTGTTTTTCTTTTTTTATGTATGAGGTACTTCTCCTGCAGCTGCTGCAGATTTCTGTTACTGCCGTTGTTATGTTGTCCTTTAGCCCGTCTACACTGTCCTCTTTTTTCTCGTTAGGAGCTCGAATTTATTTTGAAGGGTTATTTTAGATTCCTGCGTCCTGTGTTCGACTGATGTCATGTTGTTGTTTTTTTAGTTTACCAGTTTCCCTCTTTCTCTTTTAAGATTCAGCCTTACTTTGCAGCTAACCATCCTGTTATCACTGCTTCAAATGTAGCGTTGCACCTGTATGTCCTGTACAATTCGTGTATTGTCGCAATGAATACTGTCAATTTCATGTCTTGTTGAACAGTCGGTACTTTTTCGTGTCCATTTCGTGTTTTTTTTTTCATTTGCGGGAGAATGTGTTCATTATCCTCAAGGTATTCCCCTCCGAAAATCCAACCAGTGCATCTCCTCGACTGTTGCGACAGCCTATTCCAAAGTTTCCCACGAACCATTCTCATATTTGCTTCTTGCCTTCTTTTGCGTTACAGCCTCCCATCACAACCGCCATTGGTGTTGTTCCCTTCTTAATTGCTGATTCGAAGACCTCGTAGAAACTTTCTGCAGCCTCATCATTGGAGCTAGGTGTTGGGGCGTAGGCTTGTTCTATCTTTAAACTGCATTGCTTATTTTGCTTGATCACAATGACTGCTACTCATTGGCTAATGCTGAAGAATGCCTCCACGTTACCTGCTTTTTCTCTGTGGTTTAAGAAACCCACTCCATGCTCTTTCTTTTTTCTTGAGGTCCTCGGTAGCGCAGAATATTCCTGCTTTTGAGCTCCACGAAGCCTTCTCCTGCTCTTCTAACTTCACTTAGCCTCATATTATCCCACCTAATGTCCGAGAGCTCTCTAGTAGTAGAGCTAAGCTTCCCTCACTACACAACCTTCCCGCATTGAACGTTGCCAGGTTCAAGCTCCAAATACGGCCTGTCCGCACACAGAGATTCTTAGCACCCTCGGCTGCATCGCTCGCCTGACCGCCGCGTGGTCCCGTGCTCTACATCTGCTGATGACTGAGTGCCGAGCATTGCATTTTTCCGTCATATAGAGGAGGTGGTGGTCAACTACTTCCCCAGGGTGGCCAGATTCTCTGGTGAGGAAGTGCTGCTTGTGTACCAAAGAGCCTTTCTAGCGCGTTTGCACCTATCTAGTTCAGCCTCTTAGGTGTTCGGTATGATGGTTCCTTCCGGAGCAGGCAGCACTCTGCACCTGCATGAGTTGGGCTTTGGGAGCCGGAACAGGAAAGCAGAAAAAAGCAGAGGAAAGGAAGAGCAAGAAAAAAAGAAAAACAAGAAAGAAAAAGAAGAGAAGCAAGAAAGTACACTAAAGGAAACAAGGCGAAAAGAGAGGAAAAAGAAAGAACAACAAAAAGAAAAGGGATGTGCCCACCGCGAATGCACCAAAGACATGTTTCAACTAATCCGCGATCGGTGTACCTTACTCTCTGCCTTCCACGCGAAACACCGCCTCGTACATTTGAGAAGCACTTGCCGCGGTGGCTCAGTGGCTAAGCTTGCGCTGCTGAGCAGAGGGCGCAGTTCGATTCCCGGCCGCGGCGGCCGCTTTTCTGATGGAGGCGATAAGCAAAAACGCCCGTGTGTACGAGATTTCGGCGCACGTTTAAGATCCCCAGGTGGTCAAAATTAACGGAGCCCTACACTACAGCGCGCCTCATCGCCCGTGTTGCGTCGGCGCGTTAAACCAGATCAATCAATCAACTGAGAAGCCCAATACTAGCTACTCACTCCCCCTCTGGGAGTGCAACTAAGCTCGCGTGCCAGTCCGTATGTTTCATCACGGAGTATTTAAAAAATCCATTCTTTGTCAACGATATTGACCGTCACTGTGCCCACGTGCGATGTACGTGAAGACCTGCAACACCTCATCTGTGATTGTGCGCGATTTAGTACACAAAGAGCGTCTCAGTGTCTGTGGGCCAGCCGCCTACGTAGGAGTAGAACTGAGGGACGTATTAGGTCGTTGGAGTTGTTTTATACATGCCTCTCGTTCTACAAAAACCTTATTGGCGTACCTGAAATACCCGAACGATCATCGGGCCTTGTAAATAATTTAAAGTGTATATGTACCGAATATTAATTATGATCCTCATCTCACCGCATTCATCTGGCGTAGCATGCCAGGCAGCTTGCTGGGCTTACACCGCCAGCTTAATTAAAGATATTTCTGTCTCTTTAGGCTACTCGTGCTTCATATATGCCTGCCATTTCACTGTACAGAATATTCGATACCTGAAAGCAAAACTTCCGTGCCACGGTTTTCGCACCATACAAGCATCCGGTCGATCATGAAGGAAAGAAAAGTCCTTTCGTCCATGTGGTCGATACTCAAGCAAGCTGGATCCGAACGAGTAGCGTCACCCCGTGAGCTTCACGCGAAATACACTGGACAGTTCTCCTAGCCACCGCTTCCCAGCACTACTACGACTGTCGACTACCATAACGGACCTAGAGAACAGCGCCGCCAAGTAGACCGTTTTTAAAACTTCCGTTCTGTCTAGCAGTTGTTTGAAATGGAGGCGCGGGACCGCTGCCTATTCCATTAATCAAAAGTGCTTGTGCATGTTGTTTAAACACCACCGATAATGCAGTCCTGTACACGTTTAACTGACAATATCACATACATGTTCCATGCAATAAGTTTGTATTACTTCTATTCTGAATAAACTGGACAGTGAAATTGTGCACAGAAATGGCGTCCTGTTTTTTCGGTAAATCGTCTCTTTGCTGTCGAGGTTAAGGAGACCCACTTTCAAGTTACGGTGGCTGTGCACATAAATTGTTTAGAAAAATATTTTCGACCTTATTTAATGCATATGTCCATGCAAAGAAGGTCCATCTCAAGCTTATGGGGGAAAAAACTGTTCCGACACTGTGCGCAAGAATTGCTTTTGTATGGACGGAAGATGGCGGTGATCCGTACTCTGAGCACAAGCTATGGTCACAGTTAGTAACCGCCCTCTGCACGCATTGTTGGGTGACTATTAATATCCCCGCGGCTTTAAACTCGAGCTACGTTGTTTCGAACCGCTGCATATTAGTATGTGCCCGCCGGCTTACTGGTCCACTGCCTCCCATAAAGCATTCATAAATAACTTTCCCGATGGCGACGTATTAAAATGAGCTTTGTTCGCAGGCGAGGGCCGCCGCTTTGTAGACGTCTTTGAATGGCCCCACAAAATCGCACACCGTTAACAAGGTATTCCGAAGACCCCTTCGAGATTACGCATTTATAGTGGATGCTATAAATGGTACCGAACGAATGCTTAAAGTGGACAACACGAAGCTCTTCCTTGACGTAAGTGCACTGTAAAAATTTTGGTAGCCATTTTAAAGGCCGTTCACACCCCACTTTTTGTGGCAGAGAAGCGGGTTCCTCGTCTTTTTTTGTCGGATAAATTTTATGGGAACGTGGTTTCAGACGTTGGTAATCTCCAAACGACTCCGCCGAAGCAGCTTTCTCCTCCTTACAATGCCGATAACCTGGAACAGATTGCAAACAGCCATGATACCTTTCTTTCTTTCGTTTGGTCCGTCCGAGATGAGTATACTAGGTTTTTGTCAACTAGACAGTCTAACACAAGGTTAAGAGCAGTTTCAAAGCACCGCGTTCACCCTCTGCAAGTGTTCAGCTACTTTGTTGCTAGAAATTTGTCACTGTGCCTGAGGGCTTAAACATTGCGCAACTCAAGTCCTGTCCGCGATGGCTTTTTTTTCCTGACGGAAGCTAAATTGGCATCTGCGTGTCGAAATTTCCGTACGCGTTAGAGATTCCTTGATGGTCTAAATTAAATTTGAAGTCCTCCACCACGGTGTGCCCCGTAGCCCCCATGCAGCCTTTGGCGCGTAAAATCGCAATTGGAGATTTGTGGGTTACAGGTCCTTTTTATGCGAAAGCACTTGAATCCGTACTTGAACATCGGGCGTCCTGCATACAAACCTTAGCGCACAAAATTGTCCCGAAATATTGCCAAAAGGGCAAAGAGAAGGAAAGCAATGCTGTGGCTGGATTGCCGTCGGACGTCACTGTAAGCTTTACACTACAGTGGCGTGCTGTGTCATCTTTTCTAACATCACGTATGGCACTACTTCGCCCTCATCAACGTGTTTTGATCACTTAATCAAAAAAGTTGAAAGGGTTGGTGGAGAAACGAAGAGGCCTGCGTCGCGGTCTACTTCCCAGAATCACCCGCCGTGGTGTCACAGTGGCTAAGGCGTTGGGCTTCTGAGCACTATTAACAGATGTATAGCGCAAAAAAGACGAAGGACAAAGAATGCACGACGACTAAGCGCTGTTTGCTTCATCCTCATGCATTCTTTGTCCTTCATCTTTTATGCAGAAATGCATTATAGTCGGGGGTTGTCGTGCGTCCCTTGGCCGGCGTCCGCAGCGCACCTGATGATGATTGTGGCATGATGCCCCTATCGATTGGCCAACCAAACAATCCATCACGAGATAGCTTCGCGTTCAACCACCATCGTCATCTTCCCGTAGGGGAACCGCTGAAGAAGAAGAAGGAGAAGAAGACAAAGCTGCGAAGAGGAGGGCTGCGTGAGTTTTGGCTACCGTTATGCACTGCGAGTGTGGACATTGACTTCGTCAACATTTTTCCCTCCAATGCCAAATGCTTGCCGGAGAGAACGATATCTGGCCTTTTAGAAAACTACCTAGAAGAGTTCCCGACACATGTGGTTATAGCCACAGATGCTTCTGTTCGAGACAAAAAAGCTGGTGTAGGTATCTTTTCACCTGCGCTTGACTGGGCATTTCCTCTTCGTCTTCCGAATTTCACGTCAATATATTTGGCAGAATTTTTGGGAATCGCGCTCGCTCTTCGAAAGCTCAGCGAAGAGCATTCCCAGGTGATCATTGTGACAGATTCTTTTTCGGTTTGCTCCGCTTTATCTTCCCAACCGTTTCTCCACTTCGCCGATCGCTGTCGATGCTTATACCGGCACATGTCAGGGAAATCCGTCTGGTCTGGGTCCCAGGGCACAGAGGAGTTGAACTTAACGAAACTGCTGATTACCTGGCAGGAGTAGCACTGAATGGTCCTCTCGTTGATACTGTGCCGCCGATAGCCTATGTTGTTGGAACTAGGTTTCGAAGGTACAGTTCACTGGACAGCTTCCCACCAGACAGCATCGCTGGCTGCCCTGACATTGAGCATCTCCGGTACTCTTGGAAGTGTGACTTTGCGCAGTCTCGGCTGTGCGAGGTCACACTGACTTGCTTGCGATGTCGAACACCTAATTTGAATTTTTACCTGCACCGTGCACGCATAGCTCCATCGGCCACCTGCAGCTTCTGTCAAGAGGAGGAAACACTTGACCACTTCCTGTTGTCTTGCCGGCGGTTCTCCTCCCTCCGAAATCGTTACCTGGAGGCTCCCCTCCGGCGCCTGGGTCTCGCCTTGTCGGTGCCTAATTTATTGTCATTTGGGGCAGTCGGGCTTGGTCGGTGCAACGGGGATGTTTTTCGCGCTCTTCACTCATTTATTGCCGAAACAGGTCGCTTGCCTTGTTAATCAATAGCTTCAACCATTTTTAATCGTTTATTGAAATACCTGTTGGTACAGTAGTATTGAATTTCTTTTGGTTCCAAAATTGTTAGCATCACTGTACCCTATTTTCCCTTCGTTTGAAACTAATTACTAAGCTTCTTTAGCAGTGAAATCACAATAAGACTTGGCCAATCCCCCAGAGTGGGTACGCGCCATTCTCGTTCCGGATCCAACCAACCAACCAACCATCCTCCTCGGCCGGCGCATCTTCCCGATCTGAACCCGGTCGAAGAGCGGCTCATCGCGCCTCGACTCCCCTTCATGAGCATCAGGCGGCTGACTCGAGGCAACGGGCAGTTTGGAATCAAGGGACAGGCGGTGAACGTGCCCATCGACGTATCGAAGGTTGTGCGGTGCCTTCCTCGCATGGTACCCGAGGACGTTGCGTTCGACGTTCACATCAAGCGGAGGCTGATGAGTTCGGCAACGTACAAGCGCGGGTTGGTGAAGCGCGGCAACATCCTGGCTTGGCTCAAGCACCTGGAACAAACCCCGCTGTATCGCGTCATCAACGTTCGGGTCGATTGGAGTCGGCTCGATCACTTCGATGACGGCGGCGAACGAGAGGAACCGCAGGAAGACGACGTCGATGATGCTGACGGTGAGTTCGAAACGATTCCCGACGACTTTGACGTGAACGATCCTCTGCAGTTGGCGGTTGCGCTCAACGCGGTCTCGAAGACGCTTCTCTATAACGAAGCGGAAATGACGGGTGTGGGAAAAGAAAAAAATAAATGATTACGCTCCCACTCTCGCCTCTCTCTTCGCCATTAATCGCATCACATAAATCGGTGCACCCAATGCATTTCTGCATCCTCACAATCCCCCTCGAGGAGGTGCGGGGGAATTTTTTTGCGCTATACATCTGTTAATAATGATCGACCAACTAGCCCAACAATGTACTCTTCTGAGCACGATGACGGGGGTTCGATTCCCGGCCGCGGCGGTCGCTTTTCTGATGGAGGAGAAAAGCAAAAACGCCCGTGTGTACGAGATTCCAAGGCACGCAAAGATCCTTAGGTGGTCAAAATTATTCCGGAGCCTTCCACTACGGCGCGCCTCATCGCGCTTTGCGTCGGCGCGTTAAACACTGAAATCAATCAATCAACTGCAGGGGGTATCGTAACAATCGATGCACCTTGCAGACCTTCGTACAGGCCCAAGAAACTCCCCCCATTGTAATCACACTTTAGGATGCAGGCACAAAAGTCTCGCTTGGCGGCTACGAGGCCTATTAAGGAACGCGCGATTCAACCACCACCGTTTTGGTGCGTCGCAACGTCTCGGCGGAGCGTATACAAATTCATAGCATTACGATCCCTCACGGTTTAGTGGTGGTATATCCTCCGCGAGGCGGTGACGTCATACTGCGCGTACTAAACCTATATGGCTCTCTCAGATCAGACTCAAAAAGTGTCGTTCTGGAGTCCCTCCTGGCTTTTGCCGAAGGATAGATAGATGGAGAGAGATAGAGAGAGAGAGAGAGAGAGAGAGAGAGAGAGAGAGAAACCATTATTTTCCAAGCAAGGTTTGTTACTTTCCTTAGCGAGACGCGAAGCCGGTCCCCACACACAACTTGCCAGGGGGGATTTCAATGCGCCTGCGATGATGTTAAGGTTCGGTCCGACGAGGCGTATACACGAGGTCAATGACCGACACCCAGACGGCTTTGCTCTGGCACTAGTAACCCACCCCTACTCTCCCCCGTTCAAGTCCCTCACCGTACGGACATATTACCCCGCAACGGCGGGGGAGGCGGCAATAGCCCTGGCCCTTATCACGAGGCCTGCAACCACACAATATGATCACTGATTCTAAGGCGGCCGTTCAAAACTTCATTCATGGTAGCATTTGCCGACACCACTCAAAATTCTCCTCCAAAATCCTTTTAACCAACCAGTCGACATCGTCTGGACCACGGCCCACACTGGGGTGGGAGGCAACGGGGCGGCCCACAAAGAAGCACGAGAACTCACCAGCCGTGCTGGGCTCGTTCCTGCTCCCTACCGCGGTGCTCGGTCGGCCCACGCGTACTAGAATACTAGAAGTACCGGAGAAATCGCCTCTCCCGCTGCCGCTATCCCCATGCCCATACATCCCTCACCAACCCCCAGGAGCGCCTATGGCGACTCCTCCAGACCATTTCCCTCGCCAGTCGTTCCCTCCTCCACAAGATCTATCCCTCTCAGTTGTCTTCTCCAAACTGTCCCCTCTGTGACTCCCTGGACGCACTAAGCCACGGCATGTGGACCTGTCCTCTTAACTTACTGGTCCCCCATCTCCAGCGTGGAGCAGTGGGAGGACGCGCTGGGCAGCTCGCAACCGGGGTGCAGCTACTGGTGATTGACTGAGCCGCCACCGTCGCGCCAGCCTTTGGCCGGCGGCCACCACGCGTTACTAGCCACCTTGCTTGGAAAATAATGGTTTCTCTCTCTCTCTTTCTCTCTCTCTCTCTCTCCTTCTTTCTCTCTCTCTATCCTTCGGCAAAAGCCAGGAGTGACTCCAGAACGACACTTTTTGAGTTTGGTGAGCCTGATAGGGGCCGCATCAAGGTCTCGACAACTGAAGCGTCCGAAGGTGACGGTTCCAGAGCAAGGGGTAGGTAAAATAATTTTCCGTTGGCAAGGACATTGGGTAAATTTGGGTCTGTATGGGAAAAGACCCTATGGCCTCCCGAAAACCGTACAAGCCCGCATCCCCAAAGCCAACACAGTCCTGTGGATATCGATGGACCCAAGGAATTCGTTGTACCATTCGCCACAAAAGCGTGTGTTAGAGACATGTACAGAGGCTTGTACGAATAATTTGACAACGCTAATTACGGAAGTAGCACTAGGTCGCTAGCAAAGCGCGTTTACCCTAATCTTCACTCGAGAGAAAGAGAGAAAATAACTTTCTTATGTTCATTGGGTACTGCGACGACGTGGTGGGGGCCTCTAGTCCAGGGCTCCAGTCTCCAGGGCGCCGGTGGCTGCTCTGGCGATCGTTCGGCTCTGCTCGTCGTTGTCGGCGCTAGACAGTGCCTCACTCCACTGCTCCTCTGTTAGAGGGTTATACCCGCGTTGGTAGTAGTATGGGCCTGTGTCAGCTTATGCCTAACGTATTGTTTTGATCTCTAACGTCATCATCCGGTACCCTCAGCTTTGCGCACAATGAGATTGAAACTTCTTCGCGCGTCGTAAGCCTCAACGCTCCTGCTACCTAATGTTAAGCTATATATAAATATATATATATATATATATGATATATATATATATATATATTATATTACATATATATATACCTCGTCCCTCACTTTCCTACCGTTTTTCCCGTTTCCCGATCCTCTTTTTATACTGGCCCATGAACCTCATATCTCTCTCTCTCATTATATATATATATATATAGGCCTACAAAGCAATTGGCCAGGTCTCACAAAAACACAGAGAATAAAAAAATAACGAACCCCTTTCCTCCTGAAACCAGAGCTTGACGTCAGTGAAAAAAATAGCAGCATCTCCACTGTGTGCATGATGGCCAGGGTGCGGACTACGGGGACTCGAAATGACATCCAAGTTGCGATCCGAGTGACATCCCATTTGCGCCCGACCGTCATTCGATTTGAGCCGTGAGTTGCACCTTGATTATTCCCTAAATGAAACTGCAACTCACGGCTCAAATCGAATCTCGCTTGATTTTCGCTTGATGGTGGTGTGCGCACGGATGGAAGCGGACGGACATATGGAGGTCCTAAGCTACTCCGCACCGTTACGAGGGAGTAAGCCGCTTGACTATCGGGTACCAACTCACGGGTACCAACTCAGGCTCGAATCCTGCCGGTGCCTGTGTGATGTTTTGCGATTGAAAATGCTATGCGCACGGACGCGCACGGACATTGTGCGCTCCTAAGGTACCTCGTACCTAAAACGATTGGAATCCAAAGGCAATGACCTCAAAACGAAAAAGAAAACGCTTCTTCCAAATGAAACGGCAATGACCGAAATTAAAACGCAAAGCCATCGATCGACCAAGACATAACCCCTTTCATTACGTTAAGATTTACCCGAAGGCAAATGTTTGGTATACGTTATTGTAGACCCTACTTCTGCGATTATCGGGAATATTTACGTTCTTCATTTGCTGGCCGCTCTTCCGCGGAGAAAACCAAGCGCGGCCTACCCATGCCGTGCTAGCAGGTGAACTGCCCGACGACTGGGGCTGTGACGTGTTTTGTTTTCTTAGTGGTTCGGTGGCACTCCATCGCGGTCTTGTACCACCTGCCACATTTCTCCACAAAGTCAGCAGGGGTGGCACCCTTGGTCCAGAACTCCAACAGCCTCTACTGCTTTGCGTGCCTGCTGAATCAGACGGATCTGGTCTTTACAGCAGTCGCTGGCCAGCAGTGCCTCCCATTACACCTCGTTAGGGTCTCTGATCTTGGGGACAGCTTTTGTGCTTTGGCATTACAATGTGCTGTGGTACAGAGTAGGTTTTTTATGGCACGATGGGTATTCGACTGCATATCGAGTCGGGTAAATTTTGCTCATCACGTTTAAATGTAGTAACGTGCCTGTCTGCAGCTGTCTTCGGTCGGTAGCTTCTGCCCTCGTCAGGAACTCGCGTGGCGAAGAGTACCCTTTTCTGATACCCCTGTAGTATGCCAATGTAGCCGAGTATTCCGGGAAGATCGGCGTGGGTTCTTCGTGATCGGAATCGTCGGGTGCGCGGTTAGTAGCATGGCCTCGGTCTACCCTGTTCACCTCTATGTTCCCCTTTATTCCCGAGTGCGGCGAAGCCCACAGTATACTCTATTGGATCTTAGGTTGATGCTCAGGGTGTTGAGATACGCCACCTTTAGCCTGTAGAAGTGCATGGGGTACGCGGTGGCTTACTCGTCCCTTCAAAAAGTGTCTACAGGCATCTTGCGAGTTGGAAATTATTGTAAGTGACCGGTCCGTCCGCAAACCTTCCGCCGATACCTGAGCGACAGCTAGCCTCTCGGCATCTGTCACGGTACAGTGACGTGGCGAGCCACAGCTGGTGATCATATGGTGGTCTGGGTCTATGAGTACAGCCACCATGCGTCCTTTCCTTGGACCTTGTGTGGCTACGTCCACGTACACTGTGTTGTTCTTGGAGGAGAACGTGTGGCGTATAAAGTACACTCAGGCTTGGCGTTGGCCTTGATGGACGTTGGGGTCCATGTTTTTAGGTATGGGGGCCACGTGGAACTTCCGGCGGATGTCATCAGGAACGTGTGTTGCCTTGGACATTTCTCTGAATTGTTCCGTGTAATCCAGCTAAAGCAGGAGCGTCCTACCCGTCGGGGTCTGCATCAACCTCTCAGTCTGGGCCTGTGTTGGGCTTCTTTATGTCTTAAAATGGGTTGTGGTCCCCTTAGGCGAGTAGCTTTTTCTGTTGGCGTGCATATAGGTAGCCTTAACACCGTCTTGTACGTTTTTCGTATGATTATGTCGGCCTGTTGCTCTTCAGAATGGTTCATGTTCTGGTAGGGCAAACGGTATATCACACTCCTAACTACCAAGCTGCGCACCAGCTTCAAAGTACCTTCCTCTCGTTCTGGCACGTCGGCTTGCGAATCTCTTTATCATTGTGGAGTCATTGTGGTTTATCATTGTGGTTTTGAGCAAAGCTAGGGTATGGTAACCCCGTTGGTCGGATTGAATCCACATCTCTAGTATTCGCACCGTTGTTGTTTTTTTTTTTCAGTATCTCTTTGCTCTCTGGGTACACCTTGAGGCGGAGATGTGGACCCACAGAAACAGTTCGGTTTGGCTTGTGCCGCCAGATCCGGAATATTTCAGATTTTTTTGTTGAGCATTCGAGGCCCCATTCCTGGACGCACTGTTCGAAGCATGTGGCTGCTATCCTGTAGCTTTGCCTCCTTTTCCCCCAAAGAGCCCTTGGTTATCCAGATTGTTACATCATCCGCGTGAGCGAGCGAACGCACCTGTGATGCGGCGTGATGCGAGCGATGTCGCTGAGTGGCTGCTATTGCGGAGTGATATAGCGCGACAGTTGTGCGCACGCGCGCGCGCCAGCTGCGAACGGCAAAGCAGAGTTTCGCCCGAAGGGCACATGAATAAAGTTGGCGCACTCAATACCTTATCCATCGCTAATCCCCCCGACTTAGTACGTGCGAAACACGTAACGGGCATCGTCATTTATAGCACGTGGATAAAGTTGGTTTTGACGCAAGGCGTTTCGGCGTACGCCACCACCGACTGCGCAAGTCAGTCAATACAAGCTTCGATTGAAAAGACGCACAGTAGAAAGAATGAAGAACGTTGATTGTGAAAGGCAACGTCATTTCAGCATGCACCACGCCGATCTTCGCACTTAAGCACTTGCTTCACCCATCGGCCCAGCTATAACCAAAATTCAAGGCTCTACAATGGTGCCCACAATACCGGTAATGCGCTCGTCTATTGGATACTAATGGCTGTGCATTTAGTGCATCATAAGGAGCGCTTAGCTACTATAGCCCACAGACAGTATGATAGTCCCCTGCTTGATTATGGCTTGCCGTTAAAACCGGGTGAACACGATGTGGTAACAAAAATGAATTTGCGTTGCATCTTGGCAACTCAAAATGTGTAACACCGATCACGGAAGCATTTAGACAATAGCAGTACGACACACCTCAGATAAAATTAGCTTCTTCGTGATATGTATGCCTGATCAATTTCTGCGGAATGTACACGGATAAAACCAAAACGTGCAATTTACCTGGCAAGAGTGGTTACTCCTCCGTACTGTTGTTTGATTCCATTATTGTCATGATGACATCCAAGAAACTGAACATATAACTTACGTTGAGATGACAACAAATGATCTATGAGACCAATTCTTTGGAAGTGGTGACGTGAAGAGTTCGCGAAAGATATCAGGCTAACAAAGAATGAAATGGCCAGAACGTTTTTTTTTTTTTTTTTAATTACGAAGGAATGGAAGTATCAATTGTTTGAGGCTAACGCATTGATTAATCTTCCGAAACAGGCATTCTCCTTGAAACACGCATTCCCAAAGCGATCGTTATAAAAATAGTCGCCTTCAATTCCAATTCCAGCCAGAAGGCACTGATCATACCTTCTAGCAACAACATCGGTAGGAACGCCTACGTAATTTATAGTAAGCTCTGGCCACACCTTCAAAACATTTTCTCAATTCTGAAGGAAATTAGATCAGCTCGTGCGGTCACCGACGCCGGCATTATGCGTAAACATAGTCTCTAGTCGTATTTAATCTTTTTTTTCAGAAAGGTATTATTGTTCATCATAAACAAGAAAAATACTCTTGTATACACGTATGTGTTTGTGGCGAACGAGCGCCAAAACAGCATTCGGTGGTCCTTCAGTGTGTTGGTATCCAGAACATTTGTGGTGTAAGCATGGCATCACTAAAATGTTTAATTAGTGGAACAAAGGGCCATAATCTAAACTATAAACTGGTCACAATGTTACATAAAGATGACAGTGATTGATGCTTGACGTTATGAGCTTTCTCATTAGGTGAGTTAGAGGTTGTGTGCGGTAGGAGATGAGATTTAAAAATTTGGTTTCGGCGAGGTAGGCTGGAGGACGCTTGTTCGTCAACATTTGTTAATGTGCTAAAAATAGAGGGGTGATGTAGTCGAACTTTGTACGCGTATATCTGCACATAATGTCGCCATGCCGCGTTCTCTAAGGCTTTACATAAGATTAGTATGTAGAGGACTTCAAGCCGTTGTTCCCATCAGCTAAAAACTAAGCATCGTGTGTCATTATGGACATATAAATGCGTGCCGTACGTGGGACCTGTTTGGAAAACTGCACATGGGCATTTATTTTGTTTCTCGGACAAGTATTTACAAGCCTGTAATATTCAAGAAGTCGTTTCCCTGTGCCAATCTTCAAGTCTGAGGGAGGCGTCCTGTTTCCAAGATAAGGCGTTCCACGTAAAAAAAAAAATGCGTGGGAGTGGTACCCTCAGGTCAGCAAAAAGCAAAGCTTGGCCCCGCCACGTCAACTAATAGGTAAAACATTGCCCATGTACCGCCTCGGTAAACTCGTTTCGGTTTTGTTCTCAGCCTTCGTTCGAACGGCCTTCATGCTTGAATGCGACCCAGTAGTGCCTGTTACAAATTGCTCGGCGCCCAACGCCGACGTCGCGCCCGAGAGGCAGTTCGAATCGAATCGAATTAGCGCTGCGGCAACAGTTTCGAGGCCGCAACGATCGCCCCTAGTTTCGGCGGCAGCATCCGAGTCAGCACAAATCTTTCCACTGCGCCTTTGGAGGCAGGCTATTCGCATGCGCGCGCTTTTTAAACCATTCGCTCTTTCGCAGAGCATCCCCGCACGAATAGCGCGATTCAAGTCTCGTTTGTGTCCGGCCAACGCGAAGGGTTCTCAAAAGAACTCGAAGGAAGTAGTGAGCTTGTGGGACGGCTTCAAAAGGAAAGCCTAGGCAACGATATCTTTCTCCACCACTTTCCCCCGCAGTCCGGCCGCTGTTACATCAACAACACCTGAAGCTAAAAAATCTAAAGCATAGTAGCTTGCACCAAGTTTCCAATTTCGCGCATTGCAAAATGATTTACATTCTTAGCAGAAATATTCAACGTCTGTAACTTAAACCCGTACGCCCTAAGAAAAACACAGGAACAGCCTTTAACGGGTTTACAGTACAACTAACACCATTACTACCTAGAAAGAACTCAAGAGAACACCCTTTTACACGCTGTTCTGTCATTTATAACAACCTTTAAAGCTACTTCTTTATTGTGTTTTTGCTGCGTTTTAAGGGTGTTAGTTATACTCAAAAATTTTCCTTAAAGGGACACTGAAGTGAATTTGTCAAGCTCCCGTTTTTGCTTGCACTGCGTAGACCGGCTCAAATTAGCACACTTTTCATCGTTTATCCGGTTGACCAAATCGGTAATTATTTACAAAGCGCGAAAGAAGAAAAACTACCATGCGCGGTTTGCGGCGGCCGCACCAACTAAAGCTGTGACGTTGGGAGGAGCGGGCACCGTGATTGGACGATGCCCAAGGTGAGCACCAAACAAATTTCGGTTTCGGTTCGGTTCTGTAAAACACAAACCGGTGGCGTGTTGGATGGGCATTCTCAATAACTCAGTAATCATCGTACCACGCTTCTGCCATGTTGTCAGCTGTAAAAATGCATAAAGATAAGCCTCCCAGGACGGCTTGGAATCGTAGCATTCACTAAGCCGAGGCCTACCCAGTGCATGGACGCCCCTCCGCGTAACCCGCAGACGTCCAATGTCATGCGCTTTTCCCCCATATTTTGGAGCTTGCCTCCCCTCAGTGCCTGTACCGTAAAAAAGCGTGTTCGCACCAGGCCAAGGGTCTGTTCATTCTGGCCTGTGCCCACTGCCCGCAAGCAGTCGTTCCTTATGGCAACAGCACGCCAACGAGAACTCGCTAGCGCGCCAGTGCCAGCCTGCGCGCGTTCTGTGAACTAGTTCGTGGAGCCATGAACATTGCGGCCCAAAAAAAGGTGAACTCAATGTAGAAAACATCGGCAGAAAACGAAAAAGTTAACTTGCAAAAAAAAAAACAAAGCACGTACCCGCGGGGCTTCGAACTCGTGACTTGCAAAACATTTGCGGCGACATACCTCGCGCCCCAAACCACTCGGCCACGGGACAGGCTCCGCCGACCTTGGTAATATAAGGTATATATTGTACAACAAGTTTACACTTTTATTTAGTTTTGCCATTTCAAGCAGCTTAGGTGACTATTTGTTGTATTGCGCTCGTGCAGTAAGCGTCCCCCGAGTTTCCACAATAGCTCACGTCTAGCAATTGCATTTCGTAGACGGAAAAGCGTTCGCAGATGCGTAGTCGTGCTGCTGACCGCCGTGCTTATTCGCCCAGCGCAAAAAAGTGCTTCCCGCACCCTATTTCTACGCTATACGGTAAAAATATCAGTTGATTTTATTTCCTTAGTACCTATATTAACTTCGCTGACTCTTCTCCCGCCTTCAAGAGGCCTGATATTTTCCTACTGGCGTACCAGTCAGCAAAGCGTCGCATGTGCGCTTGTGCAACGCTTGTGTGAAGCGACCTTGACTTGGAGCTAGATACAGTGTACAAACTAACCAAGTAAAGAAAGGCCCATTCTTCCATTCACAAACGGGTCCTGGCTTCGTTTCAACTGAGCGAACGAATTGCGACGACCCGTCGGCGGCCGGCGGGCGAAACGCTGGGCCGACTGACTCTGTCTGAAGCCCGGGGAGCCGTGCAGTAGAGCAGCCAATTGAGAGCTCGGCTCCTCGCGACGTCACACGAAAACGCCGCAGAAAATGGGCGAGCGTAACGAGAGGAGGAGAGCATTTTCGAATTAATTTTTCTACTAAATAAAATCGCGTAAACGCGCCCAGAGTGGTCGTAACATGGCCTGGGGACTCCGGACTACAATTTGCGCAAGTAATCCCGCAAAGTTTACATATCACTTCAGTGTCCCTTTAAGTAAATCAGTTGACAGTGTACTTTTGGGGTTCGCATCCGAGTCAGCACAAAGTTTTCCACTACGCCTTCGCACTGCGCCTGGCTACGCGCATGCGCGCGCTTTTTAAATCCTGCCCCCTTTCGCAAAGCTTCCCCTCACGAATTGTGCGATTCAAGGGTCGTTTGTGTCCGGCAAACACGAAGGAGCTCAGAAAAACTCCGAGGAAGAAGTGTGCTTGAGGAACGGCTTCAAGACGGAAGGCCTAGCCAACGAGTCTTCTTTTCATTACTTCCTGCAGTCCTGTCACAGTTATTTCAATATCACACAAAGGAAATAAACTAAAGCACACCATTTTAAACCGAGTCGGGAATTTTATAAATGAAAAAATAACCGGCACAGAAACTCCTTCCAAGACATTTCGTTATAAGGGCGTTGGTTCGAAAGCTACCCCGCTTTGCTCAAGTCCTCTACGGAATCTTTTTATAGACGGACAGAAGGAGCGTGTGAGACATCTGCTCTTGGCTTTTGAGCCTGCGTCCAAATTCTTTCTTTTTATTCCTCTCGTTTTCTTCTTCTTCTTTGTCCTCCAAACATCTCCGGTCCCTCTGGGAACAGAGTTGGGCGGGAGCAGTACGACTAAACCTCAGGCGTGTTCGCGTGCTCCTTCGCCCTTTGAAGAGGCGCCCACGCGCCAACCGGTCCCGAGAGTTCACGACCTCATTATTTTTCAGCCTTGATGACACGCGCTTAGGACGACGTCCTCTCGGAAACGGAGAAATATAGAAAATAAGGAGGGAGGGAGCTACGGCAGCTCCGCTGTTTTTAAAAGCGTTATGAAACAATATGTTACCCCGGGGGTAAACAAGTATCCAGCGTGGATGCGCACGCTCGTTTCGCTGTCACTGACAGCCGCTAAATTCGAAGAGAAACGTCGAGATTTCATCGGTGTGGAGCAGCGGCGATAATTCGAATACCGCTTTTGATTAGAGAGTTAAAGAGCTCCTGCAACACCACCGACAACCGCTCCCTCTTCTCTTCGTGTTTGTTATCATGCACCATGACAACCTGGCCCTTTACACCATTCATCTTCATTGCCTTGTGTTTTAGTTCACGTTTGTTTTTACTGAAATACTTTTCCGCAACTTTCATGTCACTCTCATGAATAACTTCCCGTTGGCACTCTTGCCTTAAGTCGGCCTTGCGACAATAAAATCACGCATCATCATTCTCGTCGTGCTTTAAAAACACGAAAACACTTGGACGGCTATATGAATGGCCACCACATAGCGGTAATCCGTGATTTGCTCGTCGCAGAAGACACCTTCGCTTGTTTCTGCAAAGCTTTTGCTGAGATTTTCTGAGGAGTGGCTATTGAATGCAATTAGGACTGAAATTAAAAGAAAGCCAGCCAATAGCTGAGGTCGGCTTCAGTGACGTGCACTCTAAACCACAAATAATGCCTCAAATCTATAAAGGCAGTATACAATAACAAGCACGCGACAATACTTTGGGCGAGTTTGTAAGTTGCCTGATGAGCGTAGAACAGTAACATCATCCGAGGACTGGGCGCGTTTACTTAACTACTTTCTTCAAGGCATTTCAGATTTTGAAAAAATATGGCCAGAAAAGTGTTGCGGGGCACCTTTATGGGGGTGAGTTCGAAGTTGAAGTTTGAAGTTTGTAGTTTATTTGTTCCTTTTTGAAGCGAAAGTAGAAGCCGAGACAAAAGGCCACGAGGCCTGACGGGTTCTCGGTTCGCTTTACAGTTTGAAAGCGATTTGGAAGCAGTTAGTGAACGAGTACATAAAAATAGATAGAACAGGCGCAAAAACACATTAGAAAACAGCAGTGCATCTTTACACACATCTTATACAAAAAGAAAGAACAATTGAAAAGCACTGCAACGGATAAAGAAAATTGTGGGTATATACATATGTAGCCCTATGCAGGCGTAAGAGTAAAAATAATGAGCATAACAAGTCTCATGAAACAAAATTGCTGAAAACACAGAGATACTCACAGGCCACGGAGGAGTTCTGATTGCATTCAATCAAGTTTCGCAACATATCTTCCGAAATTTCTTTGAGATGTCTCATATTCACACTCGAACGAGCGAGGGGGCTGTAGGCACCTGAACTGCATACTTTGTTTGCCATACATGTGCAAATTTTCGGCTGCAGTCTTTCTTTGAGTACGCAAGCAGTACTTAGGTTTCCCCGTGTTTTCTGAACGGAGAAGCGTGTTGATGGCATCTTCACCCGCATGTGTGTGTCGTGAAAATGAAATGGTTGGCATACCGTAGAGAATACAATGCAGCTGTTTCAGCTGGTACAGGCTCCCCATGAGTTTCTTATTGTTTTCGGCTCAACCATCAAACATTGAAGTTAAATCTAACGACTCTTGATTCCTGGCTCAAAATTCGATTCCAAGCCTCGCATAAGTAGCTGGCCCGATCGTATTTGCATATCGCTTCTAGAGACATTCCGGGTTATTATTTTTACAGTTTTCTTAGCTAGTTTTCCACAGGCGGAAAAATCTCGAACGACGGATTAAGGTCAAACGAGCGTTTGGCCAGTGCTTCGGGTAAGCCAGTTTAATCTTTATTGATCCCCCTTTTAGCCCTTCTCTCTCTCTCTCTCTTCCTCTCCTTCTTCCTCTTCTTTTCTTTTTTTCTTTTTTCTTTTCCCCGTCATCTTTAAAAACAACTGCTGGCTACATAGTTTGGCCGAATTTTACAGCATTATACGTTTTACAACACAGTATCCGTATACCTATTAAATTAAATATCTACATTCTATGAGTAATAATTATTCTCGTAGGTAAACAGAAATATAGGCATGTAAATGGATATCGATTTGGATGGCCTATCGATATCTTAGGCGCATGGATTTAATTTCTATACTCGTGTAGATTTATAGATACGGGCAAGCCTTTATTAAACACTCGTTTACTTGTTATTTATAACAGTCTGTTAAGCTCAGCTTAAGCATAACGAACTGTGAAGTAGTGCGTACGAAGCTATTATAGCATTGGTATATTTGGAGCGGTGACGCAAATGACTGTTCTGTGGCTTCTGTAACACATTTTGCAGGTTAACACGCGTTTTCATGAGAAGACGACATACCAAACCGGCCACGTTCGGACTGGCCATCAGAATGAACACAAGATTACGGTGCTTATGGTAACTGATGATGATGACGATCATGATGCGATGAAGAGAACAAGGCGTGCGGGAGAGAGAACGGCAGCCAAAGGCAACGTCACCTGTATGGCATTGCCTATCGCGTCAGATGAAAATGCGAAACAGGATCCTGTTGATCTCTGCGGCCTCTCTCCTATTCCGGCCTGCTGCGGCCGGAGTAGTAGCATCACAAAAGTTCTTTAGAAAGGGATAAGGGGCGGGGGGGTAGAAAGGGTAAAAGGTAACAGAAATGCTGCTGGGTGGGCCCATGTCCAGGGCTCCAGATTTAGTAGCACCCTGCCTTATTCTTCAGATCAAGTTTACCATGCCCTCTAAGGCTGAGCTGGTCAGAACTGCCTCCCATGCCTCTAGTAGGGTTGTAGGGTTCGTGTTCGTCGTATGGGGCCATGTGGTACGGCACTCCCAGGTTGCGTGGAAAAGCGCGGATTTCTTTTGCACTGCTTGCAGTGTTCTGGTATGTAACTTGGAAACATCAGTGCTAAGCGTGACTGGTGAATAAAGATATTGTTTTGTTTCGCCGTTGTGTCTGTGAATCATGGGTGTTGAGCTCCTTGTGAGGGGATGGGAAAGTCTGCCTGCTCTGTCTGAGTTTGGCAAACTTCGCCGTATCGTTCAGGAGGTGGAGAGTGGTATGAAAAGTCGTGTAGGGCGCGGTAAGTTGGGTCACCCGCCGCCCTGTTTGCCGCCTCATTACCCTCCAGCCCCTTGTGGCCTGGACACCAGTTTACATTGTGGGTTTTTCTCATCTTCGTGAAAAGAATGTTTTTTAACTGCCTCGGGATTCTTCAAGCCATGATATTCATAATTGCTCGTTTGGAGTCTTAAATGAGGTTCAGTCCTACGTTAGGGGACTCCCCTAGCACACCCAGGTTGCTAGGGGAGTGGCTCCGGTTTCGGCCTCCTCGATTCTCATGTTTCTTACTGTAAGGCAGTTCTCCAGGTCTTTGGTAGTCTATTACAACCGCTATAGAGTTAGAGTGATAGCCCAAGCTTGCACCTGTGTATACGGTGTTGGTGCGGCCTTGGACTTTCCTTCTCAGATATTTGATTCTCGCCTGTCTTTTGTCACGGTGGAGCTTAGGGTCTATGTTCTTGAAAAATGGGAGCGTTCTGATTTTGGTTCATTGCTCTGGGTCGGTCATTGCCTCTACGATCTTCCTCTCTGGGGGGAGCTGCTGATTCTCCACAATATGGACCATCCGGTCTTGGTGTGGGTGAGTCGTTCTTTTTGTTACGAGAGTAGGGCGTCTCTTATCTCCTCGAAGGTGTTGAATATGCCCAATTTATAGAGTTATTTGTTCGCGCTATATATGGGCATACCTAGATCGTCTTTGTATGACAACCTGATAATGCTGTTTGTTCTATCTTCTTGTTTCTGGCACATCGTATGGTATGGCAAACTGTACGAGATTCTACTCATTATAAGTGCTTGCTCATGATGAGCGCTTGCATTACCCGTAAGGTTATCACTTCGCGTAAGCCTTTCTGCGCCTGGGTGATACTCCGCCCCATACATGAGAGTTGGGTTGTGGACTTATTGATTTTATCAATTGTTTTGGTCAGCTCGTTCGTTTCTCTGTATGATCATTCCCAGAATACGAACCTGACTTCGTTCTGGTATATTACATGATCCGATTTTTATAGGGATCTTGTGTTACTATTGTGTTGTGGGTGGACTGTAATGATTTCCGATTTCTCTGGTGCAAACTTCATTCCATTATCTGCGCCTATTTCGCGACCCAGTTGATGTTGTTTTAGGGGAGTGTAGCTCACCTGCCCATATTGTGAATTCGTCTGCGTAGATGACGTGGGTAATACCTAGGAGCTCTGAGTTCTTGGCGATATTTATCATTGTAAATCAAATAAGCGATGCTAAATAATCGAGCCTTGAGGAGTTCTGGCGTTTGGCAAGGTGAAGGGTTCCGATCGTAGTTCAGCTATGCCGATTGCGGCGGCTCGGTTCGTCAGGAAGGCTGAGACGTAATTATAGATGCGTTTCCCGCATCCTATGTCCCTGAGAGAGTGCAATATAGCTGTGTGCGACACATTCTCGAAAGCACCTTTGAGGTTTAGTGCGAGTATTAAGTGTTCTCCTTGTACCTCTTGAATACTTCTTCTTTTACGAGGAGGAGAGAGAGAGAGAGAGAGACAACCTTTAATAGAAAAGGATGACCACTGGTCACGATGGGGGAAAGGAATGGGTAGGGAGGGTAAGAGAAAATAAACAAATAAATGCTGGTCGTTCTCAGTAGACTCAATAACTGGGCCAGTTCTTGGAACCTGCAATTCATGGGCCAGGTCATGGTGATCGCATTAGGGTTTGTGCGCTTACACCAGTTCGTTCGGGGGAGGACCCGCTCAGGAGGAGGAAGATATCTTGTGTTGCGGGACCAGCTCTGAACAGTATCATGCTATCTGGAAAAATATTGTTGTCCGCTATGTAGTTTCACAGTCTGTTCGTAATGACTCTCTTACAAAGTTTTGCCACGCATGACGTTAGGGCCATTGGTGTGAGGTTTTAGAGCTCAGTTGTTTTGCCCGCTTTCGGAATGGGGCGCCATTCTGCCGGTACTGCACCCGAAATCCACAGCTGTTCGTTTATGTACTCAGTAAGCTCTTCGATCTGGTGTTCACCCAGGTTTCGAAGCATGGTGTTGGTAATGCCATCATTTCCTGGTGCACTTCTTTCTTTGGTAGAGACCATTTCATTGAAAACTTTCTCCTTCGTGATTTCTCTGTACAGCAGTTCGTTCCTAATCACCGTATATTTCCGCTTCGGTACTTCGTTCTTTGGGTGCAGAGTTTGCTTTTCAGAGCTTCTATTATATATATACACTCTTCATCGTTGCTCCTGAAGGTGTGTGCCCCTCTTCTGAGGTGGTGGTTGTTCTCCCTACTTGAACTGCTGAGGTCTAACATATTTCTCAGTAGCGCCCAGGTATTCTAAGTACCAAATGTTCCCTTCAATGATACTCATAAATCGTTCTATTCTGCTTGGAAAGTTTCTCTCCACAGACTTTAGCATCCTTTGTGAGCTCCTTAATCCGCCGCCTTGGGACTTTCTTTTCTTTTTTTTTCCACTATTTGGTGAGCTTCCTCTGTTTTTTCAGACAGTCGCGAGGTAGCTGTCTGTGTTAGGTGCTTGTTCTGTTCGTTTCAGTATTTGGGCGGAGTTGTGGTGCACGCTTTTAACGCCTTTACACCATTCGCTTATGTACGGTGTTTTTGCTTTGGCAGCTCTCTGGTGCATAGATTCTCTATATTTCTTTCAGTCGGCGAGTTTAATTGGTCCAAAAGGGTTCCTGCACTTCGCTGAATTTACTGTGGCGCAAAAAATTATTTTGTGGTCGCTACCGAGGTTTTCATGGGTGTTACGCCAGGCAGTATTAGTGGCAGTCTCCTTAGGAAATTTGAGGTCGGGACAAGGGTCGGAGGGCTTTTAGTTCCTTCTATTGTGAGGATTTTGGAGCTGATTAATATATATCAAGCCTAGTTGCTCCGTTGCTTTAAGAGACGATCTCCGTTCCTAGAGTTGCACAGGTAGCTCTTTTCTTTGTGGTAGGAATTACATCGTTCGGACGATCAAATTGTTGTCTGCAGCTGTTTCGTTGGTTTCCCATAGGAGGTCTTCGAAGCATTTAGTCTTCCTGCGATGGAGTATTGTATGGGTTGATGATAAAACCACTTCGTTGGTCTCTCTTATGAGGGGAGCCCTTCGTTTAGGACTGACTGTGGTTGGGTTGGTTTAAGTTCATGGTGTACCGTCATTGCGTCTTTTTTGGCTTAAGTGTAGACCCTGAAGTCTGTCGTGTGAGCAATAAAGGTGTATCCGTTCCCGTTGGTTTTGATCCTTGCCTCCTGAACACATATAATGTCGGACTTTCTCGTTATTGGTGCTATATCTTGTTCAAGGCTGGTTTTTTTATATTTTGTAGGCTGCGACAATTCCATTTCCATATTGCAAGGCTTTCACATTCTTTTGATTTTTTTAGTTCTTCATCTTCCTCTTCAGAGCTTTCATCCGTTTCAGAGTGTTCTACATCAACCTCCAGTGCTAGTTGCTTCTCTCCTTCTGGAATTGGTGACATGCCTAGTTTTGTTTTCCCCTCTACGTTCTGGCGTAGGCGTGGGTTGCTTATTTCATTTTGAATTCGGTCTAGCCAGTTGTAGATCGCTTCTCGCATTTCAGGTAGCATCGAGGCACCCTAGAACAAACTAGGGTGCCTCGATGCCGACGCCCTAGTTTTTTCTACGGTGCCTCGATGCCAGCGCCTCCGTACAGGGTGGAGACACCCTTTGAACAGTCCCGTGCCGCCGCTCCTGGGTCAAAGTGCTCCTCATACTTGTTTTCGTTTCCCACAAGACCCAAATAGATAGTATGGTTCACACTGAGCGTGTATACCGCGTCGCGGCGAAAATTATAGCGGCGTCTTGCTTCAGTGATTTGCTGCGGCGGGTGAGCGAGTGAGCTAAAACGCCGTCGCCACCCTATCCATGCCTCTACCTTGTACGGAGAACAAGCGTGAATCGACGCACCCTAGGCAAAACCATAGAGTTTCTTATTGTATACTAAGGAACGCTATGAAAAAAAATCCGCCCGCATCTTCCCACGGGGGGAACTCGAGTAAATGCGTCGCAGAGTGGTGGGGGTATCGCGTGAAGGTTGGTAATTGGGTATGGTTTGGGAATGATTAATTGTTATTTTGTCTTTATTATTCTTATTTATTGAATGAAGGAGAAGCGAAGGCAAGGAGTGTAAAGTTAAAGTCTGTCTTATTGCGTTATGTGCCGTCGTTGTATTGGACGGAGAGGATGACTGCTTGTGTTCGCTAAAGTGCACTGTCAAGGGGTCTTTGAGGAGCGGTCGTGCGATTGCGTAACTGGTGAAGACGTTGCTTCCATCGCATCCATCGCATCTACTCGAGTCAAGCAAAGCGTCAAGTCAAGTGAAAGCCAAGCAAAGACGCCCTTGACTGAATTCCGAACGCGCGCTCCGCCGCTTATATATACACCGCCCGCGTTCGAGGCAGAGGAGTACGGGGGCGAGACGCGCATGCGCACACTTCCGTAACAAGCGCGCAAACTTTCCACGCACCCACCACGCCGTTATCACGTGTACACGCCCTGCCGCCGTTACTGTTGAGCGCGACGCAGCGCACGGGTAGCTACGACGCATGCGCGCACAGACGCGTCCTCCCGCACCGCCGCAGCTGTTGTTGAGAGCGACGGAGCGCACGGGGTACACGCGCTCATCCCGCACCGCCGCACCTGTTGTTCAGAGCGAGGAGGGTACGGGGGAGAGACGCGCACCATTGCCTCGACGCGACGCGAAGCGCAGTGAGCGTGTGGACGGCGCCGACGCCGACGCCGAAGCGCGACATCGTGCGACTAAGAAATGCTCCGCATTTAAAACCGCGTGCCAGCGCTCTCTATGAGTAGATGCGCCTCAGATAGCGTGAGTGCGTAAGAACATCCAGCCAGCTGGCCCAATCTCGATGCATTGGCGCTCGCCTTATCTCCGGCTGCAGAAAAGCCGCGCTGCTGCCATCCCTGCTCGCCAGGGGCGCTGCCAATGCTTTATGCACGAATCTGCTGGCCCGCGTCGTGAAAGAAAGTAACCTTCAGCGGCGCGAGCCCGGGACTCGCTCTCACCTTGCATTATCTAGATGATACCATGAGCCTTTGTGCTGCGACTGAAGGATCGCCGCCAGGCAACACGCCTACGGCACGCACACTCCCGGACTGCGAAAATGAGATGGCATAGTCGGTGAGGCAGACCGCCTGCATTAAGGGGGACTCACCTGTTAATATTTCTATGAGACTTACTATTTCATGACACACGGTCATAAAAACCATCGTGCACCAATACGAAAAGCTGCAAATACGTGCCAATGTTCACAATGGCCTAGTTTGTTTATTTTAAAGATATAAAAAAACATGGCTTGCTTGACACCTCGCGATCTATTAAAAACTGGCTAAACCGAAAGGAATTTCTTGTTTATTTTTAAAGACGATAGTCTTTCTTGGGCTACTTAAACCCAGAAATTTTGGTCTGTCTGTCTGTCTGTCTGTCTGTCTGTGACTCGATTCAGCCACCCGGCCAAGGTAAAACGAGGCCTGCGCAATAGTCATATATTCACAGCTAAATCTACCCGTCTAAGTCCGGTGTAATGTTCATACTTGTCAACATTGTTGACGAAGAACAAGACATTACGCAAATATAACACAACAAATTGATACAGAAGTGATATTTGCGGTGTTTCTTTATAAAAAATTATACCTTCCTGCTTATTTTTGCGAAATTACATAATTCATCAACTGCAGAAAAAAAATTCACTCCGACATCGCCTGCTGTCGCCCGCGCCACTATAGCTTCTGGCGCCAATTTAAGAAATCAACCGGCGACGGTTACGAAAGGTTCCACTACGTAAGTTCCCCGTTCTGCTTACAACGCACGTGAAGCAAGGCAGCGTGGTTCTATCAACGCTGAAGTAGGGCCGTAGCCTTAACTCACGCGTGTTTCCGCCGTACGGCAGCGTTGGCATCCAGACACCTGGCTAGGAGCAGTGGAACGTGGTAAATTTAAAATGATTTAAGCAAACCTTTCGCATCATTACCTTGGAAGGAGCGCGACGCAAAGAGGAACAACATGAGAGCTGAGCGGGAAAGCGAAGAGAGGCATTTACTTGGCAAACCTCGACAAAGACTACCGTCTTTTGTCGACATTTACAACGAAAGGAGCAGATACGCGGCCAATTTTTTTATCTGGGTAAAGGAGCGATATATTTCTAAAAGAAACAAACTAGGGAGTAAGGAACGTTTCTATGAAGTTATAAATTCTTTGGTATCAGTATACGATGTTCTTTAAGCCCGTGGGTGATGAATTCGTAAGACCCATAGGAATGTGATTAGGCGAGTCTTCCTTAAATGGTGGTTCGACACATGCGAAAGTGCCGATAGGCGCAGGAGCAGACAGAAGAGCAGGGTGCGCAGCTGTTGGACTGGATGCCAAACGCGCACATACGAATGTGTATAAAACGTTTTTACAACCTTCAAGCGATAGTTAGCACGTGTTGTCCGCAGCACAAGTTCACAGTATCTCCAGGACTTACTGCGAAGGAACTCGGACTGGGACTACGGAGACCGTAGGCCACGCTTCGAAGCGTGCAATGTTGTCAGGTGTTACAGAGGTGCGCGCAAGAGGGGAGATTGTTGAAGCATACACGATCCTCAAGAAAGGCGACGAGCGCCTCAGAGCTCCGTCTGTGTCCCTACCGAGCACCGAGATTGCATGTTGACAGGACTCTTGGGTGTGATTTTTAGTGCATTTGGACTGCGCCGGCCCTCGCCATGTGTTCTTTGTTTATGTAAGAAGCGATTGCGCATGCCTACTGTCCAATTCCTTGCTCCTACTGTCGCGCTCTGTTATTTTGGTTATTGTTTTTTGTTGTTCTTTATCCTTTATTCTGTGCCCTAAGTTTTCGCACAAGGGTAGAACGCATTTCGTTCATAATGTGTTCTTTACTCAACCAAACATCAGTTTCAAGTCTGCGCCCTGTGTGTCTAGTCGTCTTCTCTTGTCCTCGTTTTATGCGCAGTTTTGCCTTTTCGTAATTTCCTTTGGGTTAGTCGTAGCGTTGGGTTTGGACTTAGCCGCCGGTTCTAGCGCATGCTAATGCGCTCCTCCGTTCCCCATAACGCTGGCGCATGACGGCGGCGGCGCGCCAGACGGACACACGGGTAGAGCGAAGAAAGTTGGTACGGCCCAGGATAAAGCCGTGTACCGAGAATCGAGGCAACGTGGGAATGTGATCGCCGACGCCTATCCACTCCCGAACGCCGTGCCAAGGCCACCGCTCAGAGACATCGACGTCGCCTGCGACTATGACAACGTCAAGAGAGACGAGATGACAACTAATATTTGTAGTAGGTGTATAATAAATTTGGTTGTAGCTTCGTTATGACTATGTGATTACTGTGGCGTGACTTGGCGTTGGCCTCGCATTACTTGGCATCACTTGGCATATCCTGCCTACGTTCCCTCCTTCGCCAAGCATGCATTAAGACTATTAAAGAACAGCTTACACAAAGGTGTAAGCCTGAGGTACACAGAAGAGCTGTTTACCAAGCTGTGCTGTTTCTCCAGCTTTGCACCACTAGTGCAAGCTGGGCCAATGTTTTGTTCATTTTTATGCATTTCCTTGAACCCGGCATCACCCTGGCCACAGCTACTTGCAACAAACTCACAATCGAAAGAATCACAAACACGGCAGGCACGCATATTGAACGTGGTGGCATTCCCTACGTAGCAGAAAAGCGGCCCACTCTAAGACCTAGATTTCTTCCAGACGCAGGCAAAAAGATACGTGCATAAAGCATTGGAAGCACCCTTGGGGGGAGCAGGACGGCCGCACCGCGGCTTCGCGTGAGCAGGCGATAAGGCGAGCGTAAGAACATCGAAATGGGCCAGCCGGATGTGCCCACGCACTCTTGATATCTGCGGCGCATCTATTCGTAGATCGCGCTGGTATGCAGTTTTGCCCGTTCCGGCAACCGCTCATGTGCTCCGCTTAAATGTTGGAGCTCCTGTACATTCAAGGTGCCTATATGAAGTGGCCCCAGAAGTTGTGCTATATAACTGCGTACTACTCCGAAGGCAAGGCGGTAAATTTCCAATTGAACTCACATTTTTCTTTTCGTCGTCGACGAGTGCCTTGGTCGAGATTAGGGCATGCTGCGCACTGTTCTCCAAAATACGGCCTGGTAGCTCCTGGACGGTAGCCTGGTGCCGCCTTCCTGCCTTCACTGGTGCACCGAACACACTTCGCTCCGCCGTTCCGTCATCAATACGCACGCTTTTGTGACACTCAAGTGAGATGACCCGTCCCTTTATGATGCTCAATCTCAACGCTGAACTTGAACTTCGTCATCGGCCGTCGCTGTGTGCCATCTTTGCAGAAGGCTCTCCTAGTCCAGACGTTTGTTTCCATTCCTGTTGCACTCGTTTCCCGGCAGGATGCTTACTCAAGAACACTTATTGCGTATCCACGGCTTCTCTGTCGTCCCCAGCTTTGATGACATGGTTTGAAGTGTCGCCTCCCCGTGCTTGGTTCCGGATCACAGCTAACCCAGGGTGTTCTTCCTCCATAGCTTTCCTTTGGTCTTCCGGCCACTGGAGTCCTTCTTGTGGCACTGGCAACGCCGTAGGTCGTGTTTTCCTCCCAGGCGCTCTCCGTACCTCTGGCCGCGTCCTCGCGTCGACTTCTTCGATAATGAACTCGCGCGGCAGCGCACCTTAAGGCGCTGGTCCCGTAACCTTGGAGTAAGTAGGCACGCACTGGCGGGCGTCGTGACCAAATTACCGGCAGGACGTGGGCCACGGAATGTTGCATTCGTACCTAACGTGTCCCTTTGAATTTCAATGGACGAACGGCGGGGTGCAGCCCTGGACGACCACTAGGGCCAGTACTTCGGCTACTCGCAACTAGTGGGACAAGTCGTCAACCTTCAGCCCAGCCTTGAGCAAAAAGGTTACCGTTCGTCTTGTCGAGCATTTCTCTTACAGCGCTCCGGTAACTCGCCTCCTTTCCGTGCACACTTCCCCCAGTTTCCCGTATGGAGCGAAGGCCGCCCAAACGTATTCGTCGCCTGCGTTGTGAAGCAGCCAGATCAGCTTATTTGACGGGTCCACGACCACGCATCGGTGCCTGTCCTCGTTTACCTCAGAGTTTACCAAAATGTTAACAATACAGCGCAAAAGAAACAAAGACTGAAGCTGAGGCACACAGGACGAGCGCTGACTTCCAACTGAACTTTTATTACAGCAACAAGCCATATTTATAAACACGCATGCACACACCTAAGATGAAACGTTCGACCCTATAAGTAATCTATATCAACTGTGCCGGAAACACCCTGCTTACCAAAATGTTTTTAAACCGTCCGGGTTCTTGACCGTAGGCACCCATAAAAGGCTCATCTGGTAAGCGCCAAGGGCAAATACTTCGGAAAGCAGTCCCAAGTGCGCCTGTGTGTGACGAAAATCTTTCAGGCGGTACAGGCGGGCACGTAGATGGCTGTGCAGAAAATTGATGTTCACCACACTTTGTCCGGTAGGCAGAGTTGGCAGCAAAACTTCATACTCGTAATCTCCACCGTTGAAACCGCTCTATCAGAGCCCGTCATCTCATGTCCGCTCACTGCTGTCACCTGAAGTGGAATCGCGCCATCATCGCATTCGCGCACGGGGCAAGAACAGGACATCTTGCGCCGTGTGTTCAGGTCGCTCAGCATTTCCTTTGGGTTCCTTGCGGGGGCGTTAGACTGTTGCTGAGTAGGGGGGGCTTTAGACTGTGGCTGAGTTGTACTTCGGCATTGGACTTTGGTAATTTGAATTTTGGATGACGACGATGGGTTTGAGGGGAGGGGAGGCGCGAAGCATTTCCGTGGGGCATTCGTTTGCTACCTCCTGAGTCTGAAAGTTCACTCATTTCATTTCATTTCCAGTTTTATTTATTTCATCCTTGAGGGCCCCAGGGCATTACAGGACTCGCAGGCAGTCTGTACTTTGATCGTTGACAATGGGACTTTGATTGCAGCGGCCTCGACTATGGAACTTCGCCATTTGATTTTCGCACGCAAGAAATCTTCTCGTTTGAACAATCGCCGTCGTTAGACAAGGGGCTTCTGATTTTTTATACGACTTCAACACAGAATAACAAAAAGACGACGACATACAGCGCTGACAGTACGAGAGAGAGAGAGAGAGAGAGAGAGAAGAGAGTAAACATTTATTTCAGAAAATTTGGGGAAAGGAAGATGTGGGGTACAAAAATCGAGAAAGGGCAGCCATCCTCTTCCTGTAGGCCATGTTCTACGGCCGCTGACCAAACTCTTTGGGCCAGTGCAGTGTGGTCCTTGAGCTGGACCCTGCCAGCATGCACTTCCGCTGCTGGTAGGTGGAACGGCTTGGGGGATGGGGCCACACAAGTTTATTTCTCCTCCTCGTGACTACATATACAACTCCGAAGCACACAGTCACGGCAAACCGGTCAGCATAAAAGAATGTCTAAGCGCGAAGCACATTAGAGGCCCAGAATGTCGTTCCGTCCAGTGTCGTTGGGCGTCACGCAAGTAAAATGCAACATAACCACTTAGGATGATTGCGCAAGAAGAGTTTCTTTTTGTGTTGAAAACCAATTAAGTAGGGCAAAATACGGGAGCAGAAGAAATGATTTAGTCAGTAATATCAACCGAGAGAAAAAAGAAAGAAATAAGAAAACAAAATAAAAGTAAACCTTATCCGAATAGTTCTTGCACGACAGACGAGCCGTTTCTGAAACGAATGAGTGGAAGGTGTGACATTCATTCCTATGGCAGTGGCCCGGCGTCTTCGTGCCCCCGAAAGACAAAAGCACTGGATGACACAACGGCAGTCCTGGGCATCACAGGTGATCCTAGCCTTCGCCGATGAATGTGTTGTTTGCCGCTTCGCGGCGCATACCCATGAAGGAGACTGGCCAGGGATTTTGCAATTTGAGTGGTTATTGCGCCCGAGTTGATAAAAAAATTCACGCATCTCCACGAAGTGAATCATGACGAGTGGGCGAATCACTGGGGATCGTTCTCACCGTAAATCACCAGTGGCATTGCCCACTCGCGCATGTGAGTGAGTGACAACGCGTGTGCACAGTATATACAACTTCAATCTAATCCAATCCGATACAATTCAATTTATTCCCATCCAAATCCAATCCAATCCAATGTTCCTTGCGCATGCGCAACACTGTGTACACGGGCGCCAAGCCCCGGACGAAGGGAGGTCCTAAGGTGCTTCGCCCCTAAAATAGATAAAAAGCCAAAACAAACACAGAGAAAACCTAACACAAAAAAGGAAAAACAATGCAAACAAAAATGAACGCAAAGTACAAACAAAGAACCAAGAACTACGGGAAGGCAAGGGCGAAACAAAAGTAAACAGAAGGTAAGCACAAGATACCCACAACAATAGCACAACGGAAACACTGTCGGATCACTGCTCCGCACTTCCGACAGGTTTCACGTTGAGTGTAACTCCATCCGTTCTTCTTTGTCGGTAAGCGCGACCGGGGCTATGCTGACGCAAAACCTGACGTTTCCTTCCATTTTCATGGCTTCAAACCACACAAAAACAGAAACAGTGTTCCGCGCGAAATCATCGAAGCCATGGAAATCGAAGAATACGTCACTCCTTGCGTCATCACAGCGTCGGGGGCGCTGACCGACAAAGAAGAGTTCTTTTCTGCACACCTCTTCACCATGAATGCGTGCTTAGGAGTTGTATAAGTGGTGTCTGAAAAGGAAATTAAGCGGGTGGTGTCAGTGCTGTGTGCGGTAACTTTAAAAGACGGTAGTCTTTCTTGGGCTACTTAAACGCAGAAATATTGGTCTGTCTGTATATCTGTCTGTGACTCGATTCAGCAACCCGGCCAAAGTGAAACAGAAGCTGCACAATAGTCTTATATACACACAAGCAAATCGACACGTCTAAGTCTGGTGTCAATGTTCATACTTCTCAACATTTTTGAACAGGAACCAGACATTACGCAAATATAAGACTGAAAATCAATACACCAGTGACTTTTGCACTATTCCTTTTGTTAAAAAAATCCACGGATGCTTGGTTTTTGCGATACAAATTAAATACTACATCAACTGCACAAAACCGTCGCCTGCTGTTGCCCGCGCTACCTGGCGGCAGCTAAAAAAATCAAACGGCAACAGCCCGTATAGCCAGGGTTCTAGGGAAATTGAGCGCTCAGGAAAAGGTGGGAGCAGAGATTTTTTGTGGGTGAGGGGCGAAATGATGCCCCTGCAGAAATTTCTAACAACCGTTTGTGATTCCGTCAAAATGATTGCTGTTAATTATAGTGCACCTATAACCAAGCAACCACACCTGAAAACTTGAGATGTAGATCAAATATAATTATTTGAAGTTTTTTGTTGGACACAAATGATTGTAGCACAATACCAAAAGTTCGAAAAAATGCCACATAACGACTCAACCATCTGCAGGAACTCACAACACCCCTTCGATTATAGGTTGATGTCAGCGTTTCCCTCAAATGAAACCATGGTGCCCACAGTACGCGAAGGTCAGAGCCGCTTCCTGGAGCTTCAAACTATTGTTTACCATAGTCACATTTTTGAATTCGGGCAGCGTTCATAGTATTAAACAAGTAGACCTTGCGGTCTTTTGTAATCGACGGGCAAGAAGACAAAACTCATTTTAGCGGTGGTGTCGATAAATTGATTGATTGATTGATTGATTGATTGATTGATTGATTGATTGATTGATTGATTGATTGATTGATTGATTGATTGATTGATTGATTGATTGATTGATTGATTGATTGTAGGGTTTAACGCTCCGACGCAACGCAGGCGATGAGCCGCGCCGTAGTGGAGGGCTCCGGATTAATTTTGACCACCGGGGGATCTTTACCGTGTGCCGAATTCTCCTACACACGATGGTTTTCGCCTTTCGCCTCCATCAGAAAAGCGGCCGCTGAGGCCGGGAATCGAACCCACGACCTCGTTCTGAGCAGCGCAACGCCTTAGCCACTGAGCCACCACGGCGGATGTCGATAAATTGGGGTCCGCAACATATATTACATATTACCACTCCCAGTCACCTAGAATGGCAATTGCCCTAAGTGTACGTTGAACATCCTCCAAAAACGGGTAGTTTTTTTCCTTAAAGTCCACGCCTGAGTAAGCAAACAAATAAGAAGTTTGTTGCGTGAGCACCAATATGAAAAAGGCGTGATCGCTCGCTGGAGAGCGGAACAGCTTGCGGTGTTTGAAACAGCCCTAAATATTTCGAAATCGTCAGCACATAAGAGAAAGTGACGATCATGAATTGGCGAGGAAACATCATTTATAAAAATTGATAAAATAAGTGGCCCCAGAATAGATCCCTGAGGGACACCGCTTTCAGCCTCGTAGGATAGGGAAGACCGCCCGTTTGCGTGCACGACGCATGACCTATCCGATAAATAATTACATAAAATGGATGTGAGGGATGGTTGTAAATCGATTTGACACAGCTTTTTAAGTAATATATCATAGCAGACGACATAAAAAAGTAAAGGCAGCACCCGCGTTCATTTAGTTAGGAACGCTCGTTGGGTTGGTTCTTACGAAAGTAAGCGAAACATCAAACCACCACGCCGGAACGCAGGCCGATCAACGAACGCCCGCGCAGCTCCCCTGCCGTGGTTTGGAACCGTGGCGACACCGACCGGAGCGGGCGGAAACTAATGCAAATGTTCGCCATGGCGACGCAGTGAAACATCCCACCTCGCGAGGGGCACGATCAAATGCAGAGCATTTCCGGGGGCGCACGACGGTAAGTAGTTTGCGTTACGTTAATGTTTGTTGCACTTGTGGCAACTGCTGACGAGAGAGCGCTCGTCAGCAGTAATTTGAATGAGTCAAGGATATAAGGCGCAGTTCGTAGCCTCCCATTCTGTGTCCGGCTTTGTGGCGCAGTGTAGGTAGAGCACCATGTACATTGCGTTCCGCCCGCAGGGGTCGAGGGATCGAAACCAGGTCGCCGGATAGTATTTTTTTTTTATATAGTGTAGGGGGAGGGGTGCGGACTATCGACTACGGACGCCTACGGACGTCAACGCGGGTGGCATCGTGAGTTACTGAAATGCTCTGCATTTAATATGAGGGTAGAGGTGGGGTGGAGGGCGGTGGCCACGGCGGTATCTGCTTTTTCTGCCTCATGGGGATGGGCACCGCGGATAGTGGCTGAGGTAGAGGGGATCGGGGTGTGGTTCACTGCTTGTATGACGTAGATATGGCGGTATTGCGGTCTCTGCAGCATCAAAGTCTACCGTATCTGAGGAGGGAGCGATGTGTTTGGCATGGTGTTGTGCTCGCACAGGCGACGGTGTGTGTGATAGGTGAGGTGCGTGTTACGAATGAGGGGAAGGGGCTAGACAACCTCTAAATTCGCAAAGGATGGGGAGTGGTGGATGGGCGGGTTAATTATGAGGGAGAACAGGGTGGTTGTGCCGGTGTTGGTTAGGGCAAGGCTGGATGGTTGGGCTTGGCGGTGGGTTCTATAAGCTCAGGTGGTGCGTTCAATGTGCCCATGCAGAAGGAAAGCGGACGCTAGAGTGTAGCTGTAGCGTACGGCTATGTAGTGCGCGTTTTATGTCCTCGGTTTGTGTCAGTTCGGCGCGGGTGATTGCGAGGTATGGTAAGGTGTACGTGATGCGTAGGGTGGAAATGGAGCGGGTGATCTTGAGGCGGTCTAATTCCCGAGTGCCGTGTCCTCACGTGGTGACGCACCGTAGGAGTCCCAATATTTGGTCTGCGTGGGTCTCGAGTAGGTCGGTGTTGTGGATAGTGGAGCCCTTGTAATTTAATCTGGTTTGCAAGTCGTATGGCAGCGCCTGACAAAGATACTAGGGTGTTAGGGGTACATTGTTTAGGTTGGTGGGTGGGTGAGAGTAGAAGGAGCTGTGATTTCTGGGGGGAGTCATGCTGCCGCCGTGGTCACTGTGATTCTTGTTGCCGCTAGTTGGAGTGTGTGTGGATATGGGCGTCGCTGCCTCGCGATATCTATACTGCGATGCCATCAGCGTCTTAAGTGCTGTGTAGTTCGGGTATTTGTAGCAGAGCCCGAGCAAGGGGCATTAAGGCTATATTGAAAAGAGTGGTGGAGAGTATTGAGCCCTGCGTGGTGCCTTTGGTGGGTAAAGGGAATAGAGAGGAATATTGAAGGACCAAGTAGGAGTATTGCTGTGTGGTCCACAGGAAAGCTCGTACGCAACCATAGCAGCGCTCCCCGAGTTGCAAAGAGTTCAGGTTGTCTAGAATTGCATGATGGCTGACATTGTCGAACGCTTAATGAGATCTACTGCTAGTATGGCAGAAGTGTCTCGTTGGGGGGGTTTCGCTAATAGGTGCTGGTGGAGTTGGAGGTGAATGTCGTTGGTGCTGAGGTAGGGTCGAAAGCCGAACATGTTGTGAGGGTAACCATCGGTGTCATCAAGATGTTAAGTTATTCGGGAGAGGATCATTTATTCTAGGAGTTTCCCGACGCAGGAGGTGAGGGAGATGGGTCTGAGGTTTTCAGCGTTTACTGACTCCTCGGGTTTCAGGATGAGCGTAACGGTGGCTGTGCGGTAGGTTTCTGGGAACGTACCATGATCGCAGCAGTCGTTTAAGTGTTCGAGAAAAGTATCGATGGACGCGGTATCGAGGTTTCGGAGAGCCGAATACGTAATACCATCTGGGAATGGGGTGGTGTTACGGTTCAGGTGGTGTAGAGCTGCCGTAATCTCGGCTTTGGGGAAAGGAGCGTCTAGTTTGGGGTTAGGGGATGCGTGGTATTGCGGGCGAGGGGCGGAAGGGGTAATGCCAGTCAGATGTGTCGAAGTTCCTGCGTAAGACGAAAAAAAATTACTTCGAGAATATTTTTAGCTCCCGTAATGACGTCATTTGGCGTGAAATAAGCATGCTCCTAAACCGTGGGTCAGGGCAGAATGAAAAACTTGAATTATTAACCGGTTATGGAACAATAACAGGTATCGAGCTGGCGAGCAGTTTCAATACATATTTTACAACCTTAGTGCCAAGTCTCAATAACTATGGTTCCAAACATTTATTTTGGGTGAACGAAACAGTTTTTCGACTTTTTTCGAGTCAACTACTCCATTTGAGATTTTTCAGTGTTCATGTCCCTAAAGAAGAGCACAGCGCGCGATATTGATGATCTTCAAATCAAACCGCTAAAATTTGTACTTGGCATGTTGGTGCCTGTACTCTGCCATATTTGTAACCTATCTTTATCTATCGGCCCTTTTCCAAAAAATATGCAACACGCCTCAGTAACGGTCTTGTTTAAATCTGGAAACGGAAGTGAACTTTCTCATTATCGACGCATTTCTGTATTGCTGTAATTTTGAATGGATTGGAAAAAAATAATTTGTAATCACATTGTGTCCCTCTGTGAGAAACATTGCGTTATACCACAGAATAAATTTGGCTTCCGAAGAGGTATGTCTACAGTACTCACCTTGTTAACTCAAAAAGAACACATGCTTCATCATCATCATCATCATCATCATCATCATCAGCCTATCTACGCCCACTGCAGGGCTAAGGCCTCTTCCATGGATCTCTATTTATCCCGGTCCTGTGCTAACTGCACCCAACTTATCCCCGCAAACTTCTTGATATCATCTGCCCACCTAACTTTATGCCGCCCCCTGCCACGCTTGCCTTCTCTATGGCTCCACTCTGTTACCCTTAATGACCAACGGTTACCTTGCCTTCGCATTACATGCCCTGTCCACAACCATTTCTTCTTCTTAATTACTTCTATTATGTCCTTAACACGCGTTTGTTCCCTGACCCACTCCGCTCTCTTCTGGTACCTTAATGTACACTTTTAATATGCCGTTCTATTGCTCGCTGAGTCGTCAACCCTCTCAGTGAGCCTCCAAATTTCTGTCCCGTAGGTGAGTACCGGTAAGATGCAGCTGAACACATACCGTATTCAAAAACAAAAAAAAATTACATTGAGCATTTTTTATCGATTTGTCGAAAGTATTTGACAGGATAAACCATGAAATTATGCTAACCAAGCTAGAACACCGCGGTTTTCGTGGCGCTACTCTCGAACTTATAAAGTCTTTTTTTTGCAGTTCAGGGAAACATTGTGACAGAATCAAAGAAACTACTTCTTCGCTAAGGAACGTAACAGCGGGAGCTCCGCAAGGCAGCATTCTCGGGCCTGTTTTATTTTGTATTTTTAAAAATGATATATTCAGTATTAGTGAATGTGCTCATTATGGTGTCTACGCTGCCGATACCAGCCTCTGCTTTCAGTCAGATGGTATAAATACACTATCGAACTCAGCCAATACTACCCTTAAAAGTTCGCGAAGTGGTGTGAGGTGAACGCCCTAGAAATAAACGTAGGATTGATTGATTGATTGATTGATTGATTGATTGATTGATTGATTGATTGATTGATTGATTGATTGATTGATTGATTGATTGATTGATTGATTGATTGATTGATTGATTGATTGATTGATTGATTGGCTTTAATGAGAAAAAGGCATGAAGCCCTGGCGGGGAAAAGGGAATAAGGGGTCGGGATGGGGACAGGGCTTACAGATTATTGAAAAGTGATAGCATTCAGTTCTTGTGTAGGGCTCTTGAGTTTAAAAAAAAAAGACATTGAAGGGCAGTACAGTGAATGTGCACAAACTGAACAACAGTTCTTCCAAAGGGCACACTGAAGAAGGAATCGTCGTTTACGTATCAGACAACCTCATAGAGACCGCTGTGTAGTAAAAAACGCACAATTCCTTCAAGTTGGTTGTTGTCCCTCCGAACTCTTAGTAAGTGTTCTTGCGCATCATTTGGGAGAGCTCGGGAGCGGAGGAGTTGTTCTCGACCGCGAACAAAGTGAGGGCATATCCACATTAAATAAAAAAGGTTAGGGTCAGTGTGTGACTGACGAAATGTACATTTTGAGGGCGAGTCACTATGTGGATGAGTCCATTTACGGATGATATCCGGAGTATAAGCAGAGTTCGCGTAGACCTTATTAGCAAAGATTTCTCCTTGCCTATTTGGGCAATTAAGTGTAGAAATGAATCCTGGTGGCGATGCGTCAAACAGCCGTTTCCTACTCATCACCTTGTACTGTCGGTATTGCTGGGGCCAAATAGGAAGGGATGCATCCGGTTGTGGAGGAGCAGGCTCGTTATGTGGTGGGACCGAAGAGGTAGCCATGGGACGGTTGAAGATACACTCCCGGGCAGCAGTGTGTGCCATATGGTTACCTGTGCTCCCTAAGGTGTGTGCCGGGGTCCAGACCATGCGGATTTGAACATTTTCGCAGCGTAACTCTTGAATAGTTCGAAGTATTGTAGTGGCCGTTGAATGTGGTGAAAAGGGATGATTTGGTTCCCGAAGTGCAACATGTGAGTCGGTGATAATGCGGTATTTCCGAGACGGAACATTAGAAACACACTATTGTAGGTGTTTTAAAGCTCCGAGGATGCCGAAGAGTTCAGCTTCTTCGACAAGACCGTAGACCTTGGCAATTTGTCGTGAACCGCTAAGCAGAGGCGAATCGGAGCATCTCCAGGTGATGGCCGCTGCGTTTTCATGGACAGCTGCGTCAGTGTAGATGTCTAACTCGTCTTCTGCCTTGCCTTGGCAAATCTTTTTGGTTTGCCTTGACTCAGTGCAACCTGAAGTACTCCCATGGTAAATGGAAGGTCCAGATCTACAAGGGGTTCTTGAATGTCGATTATAGGGAGGGGTTGAAGTGAGGTCAGATCCGTAGTCGCGTGAGAAAAAAGGGTAGTGATAATGACCTCCTCAACCTCGGAATAGTCAGACTGAAGGCAGAACTCACCAACAATGAGAAGCTTTGCTTTTGCCTTACCGCTTAGGCTTCGAAAAATGGCCGAAAGATGTGAGAGGCCTCTTTCTTGACCTAGGTGGTTGCAAAGATGATGCCATTTCTCAGTCTGTAAAATCTTTTGATATTCTTGAATGACCTTATAATTTTTCCTCAGTTTCATAAGATCGCTATGCCGCTTGCCTTGAGTACGATACCGGTGAGTAAGTCGCTTCGCAGTACGCAGTGGCTGGTACATGTGGTGGTCCGGGTACGCTACATCGACAGTGCTGTCCACCGATTCAGTGGCTTCCAGCCTCGCTGTAGTGATAGAACAGACAAGGTCGGAAAAGGTGGAGATGGAGTCAATATTCAATAAATTCCGAAAGGCGGTCCAATTCATTACAGAATATTTGAGCTTGGGCAGAATTTTCTTAGCATTGAGATGCAGCAAAATAAGATTGTGCTCCCTTCCCCAAGTACCGGTGGCAGTTTGCCATGTTTTGACGATGCCCGGAGTAGTGAACGTAAGATCGGGCGTAGTGTCCTTTTGTGAAGAGGGTAGGCCGACGTGTGTAGGAGTGAAAGGTTCATTACGCAGCTGAAATTGGCTGAACTCAATGGCCTGTTCCAAATTTTTACCGCGTACATCCGAAGTTAAGTAAACCCCCAAAGGGTACTCTTAGCGTTGAAGTCCCCGCCTGTGATATTGGTCCGGAAAAGTTAAAAGACAGATATGTGGCAACCAATCTTAAGTGTGACAGTTACGAGGACTGCATTGGGGATGATAGTAGACAGAGATAATTAAGAGTGGTTTTCCTCCAGGAGGACTGATGCGAACGACAACTACCTCATGGTCAGTATTGCTTGCACCATCCCAGTGGTGTTGAACTGCTTGGCAAGACTTGTGTACAAGGATTGCTGCTTGTCCACAGGCAGTAGGACCTTAGAAGGGGTCTTTGGAGAAGTGAGTAATTTCGGGATCAGTGGAAGAGGCATAATTCCGTATTTTACAAGCACCTCGAGTTTCCTGTAGAAGTAGAGCAAGGGGCTGCAGATTTAAAATTTGGTGCTGAAGGAGGGGTCCGATTTGAACGAAACTGCGGCAGTTTCATTACAAAATTAGCCGTTTTGGAATACCCAGTGATGCTGTTAGCCGTTAACGGGAGTTTTTATTCTTCCGTTTGGTTTCTTCGGGAGTGTCCTGCGGAGATGACTGTTGAATCAGCTGAAAAACTCCTTGAATTTCTTTCTTTAGCAAGTTCAACTGGTCTTGTAAAGCAGAGATGCCACTGAAGGCCTTCTGCCATTCTTTAGCGCTTTCAAATTTCAATTTAGCTTCCCGCTGTACCAGCGTCTGCTCAGTGATGTACGTCGACGAATGCCAGGCGTGGATTGGGTGGCGTTTAACTGTTGGCGGAAAACTCGCGATCGACAGCGCCGTTCCGAAGTCTTCGGTGGTTGCGGAGACGCCGACTGCCTACGGGGCACATTTTTGCGAATGGATTCCATCTCTTTTCTTAGAATCTGCAATTCATTTCGGAGGTCCTGAAGGTCTTTCTTAAGTTTGGCATTTTCGACCATGACCGGATGAGTAGATGGAAGAACAGCAGTGGTAGAGTGCTCTTTAACCTTATTTTGACCAACCACCTTTGAGGCCCAAGATACTCCATTGGAAGCTGGACGCAAGAAGCTGGTTGAAGTCAAGTCAGTTACAGCATCTGGTGTATGATTACTTCTAAAGGAAATCGAATTTGTAGAGTAAGTCAAAACCCTGAGAGTAACCTTCAACGAAAATTTACTTTGGGATAAATACGTTCAACGCGAAGGGGGAACCTTGGCTGAGGCTTGCGGTATTCTTTCCAGGCTGCGGCACGTTATCCCCGACAGAAAAAAAAACTGCTTCTGTATAACGCGATTTTTACCCTCACCTAAAATACTGCCATTTGGTATGGGGCACCACATCTCAAGCAAACATTGCTAAATTATTTCTACTGCAAAAGAAAGCTCTTCGCCATATTACAAACGTCTCATAGGACGCCCACACTGCAGAACTTTCTTCGGAATTTAAGGTGCTCCCTCTGTCGAGCTATATAATTACAATCTTGGGATGAATACAAACAGGCTGTCCGTTACAATAATAGATGTTTCCTGACTTTAGCCAACCTTACAACACCTTTGTAAGTTCTGTGTAATATCAGACATAGAAACTGTTGGGTTATTCCAGTTAGAATGTGACCCTCCGTTGGATTGGTCGCCGAAGTCGATGATCGAAGCGTTGATCCGATGAAACGATGGCTCGGGTTCGACGGCACATGGCAAACGATGAGCTACTCCAAGCAAACGCAAAATGTACAATGTTTAGACTTTATTTACACATACGTACGTGCAACTCTCAAGGCTCCCGATCGAATACAAGAGGTCGGGCAAAGCCAGCGTCGAGCGGGGCTCGCGGCTGTCTCTTCTTCACTTTTTAAAACATCAAACTCCTCGGTTTTACCACCAAAACACTGCCCTCAACAGGGATATTACAATTTGAGAGTGGGGATGGCTCACTGATTAGCTTACACAAGGCCACTGATTGACCACCGTGACAAACAAAGCTAGATGGGTTCAAAATATTCACGAGACCCGCCTTTCTCACTCTAATACAAAAACGTGGAAGGTATTCCGCAAAACACAATATAACACACATGAAAACCACCAAACTGAAAGCAAACCTAGCGCCAGCCATCGGTTGTCGGGCAGCTCGTCTTAAAGTATTGTCCATACCGTGCCCGCCTATAATTGTGCCCCACGCCGCCAAAATTCCCTTCCTTTGTAAACACGTGGAGCGCCCAACAAGCCTGGTCGCCTAACCATTGACGCATCCCAAGCCACAGAGTCACCAGGGCCAGACGTAGAGCGAATGGAAACTTCGTCCAGTAGCTTTGAGCTGTGCGTAGACAGAAACGTCTGGTGACTGCTTCATACTTTTACCCTTTGACTGACGTCCAAACTCCCGTCCAGTTCGGGCATACTCATGACGGTAACTGCAGTTGTTAAAATGTCAATCGTGCCCCTCCGCCGGTTTTCCTAACGAACGAAACGATATCCTCCTTAAAATGCTACCATCGCTTCTAACTACTTTAGAGTGACCGCCGCATTTGTAAACGTCCTCTCTGGGCCCGCTCGTCGAGTGAACACAATAGCGCGGCGAACAAAAAGAAGTCTGCGCGGTCTCTCCTTACGCCCCTGGCAACCCAAGTCAGCTCGGCCGGCGTGATAAACAAACACGATACAGGTAAACACGCTATATCCAACGCGATACCTAGTTGCCGGGCGGGTATTATTAATTAAGTGAGGGTCCCCGAACGTAACACTTTCTTTTTCACGTACTAACCATGGATTTCTCAGGCTACAGTACTCTGTGCCAGGTCTCTTAAATGATTTAGCAAGCAAAAATATCGACATAAATATTATCTCGACCAGAAAATGTAAAGATCTCGTTATACAAATGGGAATTAGTTTATAACAGTAATAAATTTCTGTCCGCCACGTATACCGCAATTATATTGTTTTGGGTAACATTTCCTGTAGCGCAATTTGTTTTTCTTCTTTTCCCTCACCGAAAAGGTTTTCTTTTAGTTTGTTACATGAACCTATTATTTCTCTGGCTGTATGTTTTATTACAAGGTTGCTTGTTCTTTTACCTGGTATTTTTCCCTCTTTTATGCATGCGCATTTGTACCTACCACTGCACCGGGTATACAGTGCTCAGGTACATTAAACAAATATGTGTAATATTTTATTTGGGCGTATGTATACATAATATGTGTGTATCTACTTTCTTATTATAAATATATATCCGAGTGTGTATATTATTACTTTTGTGCAGTTTTATTTGTATTCAGATACATACACTTGTACATTATTCATTTGTGTATGCTCTTTTATCCAATTTCTGTAAAAGTTCAACCATTTGTATTCGTTTTTATGCTGTTCTTTTCGCTCTCAAAAAACGGGACAGAAGCCCTGACAAGCTGCTTCTTAGCAGCTCTTTGTTTCTGCCCTTGTATTCTCAACTTTGTACAAGATTACAATGCTGAATAAATGAACTTTGATTTCGAAATTCGCAAGCGGCAAAACTCTCCGAATTTTAACGCTTCAATCACTACATGCCGTCGGCAACCATCTGCAATCTATTCCTTGCTTTCGTTCCAGCGCCGGTAACACTCTGCGTTACCACTCGCGTCGTCAGCATTCTGACTATGTGCTTCAAGCGCACGAAAAATGCGCGCCGGCCCGCTATCAGGGGCAATTGGTTTCGTTAAAAACGTTCGGTCATTTCCAGTGACGCAATGCCTCTACCTCCGTTCGAGCATTCTCCTGTTTCTAAACTCACTCCCGGCGGAACTACTTCCCGGAATAAAACCCGGCACGTGGCAACCGCATTTTATGATTCCATTCCCGGCGCGTTTTTCAATGGCTGCGCCGCTATGGTACCCCCGAGCGATAAGACAAGCTGCCTCTTGCGGTGCTCTGGTGAGGCAGTCGTTGAAAGGTACCAAGACACACGGATATTATACGCGCTTATTTCGGATACCCGTATATACGGACAGCACAGCCACCCCGTATCTCGCCCGGCATCGCGTCCATAATAGACCGGGATTTTCAAATACGTATGCGGTTGTGTGCCTTATACTTATCTCGCGTTTCCGACACTGCAGAATAGCCGCTTGCAACGCATGGTTGCCTCGCTTTACGCTGCATTGCAATTGAACGCGAGTGTGTGAGAGCCTACAGCCAGCAACATTCTGACGCTTTTTAGCCACGCAGATCGAGGCGAGTGCTGTCAGACAAATGATTCGTGCACCGTGCCAGTCGACGTCACAGCGGGCCGCCATTGTTGAGTAGCGAAAGCATTGCGATCTTATCAAATTTCTGTCTGCTCGTGGCTGATCGACATTTGACGAAAACGCTAGCCGTTAAATGGTGCCGATTACACGATATATTTGACACAACTGCATGAGGGCCTTAAATACTCTAGCAGTTTTGCTTCGTTTTAAGGCAAAAACTGAAGACGCCCATAATAAATACGAGATTTGTTTTCGCAAAAAACGCTATTTAACATGAATTTTTAATTCAAACAACGCTGTAACGTTTTTTATGTACGTTGCCTCTCTCGTTGTTCTGTTTGTTTGTTTGTTTGTTTGTTTGTTTGTTTGTTTGTTTGTTTGTTTGTTTGTTTGTTTGTTGTTTGTTGTTTGTTGTTTTTGACAACGGATTTGTGTGGAGTGCATGTTCTGTAACTCGATCACGTGAACGCCAGCGTTTTATATGGTGGGGTAACTGCAAGAAATTTGTCAATAAATTGGCGGAAATGATATTAATTTGGCACTAAACTTTCCGAAGTCGGAAAAGTGGCGCCACGTAGTGTCTAAATGTGACCCTACTGTGTGTAGCTAAACAGCTCTTTAGGTTGCAATGCGTGATACAAACACCGCATAAAGGAACAGGGAGAACTACATTTTATTATGGTTTCAGCTGGGGACAAGTTTTTAAGTACCTATTTTCATCTTGCGTACAGTTATAAGTATGTCGCTGCGCGGCTAACTGCCGCGGTTGCCAGCACTTCCTTTTGGCAGCCTACGTAAGGCTGGTATATCTAAAAACTCGGCTTTCAAACGTTCTAGGGCCCTATCAAGGAAACGGCGTCGGTTCAATGTGTTTTTAAGTGATGCCCTTTCGTTTGGGAAGGGAGCATATACTCCACAAAGATCCGTTGTCGTCCCATTAACGTATATGTGTATTCGTTAACAAGTTTAACCGTCAATTTCTTCGCTTGGCAACACTGGAAACGGCCACAGACGTGGCCGATGCGCCACGGACATGGCGCGGCTTGGGTATTCTAGCCACCATAGCTCGGGCCACTGTGCCCGCACGCAGAAGAAAAAAACACCGGAGTGCGTCGTCTGCTCCGTTTCAAACCCGATTCTCAACGGTGGTGTCCACAGAGATGTTATTAATCGCACTCACCGTGGACTCCAGGCAATACTGTGCGTTCGGTGAGGTAGAGTTTGTAACGTGCAACACACCCATGTGCTTAGCACGGACAAGTGCCGCCATCCCGCGGAGCCCGACGTAACCAGTGACGGCGCACTCACCCGGTTGCCTGCATGCGCGCCTCGCCAGTGAATACAAGCAATAAATGAGAACAAGTCCCTTCGAATCAGTTTTGGAACGCCGCCAAGAGATCATGGGGGCGCGTAAGATATCGAATACTTTGCTGCTTCCTTAACGTGAGCACTGATTTGTTTTGTCCAATACATTCAAACACGGCCGTGTCGCAGTCGTTCCACGCCCTTTATTAAGCATTTCGAAAGGGAGTCTAGACTTCAGGAATTCCGGCAGAACAGGGGAGCAACAAGATCAAACGCAACGGCATCCTTCAAAGCGAAAAGCTGGTCGACCTTGGAACGAAATTGACTGCGGAGAGTGCTTCGGGAGCTGCCAGAGTTTAGGATTGCGCATAGGGTCGATGTCGGAGTTAATAACAGGCGACGCCCTTCTTACTAATCGATAATAGGCGGGGCCTCCTTTCGTTTTTTCACTCAATCATAACTTTTAAAGCCTGATTATTTATTCGTGGTAGAAAAGGCTTCACATCAGCCAGTGGCTCAAAGCGTAGATAAATTGTTGTTGGAGTGATATATGAGGCGCGCTTATAACGCGTACAAGCGAAATTTGTGAAGTAAGTTGATTGCAGAGAACAAGGGCTTAGAAGCTCTCCGTCGTTCATTTTTTTCTCAGCTTTAAAGTCGCTTTAGACGTGCTCAAGCAAGCGCGTGGAAAAAACTGTTGCGAATAATGAAGAATGTTTTTCTGTTTCATTTATTTCAGTTTTTTAGAGGTGAAGAAACCAGGGCGTAAACTGGATGAGATTTTTTAGACGTTAGACGTTTGAACAGCAAAGAGCACTGCTAAAATAATTACTTCGTCATTCTGGCCCCACGAAAGGGGATGACCAGCGAATCTTTAAAGCAGACGACATAGAAGCGACGCAGCATTTTAGTTAAAGGTACGACGAAATTTTATTTCTCTTGTGTGCTGACGACGACCATATCTAAGGAAGACATAGTATGCGCACACTTTTATTTTGAATCTACTGATTTTGAGTATGGTGCCTATTGATGGAATATAATCCCCACCGAATGCGTATACAAGCGCTGAGATGTATTAGCTTGAGCTGTAAATCATGTCTGCAAAGGCGTGCGAATTTGGTGGTCACCACTTTGAATAGCACGCAGACCGGGACACCACGCGCTTGGTCGTCTTATCATGTGCACATTTCGTCACGTACTACGTCACACATTGATAGGGACACATAAGACCTCCTCAGTTATCAGTTCTGGTTCGTCCGCGGACTGCCCATGAACGCGATCCGACGCTCACTTTATTCTGTATATCCATTGGTCCTCCGATCTGAAGGCAGTCCTCGGACTACCCGAGGACCATCCAGGATAGGTGAATTGAGAAGGCCCGTAGCACCTGCGCGAGCGGCGTTGTGCGTTTGCTTTTTGTCTGTCTGTCTGTCTGTCTTCTGTCTGTCTGTCTGTCTGTCCTGTCTGTCTGCCCAGTCTCTCAATTCAGCCGACCGGCCAAAGTGAAACAGATGCTGCGCAGTAGGTTTATATACCCACAGCCAAATATGGACGTTTACGTCCATTGGCAATGTCATGCTTGACAACATTGTACAGCCAAAACAAAATATTTCCAATATCTCGGGCAAGACATCAATACCTAGGTGATATTCGCAGTGTTTTCTTTATTAAAATACACGGATGGTTGATTTATACAAAATACGTCCAGAAAAATACAAAAAGCGGTCGCGCGCTGTTTCCCTAGCGGCATTTTAGTAAATCAATCGGCAACAGTAACGAAACGTTCCACTAGATACTTTTAACGTTCCGCTTGGAACGCCCGCGGAGTACGTTGCTTCTACTCACGCCCGTCTCCGTCGTACGGCAGCGCTGGCATCGGGTCATTCGGCGTGGAGCAGTGAAACGCGGTAAATTTAAATTGATTTGAGAAAACCGCGAGCGTGTTTAACTTGGGAATAGCGAGACAGGAGAGGAACAGCATGAGAGGTGAGCGGGACAGAGAAGGGAGGCATTTACTTGGCAGGGGTGCCAGACGACTATCGTCTTTCGTCGACATTTGCAATGAAGTCAGCAGATACGTGGTTATTTTTGTTGTGGTGGTGGTGGTTCTTTCACTCCCACTTTTAACACGAAAGTGTTTTATTCCAGGATACAAGAAGATTTCACTGACGTCAGCATCCGTCACGGAAGGGACGCCAGTACAACGAAGCAAGCGGCCTGTAAAGGGTGCACTCCTGCGCACACGGGGTTCTTGCGGGGAAGCAACCTTTAGTACTAAAGAGTACGTTGTACTTGGGGTTGTTCGTTTTCGGGTTTTATATTTTAACACGAAAAAGTTTTTTTTTATGCCGGGATGCACCAAGATTTCAATGACGTCATATCCGTGACGGAAATGACGCCAGTACAGCTTTGTCGAAGCGACCCGCCAGCTGGACGTCGCTCGCCAAGCACACCCACAAGACCGCCGCCGACCCGCAAATCATGTTAGCTGCAGATTTCGCTGCACATTTAACTTTCGTGTTTTACGGATTCCCATGACAGGAATCAACCACAGTTTTTGGGGAGAGTAGAGGGTCCAGCTCGGACGGGAACGGCAATACGCGTTCGTCTTGGCCATAAGCTTAGTGTTTGTACTCTGGCTTTCCCACACTGCGCTTTCCCGCGCGCACAAAGACGCCATAAAATTCCCCCAGAACCTTTGCTTCATAAATCGAAGGCATCAAGGCTTTTTACAGTTCGGTTATAAATTTTACGAACGTTCAGAAAGAAGCTATTTCAGCCGCGGAACGAGTTTACGAAACTTTAGTTTAGCCGCAAACAGAATAAGCTCAGCCACAGGCTACAAAACTCGGCTACAGAATTCGCCGCTCTGCGGTTACAGAACTCTACGGCTACAGGATTCGCAGCTCTGCGGACGGCGTTCGCCTACATCACTCAAAAGCCCCGCACGGGAGTGGGCTATCTTAACGCACCCCTTAGAGACGTTTACCGGATATAATCGGTCAGTGAATGCGTCGCGGTATGGAAGACGGGCCGCTGATACAGGAATTAACACGTACCGCGCTTCAGACCCTTGAGCATCTTCAATTTAATAGCTACGTTAGGGTCGTAAACACGCTACTTTTGTCGCAGTAAATTTTGGACGTTTTAAAACAGAATATAAAGGGGCAATATTCATCTGCAGGCAAGCCCAAACAAATGAGAAGAGTGTAAGCCTACAGGACGCACAGATACACACACTTGCCTACCTTAAGCCTCTTGTAGCCAATCGAGACAGCTGCACTCATCTTATACCACACGGGCACTCGCGATGAAGTTTATTTCTCTGCCGTGGTTCTACAAAAACATAAGTTCACCCGAAAACAGTTCCTGTTTGCACAAAATGTGTGCGGAGTGCTAGCCTGGTTGGCCTGTCAGTAATTATTTTCCACTGCCGAATGTCAAAACCGCAGTTGGATTCGAACTTGACAGCATTGAATGTGCAGGTGCAGTTCATTGAGCTCGAAATTAAATGTTTATTTTCAATTTATCTCATTTACAAAACTACTCAACGCGGCAAGATCAATTTACCTTACATTGTCATATGAGGTGAATAAGACACCCCCTCCCCCAAGTTGCGAAACTACAAACTGCGGGAAGATCAACTAACCTTATATTATCATGTAAGGTAAATACCTCCCCCCCACCACACACACACATACACCGGAAAGAAAGCTTATTTGCCACTGCGGAACAAACAACCTTAGTTATACGCCACTGCTGTTTTGTCACCGCCTTGAAATTCCGTTATAAATCACTTGAAGCACTCAATCCAAACAAATCGGGGTTTTACTCTTTGCAGACAACGCTTTGTCTAGAGGTGCACCATTGTTGAAGGCTAAAGGTCATCGTGCGCAACGTAGTGCGCCTAGTCTTTCTAATCCTCCCACACGTCGTTCTCGCGGAAACTTTCGTTTTTCTTGCAACTCCAAGAAAGATTAACACGGAGCACCAGGAACTTGATGACTCGTTTTTTGTTTTCTTTTCTTGACTGACCACCCGCCACGAGCAGAAGTCTGATGGAAACAAATTCAACATTTCAGTAATGCGTCTCAACGGTCCACCTTAGATTTCAAATTATTAAAGAACGCACCGACGTTTGAATCTTAATTTTGAACAAGGAGTGTCATACTCCGCCTTATTTATGCAACTGTAATTCTAATCCACTCCTGTCTTTTGAGACACTGAATCCAGCAGCAGTAGCACGTTGTGACCACCGTGTAATTATCCATATCAATTAAGGGGCAAGAAAACCGCAAATCTTATTATTATCTCTTTTTCGTAAAGCTGCAGAAAACGGGTATAAAAAGGCAGCGCGGATCCATAACCACGCCTGGAACATGGTATTTTTTTATTCTCAGAACCTTACGTAAAATTCTGAAAACTTCCTATTTTCAGGAGGAGGTGGGAAGGAGGCTGTTGTGAAAATAGCGCCTCGATACATCATTTCCGTGCTGTCAAGACGTGCTTGTTTATGTAATCCACTCTTGGAATATAAGTTGATAAATGACAATGCCAATGCACGTAAAAGGTTCCCAAGAGATTGTGGTAACCGAGCGACATGAGAGCTATAGATGTCTCCGTATCACATTTCTTACGAGCTGTGCTTACGAACAACCAAAAAGACGAATAGCTTCCCAACACTGAACGCGCGGCGTGTCAACAAAGATGCGATGCGTTCTTCCCTTTCCCGTGTAGCCTTCCATCAATACACGCACGCAATGCCAAGTTTACCCTATCCCTAAAACCTCTTTTTCTTTCACAGAACGATCACTTTCTCCCGTGGTCCGAAGAATGGTGAAAAAAGGAGATGAAATAAAAAGCAGCGGACCCAGCGAAAGTCCCTTAGGCACTCCCAATCTCGCGAGAAAGAAAGGCGAGCCGCCGCGCGGCCCGGTTCACAACAATATCCATCAAAGATGGCGGCGCGCACCTATCTCAAGGTCAGCGTCGCCTTTTCCCACTTCCCTTTTGCCTCCGTTCTTCCTTCTTTTTCCCTTTTTTTTCCCTGGCTAGAGCGGCGCGCTTCTATTTATATGTATATGGAGCTCTCCGCCACCCCAACCCAGCGCGGTACGGGCCCGGGAGGCGGGCGCACGGGACTACGCACGTATTCCTCCGCGCGGTAACTTAGTTCCCGTACCGGGATTGCCTCCGCGCGACGTCGCTGAGTCCGGTCAACGCCACGCAGACAAGAATAGATCTGTTTGACTCTCGTTCGTGGCTTCGGATATTGGCCACGGGCAGTTTTGTTCGTGGTGCAGCGGAGAGTCTTTAGAACACGGGATTTGGGGTTATCACTGGTCATGTTGCGTCACGACCGGATGACAGATTTTTGTTTCCCAACGCCAAACAAAATCTCAGACACAAGTCCAATCATTCTGTACTTGACAAAGGGTTGGTTAGGAAGCAAAGGTCGGATCCTTCTCACGTTTCTCACGGTATAAGCAGAAGCGCCATCGTCATTTTTCCCCTATTTAGCCGGTATTATTACGAAACCTACGTAAGGATCTCTGAGGAAGCAGATTCTCGGGAATAAGAGTGAGGGAGTGTTTGACGCGGGGTATTGCGCCACAGTTCTCCCGTCCTGCTGGGTTTTTTTTCCTTGTATTCCTTTTGTTTGCCAGCCGCCTCACACCAGCCTGCGCAACCCGCTGGCGGGCTCGGCTGCTACCCGGCAGCGTTGGGAGAAGTTTGTTTACTGTCTCGCGCGAAGGAAATAGCGCGGCGCGGAGGAACTGGGCACGGCGGGTTCTCGTGTCGGCGCGGCGCCGCGCAATGTCGGATCGATCGACAATGTGTGCAGTTCCGTCGGCGCGGAGGGGCGATGCGTGGGCGGCAGCGTTCGCTCCGGCAACAACACAGACGCACAAACACACCACACCATCTCTCTCTCCCTCTCGACCTCTTTCCTTCCTTGGCTTCCCTGCGTAGGAGGCGGGGTGTCGTGCTGTTGCGAGTCGAATGACGAGGAAACTTAGTCGTCCCGGCAGGTATAAAATTTCCTCGGGGGGCGGCGCCATGATGGGAAGTGGATGACGCCCTATCGCGTTCACTGTCGTTGGATGAAGCGGGAGCTGACGTCAGTAGCGTCGGAATTGATGACTCACTGTCAGCCGCTGTGAATGCGTTCGAAACCACCAGAATATAAAATAAAGCAGTGAACGAGTGGATTTTCAGAGCACGCCAGCTGTGCCGCACATAACAATCGATGATGGTTCAGTAACGAAGGTATTCTTGAAATGAGTTTCTCTGCACCGTCGTCTGAGCACGTTGTCTCAAGCCGCCACGCACTGCCACTAAGCAGTGGTTTTTGATAGTCTATTTCCAAGAGCCGTGAACAACCAAAACAGTTGACTGATTGCGTTTGGATACGAAATATGCAAATGAGATGTCGCCTTCGTGGGAGGTATACAATACAACTCCCTCTGAGGAAGCGAAACTGAATGGGAACTTTGCGATCGTATCCATTTGTGCTAGATGAAACCCCAAAATACATGAGCGTAGGTCGTGTTGGGAAAGCGCAAAGAAGAGCAGGATTGTGCTTTTTGCGTCTTTTCCTATTCTAACACTTGTATTCCCGCGCCCTTAACACAACAAAACAAGATCTATTTAGAAGCAAAAGTGCTGAACTAGACAAAAGATGAGCAGCGTGGCTTTTTTAATGCCCCAACAAACGGCAGTCCGTCCCGGGGACACGTTTTTTTGTGATCCCCGTCAACAGATACTAATAACAGATAGCGGTACTTTAATCTGTCATTTATAAAGCCAACCACAGGTAATCCCACCGGTGCACTTGATATACTGGTGGAGATGGATGCGCCTTAAAATGTCAGCACTTCCTTAGAGCGTAACGGTGTCTTCAGTCCCATGGTGTCTGTCTGTTGCAAACATTGGCCGCCTTGTGCTGTTACTGCATTTTACTAGCGAACAACAGACGCGGACGAAAAAGAAGTACACAGGACACTCGCTAGTTCTTAGGTTGAAGTAGGTTGCAGAAAGGTCGACACACGAAGAAGAAGGAAGAACAGGGCCCATACAATTAGAAAGTGTTACAGTTAAGGCAGAACGTTGGGCTAGTTGGTTATCTGACTGCATTTTACTAGCGAAAAACAGACGCGAACAGAAAAGAAGTACACAGGACAATCGCTCCTGTGTACTACTTTTTCGTCGGCGTCTGTTTTTCGCAAGTAAACTGCAGTCAGATAACCAACTAGCCCAACTTTCTGCCTAAGCCGTGCTGTTACTGATTTCATTGACCGCAGCCACAGTTTCGTCTCCGAGTTTGTGCTAGCAAATTTAGAAGCTGTGTAAAAAAAAAATTCCTCTCGGCACTTAAGCCTGCTAACTGGCTTTGAAGGCGAAAGCTTCATGGCGTCTCTTGGCGACATTTAGGAATTCGATACTACTAAAGCTCGTTTGCGCCCCTTTTTTCCCTCTCGTTTCTTGGTTTGTTTGTGTTTTCTTGCCCGAATTACTTTTTACATGCAGACCGCCGACACTTCGTGCCATACTTTCCCAAGAATCAAAGTTCTCCGTGACCGGCTGTGCACCTGTTCTGCTCACGTAACGTCACACGTTAACCTGTCACGGGGCACACGCTAGGCTAACCCTTGTTCTGCCGCTGGCAACATGCTGAGGCAGCGTTCGGTGCTAACGCATTCGGCTCCTAACCCTGAACACCCGGTTTTAAAGGGACCCTGCAACACTTTATTCTACTTTATTCTGCATCCTAAATGCTTTCATAATGTAGTCAACAAACACATTCAGTACTTAAAATAAGGGGTCAGAATGTACCTCAGCCAGAAAGTACTGCTCTAGCCCATCTGTTAACTTGGAAACTTTCTCAAGAGATTTTTCTCTCTTTCCCGGTCTTGGCGTACTTCGAGCGCTCGAATTACATGGTTGCAGCAATGTAGCGGCTATTCGCCGGATTTATTTCAGTCGCAGCAATGAACGCATTTGATAGCCACTTTAATCAGAAATAAAGCCACAAAAGCAACGCAGAAACGGAAGGCGTATCTGCTGCGAGGAGCAAATCACGAAGTTCCGGTCCGTACTGGCGATAACTATAGCTTTCGCGCTGCTTCCAGATGCAAAGGAAAAAAGGAAAGCTTTTATTGGAAGTGTTGCAGAGTCCCTTTAATATGCATTAGTGTCTGGGAAATATCGGTTGTAGAGAGCGCTAGAGCTCACGGATTCATGGCCGCCATCTAACGGGAAATACCAGGTGGCTTCCTTCCTCTCGTCCCTTTCCTTCTACCAGTTTTGGCTAAAATAAAGATCTCACTCTCGCTCTCTCTCTTTCTCTAATACTCATACGAACATGTGTTTTCTCTTGACAGCGGCGGCGACTTTGTGCCCCTGAAAACAACGCTGGTTTCTTTCTTGTTAGGCGCAAAGCCCATTAGGGGATGGGGCTGTTAGGCGTCTCCTGTCGTCGTCGTCTCGTAATGGTCGTCTCATGTAGTCACGGTACAAAAACACCGGGAAACTCGTTTACGCCTCGCGCTAGAACGTAACGCGTACTAAAAAACAACGGGACACTCGTTTACGCCTTGCGCTGGAGCGCTTCGCAAGGCGTACTAAAAAAAAAAACACCGGGTTCTCCTTTACGCATCGCACTGGAGAGCTTCGCGCTTCAAACACAAGAGACCTTTAGAGCAAAGCTGTATACCTCTACCCCCCAACGGTTTCATCTCCGTTGGTAAAAAACGCCAAGGCGCTAAGAATACACTTATTCACTGCATGCTTCACCCCTCCCCAGGTTTCACGTTAGTGGAGATGGCCGGTATTTTTTTATTTTTTCCGCACAATAAGGAACCTCGGGCTTTCGCATCGAGAGCTTGTAGGCCCTCCTTTGCTGTACCTGCTGATGCAGACAGTCTCCAGAGGTGGACCTCTGTTTCCACCCTAGAGCTACCATATATCGAATGCGGTTATCGGAGGGAGAGAAACCAGGATAGGACGAGAGTGAGGAAAATGGAAGCGGAAGTTGCACGCTGGTGTCGAAAGACTGTAAGGAGAGCGCGACGAGGAGAAGGAGGAGGAGATGGAGGAGCACGCGACGTCGACCTTTAGTTCATACTGGCTTCATTCTCTATTGCGTCGCTGCTTTGTCTGCCAGCGCGACACTAAGTAGTGGTGATGTGCGAATAAAAGAAACGTTGGTGCCTCGGGCACCCTTAAAAAATTTCACATGTTCACAATCAAATACAATTTGGTTGGGCCGGAGAATGTCAGCGGAATTTCAATAGAAGGCGAGTGGGAATGTCAGGCTTGCTTTTTTTTGTTTCTATCGATCGAACTGCTGCGGCTGACCTTTCGCAATCTCGTTTGTTGCGGTTTCATTTCGGCGCAGCTTGATATCACTATGCCGCACACTCTGAATCTGGCAAAATAATATCTCAGTGATTTGTTGTTCCGTTCGGCTGGTTCATTTGTTTCAATCTTCTTCTAACAGATGGTAAGTTGCACATTACAAAGCGGTAAATATTTTGAGGAGCAGGAGATTAACTAATTGGGACAGTTATAAGTTTCGACATGATTGATTGATTGATTGATTGATTGATTGATTGATTGATTGATTGATTGATTGATTGATTGATTGATTGATTGATTGATTGATTGATTGATTGATTGATTGATTGATTGATTGATTGATTGATTGATTGATACAAATATACGCCAGCGAAAGCACGCATTGAGCTTTTATCATTAACACTCACAGATAAGAGCATGCATGAAGGGGCTATCCATCCTGCCATAGGCTGAGCTCGGGTCCGACCTGTACATTTCACAAATTACAAGTTAATTAAGACCCGAGTAGAACGTTCGAAAGTTGGAGCGAACGCCAACCTGCTCTCGATTGTAGGGTCCTTTTAAATGATTTTCGATAAATCGGTCACTGTTCGAAACGGCGCCGTGAGGAGCGTAATTAAAGCACAAAACATCGCAGGATCACGGGTGACGTCTACCTCCACATCATTCATTTTTATTTAAATGAAGCATCTATTATTTTTAGGGGCCAACTGTTTGTACTCAGCTCAAACGAAAGCTTGATCGATATGGTACATCGTTTAAAAGAAAATACCGCGATAATACCGAATAAACCGAAGTATGCACTCGTTATCGGCATCTTTTTTTCCTGGTATACTGTATTTCAGTGCTCTTTTTTGTGTAAAGATACCATTTTGTGTGGGCCCAGAAACGTCTGGAGATCGTTCACCCTACAAACAATGCTAAATAAATGCATGACTTTCTTGATTAAGTTTGTTCGGACCTCTTGCTGTTGTGGTTATCTTGTGTACGTAAGATATTCTCGATAGCGGAACCGCACCACCAACCCCTGTTCACTGCAGAACTCATCGAAAGTAGTTCACAATAAGAAACCATGATGCACAATTATCCAGGAATAAATATAACTCGAACTGTTTCTCTCACTTGTGCCCGTAGTCCGAGAAATCAATCTCAACATTTCATGGTATAGACAAAGTAGCAACAAACTCCCGACCACAAGAACGCGAGTGCGAGCTCCGACAGGAACAGACGCGCAATGCAGCGTTCCTCGGAAAAATGGGGAGCGCAAGAAAAAAAAAAAAAAAAAACAGCGTGCGCTGCACCTAACAAACACACTGGGCAGTGCGCAGCCTGCTGTAGGATAGTTAGGGAAATGCTTAACAGATGGCGCCGCGTTGCGAATCCCGAAACAGACCGCAATCCCGTGCAGCTACTATTCCCGGACTGCACCAAGCTCGGCGTCTCCTTTTGATGGCGCGAAAAGAGCTACTCCCTGGAGTTGTAAAACGAAAGCGCGCGTCCCCATTCGGATGAAATAAAGCGGTAACAAACACTCAATCACGGTACGCCGGCTAATATTAGTATAGACCGTCATGAAAGCCTACTCATCGAGGAATCGGATGAAGTGCGAAAAGTTCCCCGAAATAAATTTATCCTTTGTCAATTTTATTTCGTCGTGAGCAGCAGCCAAAGCTAAAATGTGCACTACAGCATTTCGTTCTTTCTGAGCTCATCTTAAATCTGGTATTTATTCTCTTGGGTATCTATTCTCTCTCTCTTAGTATTTATTCTCTGGAGTAACATCGCACTTTTTCTCCTCAAACTCATTCCTGGCGAGAAGTTTATATTTTTGTCTTAATTTTGGTTGCTATATTTCACTACCTCTAGAGGAACAAAGACGTTTTCAAGGTGTCCTTCCGCGGCAGGGGTGTGACATTCAGAGCGAACAAATGGCCTACTCAGCGACGATCAGCCTCCCCATCCATCCCGCCGGGAGCCCCTTGCAGAAGTAGGGTGGGCTCTGACACATAAAGAGTGTACCCGGGGAGAAGCCCACCGCGGAGGGGCAGTGGGTCGCCGAAATGCCAAGGGTCGCCAATGCGGACCGGCCATCGATCCGCTCTGCGAGCAGTGCCGCGGCGGGGTCAAGGTTGGCGTCTCTGCGCATGCTCCGGGAGCTTCCACTGCGCATGCGCAGTCGAATCGACCCTCAGCGCGGACCGAAGAGGGAGGGATACCAGCCGATGCCGACCGTGTTCTACCCAAGGGCCGGCTACAACCCAATATTTCTCGTTTTTTTTTTCTTTCCTTTTAGGCGCTTTCTGAGCTAGGCCCGCTTGGTTGGCTGCCGCTACGAGATGGGGGGTTGTTTTGGAATTGTGATACACTTTTGCGCAATGGCGCTTGTCTAGTCCAGGATTAACAGCGCTCTTTTGCTTCTCTCACTTTTCGCATTTCCTCTTCCCTCCTGGTCGCTGCAGTCCCGGGAGTGCTGTTTATAATCGTTGCAAGTTACGAAGAGAGCCTTGTTACTAAATATTCAGACTGAGTTCCAGCTCGCGTTCGCTGTTGCGTTGCATGCGGTGAAAGGAGGAAGTCTAGTTATTTAAAATTGTTGCCCAACGAATTTCTATCGCCAACCACCCGCATCCTTCTTGGGGTGTTTTTGTTGGTAAACACCATTTCATGCGCTTGGGTGTGATAGGTATTTATATAGATTACACTCGACTTCTCCCTCTAACTGTTCGTAGTCTCGTTTTTAACAGGAATAAAACTGCGAACTTTTTATTAACCTTTGGTGCCCTATTCTCTTCAAGAATTTCCATCTACTATTACCCGTTTTCTTGCAAATTCGCATTTCGCCTCACAGAAATTTGAAGAGCATTACTTGCTACATGCGAATAAATCTCTCTTACAGAGGAGGTCATAAAAATTGTTATTTCGAATATCTGTATTAGTGCGCATCAGAATTCTTGTTTTCTTCGTTGCAAGGTTAATTTACTTTTGGGGATGGGTGTACTTTTCTGAGAGCTGCTGGAATTGAGAACTGGTTAAGAGGAAAGTTCCCGCTTATGACACTGTTTCCGCTCTGTAGCATTGAGCACCTAACGGCACGCCCATTTTTATATACCTGCCCCTACAAACCACACTTCCGGTTCTCGAACACAACCATGATAAAATTAGCTTTAAAGATTCGGTTGGTTGTACAGCGATGTACACCTTGCTTATCATCCGTCATTCAGCATTTAGGTATTTGGTTCCCCCACAATACACCCAATGCCTTGCCCGTTAGTTGCCCACACGTACAGTGCGCAACACCATTGTCTATAACACTGAGTTAAACTTCAATTAGTTACCTCTCAAAACTGCGGTGTCAAACTTTTCAGAAAAAAATGTTGAGGTCAAAATATATGAGTAAGACTTCAGAATGACACAATAGTTTTCTTCAAATGCTTTACGACCGAGGCAAAATAAGGCTATAAGTACAAAACCTGTGTTATAGACAAGTGTGTTGCCCTCTGTACGTGTCTATGTACGGCCGTATGTATTACATACATACATACATACATACATACATACATACATACATACATACATACATACATACATACATACATACATACATACATACATACATACATACATACATACATACATACATACATACATACATACATACATACATACATACATACATACATACATACATACATACATACATATGCATGTATTTGTGCGTGAATGTATGAACCATCGCGAAGGCTCAGTGGCTATGGCGTTGTGCTGCTGAACCCGAGGACGCGCGTTCGATTCCGTCCACGGCGGCCGCTTTTCTGATGGAGGCGAAAGGCAAAAACGCCCGTGTGTTCAAAATTTTGGCGCAGGTTAAAGATCCCTAGGTGGTCAAGAATAATCCGGAGATCTCCAACACGGCGCGCCTCATAACCTGCGTAGTTTCGGTGCGTCTAGCCCCATATCTATCAATCAATCAATCAATCAATCAAAGTCTGTAGGCGCAACGTCTCATAAAAGCACGTACGACCACAATCTTTTCCCTTCCATCAGTGCAATTGAAGTTTCTCTGCTGGCTTGTTTATCAGCTCTCTCTTATCTCTCTTGGCGTTCTGACAACTTGGTCTGTCCTGGCTCAATTTGTTTTTTGAGCTCGCACACGACAATGGTTGACCAGGCACCACAAAAACTGCAGCAACAGCTATAGTAACCAAATCCTACACCTACATATACAGGCTGAGGAATGTGTAGTATGAGGATGCCATAACAAACAACATTATGGAAGGTTTTTCCGTCCCCTTTTCCTGCAGGCTTAGCAACGATCGTGAGCAAGGATCATCGCCAATCAAACACTATCGGTACTTTGAACGTCTTATCTAAAATGTGATGGTGAAGAGTAGAGGCTATTCTAAACAATCGCAATAAGCCAATGCTGCTACATGCGAACTAGTGTTTAACTGAAGAAGCGGGAAGTGAAGTTCTCTCATATACCTAGGCAATCACACAGCTTCCATGACGGGAGTGGGATTTCGACAGGGTGGGAGTCATATCTTCGGACGCGTGCGTTATGCCACGAGCCAGCAAAGGCCATCGCATTCAAAAGTTTCAAAGAAAGGAAATGTACTAGGAATTGTCGATCATATCCATGTTGCCGCCAGTACGCTCGACCCAAACACGCTGCTTTCTTGGAAGGTTCACTGCGCACCCATTCCGGGTCCATGACTCCCTTTTTCTACCGTGCACCGTAATTACGCGAACATCGTCCATCCCCCGATAACTGCTTGTAACGTTGTTTGCCTTTGGACGCAGCTAAGGATTCCCGTTCTGTCAGCCGTCCGTCCTCCGTTCTTCTTTTTTTTTTGTCCTTTCTGTGTGTCTACTGTTTATATCTGCTCTAGCGGAGCTGCCATGGTTACCTGCCGGAGGAAAACAAGTTCGCTTTTAAAGGCAGCCTAAAAGGTCAGTCTTCTTATCGGCATGTGTGGCAACACCATTAGCTACTCGAGCCGGGCGGTGCGATGCCCTCAAAGACGCTTCGCCTCCGCTCCCTTGACAATTTCCCAATAACTTTGCCTTTCGTTCAATTTTATCGGACAATTTTGTTTCCCCTTGAGATCAAAGACAGCAATCTCCGGCACGTTCCGCTTCCAAGCTCGGCGGAAAACGACAAGAACAAGAGGAAAATAGGCTCTGACATTAAGATTACAATGAAGCGAGACGAAACGAAGTGCAACGTACTTTGAATAAAGCGCACCTTAATAAATGTTGAGAGTTTCTTTAGGTAAGTACTTTATCCCTAAAACTTATCTATTTCATCTGGTGGCACACGATAGGGAACCCGTTTGATCTTTTGTTGCTCGCTGTGCTGTTTCTCCTCGATTTAAAACGTTCTTATATCTAAGTTCGTAAATAAGTTGTTTCGACTACAGCTGGCAAAAGACAATGCATTTCATCGCCGCAAGAAAAGTTTGCGGTACTCAACCGTACAAATCTTAGCGCATTGCAAATAAAAAAAGTTGAATTAGTGCTACAGGGCAGAACTTTTAATTATGCGTGGCTGATCATGTTAAAAGTAAATACAGTCGAGTCCACTTATAACGATACCGTTCACAACAATATATCGGATATAACGATGAACAGCAATGCCACCATCAACTTTTGTATTCTTTCTATGGTAAAATAATCCGCTTATTACAGTGCTCCAGTGCCATGATATCGTATGTAATGATTGAATCCGGTCATATTGTGCACCAAACGTGCAACAATGACGACTCTAATGACTCTGTTGCGCAGCCTACTCGGGTAGTGGCTTCGTAAGAGGCCCAATGCGTGACACAGTCCCTCGGGGGTTTTGCTTCCGCCAAGGACATTTACCTCAGCTAGGTGAAGCACCTATAGATGCTCTTAGAAAAGATTTGCGCTAGCTTCACACGCGTCAAACAAAGGTGACCGGCTGTGGCTTCTTTTCAGCAAATTAGCAGTAGTACCGACCTTGCTGGCATGCAAATAAAATGTTTTGAGCTCTGTTCCGTCTTTTTATTTCGCAAGCCGCTTATAAAAATTATCGGTTATAACGGTGGGATTTCCTTGGCAACTTGTATATTGTTATAAGTGGACTATACTGTAGTAACATCTCTAACAACAGCAACTTGCAATCCCGTCTTATTGCTTTAACGTTCATCTTAATTGCCGTATTGCTAAAATGTTTTGAACATTAAAAATTACCTTTTACACTGCGCAGCCTAGCAAATTACTCCCCTCTCCCTCCACGCTGAAGAAAAATTTGCTGATAATCTCATCTTAATATGTACACTTTTGTAAGGAGTACGACGTCGGCATTGACATTATTTTAAAAAAAGAGAGAATTCCGTATTAGGTTATAGTGAAAGCGGTTTTATTTGTCGGCAGGGTTAACCGCGCCAGTCTAAGGAAACAATCATGTTCTGCGGCGCTGCTCTTCACGAAATCTTTGCGATTCTGGCAAAATTGTAAGCATCAAATTTGACGGCTGTAGCGCCAGCTTTATGCGCAAAATGTAAGACACGTTGTAGTGGGATGCCCGGAATCATCAGACCAAGTGAAGTTATTTAGCCCACACCCCAAAAAAAACGTCATTCACGCGAGAGTCACATAGATCGGCTTCCTCAAAAACACACCAGCCATGACCCCGAAACAGTCTTGCCACTAGACTGTTTCAGCAGAGCTAGCCAAATTTCTCTTTATTCTCACATACAGGTCACGTACCCCTCATAGAAATCAAGTACAAACAGCACTGGGAGACCCTGCAGCCCAGCTCCGATACCCCATCTAACTGCGCCTTGTCCAGATTGGCTGAAGGAGCCGCAAGGAACCAAGGTGTCCTGGCTGACTAACGCCGCATAGGGCGGCCCAAGATTTCTACTTCTAAGCAGATAAAGTACTCTCTCTCTCTCTCTCTCTCTCTCTCTCTCGACTGAGGTGACCATCGCTTGCAGGGACGGTGCCTTGTTCTTTGGTTAAGGCTTGGCACCCTGGCAGCCGATGGATTAACTGCCAGGCACTGGACACGCGCCAGCATGAGACACTCGAACCGGGCTGAGAGGTGGAGTAGTTTGACGAAGGCGGTTTCTCGCCGGATTCTCGTGACATCGTGACAGCCATGATATCGAGGCATTTTGCTGTCTGTGTAACACACCAACCTAAACCGCTTAACGACGGAGGACGCAGAGCAGTCAGGTCGCATCAGGCCGTGAGACTTCCACCTTCATCTCTCCCACCAGCCCAGCAGGCATGTCGTCAATAAGCACAGTAAAGCCTGGCTGCGCGTGCATGCCCGCCCACCCGTTTCCCTGCCTTTAGCGGGTGGCCGGTTTGTTCGCGTGCTTGGACGTACAACACACCGGCCAAAATGTCGCTCCGGAAGCCCCTCAAGCTGGACGTGAAAAACACTTGCCAAAACGGTCACAGCGGGAGCCCTTCAAAAATTAAACACAAAACACCAGCTCTTTGGTGCGAATAATTTCCGGTCTACGCCGATTTATCCGCGCACGCTAAATGTAGAAACCGAGGCATGTAGATCTTAGTCACAAATTATGCACTGAATCGATTTACCTCTGGCAATGGAACAAGCATCACCAAGGCTCAACGCTTTGAAACAAAATCCACGGTCCTGGTCACGTTCGAATGTACCAAGCTTTCTTTTCACATGTCTATGGGAAGAGTAATCCACTGTGTCTAATCCCCGTCTAACGTCAGGCTACTGCGTGCACTGCTCGCTGGGCCATAGTTCATCGTAAAGGGCATGCCCAGCGCAGCACCTCCACTGGACATAAATACAGGCGACGTGTACAGACCACCTCGTCTGCCACATTTCTTTCCCAACCCTTTCCCCTCTTATAACCCATATTTGCAGTCAAGCTTGGCCGCTCCTCTCGATAATCTACGGCCCGCCTGTGGTTCCGGTTGGCCGACACTCTTTGCACCGCTGCCGAGACCACCACTTTCGGGGGACCATGGAACACCCCTCCTCTGAAGACGCATAATTTAGCGGCTCGGCCTTTAGTCGCTAAAATAATTCTAAGTTCAGTGTACTTCAGGGGCTCAGCTTTTTGTAGCTCGTCCGGAGTCACGGTATCTAGCCACCGGTAGTCACGTGTAATGTGGGGTCACGCACCTAAACAGAGGCTACTAAAAGATCACCGCATCCCCGGGTCGGGATCGAAACTGGGTACTCCGCATTGGGCGCTTTACTCCGACGACACGTTACTCGTGTGTAAAGAGCAGCGAGTGAACTTTGCGCTGCGCTGTTGCCACGGAGGCTGCCGTTGCTACCAGCAAATAAGTACACGATAACATAACATAAGAAAAATTATGAATTAGCGCAGTAATTACCCTAATTAATAAAAACGCAAGCCGGTGTCACTTTTGAGGTGTTTCCAGGGGCTGCGGTGCCATTTCTTGATTACCCTCGGTATCAACGAGATGATGTTACTGAAACAAGTCACGGGAGGGCGCCACAGCCCCTTGGGCGAATCCACGTTGAGCTTTCACGTGGATTCACGTGGATTCACGTGAAGCTTTCACGTTGAGTGGAACTGGTTTAATTTTAATTGTTTCTCTCTCCCCACTTAAGCCGTAGTGCACGCAGCGAGCACGGTTAGAGTGAACGATTCCTAGAACAACCACGCAGTCGCAACTGCCCGGATGACCTGACTTCCACAGTGTCCAGCCAGCGTTGGTGTGCCGAAAGAGCTCCTCGACAAAGCGACATGCAAACCGGTTTGCGGTAAACGTAGCCGGCAGAGCGTCACGAGCAGCTCCAAGTGTGGCCGGGCGTAACTCAAGAGGCTACGTTATCTACATTAGTGTAATGAACGCATTATAAATCTCAAGTAGTGCATGCGAACTTCACAAGGGGCACGGAAATGGTACAAGCGACACATAGCGTGTCACGAAATAGGGCAGAAGACCTTCCAAGTCAGCTAGAAAATCTCGAGGTTTACGAGAAACGTTTGTCAGACGTCTTAATTCTACTAGACTAAGTCAGTTGCAGGATGAGTAACCAGTGCCGTATTCGCCGATACTCGGCTGTCCTACGCGGTCACGACAATCGCCGCCCTCTACAATGAGATGTCGTGTGGCCTTGCAGGAGATTGGCCAAGAAGCTGTATCAGAAATCAAAATTGCTATAAAATGACGTGAATGTCACCACGAAACCAATACCTGCTGTTGGATTGCGTTGTGATGACGTACATACCAATCGACAATGGGAAATGGACAGATTAACACCACAGTCCTCATATTTAACCCAAGCCTACATACGGGTAAGTGTCACAATGAAGTTTGAAATCATTTCTAAAGCAATTTTCCCGCTGATGCAATTCACAACGTTTCCCCGTGGTCTCACTTTGATTTTTTTATAGTTTTATAACTCCGACTTCGCGAAATGGATTTTCTAGCTTACAGACGCAAAAAAAAACGTCGGTTGACGGATTTAGCCCACAGCTTGCATTCAAGTCATTTAACCCGCGTCGTTACCGAGTACACACGGCAATTGTAGTGATGTAATTATGTATGGGAATGAATGATGCAGCTTGCTGGCATTCAATCTGCGAGTTAAATGCAGCTCGATCTTACCATGTCAGCGGGCGGCACAAAGTGAAATGCTTCGTTTGTTTTAGATGCGACGCATCTCTTTAACTCGCCTTGTCCACCGTAGTCGGCGTAGTCCGCACGTCTCTCCCCCATTCTCCTCGCCGCGCCAGCTGCTCGCTAACGCCGCTCTCTCACCGCAGCGCCATCTGCGTTTAGCGCTCGCTGGCGCTCGCTATCGTCGCCGTGCCAGCTGTGTGTCAGCGCGCGTTAGCGCTCGGTTAAACACATGCGCATGCGCTGCTCTCTCTCATTCCGCTACATATAAACGCGGTAACTGCGCCGCTCCATTCAGTCCGTTCCGCCGCCGTTTCCACCGCGCCGCTCCGCCGATGACATCCGATGACCACCGATGATTTGAATGGAGACTATGTGGGTTTCCGTTGCGTTTCCGTTATGTTAGCATGTCCATTGTTGTTATGTTTCCATTTTACGCAGCGTGTTTCCCCCCCTCCCCCCACGATGCGTAGCATCTACCCATGGTTCCCCTCGCGGGAAGATGGTGTAAATTTTGCTTTCGGTTGCACTTTCTTTGCGCAGTTCCAGAGAAGACCACACATTACGGCTTATCGCTACCATGGTCCCCACAAGAGTATTCGTGATGGGCAAACCAACCTGATAATGGCTTTGGTTTCAAGCTACGCAGATGGTGAGATAATGTGCGCAGAGGCAGAGCCAAATTGAAGCGTACAAGCCAAACCAGTCATTGTACAGGCCTTTATGCAGTGGCCTAGAACGGTCATTATAGTACATCATCAAATGTCCTCCTGCATTAGAGGTCTTTTACAACCGAATAAATACCCCATATCAGTTTCAGAGTGTTCTTGCGGGCCGTTGAAAGATCTTGAATGACTAAAAGTTTTCGATAAAATAATGTTGATGCACCTCGCATTCCATTCCCAAAATTTTTAAGGGTAGCCAGTTTTCTGGAGCGGTAGCTCCCTATGTTCTTGCTGTTACATTAAAACACGACGCACAGCATTCAAATGTTGGGCTTAAAACAGTACTTTCGTAGAGAGGCCTCCAAACAGGCCGCGGTGGTAAAGAGGCCTCCAAACTAATGACGGGGATGCGTGAAGAGCTCTAAACCCACCCAGATTTTCTCAGGTAACTAACGGGCCTCCCAAAACTTTAATAATACCGTGTGCAAAACACAGCATGAAGAAATTCAGAAACTCGGAAAACGCCGGGACATGTCGCACAGCGCATCGTCGATTTCTGAATACTTGTGCCAGCGATTCTAAAACTCGCCTTAGCTTTCCTCAAATCCAATTTGCAAAAAATAAGCTCTATGCTACCAACAACCATTGAAACATAATTTTCATGATCACACAACTGCTACGCTCAAGCGTAACAACCTCAGTCGGTCACCTTTTTCACAGAAAGTAAACAGTGCCAAAATCCATATTGGATGAAGTTACCGGGACCCTGTAAAAACTACCTGAAATTGAAAACTTTTAACTATCGAGAGAGCGTTATTCCTATGGGGAACTGTACCAGAGAAACAAAGTTGTTCGCGAAGTCAAAAATTTCAAAAATCTGGGTTTCGTAAAACTGAGGTGAAAATACGCAATTTGATGCCGCGTGCGGGTAATCATTGCGTACGCAACAACCGGCATGTCTAGGCCAAAAAAAAAGCTAATACGTGCAATACTTTTTGTGCGCAATGAAGCAGCCCTCGTCGCAGATGGGAATTTTGAAAAGTGTCTTAAAAAACGCTTTGCAAGGCGTGACGTGTTATTATGGGTACAAGCGTGCTGCATAGGAAGTGTTAAGTATGCAATAAAGTCGAATAATTACCTATTCAGCGCGAGCTAAGACGATTAACTGCGAATTGCAGGCACGTCGCAAAAAGCATCAATGCCACGCAAATTATTTTCATAAGTCATATCCTATTCACCTTAGCTGAAAACAGAACTTAAATTCAACTATAAGGTCATTCGGGTGGGTACCTACAGCAAGCAGCAGCTGCGACCGCTGATAGAAAAACGTCCCACGCGTCGCGGTTGACAAACCAGTGCCGTATTACGTAAACACCCAATATTACAAAACCACTCCTGTTTCATCTGCTCTGCCTTACAGGGTACAAATTCAAGCAAATATCCAGTTTCACTGTTTAATATAAGGCTTCCAGCATGTTTGCAGGAGCGCAAGCCTTATCCGTTCACATCTCAAAGGATGATTTGATTTCGACAATAGAATCCGCAGCGAAGCAAGCGCATCGGCGATTTACGAAACCTTGGGCCGGCGATTCTGTGAGTGAAATTAAGTCTTCTCAAATTCAATTTACGATTTCATAAGTTTGCTGCTACCAAGCGGCATTGACGAAGCATCTTTTTTTACAATAAAACAACCGCCACCTTCAAGCATTAAATATTTTAAATTGATGTTTAGCGCTACTGGGGGGCTGAGGAAAATTGGCTTCAATCAATCTTGCAGAGTTATGTAACACTCAGTGTATTGCCGCTCCTATAATTTAGAAAGTTAATGGTCAATCTCCTGCAGGATACGCACCAGAGAACCAAGAGTCCGAACCATGGGCGTCGGCAGCGAGCACAGAGTTTCATATTAATACATACTAGAGGGAAATCTGTCGCTGCTGTCGCGGGCCGCCGTCGGCGGCACCATTGCTGCTAGCGACTTTCCTCGCCTACTTGGCTTAGATAGCCATATGGCTTCTTTTTTGTCTCGAAGCCAAAATTAACAAAAAAGGGTAACACTTTTTTCTTGTTCATCGTGCATGAAGCTTATGCATAATTATTGGCAAGTACATCTTTCTGGAAGTTTATTTCCTAACAACAAAACAAATTTGATGAACATTCTACAGTAATATTATTGTTTTTGCAGCCAGAGCCAACTTTCTAGCCTGTTCATGAGCCATGCCAAGGGCAAGGGGAACATGCCTGTCTGGTACATGACGGAACGCTCGCCGAAGCGCGGCTCCCGTAGACAGTGGCACCAGATTTCCCTCTAGCGTATATTAGTATGAAACTCTATGGCAGGGAGTTGCCAAAGGGGCACTTGCCCCCCCCCCCCCCCCCCAAAGCGGCACCAGCGCTCCCCCCTCCCACTTCCCCAATCTTACGCTGCCCTGCTGCTGCCGCCTTCGTGCTTGATTATTTTCCCGCTGACATTGGTGATCGGAAAGTTTCCACAATGTTCCTTGCAACCCCAACTTTAAAAAAACTGTGGTTTACCCCTGTGTCATCGGAAACGGTAAAACACGGAAGTGAAATGTGGAGCGAAATCTGAAGCGAAATGAGCATGGTTTACGGGTCAGCGGTTGTCTTGTGGGTGTGCTTGGCGAGCGACGTCCTGCTGCCGGGTCGCTTCGGCAAGGGTGTACTGTTCGAAGGTGCACAGTTGGCCATTAAACATATTAGATCCTTCATTTAAATCAAAATCAATGATGTGGCGGTAAACGTCACCCGTAATACTGCGATGTTTTCTGTTTTAATTACGCTTCTCACGGCGCCATTCCAAACACTGACCCCTTTATCGAAAATCAATAAAACGGACCCTACAATCGAGAGCAAGTTGGCGTTCGCTCCAACTTTCAAACGTTCTGCTCGGGTCTTAATTAACTTGTCATTTGTGAAATGTCCAGGTCGGACCCGAATTCAGCCTATCGCAGGATGGAGGGCCCCTTCATGCATGCTCTTACCTGTGAGTGTTTGTAGATAAAAGCACAATGCTCGCTTTCGCTGGCGTATATATGTATCAATCAATCAGTCGTGGCAAAACTTATAACTGTCCCAATTAGTTAATCCCCTAATCCTTCTCCAAAATATTTAAGCGCTTTGGAAGACGCAACATACCATCTGATAGAAGAAGATTGAAAAAAAATGTGGTTGATTCCTTTGTGGCAGGAATCGGTAAAACCCGAAAGTGAAATGTGCGGCGAAATCTGCAGCTGAGCATGATAATTGCGGGTCGGCTGCTGTCTTGTGGGTGTGCTTGGAGAGCGACGTCCTGCTAGCGGGTCGCTTCGGCAAAGGTGTCCTGGCATCATTTCCGTGACGGATATGACGTCAGTGAAATCTTGGTGCATCCTGGCATAAAACACTTTCGTTTTAAAATATAAAACCCGAAAACGAACAACCCTAAGTATAACGTACTACTTAGTAGTAAAGGTTGCTTCTCCGCAAGAAGACCCTGTATGCACGGTTGCACCCTTTACAGGCCGCTTGCTTCGCTGTACTGCCGTCATTTCCGTGACGGACATGACGTCAGTAAAATCTTAGTGTATCCAGGCATAAAACACTTTCGTGTTAAAAAATGACGGAGCGGCACTTCTGTTGGTCTTCCTTCAGCGGGAAGGCAAGCGTACATCACAAACAAGGCATTTTCCCCCAAAAAAAAACCTAAATTGCAACTTTGGACTAATTCGTGACTTATGTTCTCCATCCCCGGATTAGCTATGACTCGGTTTTTTGTTAACGGCACCACTCGCTTAAAGGCAGGTGCTGAGCTACTTAAGAGCCGTGTTAAATGTGTTCGAAAAGCTGACTTCTCTGCGTTTGCTTATGCGAAACATTCCGGTTGGAAGCTGCTGCTTTCTTTTTACTTTTTACTCACAGCTTTGCTAAAGCTGCAAGGCCATGACTTGCATTTTAAATAGGCACATGGACAGTTTGGAGGGGCAGCAGCACATTCCGCATGCTGACGGAAACGATTAGTGAACGAAGGATAAAAGCTCTCGGAAGAAGTCTTTACGGACCTAGACTCAGAAAACGAAGAGAGATTAGGACCGCTTGGAACACAGGTCAGTGTGCTGCGAATCATTGCACCGCATGCCAAAAAAATACAGGCCGGCCAACACTCCGGAACACTGGAAACATGCTCAAAGCTTCTTCATCCCTTTTTTTGGACTCTCTGCTATCAGCAAGGGAAAGAGAAGAGAGAGGATAAAGCTGTATTTACATGTCAACTGTAGTTCCTGGGCGTCAGCTAGAAGCCCCTTGGCTCGGGCATGCAGCGTGTTCGCCCATTTAGACGGCCCAGAGTTGATCCTCCGGGTTGGAGCTGCGCAGTACGGTCTCCAACTGCTAACTGTTATTTCCATTGCGGCCTAGTGTGGCTGCCTGTGGACATTGCCATAGTATGCGTGCTAGATCGGTTCGTTCCTGGCATCTGTGGCACTCTGGGGGGTAACGCCCTGGGTAACAGCAGTTGTAGACAATCGGGCGCGGATATGAGTTTGTTAGGTGGAGTTGCCAGACCACGGATTGGCGTTTAGTTAGGGAGGGATGCACGGATGAGAAGCGGGCCCAGGTGAGCCGATAGTAGTTGGTTAATATCCCTATGGGACACGAGTCTGTCCAGGCCTGACAGTAAGACGAAATGTTCGTCCAGATTGACGTCCGCTCGGTGTGTGAAGCCTCGAGCGGCGTCGTGCGCGGATTCGTTCCCGGCAAGGCCGGAGGGGGAAGGAGTCCAGATTAGCTGTATCTTAATGGTTCGTTTATCTGGGTCGAAGCCGGAAATAAATATCGCGGACGCTTCCTGTGAGATCTGCCTTCGGGAGAAATTTAGAATTACAGACTTGGAGTCGCTTATTTCTGCTGTGATTTTTGTGGAGGATACCATCGCCAGGGCTATGGCCGCTTCTTCACCCACCATTGAGAAGGCCGTGCGGAGAGAGCTGGAGGCAATGGAATTTCCCTGATTGTTGACTACCGCAAGTGCCACTGCGTCGTGGCCAAATTGCCGCGTCCGTGTAAACCACGTCCTAGCAGTTAGGGAGCGTTTGTGCAGAGCTTGGTCCCTGGCCTGTTATTGCTCCTCATTGAGGACGGGGTGCATGTTTTGTGGAAAGGGGGAATGATGATTCACTCTCAGAGCATTGTAGAGATAGCTACTGGCCGAGTCGCGCTGCAAGGGTGGCTAATGCCCAATGTGTATAAATGTGGCGTCCCGTTTAGCTGTTATCCAAACGCTCTTGCTGTCCTCACCTTTGGGCCTCATTGAGCTCTTCGAGACTGTTAGTCAGTCCGAGAGCCTCAAACCGCCCTGAGGAGGTGTTAAGCGGAAGGCCGATGGCTTGCTTGTACGCTCTTCTGAGCAGAGCATCTATTTTGATTTTTTTCTGTCCTGTGTGAGTGAAAGTGCTGAGCAACGTAAGTCACTCGGCTCACTACAAAAGCCTGGACCAGGCGAATAAGGGTTTCCTTCCTCATGCCATGATTGTGACTGGCGATAAGAGATATCCTCCTGAGGGTCTGATGTGCGCCTTTTATGAGAGACAGCACTATTTCAGAGTTACGGCCATTTGCTTGTGCTATACGGAGTCCTAAACCACGAATGCTAGAGATGGTGGGAATGCACTGCAAACGTCTCTCTTGAAGAGTTTAACGGAACAGGGTGGAGAGCGAAGCTTACTTACCTGACTGGTTGGGCTGTGAATGAAAAGTTCCGATTTTTCGGTTAAGCATGTAAGGCTGCGTGGTGCCACGTACCTCTCAACCGTGTTTATCGCCTGATGAAGCGTTTCCTGGATGTGGCCGTCACTGCCTCCAGAGACCCAGAGCGTGATGTCGGCGTATAGACTGTTTTGCAGTAGTATCTCGATATGGTTTAGAAGATCGGCAATCCTATCATACCAACATTGAAGAGAAAAGGTGATAAACCCGACCCTTGCGGTGTTCCCCTACTTGCGAAGTCCCCGCACGGGGCACCTTGAGCAATCTTTGTGACGGTATTGGCGACACCGTGGACCCCGAACCCCCATACATAAGTTGTGATCAGCCGTGATGATGCGTTTTAAGGTGAAGGATAGAAACCTGAAACGGTGGCCGTCGGAGTGCAGGTCAAGCTCCGGCGGCTGGGCTCCCTGTCTGTTCAACAGGCAGGGAGCTCCGGGACCTCTTCAGCTATCAGGGTAAGGCTGACGAAGAAAGCACCCCCATCCCCTGCTTCTTTTACATGCCATATGGTAAATCGTAGCCCCCCCCCCCCCCAAACATGATCGGCCCCTAAAAAGGGGCTTCACCGAACTATCCTTTCCTGCTTTGTCTTCGAACTCTATTTCAAAGCCCGACAACTAGCCCCGTTTTTGGTGTTGGAATCTAATGAGCAAGAAAAGCCTCTCGCATCACAGTCCGTGTTCCTAATATCAAAATTTCTGGAGGGCATCATTGGTGACACATATAAGGCAAAAAACAAAGAACTGGAGAAATCCTAGTTGCAGTACACGACCAACAGCATGCAAGTATCCTCCTTGAAAAAACTCGAATAGCTAATCTTAAAATCAGGGTGACACCACACCGAAGCCTCAACAGTACTCAAGGTGTCATTTCTAAACTAGACTTCATGAATGAGACAGATGTTGACCTGCTGGAGGGCCTGAGAAATCAGGGCGTGACAGCTGTGAGGCGCATAACTATGAGGAGGGATGACAAAGTATTTTCGACCAAGCACATTATCCTTACGTTCTACCGGTCCACACTCCCAGAGTACGTAAACGAAGGTTTTGTACATTGTAATGTTCGACCCTACATTCCAAACCCGCGCCGCTACTTTAAGCGCCAGGGGTTGGGGAACGGAACCAACTCCTGCCGTGGCCGGCTGACCTGCGCAAAGTGCGCCCAGCATGATCATCCATCTGACAATTGTCCATCACAAACCCTCACCTGCGCCAACTTCCAGGGACCCCACGCCGCCTACTCTCGAAAATGCAAAAAGTTTATGCAGAAGAAGACAATCATAAATGTGAAGGTCACTGAGGGCATCACCTTCCAAGAGGCGCGAAGGAGGTTCGCCTCTTTCCCCCTGGGGAGGTACGCCGACGCAGATCGGCGGGGGGCGGAGCGGCATCTGGTTTCGGCGGGGACCCCGCACCGCGAGTCGGACTTGGTCCCGCCTCCAGCCCCCCCCCCCCCCCCCTCCCCCTGGGTTGCCCCGGGCAGCCCAACCCGCTTCTGCACCGCTCGCTCCGCCAGCAGTGGCTGTGGTGGCAACAACGTCCGTTGGGGATGCCGCTGCATCCACTGCTTCCTCTCCACCGGCCCAAATCACATGCGAGGGCATGGATGAGAGGGAGCCTGGGGCACCCGCGGCAGTTCCCACCCCAGCAACACCCCCTGTGCCATCCGGGGCGCTCCTGACACCCTTGGCGGTGGCGGCTCGAGTGAAGCGCACCGGAAAAGGTGCAAGTCCGGGGGGTCCGGTCCGCCGGGTACACCTTCCAAATCTGATGACGACATGAATGTGGGACCTTTCCTGTCTGCTTCGAAGCGGAAGGAGCGGGTCCCTCCATCTAAACCACCATAGAATATGAAAAAACCCCTCCCAAGAGTGAAATCCCCGAAAGACCTTACGTAGGTAGTCACACTCCAGTAGCTCTAACACAACATAATGAGAAGAGAAAATATTGTTTAATGTAACTGCAGATGCATTCTTAATAATATTGACGATGTATGCGAGATCCTTCATGCTAATCAGCCAAGTGTAATGTGTGTACAGGAAACACATTTGAATTCCAATCACACAAATTTCTTGAATAGTTACATGGTGTTCAGAAGGGACAGGGATGGCTGCACACACTCTTCTGGCGGTGTGGCCATAATCATCTGGCAATCCTTAGCATGCCACCCTGTCACTCCGAAAACTGTCCTTGAGGCTGTAGCAATTCGAACAATAATATTTAATATGTGTTGATAACGGTATGCTCCATTTACATTCGTCCTGACTTTGCACTGTCAAGCTCTGACTTCGAGGCACTGGTCGACCAGCTGCCCGAACCATACATCCTCACAGGCGAGCTTAATGCCCACAATTCTCCTTGGGACTCTCCTCGCATGGATGCCCGGGGTCGCCTGATAGAGAAATTTTTAACAGCCTCTGGAACACGCCTTTTCAAAAAAAAACAGCCTACATACCATAATTTAGGACACCATACATGCTCAAATCTTGACTTGGCATTTGGTTCTGCAACTCTCTTTCCATGTCTTGAGTGGGGTGTGGGCACGGACCCATATGTTAGTGACGATTTCCCCACTTCACTAACGTATATAGGTACAGGCTCATGCAGTCCATCTTCCCAAAACAGGTTCGACGATGGAAGAGCTAACTGGAACACCTTTACAGAGACATCCCAGCTACACTACACGTCCATAACACACCTACACGTTGAAGAAGCTACCCAACTCCTTACGGCGCACATCCTCGGCGCCGCCAAAAAAGTCCATTCCCCACGCCTCTGGTGCCCCGCACTACGAGTGGAAGCCATGGTAGAATGAGGACTGTAGGCGGGCGCGTGAGGCCTAGAACAAGGCGTGGGGTATCCTTCATCGGTACCCCACGTCGGGAAACCTCCTTTTGTTCAAAAGGGCAAAGGCGATGGCAAAACGTGTGCGCCGTGAGGCAAAACCAGAGAGTTGGCGCACATTCACAACATCCATAAACTCATACACCGACACACGAAAAGTGTGGACATGAATACGCAAACTCAAGGGACAACACACAGCTTGCCTCTGGTTAGCACAACAGGGGACACATCTGAAGACCAGGCTAACAAACTTGCACAACACTTCGAACACGTGTCCAGTTCAGCACACTACACAAACACTTTCATAAAACACAAAACATCTGCAGAAAAGAAGTCCCTGTGGGCAAGCAACAAGTTGCATACTTCCTACAATTCTCTTTTTTCAATTCATGAGCTGAAGGCCGCTCTGAACACATGTAATCCTTCAGCTCCAGGGTGCAGACAAAATCACATACACCATGATACAACACCTACACTCAGACACCCTTTAAACACGTCTACATCCGTACAATAAAATATGACTTTCAGGGCACATTCCACACTCTTGGAGGGAGGCCATAGTAGTGGCTTTATTGAAGGAGGGAAAGGACCCGTCGTCTCCCTCAAGTTACCGTCCTTAGCTCTCACGAGCTGCCTGTGCAAGCTTCTCGAGACGATGATAAATCGCAGGCTCGTGTACTTCCTTGAGTACAACGATCTCCTCGAGAGCACCCAGGCAGGCTTCAGGGTGGGGCGACTTACAAAGATTAAGTCGTCGCACTTGACTCGCACATCAAGGCTGCCTTCGTGCATAAGCCGTATTGTTTAACTCTTTTTCGACCTCGAGAAGGCCTACGCACCGCTTGGCGTTGTGGGATCCTTAGTGACCTCAAGTCATTTGCTGTTTCTCGTAACACGTTAAACACCCTTGTTAGTTACTTGTCGGAGAGAACGTTTCGAGTGAGAGTTGGTTGTGCACTCTCAAAGGATCACGTGCAAGAAAATGGCGTTGCGCAAGGTGGCGTATTGGGCTGCACTCTCTTCATAGTAAAGATGAACTCTCTTGGAACGGCATTGCCACCTACAACCTCTTATTCTATGTAGTATACAACGTGCAGATATTCTTTAAATCGTGTAACATGTCCATCTGCGAACGTCAAGTCCAGCTTGGTGTCAACAAACTTTTCAGTTGGGCTGACAAGAATGTTTTTTTCTACATTAATCCCGGAAAGAGCTCTTGTGTTCTCCAGGAAGCGTGGGGTCCACCCAGACCCAGACATCACTCTTGAGAACGTGCCGATTCCTGTGAACAAGGAGCACAAGTTTTTCGGTATTTTATTCGATGAAAAGCTTGAATTCATTCCTCATTTCAAACAGCTCAAATGCAAAGGTTTAAAACCAATGAGCATCCTTAAGGTCCTCTGACACCAATTTTACGGGGCCGACAAACAACTCCTGCTGCACCTTTACGCAGCCTTGGTGCCGTCTCTGCTTGACTACGGCAGTGTCATGTATGGGTAGGCGACAAAAACAACCCTTAAAATGCTCGACCCAGTGCTGCGTCTTGGCCTTCACCTGTCATGCGGCGCTTTCCGCACTAGTCCGTCGAGAGTCTGTATGTCGAGTGTGACAAATGGTGCCAAGGGCATCAGCCGGAGTATGTTGACTTGCTGTATGCATCAAGATCGTGTCTCTCACCAACCATCCTTTAATCCTATCATGAACGATACCTCTAATTTACAACTCTTTTTAAACAGGCCATCTTTTTCCTTACCATTCTCTCAGAGTTAGGGTGGAGCCTTCTGCACTCATGGTCCCTCTGTCAAATACGCACAAGACACCCATCCATAATTTAATTCCACCATGGCATCTACGTCCTCTTTCATGCGACCTGTCATTCACACTAGTAGAAAAAATGTGGTACCCAGGAGGGCGATTTTGCAGCACATCCTGTTCCTGCAGGACAAGTACAGGTACGCAGAATTCTTCAGCGACACGTCGAAAATTTATTCTACTGTCTCTTATGCAGCGCACGGACTAAGTTTTAGTGTTAATAAAACAATGAATTTTCATAGCAGTATGTACACTGCAGAAGCGTACGGCATCTTACTCGTTTCAAATAACATCCTCAACCTAAAATTCCCAAGTCCATCGAGTACACAGATTCTCTAAGCGTTGTACAGGCACTGTCATCAGGAAAGTCACATAAACACTATGTGATAAATGCTCTTTTCAAGGTACTAATGACTGCATATGCCTCACTATGTAATCAATGCTCTTTTCAAGGTACTAATGACTGTATATGCCTCAAATCTTCAAATAACCATATGCTGGATACCAGGGCACTGTGTTATACCTGGAAATGAGGCCGCCAATCAAATGGCTGGTGCTGCTGCTCTCATGACTACAGTTGACATTACAACAGTACCTTAGACCGACCTAAAGACACACATCAGACGACCGCTTCGTAACAGATGGAAATTACACTGGAGTGAACAAACAGACAACAAACTAGATGTAATAAAACCACAATTGGGACGCTACGCTACTTGCTCACACAACAGATACACTGAAGTCGCCCTGGCTAGGCTTAGGATAGGCCACACACATGTAACGCACTTCCACCCGCTCACTCGAACTTCGGGACCCATGTGTACCAGGTGTGGAAAGGGCCTATCCGTAGTCCACATACTAATCACATGCAAGGCACTTGACACAACACGACACAAACATTTCCCTGAATTATACATACGACACATTCCACTGCACCAATAATACTTTTTAGCCGACGAATTAATGTATTGTAGTCAACGGGTTCTTACATTTTTAGCTGAGGTAAAGTTCCTGCAGCTTTTGTCATATCACGTGTAATCATACACCAGCCATCACCATTATCTTTAATTGATTTTACTATGTCCGGTTTACACGTTTTTATACCTACCCTTTTTTGGTAATCACTTCTCTTCATTAAATAACTTCTCTGGCGCTATTTGCCCTCGTTGTGCGCTCCATCCGTCCCTACATTCCAAACCCGCGCCATTGTTTTAAGTGCCAGCGCTTCGGGCACGGAAACAACTCCTGCCGTTGCCGTCTGACCTGCGTAAAGTGCGCCCAGCATGATCCCCCATCTGAAAATTGTCCATCACAAACCCTCACCTATGCCAACTGCCAGGGACCCCCTGCGCCTACTTTCGAAAATGCGAGAAGTTTAAGCAGGAGGAAGAGATCATAAATGTGGAGGTCAATGAAAGCTTCACCTTCCCAGAAGCACGAAATAGGTTCGCCTCTGTCCCCTTGGGGAGGTACGCCGACGCAGCTCGCCGGGGGGCGGAGCGGCGTCTGATTTCCACGGGGACCTAATTCAGCGAGTCTGACTTGGTTCCACCACGCCCCCCGCTGGGTTGTTTCAGGCAGCCCAACCCGTCGCCACACCGCTCGCTGAGGCAGCAGCGGTCGTGGTGCCAACCGTGTCCGTCGGGACCGGTGCCGCTCCCGCCCCTGCCTCCCCGTCCTCCAGTCCGTTGGAGGGTGCCGCGGTATGGACACCGGGTGCCCCGCATCGCCTCCCACCGCCACGGCACTGTCCGTGCCACCTCTGGCGCCCCCGACGCCTTCGGCGGTAGCGGACGGGTCAAACGAAGGGCCCCCGACGGGGGGCCAAGTCCGGGGGCCCGGTCCGTTGGGCACCCCCAGGACATCGGACGACAAGATGGACGTCCGGCCGTTCCTGCCTGCAACGCAGCGCAAGGAGCGGCCTCCGACGTCCAAGCCAACAGAAAGGCCCACAAAGCCCCCTCCGAGAGTACCAGCCCCGAAGGACACATGAACACACATCACACAGAATCCAGTAGCTCCTGAACCTCCATAATGGAAACAGAAAACATCATCCAATGGAACTGCAGAGGCTCCTTAAAAATCGTGACGATGTGTATGAGATGCTGCCTGCCAATCAGCCAAGTATCATGTGTCTCCAAGAAACTCACCTTAATTCCAAATAACAATTTTTTTTGAATAGTTATATGGTATACATGAACGACAGGGATGGCTACACACACTCGTCGGGCGGTGTGTCCATAATAGCCCAGAAATCCTTAGCATGCCACCCTATCACCTTGAACACTGTCCTTGAGGCTGTAGCAATTCGCACTATAATATTTAATAGATTGATAACGGTATGCTCCATTTACATTCCTCTCAATTTTGCACTTTTGAGCTCCGAATTCGAGACTCTGGTTCACCAGCTGCCCGAACCATACATCCTAACAAGCGACCTTAATGCACACAATTCTTTTTGGGGCTCTTCTCGCACAGATGCCTGAGGTCGCCTAATCGAGAAATTCCTTACAACTTCCGGAGCATGCCTCTTCAACAAAAATAAGCCCACATACGTTAATAAGGACACAACACATACTCACATATTGACTTGGCTATTAGTTCCGGAGTTCTTTTTCCTTGTCTTGAGTGGGGCTTGGGCAAGGACCCATATGGCAGTGACCACTTCCTCACTTCATTAACATATATAGGTACAGGCCCAATCATCATCTCATAACAGGTTCAATGCAGCAAGAGTAAACTGGAATACATTCCCAGATACATCTAAACTACACTACTCATCCATGACACACCTACACGTTGAACAGGCAACCCAACTACTCACGGCGCACATCCTCGACGCCACCGAAAAGTCCATTCCCACACGTCTGGTGCCCTGCGTAACCAGAGGAGGCCTTGGTGGAATGTAGACTGTAGGCGGGCGCGAGAGGCCCAGAACAAGGCGTGGGGTATCCTTCGTCGGTACCCGACGTCGGATAACCTTCTTTCGTTCAAAAGGTCAAATGCGATGGGAAAACGTGTGCGCCGTGAGGCAAAGCGAGACAGTAGGCGTTCCTTCTTAACATCCATAACTCATACACTGATACACGCAAGGTCTGGACACGTATACGAAAACTGAAATGACATGAGACACAAGACTTCCCGTGGTTAGTACAACAGGGGACACACTGGAAGACCAGCCAAACAAACTTGCACCAACACTTCCAACACGTGTCTAGCTCAGCACACTATACAAGCATTTTCATGAAACACAAACAACCGGCTGAAAAGAAGTCTTTACTTGATAACGACAAGTCAACTTCTTATTATAAATCCGAGTTTTCAGTTCATGAGCTGATGGCTTCTCTGAGCACATGTAAACCCTCAGCTCCAGGCCCAGACGACATCACATATACAGTGATACAACACCTGCACTCTGACACTCTTCTAACACTCCTGTACCTATATAACATGATATGGCTTTCGGAGCACATTCCAAACCCTTGGAGGGAAGCTATGGTTTGTAGCTTTCCTGAAAGAGGGGAAGGATCCTTGCTCTCCCGCCGGCTATCAACCCATCGCCCTGACCAGCTGCCTGTGCAAACTCCTCGAGAAGATGATAAACCGGAGGCTCGTGTACTTTCTGGAGTACAATGGCCTTCTCGAGAGCTGCCAGGCAGGCTTCAGGGTGGGGCGGTCTACCAACGATCAACTTGCTCCACTGGAATTTTACATGAAAGATGCATTTGTCTATGTCCAGGTCTGCCTTACTGTATTTTTTGATATTGAAAAAAATTTATGATACAGCCTGGCGGTACGGCATCCTCAGTGACCCTAAGTCCTGTGGTGTGACGGGCAACACGTTAAACACCATTTATATTTACATGTCAAAGAGGTCGGTTCGTGTTAAGGGCGGGTCATCCCTGTCCGGGATACATGTGCAGGAAAATGGTGTGCCGTAAGGTGGAGTTTTAAGCTGCACATTTTTTTATAGTTAAGATTAACTCCCTCCGAAAGCCATTGCCACCAACCATTTCCTTTTCCATATATGTAGACGATGTGCAAATATCCTTTAAATCCTGTAACCTGTCAATTTGTGAACGTCAAGTACACCTAGGTGTTAAGAACCTTGCTGGCTAGGCGGACCTTAAAGGTCTTAAAAATAAACCCGGGCAAAAGTACTTGTGTTGTGTTCTCCCGCAAGCGCGGGATTAATGCGGACCCTGAGATTACTCTTAACCGTGCATCTATTCCTGTGAAAAGGGAGCACAAGTTTTTAGATGTCATATTTGGTGAAAAGCTCACGTTCATCTCACACATCAAAGCACTTAAACATAAATGCCTCAAAACACTAAACATTATCAAAGTCATCTCCCACAAATCGTATGGTGCAAGACAAAGGACTGCTTCTCCAGGTCTTTACCGCCTTAGTCGGGTCTCGGTTAGACTACGGCAGCGTCGTGTATGGGTTGGCATCAAAAACAACACTAAAGATTCTTGATCCAGTACTCCACTTGGGCCTCCGCCTTGCGTCGGGTGCGTTCCGCACTAGCCCAGCCCAGTGTCTGTACGTTGAATGTAACAAATGGTGCCTTGAGGACCAACGAACGTACATGGACTTGCTCTACCCTTTTAAAATTTCATCGCTGAATAACCATCCTTTTAAACCTGTTTTTAATGATACATCCACATCACCACTGGTTTGTAAATTGCCTGTCCGTTCCTTTGCCGTGCTCACTCAGAGTGAGACAATAAGCTTCGGATTTCAATATCTCCTTTTTAGACATTTACACATCTTCTTTTACTAACGTTTTACCACCCTGGCAGCTTCAACCTGTGTTTTGTAACTTGTCTTTTATGAAAATTGATAAAACCAGGATACCACAAACTGCAATTTTGCAGCAATTTTTGTCCCTGCCGTGTAAGTATCAATGTGCAGAGTTTTATAGTGACGCATCAAAAACTGCAACTATAGTGTCTTGTGCTCCTATGGGCCAAACTTTGATGCATTCAGAACAATGAGCACATACACCACAATTTACTCAGGTGAAGCATATGGCATCTTACTCATTGCACAACACATTCTTGAAGACAAAATCTCAAAGTCTATCATATATACAGATTCCTTGAGCGTTCTGCGCGCATTGGTCATCACACAAGCCATGCAAAAATAGAATTGTCATTGTGGTTTTTCAACACTGTCATGTCTATATATGCTCAAAAACTTGTTCTGGTGTTGTGCTGGGTTCCAGGCCACGCTGGGATTGCTGGCAATGAGGTTGCTGATCAGAAGGCCAGCTGTTGCCGCACTCAGGAACACTGTAGATATAACAATACTACCACACAGTGACCTTAAGCCACAAATTCGACAACACCTTCGTAGCAAATGGCAAGCACAGTGGAATGAACATACAGATAACAAACTACACGTAATAAAAACACACTTGGGACGGTACACAACTGAATCACACAACAGACACACGGAAGTTGTCTTGGCTAGGCTACGGATGGGACACACCCATGCGACACACTCGTATCTGCTGACGGAATCTTCAAGACCCCAGTGCACCAGGTGTGGAGAGGCCCTATTCGTAGTTCACATACTCATTCAAAGCAAGGCACTTGACAACACACGACGAAAACACTTTACACAACTGTACAGACAACACATCCAGTTTCACCCGTCATACTTTTTAGGAGATGAGCCCATGTTTTCCATCAAGCGTGTTTTTTAGTTTCTCACCTATGTCAAGTTTTTGCATTTCATTTCTTACCATGCATCATGACAACCTGCCCCTTTACACCAGTCATCTTCACGCATTCGCTTCACTTTTGTTTTTACTGAGACAATTTAGTATTGAATTGCACATCTGTCCTCATCGAATAACTTTGCCTTTGGGGCCCTTGTCGGCTTGGTGCCATTAAACTCAAACCATCATCAAAAGGCTTTCGTGCGCAATGTTTTTTGTGCACAATGAAGCTTCCCTCATGCAATTGATGTCCATCCGGAAAACGGTTCTGCGAAAACGCGTTGGAACGCGTGACGTGTTACTGTGTACAAGCGTGCTGCATAGGCAGTGTTAAGTCTGCAATAAACTCGAATGATTACCTATTCGGCACGAGCTAAAACGCTTACTGCGAATTGCAGGCACGTCTCAAAAAGCATCCATGCCAGGCAAATTATTTTCGTAAGTCATCCTACTCACCTTAGCTGAACACAAAACTTGAATCGAAAAAGGTGGTAATTCTGGTGGGTACTTACAGCAAGCACCAGCTGCGTCCGCTGATTAAAAAACGTCCCACACGTTGCGGTTGACAAACCAGTGCAGTATTACGTAAACACCAAGTATTACAAAACCATTCCTGTTTCTTCTGCTCTGCCGTCCAGGGTGAAATTCCAAGCGCATATCCAGTTTCGCTATTTAATCTAAGGCTTCCGTCATGTTTGCAGCGGCACAAGCCTTGTCCGATCACATCTCAACGGATGATTTGATTGCGACAGTAGAACCCACGGCAAAGCCCATCGGCGATTTATGAAACCTTGGGCCAGCGATTCTACGACTGAAATTAGGATTTCTCATATTCGATTTGCGATCTGATAAGTTTGCTGCTGCCAACCATCATGTACACAGCATCTCTTTTACGATCAAATAATAACTGCCACCCTCAAGCATAAAAGATTTTAAATTAACGTTTAGCGCTGCTGTGCGGCTGAGGAAAATTGGTTACAATCAATCTTGCACTGTTATGTAACTCCCAGTACATAGCCGCTATTATAATTGGCAGTTCAATCTAAGGCAGGATATATTCCAGAGAACCAAGAGTCTGAACTGAGCTAGAAGGGGAAGGGATACCCGATCATGGCTGGAGTTCGGCCGTTTAGCGCACGCTGCTAGAGAGAGCCAAGCTGGGAGCCTTTGCTACTGGAGTCCTGGAAATAACGCTTAACCCATACCTCTTTCCAAATTCCCTTCTCCCTATTTTCAAATAAAGTTTTCTCCCTCTTCCCCCTCTCGCTCTCTCTCTCTCTCTCTCTCTCTCTCTTGGATTCCGCCGGTTTCTCTTCGCACTGTGCGGCGTTTCCTGTCATTGCATACCTGACATCTTGTGGCGGAGGTGCCGGGTAAACACCCCATGCACTTTGAGTCAGGTCAACCTGTCGACCGGTGGGTGCACTAGTCACCAGGAGGCGACACCTGTGCACAGATCAAGCCGCCGCCTTCAACTACAGCCGGAGTTTGGCTCGCTCGTAACACCACCTCGGGCGATGGCAACCACGACCGCCTGCCAAACCAGCGAGTTCCTCGGAGCTACCCCCCAACTTGTCCTCCACACTCAGCGCACCCCACGGTCATTTCACGGTCACACTTCCGAGGACGTGGAGGACTGGTTGGACCACTTTGAGCGCGTGGCCACGTTCAACGAGTGGGACGACGTAAGCAAGCTTAAGCGCGTGTATTCCTCACTCGAAGATTCAGCAAGAACGTGGTACGAGAATCACGACTGTTCGCAGACGAGCTGGCCGGAGTTTCGGCGGCAACTGCTCCACACTTACGGTAGCAGTGAGCGCAGAGAAAAAGCCGAGCTAGCTCTCCAGTCCAGGGCACAGAAACCTCACGAGAGCGTCGATGTGTTCGCTGAAGACATGTCTCGTTTGTTTAGGCATGCGGACCCCGGTATGAGCGAGGCAAAGAAGGTGCGCCATCTCATGAGGGGAGTAAAAGAACAGCTTTTTGCTGGACTCGTACGGAGCCCCCCAGCGACAGTAGCCGACTTCGTCAGAGAAGCGTCTGCAATGGAGCGCTCATTGCAACAGCGCGCTATACAATACGGACGTCAAGCAAGCCTGGCTGTTTGCACGTCGCCTTTCATCGAGGAGAATGCACTCCGGGAGGTCGTACGCAGTGTTCTTCGCGAGGAGCTGCAGTCGCATCAATCATTTGATTATGAACTAACAGTTGCTGTGGTTAACGATGTTATTCGTGAACTGCGGCGAGCAATGACGCCAATGCCACCACTTGAAGTTCTAAGTGCAGCTACAGTTGACACGAATGTTGTGAGGACGCCGGGTCCCGCATTTCAGCAACCGACCTTCACGGAGGTGCTCCGCATGCCGGCGCCTACAGATCCCCAGTTCCTGCCTGCTGCACCACAATCGTTCCAGCGCTCGTTGAACCCTGCCATGCTCTTTGAAACCAGACGACTCGAAAGGAAAGCCGCTGTATGGCGTACATCAGACAACCGGCCCCTTTGTTACCACTGTGGAGAAGCAGGCCATATACTTCGCTACTGCCTCTACCATCGGATGGGACTACGTGGGTTTTCGCCTTGTGCCCCTCGGCCGCGTTACGGTGAACGACCGTTAGAAATTGAAGAGTACCTTTCCGCCCACCAGCCACCTCCGTGTCCGCGCACAGTGCATCAAGCTAGGTCGCCATTGCCTCGATGGTACTCGTCTCTCAGCCACCCCGTGTCTTCTGAACCTACCGGCTCAGTTTCCCCGCCCGGGGAAACTAAGACCAGCGTCTTTCTGGGGTGACGCCGCTGCGTACCGCACTCAAGAACCTCCATCGACGCGACCGCATCCGCACCCAAATGGAACCCAAATTTCGGACTTAGGTGAACTACTCTCAGCTGGAATTCCTGTTTTCGCCGATAACCTCCCAACTGCTGCCTTTGTCAACACTGGCACCAATTATTTCATGATGAATGGATCACTTGCTGCACAGCTGCGAAACGTTACGACGCAGTTCAACGGACCACATCCGTACAGCGGGTGGCCACATGCTTCCGCCGATTGGCATGTGCACCGCCAGTATTGAAATACGTGGTGTGACTTCACCGCCAGGAGTGCTCAGCGCAGTTAATTCTCCGACTGGACTTTCTTCGGGAATTTGGTGCGGTAATTGCCTTGCGAGAGATTTGGTCGCGTTTTCAACTCCGCTGGCGATGGACGAGAACAGTGGACTAGTACAGGCCGGCATTACGTATCTGCGACGAGAATGTAAAATTATCACCCTGAGCCAGCATGTTCGTCACAGTCGAATCCGATCGATCACATGCCAACGGTGGGATTGCTGAGCGAAACGTGTCGCTTTTCACTAACCCGGCACGTCTGCGCTGCCCGTGGTCTCGTTCACATCCGTAACGAAGTACATAGTAACTCCTTACGAATTTCAGCCGAGAACACCAGCATTTACCACGCAAGACGGCAGTCGTGTACTTAGACGAGATTTAGGATGGCAAACGCTAAGAAACTTAGCGACGCTGTCGGCCGAAACTCAACCTGGAAAAGCTGCCAAAATAGACGTAAACCCACACCTGACTGCGTCACAACGGGAGCTGCTTTTGCACGTTATAGACTCTTTCAGCGACTGCTTTCCTCTGTCGTCTAAAGTGCGGCAGACAACTACCGCTAAACATCGTATAATCACCGACTGTAATGAGTGACCAATACACCAACGCCCTTACAGATTTTCAGCATAAGGACGGGAGACTATTCGTCGCCAAGTGAAAGAAATGCTTTCGGACGACGTTACAGCCGCCGGAAGCCCATGGGCGTCGCCAGTGGTTTTCATTGAGAAGAAATACCGCACGCTCCGCTTCTACGTAGACTACAGAAAACCTGAACAAAGTCATGAAAAAGGACGTCTACCCTTTTCCACGCATCAACGACTCGTTGGATCGTCTGCGCAATGCTCGGTATTTCTCTTAACTTAATCTCGCACCAGTATCGGCAGATTGAGCTTGACGAACGGGGTCTTGAAACAACCGCCTTTATTACTCCGGACAGGCTGTATGAGTTTGAGGGGATACCATTTGAATTGTGTTCCGCTCCTGCCACTTTCCAAATTATGATTGACAGAGTTTTGTGCGGCTTGAAATGGCAATCGTGTTCGGTGTACCTTGACGACGTAGTGGTATTTTCTAAAACGTTCGAAGAACCAGTCGTGCCATGGGCGTCGGCACGATTTTGTCTTGAGGGTAACCAACCCCTGGCGTCGCGGGGGGGGGGGAGAATGATAGGGGCAGAAGGGGGAGTGGGCAAGGGTTGGTTCGCTTGATGGGGCAAGTGTTCCTTTTGCACCCCCCTGCCGAAGACAATGCTTAGTGAGTCTTCATGAAGTTTTGGAAACCATTCCCTCAGCGCAGCTGTCTCTTCAGCCGGAGATGTGCCACTTCGCCTACAAGGAGCTCAAATTCCTAGGCCACGTGGTCAGCTACGGAAGGCGTCCGCCTCGACCCTGACAAAACATCCGCCGTCAACTCATTTCCAATGCCAACGGACAAAAAGCTTTACGCCTTTTCTTGGGTATCTTTACTTACTACAGACGTCTCGTGAGTATTTTTTTTCCACTATAGCAGAGCCGTTAACTCGCTTGACCCGAGACGGCGTAGAATTCAGTTTGTGCCCTGAACAGTAGACAGCATTTGAGGAGATTATAACATAAATAGGTTGCAAAGCCCGCCCAGATATCACCCACTTTGACGACAACGCGGACAACGAGCTGAACACATATGCTAGCATTGTCGGTCTCGGTCGGGTCCTTCTGTAATAGAAAAATGGTATGGAGCATGTGATCGCGTATGCGAGCCGCACATTTTCACCTGCCGAAATGAATTATTCATAACGGAGCAGGAACGCCTGATAGTCGTGTGGGCGGTCACAAAGTTTCGGCCGTACTTGTACAGCTGATATTTTGATGTGATGATCGATGATCCTTCCCTTCGTTGGCTGGCCAACCTCAAGGACCCTGCTAGGTGCCTCATCCTTTGGAGCCTCTGACTACAAGAATTTGATGTCACCGTAACATACTAATCGTCACAAACGCAGTGAAGCTGACTGCCTGTTACGCGTTCCGGGTAATCATAATTATACGGACGAAGACGATGACGCAGGCTTCAGGGGTGCCGTGACCTCCTCTGCTTTTGCGCAAGAGCAGCGAAACGACCTAGAGCTTCGCCCTCTTATCTATTACCTGGAAAGGACCGTTCCCCGCTCACGGAAGCCTTTTGCACGCGGCAGTGCATTATTTTGTCTTACGAACGACGTCCTATACAAAGAAAATTTACCATCCAAGGAGAACGGCGTCCTATACAAAGAACATTTACCATCCAAGGAGACACCGTATTTGTTTATTCCGCCGAACTCCGTACACCACGGAATCCCGCAGCCCCGCATGATGAACCGTCGTCCAGACACCTCGGCTTTACTGGCCCGCTGGCCCGCATACGCCAGTGGTATTACTGGCCAAAACTTGCTTAAAGGGTGCAGCGGTACGTTCGTAGTAGCTGAGGCTGTCAAAGACGCACGACGCCCCACAAAACAACCTTGTTTTCTTTAGCCAGTTTATCCCCCAAAGGCACCATTTCAGCAGGTGGGCATGGATATTTTGGGACCCTTCCCTAAATCATCCATGGGCAACCAATATATTCTGGTGGCCATGGACAACTTAACTCGGTATTGTGAAACTAAGGGTCTTCCTCGAGGCACTGCCACCGAAGTTGGGGTTTCTTTATTGAAAACATGGTGCTTCGACATGGTTCCCCAACTGCAGTGATTACTGACCGAGAAACAGAATTCTGGCTCAACTTATCCAAGAGGTCCTGCAGCTCAGCTGCACCAGTCACGAGAGAACGACGGCCTATCACCCACAGGCAAACGAACTGACTGAACGCCTGAATGAGACCATAGCCGATACGCTTTTAATGTACGTTTACGTGGACCAATGGAACTGGGACTGCATATTTCCGTGTGTGACGTTCGCCTATAACACCACGGTGCAAGAAACTACACGCTTCTCACCACTCCGCTTGGTTCATGGCCGAGAAGTGCTGACAATGTTGGATTCAATATTCTGCCTGAAGAGCCCACTGTCACCACCCCGGACGGTGACGAGATCGCCCGGCAAGCTGAGGCCACGCGCCAAATTGCACGGCCACGAATCCCACACCAAGAAGCAAACAACGCACACCGATACAATCTCTTACATGGAGACGTTACATATACGCCAGGAGAGCAAGTATAGGTGTGGAGTCCTCTTCGCCGACAAGGCCACTCCGACGAGTTAATGCGCTGCTACTACGTCCCCGCTCCTGTCGAGTTCATCTCCCGGACGCAGCAAGACGCCGGACTCTACCCTGTGAAGTGTGTGTGTGCGCGGTGGGCTAACCAAAGTGGAAACTGTTCTTCTCCGCACTTCTTTTCTCCTCTATCCCCTATTTACCTCTCTGTACTTTTCCTCTGCCCTATCCTATTCTCCCCCTCTACATTCCCATCCCGCGGACTGGGTTGAATGCAGGTGAACCCCCAGATGGGTTCAATAATACCTCCAGTCCATCTCTTTTCGTTTTTGCTCTATAACTGAACCACTTCATCATCACCGTCCCCTACAATGTTGTCCGTCTGACCCGGGATGTTAACTATGAAGTTCTCCTTGAGAGAGCTGTGCGCTCCCCCCGCTCAACAACACCGTTCGAAGTTGTACATGGAGCAAGAATGAAACCTTACTACTCCCGTTGAACTTCGCCGTAGACCAATTTGGTGCCATGCACCCGAAGTGCAGTGTTCATTTCAGCGGGGTTTCTGGACGCATCGGGACGATTCTTTTTCCACGAGGGATGCCGCTGTTATAATTTTGCAGTTTAGTGGACAATCTCAGGGAGGGTATGTTCCAGAGATCAAGAGTCCGAACTGAGTTAGAAGGTGAAGAGGTAGACGATCAAGGTTGGCGTTCGGCCATTTTGGATTCCGCCGGTTTCTCCTCGCACTGTGCGGCATTGTACTTATTTTTAATTACGCAAGTACGCCCTTTGGCGCAAACTAAATGTAGTCCAGCAGTCCCGTCTCCACGAAAGTCCAGGAGGGGCCGGTATTGGGGACCGTGCGTCCAGCGGCGGAGGTCAGGTGGTCGTCCTGGGTGGTACCCAACGGCTTTCATGTGACAAACTCGTGCTGCCTGGAGGCCCGAGCATGTCCCCAGGAGGTGGCCCAGGGTCGCTTCAGTGGCAGGGGCTTTACAGAAGGGGCATGTTTCTGGGGTAACTTGCGTCCTCCATGAGGCCTTTATGGCCGGGGTCAGAGCTGCGCCCACGCGGATTCTCCGAAGCGACACCTCCTCGCCGCGGGTTAAACCGCCAGGAAGGTCCGACCCATGCGGAGGAAGAAGGGCACGCGTGGAGCGCCGGAGAGACTCCTTGTAAATAATGATGGTGTCACTCTGCGACACCTGGAGCAGGGGTCGGGGCCTAGTCACCATCTGGGGGTGACAGGACGTCAGAGTGGGCAGGTGTCGAGCGTGTATTCCACAGAACTCGCACGGGGCACCGAAATGAGTTCACAATGCGATACACATCGCAGGTCAAGTAGAGCGTTTTGGCGACGCCTCGGAGTTCCCGGACTGCCTGTGTGAAGTCTGTGTACATGTGAAGGCACGACGGCGGGTTTATGCGTAGGCGAGGCTCTAATGAGGATAACCCGTCCCGGATGGCCAGAAGTTCTGCCAAGATTGAAGGAAGAGGTGCCTCGGTTAGGTATGAGCAGGTCTCCTGCACTTCTGGGTGAGTTGAGTGGGGCACACAAGGCTGGTGTGTAGCAGATTTTGGGCTATTCCTGCGTACACGTACACTTGCATTGCATCGGCTGTGCCATCCGACTCCGAGAGAAAAGAGTTGGGCTGCAGTGTCTGATTGTGAAAACGGCGTATCCTGGTCAGTGGCCGGTTTTCTGTAGATTGGCTTCGGCTCCAAGGGGGAAGGTAAGGCGATTTTTGTAATATAACAGGTGACTTGGAATCGAAGTTGTGAGCCAATGCCGCAGCAGCGGGAACTGTCTGAATTTTTAGGCGACGTGCCCCCCTCCGCTGTTCAACAAGCTCGTCAAAGTTCTTCAGCTGGGCCTCCGCTTGTAGCGTCGGAATAGAGGTCAGGCGAGGCAGGCCTGTGATAACTCGCACAGCCTTTCGGTTTACACTTTCCAGTAGGTCCCAGTCCCTTCATGCGAGATGCTGAAACTCAGCTTGGTATATCAGCCGGGGTTGCAAGGCAGATCGAACAAGAATGCGTGCCATGCGACTACAGGCACCTCCGGTCTTTGGGGAGATCCGTCGGAAGAGATGAAGCGTCTTGGAGGCTTTACCACGCACGCAGCAGATCCATGGAGCCGCGGACCCGAGGAGTCTAATTCAACAACAAACACTCGCATTGACGATGCGGAATTGAGGGCATGGCCATTTAAGACCAAGGTGAGGGGCGTCTGGGAAAGACGACGTCGGCCCCACCTATTTGTGATCGACATGAAAGTCGTCTTTGCAGCCAAAAGTGTCAAGCCGATCTTGGCACACCAATGCTCCGTTTTGTCTAAGGCCGCGTGGAGGCCTGTTTGCTGTTTGTTCACATCTGCATGTACTGACCAGATTGTAATGTCATCGACGTAGATGAGAAAGAAAATGTCCGGAATTGTAGCTAACTCCCACGCGAGAGGAAGGAGTGCCACATTAAACAACACTGGTGCCAACACAGAGCCCTGAGGTACTCCCCGCTTTGAAGTGAAATGTCCTACCCTTTACTTGCCGATTCGTATAGAAAAGGTACGACTGTCGAGGAAAGACCGCACCAAGTTGCAGACCATGACTGGGAGTTTCAGCTGACGTAAGATGGTAAGGATCGCTGAGTGACTGACATGGTCATAAGCCTTTAGTACATCCATGGTTAGGAGCGTTCGTGTGCTGCGAGCTCTGCACGTGATAATATCACCAAGAGTTTTCATTCCATATCTCTGCTTATTTTGTTTGTTGGAGCCTCAAAGCGGCAAAGAAGAGGGTTTTGTGGTATCTCCTCGTTGATTGCTTCGGCGTATGTAGTTAGGCATGATCGCTAAAAAAAGGTGGCGCAAGGAACCATTTAGTAAAAGCAATGAATGTACTGCAGGTAAGATAATTGTGAAAAGTAGTCAGATTATTATCACTGAGCCCGAATGAGCTAATATCAAATCAAATGGCATGACACCACGCTGTGTCATGAGCATTCTCTGGGTCGAAAAGCAGGCATACAGTGTTAATTATGCATGAACGCATCTCTCGCATAGAGTTCGAAGGAAGTAAGGCTGTCCTTCACAGGCGGACCTGTTCACAAATCTGCGTCGGAGCTGTTTACAAACATTAAATAATAGTCAAAAGAGTACTTGAACCGTTTGTTAACCCACTTCTCTGTGAGCTTCCACAAGGAGCTTGAAAACGTGACTCATATATAGGTCCTGGCTAAAAACTTTTGTGCCCCCTCTTTTAAGATTGTAATTCCCGTTACTTCTTTTTGAGTTAAGAACATTGCTTCATATGTGTCTTTGTGGCCGTGTTTCAGCAATTGACATGCTATGTTATAGCGTAAACCTATGCGGCTGTTTTTCCACCCTTCAAAAATAGAATAGCTAGCTCACGTTTTCTGAATGGAAGTTGCAGCCACCTTCTTCTCCTCTTTGTGCTTGGAATAGTTTGCGTTCAGTTGTGCTTTTGTGTCGTGTAAACTGTGTTACTGGATAAAACGTTGTCGTATGTCGACAATATGTAGTTCGCGTGCTCTTTTCCACACCTTGTTTGTGCCTGGGAACCTTAATGCATGAAAGAACCTTTCGCAACTGCGTTTTCAACTGGTCAAAACCAGAACAGCAGTGCCACGTTTTTTCGAATTGTCAGTTGCACCCACCCTATTCTCCTTTCTTCCTTCGAAGAGTGTGACGTTCGGTTAGGTTTTTGCGCTGCGTGAACTGTGTTACGTAATGAAAAGTATTTGTGCGTCAGCAACCTAGAACCCTTATTCTATCCCACACCTTTGTGTTTGCGTACAAGTTTACGAATAAAAGAACCTTTCTCAACTGCGCCTCTTTTTTTTTTTTTTTGCTGTGCGCCGTATTTACCTACCTTTAGCTTTTATGCGCTTGAAGGCTACGAGGCTGTCGCGATAGTTGCGTACGCCGAAAAGATACTCATGATGGTTAGCGCAGAGGAAAACAGGGAAAAGGAAGAGAGAGGACGACGCGAGCGCTGTCTAACTGATTCTTTTACTAGGAAGCTGAATTTTAGTTTCCTAATAAAAAAATTCAGTAGTTGGACAGCACTCGTGTCCTGCTCTCTCTTCCTGTTCCGTGCCTTCGTCTGCGCCTGACCGTCCCTACTGCCGAAAATATGTCGTATACGGCATCAAGATTTTTATTAGACCCCCACAACTCCAGTATGGGGTCATGCTTTCTGCAATATGTTTTTGTTTGTTTGTTTTCCAGAAGTCGGGCTCTAATCTTCGTGTTTTGCTATGTCATTTGCTGTGTTCCGGTGCTCGCCGGGCTGCGTGTTTCCGAACGCTTCGCTGCACAGCATGCCAGGTGACATCGGTGATGTCACTGCGCGTGCTGTTCTATTGAGTTCGAACCATTTTACTAACGAAAAAATGGCGACTTAAAAAGAAGTAGACGGGACAATCCTTTTTGCGCTGGTAAAATGGTTCTAAGTCAACACCAACTAGCCCAACTTTCGGCCTTAATTCTATTGGTCTGCTGCTAAAATGACCCCGCCGTTCGGGCTCTGTGGTATAGAGGTAGAATTTCGGGTACTTGCACTAACGGCCGGTATCGAGCCTCAGTGGGTCTACTTTACTTTATTTTATTGCAGGTGTTCTTAAACTCAATTCTTTTTTTATTGCGTAAGACCTCAATTCTTTGTGTTGTTTTTTTTATATATGTGTATAAATAGTGATTGAGGATGTTTTAGGTCGCTTTAGGTTCAGGACGCAGCCTGTGCTGTGACCTTGTTTAATTAACGTTCTGTATCGCGCCAAGACACATGTCACATGGGGCGCTGTGCAGCGAAGCGTTTGGAAATACGCCACCGCGCCACCGATGACCAGTGTAACAGGACTGTACAGAGAGGGATCCCCACGGATGGTGTTTGTTGCCACCTCAACCACTGTGAACGCTACGAGCGGCGGTGGGGAATCGTCATGGGTGGCGGCAAACAGCCCAGCAAGGGGGGGCGTGACAAAGTCAGCATAGCAGACCTGGGTCGCCTGCGAAACCAAATGCCGCCCCGCCTTCGGCGGTCTGCGTCCGCGCAGCTTCTTGAAGAAAGCCCTGCACGTTGATTTCAAACTTCTGGACATCGTAGGTTTCTCGTTGATTGGAGAATAATCATTTCTTCTCGTTTTTAAACTTCCGCCAAGAGTAAGGGTATGTCAGGTTGGGTATGTCACGGTTACAGCAACTGTACTGGATAATGTGGCGTTTGTTCGTTCGCCTGGTCGCGATTTTTGCAGTTCGCAAATCTTCGCTCCGCCCGGCAGGGGTTGCGACCATGCCGGCATTGTTACATTTGAAAAAGAGTTATTGGTTACAGATGTACGGTCTTTGAAGGAAACTTGTTTAATTGTATTTGGGTAGGTGCAATGATAAAACTTTAACATGATTGTTTCTCTTATCTCAATTTCGTAGCACCGAATCGTGATGCATCGACCAGGGTTACCCTATGCTCAAGAACTTTTCAGCTCGTTTAATTCGGTTTCATTTAGCAGTTCAGTTTCTTGATGAGACCTTGACAACCGTTGAAGGTTCCTTGAGGTGCTGCAGTAATCTGAACGTCACGTATATTTGTTTGCTGACAAATGTTACCACGCTGTGCATTACCTTTGCCTTCAATTAGCATGTCATCCAATGTTTGTTTGTCTTAAGGCTTTTTGGAGCCATGCCTTCAATAAACTCGCAATCAGGAATGCAGATTTAGTGGTTGCATTGTAGGCTGGGTGCATGTATAAAAAGGAAAAGTTGTCTAGGTTTCTGAAAACAAGGTTGTGTGCGTGTTTAAAATGCCTTCTGTGCGGGCCTTTTTGGGCTAGGTTATTTTGTGAGAGTAATTTAGGACAGACCATGAGATATAAGTAAGGGAGCTGCTGAGCTTACCTGCTGAGGTAAGCTCAGCAGGTAAATTCTGCTGAGCTTACCTGAGGTCCCAGGGCTCTTTTTCCTGGTACACAAACAAAACTTCCATCGGACGAAGCTTGCCCAAGGGGCAGACAGTCACCATTCGAAGTTTTTACGCTCCACCTTAAAGCATTATAGGTAAAAGCGTACGTACGGTGGCCCAACGACCACGGCGTCGTCACCCCGATTGCTCAAGATACCCCGTGCGTCGATACCTTACTTTAGATTCTTTTAGACAGCAGCACCATCTAGTTTTGTTTCGTTTTGGTATGGTAACTTCAGATGTTAAATGTTTTCAGGATGTCATAGACATTTCGCAACGTAATCTTGTCACGCCTAACTGGAATTCACCGCAGACGTACAGAATACCTGACACCCACTGCACCACCACAAATGCCTGTTTCTATTCTCTCTCGTAACGAAAAGCGCCAGGCCTTACCTAGGCAAGATGTACGAGTTCCTAGGCTAGAGTTCCTAGCCTCGCTTTGTCATATCCTCGCAGTCAGTTCAAAACTGACGCATTGTAGCTTTGTACAGCACTGCCCTTTCACTAGTAAAGTTACGTTGGCGTCCACAAACGATGGTGAAGTGAATAGTTTTCCAGCCCTTTCCGATACCACGTGGAGTTCCACAGGTTAAAGCATTATCTGCTCCAATAAAGCAGAAACCTTCGCGCCCACGTGAGCGTATTAAAGGCTGCAAGGAAGCTAGCTCGGGAACACGTGGTGTTGGGTAAACATTATTGGTTGCCAACAAAGTGTATTGGTGGGCGAGTTCGTAGCTTAAATTTTAATCATAATAATAAATTTTAATAAGTTGCTGGTTAACCTTTTTTTGAAACTATCGGTTGCGTCTTTTTTTAATCTTCCCTCTACCTTAGGAATTTCCCTTAACTTCTCGTAGGCCCAGGCATGGCCACCGCAGGTACTCATACCCAGCCGCCCAGTCTCAGCAATCGAATCTACGCTGAGGAACCAATGATTGGTTGGTAATCAAAATATTAAAAAATCCCCCTCTTACTGTTAACAAAGGCTATCATGTCTTCTTGGAATGACCCGAGCTTATGTGTAGCTGACTGAAAATGGGACATGTCACAGTATGCCACAGTAACTGATTATTTTGCTTTCGAGTCCCAAACAGCAGTACCTATCCGATGACTTGGACAGACTAGACAACCACCCGTTCAACGAGGCTTCAGCTTCGTTGAGCGGTCTAGTGTGTCTGGACATTGGTTATGAAAGTCATGGTAGACAAGTCAAACAAAGCGCTCTTTCAATGCTTGAAGTATACTTGCCTCTGTGAACGTCTTCAGAAGCCATGACAGAGCGTAGAAATTTGTTGTTTGTCAAGCCCTTTATGCCTGTCCATGGGGTTTTCTTTTTCGCCTCGGGGGCATTCTCTTTTTTTTTCAGCTATTTTCCTTTCTCCAATGCAGGACACCAAACGGGACATTGTTGTAAACGGGGCATTCTTGTGGGGTTAACCTACGAGCGTTTACTTTCTCTCTGTTTCTGGGCAATGATTGAGATGTTGCAGACGAACTAAGACGAGCTGGAATTCTTGTACCCTCTAAAGTGTGTGCATCGATGCCAGACATCGCCATCAGAGGTACAGGTACTGTCATGAACAAATGGAACATGATTTCGAAAATATCAACCAGAACACACAAATGGCGCGATTTATTCCTATGCAGGTCAAATTGACGCGCGGCCTAATTGCAGTAACAAAGTTCGGAAACGTTTATGTCGAAATATGCCCATACTGCGCCATTGTTTGACCTCTACGAACCATATTTTTCAATTTTGCGTTCTCCGGTTCAAGTTTTTTGCGTTCGCATTTCATTTGTTTATGACGGTACATCGTCTGTGGATGAAGTGGCCGTAGGTCTAGCCCGAAGCACCGTCCTCCAGTGGCAGGCTGTTCAAGAATAGCAAGACACATTGGTATGCTTTTGTCCAACATTTATTAAAAACTTATTAAAATGTAACAAGATGTGAAGAAACAGTGCAGACAGTGTGTGGCTGCCTTGTCTGCAGACGACGCGACATTCTGCGCATCGTCTGCACTAAGTCAAAGTACAAAAGATAAAAGGGACTTCCTGTTGTATTATATGCATTTTTTTCTCCTTTGGAATCTTAGGACGTGGATATCACTGCGTTCCCCTCATGCTCACAATTCTCTCTCTCTCTCGCTCTCGCTTTGTGACAGGAAGAAATTTTCCTCGCTGCACCTCCTCTTGCACGACACGCGCAACGAACAACTGAACCGACAGACCACACCACAACCACCGACGACCCTTTCGCGCTCACCCCCATAAAGATCACCGCGAGCTCTCAACCTACAACCCCGCGAGTACGAAAATAGCTTCCAGAACGAGGCCTGCCCCTTCACGAAAGAACAAAAATAATAAAGGTACAACTTCAAAAGCCCACGCAGGAATTCCACTGCCCCAAAGTGCCGTGTGCCAGATGACGCCTGCCAACTTTGCCAGAGCCAAGTTGTCGTCTGCGAACTGTTGTCCCGACGTGGCCGGGCACATCCGTGAGGCTGCCTGCGGTTATATTCTGATTCTCAGGGGAGCAGGGAGGTTATTTTTGTTTATTTCTTTTCGCCTTGAGGTTTTTCTTCAGGGAGAAGGGGGTACGCCCTGTGTGTTACGCTGGAGCATAGATAGATATTGTATATATAATATATATATTTATACATGTATTTAACCGACCCGAAAGCAAAGGTTAGGGTCGGGGGTGGAGAGAGCGCCCCCTGGTTATTGCGCCACCACAAAATAGATCTCTTCATCTCTCTCTCTCAAACGACGACGTGTTCTGTCTACCCTCGTTACGTTTCTGCGTGCGCCCTTCGCGACAACAAACAATCACGCGCTACTTCAAAAGCTCGCGCGCTCGCCAACAGCCAATATCCAACCTTTCTTTGTACTGACGCCCTCTGCCCGAAAAATGCAGACCCGAAACTGAAGAACGATAACCTAAAAACATTTCCTTTCGTAGATATAAAAAATATGACGAGTACAACGACGAAGCTGACAACAACAACGATGGTACTATGTGCAGTGCTACTGGGGTCCCCCGTTTAAGCACGCAGGGTGGAACGCCAGCAAATTTTGCTCAAAATTAGGCCTAAACCCTTTGTGCGCTCAGTGGCTTTATTCCAAGTTTCTGCCAACAACTTTCAGCCACGGAATATTTTTCGGCATTTGCCGCCTTCTTCTCACAAGCTCAGCAACTATCAATGTCATTTTTTTTCCTCCTTCATCGGTCTTTAATTCGAATTCTTGAGTCAGGCCTAAAGATGATAAAAGAGTTCTAGTTGTAGCAGACGTTCACGTTGGCATTCTTGCATGTAAACAAAGCGAAAACAAACTCTAAAGCAAGAGGAAGGTGCATGCTTTTGCGAAAAGTACGTCGTCTACTTTAATTGTCTGCTCCAACGGCGCAGACGATGGTTCACCCGTAACAGATCGCCTGCTACTACAACATACGCCGTTCGGCAGACGGGCTAAAAGGTGCCCCAGCCGCACTGCAAATGTGGAGAGGTACATACAAGCCGGCCGTCATCCACCAGCGGTCATTCTGTATCAAACACACGAACACACCTCGTAGTAGAAAAAACGTGTACAGAAAAAGTGACACGGAAAAAGGCAATGGAGAAAAGAAGGTGTCTCGCAGTATTGCCTTCAAATAAAAAAGGGAAGGGGAAACGGGGCCCGGCAACACCGCTATCCACTCGAATGAAGAAGCAAAGCCTTCGCACCTTCCGTCACCTCCGTTTTAAGCCCCAGCGCACCGTTGGCTACATTGGTCAATCTTTGTTGACGGCTCAGTAAAGCCACATTTCGTCACTGGCTCTGCCGGGGATCCAAACGAGGCGACGTTACGGCAGTAATAGCAGGTCGTGGTTGCGAACACTCAACTAAACTTTTTTCCGACGCCACATCGCATAGCCGCTGGCTCTGCTCGCGAAGTGTGACAGCGCGCGATTGGTTGTGCTGGCTTGGACGCGATGTCGTCACGGCAGTGGGAGCCAATCGCAGCATCAACAAATGTTCCGTGCCGAGGTGAGAAGTATATCCCGTGTAAGACTCATTTGAACCCAGTCGCAGCGCTGTCCTTCGCCGCAGAGCCCGCGCGTGACGTCAGCAAAACATGCGTAGGCTTTGTCCCCGTCGTATGGTGCCGCTACCGGCCGCTATGTTACGATTACAAAAAATCGGGATGACTGGCTCACTTTGCCGACGCCCAACCGCCGGAATAATAAGGTTTAACAGGAGGCTGAGGCCTTGCCGGCTCAGTATTCTTGGCAGGCGATCATCTCTAGGTACTTTTACCGCTTTTTCACTTTATTTTGCCTGGACATTAGGGAAAAACTTTTTTTTAAATGGCTGCAACTGACGACACAAGCTTAATCGTCTGCATTGCTAATATCATTGGTATTTACCAGACACAGGCGATAATCTAAGAATTCAATGCGAGAATCTGGATGTCTTGACTTCTCTAACAAAATTATTACGTATGATTATCACACTTTAAATGTGTTGAACAATGCGACGAAAGCTCTTCACTGGCTTTTAGCAGCCGTCTTTGCCGCCATAACTCCGGTCCTGACCCTTGAAAATGCAACGCTAAAATGTTCACGTTAGTGCAAGAGATGTCAAGATCATTACCGAGAGATGAACACCTGCGTTCCTGCGACCCAACAACAGCTAGCAACTGCAACTCTGGTGAAATCAGCGCCATCGGCTCGCGGACTCCGTGGTCCGTCGTTGAGACGGGGTTTGTAGCAATCGGTGATACTACACATCTATGAACGAAGAGTACAAGTTCTGACACCAGGAGTCGACAAGTGCAGATGGCGCCGATTTCCTTCTGTGCCCCGTGGAAGAAGTCTAGGCACCTTTACACAAAGGTAGCTACGCGCCTGGATAAATCGCTACTTCGTAATCATTGATGAGCCGAGATACCCTTCGTAATAAACCAGGTGAAAGTTCAGCCATTTCCTTAGGCGTCTATGACTTGAGAGGCTGAATTTTTAACGAGTGTCCAAGTGAACTTATCATCATCATCATCACCCTTGGGCTGCTTGTGCCCACTGCAGGACGAAGCCTTCTCTTATGTTCCCTTCAAAAGTCCTGCCTTTTGATACCCTAGTCCACTCTTCGCATCCAAATTTTGTGGTTACATCCCTCCATCTAGTCTATCGTCTTCTTTTACTTCTAGTCCCGTCTCCTTGAAAGAAATTCTTAACTGCACCCTATAACTCAGCTGTACTCCATTATGGCATCATGACTATCTTGTCCAACCGCTGAAGCTGTCTTCCTGCCGATTATGTTGACTCAGGAATGTGCTGTTTAATTTTTTTAGTTGTTGCTAAATGTACAGATTTAATGCAGAGATTTTCCCGGGTAAGCGGGTTATGACCAGCTGAGTGCTGCAACGCCAACAGAGATACTTTTGTTCGCCCAAACATACGCCAGGCTTAAAGCAGCAGTACGACTCATCACTGCTGCTGTGGTATCGATGCCCAATATATTTCTATCCTATCTTTATTTCCTCATTTTATGAACTAAATTAACTGGTTTTGCGCCCTAACCTTCTGTTCAGGAGCACTTTAAGCACAGGCGCCTGTAGGTTTGCCCATGTCTACATACTGATAGCCAGAATTTCTCTCAAATAAAATTAAGAGTGCTTTATTTTTGTAAATTTTGGGGGTAGAAGCTTTTTTTTTCATTTTAGAAAAGTATGAGAATGGTATCCTATATCGGTTCTTCCACAGCAGTACAAAAAGCCAGCGAATTGCCGTCGTCAGTCGGGTAGCGGCGGCCGTGCGTTCGAACAAAGTGAGGTGGGCCCTAAGGAACGACTAGTTCGCCAGCAACAAGTGTTGTTGAAGCGCCGCCCCAAGCTCGGCGGCGGCGCCAGACACCGTCGGATGGTGGTGTCCCGGCAGCGAACCGGCCGGCAAGAACGGCGATGCCGCGAACCGCGACGTCGGCGGGCAGGCTGCCGCCGCCGCGGCCACCTGCGACGCCACCACGGCGGCCGCCGCGGCGTCGCCGAACCCGGCGTCCACGGCAAGGCCACCGTAGATGTCGTGCGGACCCAGCGGGTTCCCGGCGGCGTTCGGCTGGGGCCTGGCGTGCTGCTGCTCTCGTCGGAGGCCCAGCTCGGTGGGCGAGAGCCTCTGGGCGCGCTTGGAGCTTGTCTTGAGCTTGGTCGAGCCGAACTTTGTCTGCGCGAAGCTGGCCGTGGTGAAGGTCAGGGACCGGGAACCGCCGTTGACGACAGGGGCCGCGGGCCCACCGTTGGCGCAAGGGCTGTGGTGGCCGGCGGCGGCGATCGGCGGGGCAGAGGCGGGGCTCTGGGCACCACCCGGGGTGGGGGACAGGGGAGACATGGCAGCGGCCGGTCCGAGGCCCAGTCCGGCCAGTTGGGCTACCAGGGCTTCGTCCGCGGAGCCAGGGCTGGAGGAGCAGCACCGGGACTCGGGCGTGGACGACGGCGGACCGCCCAAAAGCACCTGTGTCAAAAGAGTAGAGGGGGAGATTTGTTCTTAGGTAACTGCCGGCATGACATCTACGCAGAAACATTGTTAAAAGCTGTCTGCTTGCAAAGCTACGCCACACGGCAAGCGGAAATACGTTAGCGAAGGTGAAACACTGACATGAGCGTGAACTCATTGGCTCCTCGTGAACTGGGAGTCGTCTAAAACAATAACCATACCCAAGACGGACTCGATCAAAACAAAACAATACAGTTTAGTGCTGTCTCAATCAAAGCATGAAGAAATGGAGTTGAATGCCGTTTGTGAACATTATCTGCTCGTTTTGGTTTCCTTTAGGCTGCCGATGGTATTAGCTGTATGCCCACAGCTGGCTTCACTGCACGACGCTCGCTTCACTGGTAATGCTGGCAACAAAAGTGGTGCACACAGCAGTCACGTTACATTCGGTCAAATTCATTTGTGATGTCACCTCCTGTCAAGGTGTCACCGATGTCCTTAAGGATTTGCATCAGCCTCCTAGCCCATAAATGCGCATTTGAGCCAGTAGCCTTGCTATATCCTTGCTACGTTCTTTACGGCAACGCGCCCTTCAAGCGTCACAAACCCCCGTAACGCGTCCTGCAATTGGCAATCGCATTTAAATCATTCCATCCTCTGTGGGGAGGGTGGGGGAATGCACACGCATGGAGGATATAACCTCAGACAGCCAACGCCGCCTGGATTAAAGAGCATGTTGCACGCCATGATTGTAATACAGAAGTCAAATCAACGCTGCGAACATATCCGTAGGGGTATAAAAAGTCAAACTTGGTGAACTTGGTTATTCTGGTTAAACTAAGTGCTCTTCTGAACAGCCGCATACATTTGTTTTCGATGGTTCCTACAATATTTTCCTAAAACATTCACGGAAAAGTGCCTGCGTTGAAGGAATGGCGTCGAGAACGCGTTTGTAAAGCGAAATGATGCATAGCCTGCATCTCGGTAGGTTCACGGTTGGCTACGCTGCTTGCATCGGGCATGAATGTCCGTTATGACCTCCAAAAAGCTGCGCTGAAAGGGCCCGTAGACATTTTTAGCATTTCATATCGGCTGAAACAAAATCTAAACTTGCCGAGTCAAGCTGCAGTGACGGCACCACCAGCCTCTCTGAAGGCCCCGTAGAAGTCCTGATAAAGGTCTTATAGGAGGCCTCACAGAAGGTATCTTAGAAGGCCGTCGGGTTTTCTTGCACGTACCTGGGCGGCGCCCTTTTCACCGATGCGATAGGAGACTTCGCCGGGGTCTATCCAGATGCTGAGGTCTGGCGGCAGGTTCTCCCTGACGTCTCGGAGGTCGACGCCGCTCTCTCGCGCCGCGATCTGGAAGACCGGGTCCAGCGGCGGGGACGTCTTCACGCACCGAAACGCTGAGCCCCGGTACGGCTTCTCCGGGTACCTGTAACCGAAAAAGGGCGTTCCGGACATTGAACAACGCGTACTCTGCAGACCAGAGCCCACGAAGGCATGACGTAAGCACGTTATCAGAGAAGTCATGGCAGAAAAAAAAAGAACTTTGTGAATGTGTACATAAAGATCGTAATAATCATTATCATCATCGCCCTGTTTTGATCCAGTGCAGGGCGAACGACCCTCTCACATTCCTCCAACCATGTCTGTCTCTACATGCCCTAGTCCAATCTTAGCTGGAATTATCAGGAGGAAATGGATTTGGACTCGGCATGCAATACGGAGAACTGACAGCAGGTAGACCACCAGGGCAAAAATGTGGCGACCGACAGACGGCGACCGAGAGACGAGAGAAAAAGGCCATTAACTCGATGGAGGGGTGAAACCAGAAAATTCGGGTGCGAGGTATGGATATACAGATAAATTAGAAACCAAGTAGATTTTAAGATGCCGCATTCGTGCTGCAAGCTAACTACTGAGATGGACTTCACGACGAGTCTCGTCTAATCAACATTGATGTAGGGCCTGGAAACGAAAGCAGGAATGTTGACGGGCGAACACACTGAAGTCAGAAGTACTCGCTTCCTTCAACCGCGACGATGGCAAGGAAGGACAGAAGTCCCTTTTGGAGGCTGATAGTTGAAGTGGTTTACGTGACTCAAAACGAACAACGAAGAATTTCCCCAGACAGGCCCATTGTTCTGCCGGTGTGCGCCATCTGCTGAATGATGATTCTCCTAATGACGTCCACGGGCTCTTGCTATTCTGCGTCAGCTGGGTTCATCTTTCATCCCCGAGTTTTCGCATCTCATCACTCAGACGTGTTCTCGACAGGAATTCCGGCCGGCTCTCAAATACACATCGGAGTATCAACTTCGTCTGGCCCCGGCTGTACATATCCGCACATAGACTTCCCTTGATGACTTCGAAACACACCTGAATCGTTTCCTTGTCCCAAAATTTCGTCGTATCATCTCTCCAGCTAGCATTTTGCTCCTCGCGACTTCTCCTACCATCAGTTAACATTAGTCCATTTTATTTCTTATGCTGTTCTATCGCAGTGGATATACCCGCATCGATCGCATTACATACCCTGCCGTCTAATTTGAGCTTAAGTGTCCTCCGTATGAGTATGCCTACAAAGTTTCTCTTTACTTCTCCCCACGATTCTTCGATCTGTGTTCTACTTAGCAATACCGCTAGTGAGCCCTGCAAATGATGCGTTGACTATATGATCTCGTCCCAGTGTAAAAAAGAACTAAGCTACTACTTTTCATTACCTAGAGTGCTCCCCAAATTTGTCCCGTCTCTTACTTATTCTAAATCAAATTTCTTTCTCGCGGTTTATATTGGCACTGAATTTTTTTTCAAAGTAACTGTTTCTATTCTTACACTAAATTGCGCTATGTTTCGCCTAAAATTGAACAGGTTGTCTTCCGTATATGATGGCAGCAAGTACATGGGCCTAACTAACATGAATCACCTGACGTCATTACGGGGGGAGGACTCGAGTGAACGCAGTAAGCTGATGTGATTCGCTCAAGACAGGACATCCTGGCCTCCCGTGTTGCCACACAGCCCACAACCAGCGAAACAGTACCCCTACCCTGATACTATCAACGTCGCTACCCTTACACTGATTACAAAAGGCTTAATTCAGGAGCACAGTTTCGGCCATGCACCCGAAGACCACATCATATAAAAAACACATTCACCCAGGAAACGCCAAAAAAGCACGTTAATCTCCATACAAAGCAGTCTCGCACCGGCACTCTATAACTACCTTACTGTCGGCGTATCTACCCTTACACTGATTGCAAAATTCTCCGTAGATAGCTGCCTTGAACGGGCAGGCTAGAGCTGCGAGTCCGCTCCCCACCACGCCAACCCAGCCCACCCGTCCTGCCCACCACCCTTTTCAGGAACACATACTAAGATATTTTGTCTTTATGCCACCACAGAGCCCCGCTCCTTCCGTATCCCCCTCACTCCAAACGGGCCCAGAACCTCCCCTCCTGATAAAAGGGGTCTGCCTCCTCCTCTCCTTACAAGTCACTGGCTCGCTCACTGACTCGGGCTCACTCACCAGTGTCCGCGGAACTTCCGCCTGAGCGCGCGGTCCAGCTCCTCGGCGAACTGGTTGACGCGCCTCCTGGGCAGTTTGTTGTACAGGAAGGAGACGAGAAAGTTGAGCGCCACCTGGATCTCCACTTGCATCCTGCTGGGACCCGCGCCGGCGTCCGAGTCTGCGTCGGTCACTGCAGTGCGAGAAGGACGAGGACCGGTCATTAACGCACAAGCCCGCAGATGCAGTGAAAAGGCATATATAACGGTGCACGCTAATGGCAATGGAGATTGAAAGCCTGAAACAGTGATGACCTTGCATTGCAATCCGATAGACACCAAGGCACCCGTTCTTCGGCGCATGCGCAGAACCACGCAGATGCAGGCAAGGTATAGCGGCTCACCCCAACTGCCATTGGGAAAAAAACCTGCTAGAGTGATTACCTTGCATTGCAATCCGCTAGACACCCATGCACCCATTTTTTAGCGCATGCGCAGTTGCATACAAGGTATGCAATGGTTCCCGCCAATGGAAATTGGAAAAAAAAACCTGCTGGCGCGAAGTTCTTATATTGCAATCCGTTAGATACCAATGCGGCAGTTCTTCAGCACATTCGCAGATGCACGAATGTGCCGAAAAGGCATAACCATTCACGGCAATTTACATTGAAATTAAAAGCCTGTTGGATTGATGATCTTGCATTGCAATCCGCTAGACACCAAACACCAATGCACCCGTTTATAAGCTAGTGCGAAAATGCAGATGGGGTATAAATGTTCGCTCCATTGTCAGTTACAAGTAAGATCTGCTAGAGTGATGATATTACTTTGTATACGCTAGACACCAATGTGCGAGGAAGTAGAGCGTTGTGCCCAATATCTGCCGCGCCACGACTCGGTGGGTAGAAGGTGTTAGTTAACCGACCGCTTGAGTCTAAACTGATCAGGGCTGATAATTAGCTGCATGGTGTCACCGGTACAGCCCTTTAGTATTTCCTCAAGTCGGTTCTGTCCAAGGCTGTTCACTGGCTAAAATTACCATGAAACCCATGTCTGTGGATTTGATTGCTTTTTCGCCGAAGTGCAAGTATGCGTCCCAACGTGGCACTTCTTCTATGTCCACTCGCTGGTTCAAAGCATGTCCTTCCCATGAATATTTTGCAGTTGTTCACTGAACATTGCACGGTCCTCGTATTTCTCACACTATACTTATTGTTCCCGGGATTGGGGTTCAAGTCTGACGTCACATTTACAGCATGTATATGTTACTTCTGATGCAGTGACATTTGAATCTCTGCTTCCCCGGTGCAATAATTGACACCCCCTCCGTACATACGTTTTCAAACATTCTGTTTTGCTATTCTGGTAGGCCCGAGACCAAATGCAATTATAGGTTATGGCTTCAATATTAGAACTAACAACAGCAAGGCCTGCATGTAAATCTTCGACAGGTTCTACTGTGCACTGCTTATCATACGAAACAGCCCACATGTAAGGGGAGTACTGTAGTAATGTAGAAAACTGGGATGGTTGCTATACATTCATCTTCAGAGCGCCAAAACGACGGGACAACACAGGACAAGCGCAGGGAAGAAGGGAAAAAAATGAAGAGGTGCGTGCAAGATATGCATAAAATATCTAAAAATGCAAATACTTATTTTAGTTATACAACTTTATTGTTTACCGATTTGGTGGTGACATGGCCTGGGGTGTTAAACACGTCCCGGGCAACAAGCAACCACCAAAATCATGGATTCGGGCTTTGTACTGGTGCAAAAATCCGCAAGTACAAACGAATTCTCAACAAAACACGAATAAATATCTGGTTGACAGCACTGCTTAGCACACAACTGTTGCAGATAATGTCCTGTGGACTAAACAGCACCTGAGAGTACGTTCTAATAATGGTGGTTGGCGCTGCTGTTGGTGCAACAAATCACTACGCTCGCGAATGACAAGTCAGGCCACGCTTGATCCGTTCAGTCCTCTTTACACGTTGGGCCGGTGTTTTTTTTTTGTTTTTGTGTGTGTGTGAAATATACGAGATGATGTCAGAGGCCGCCGAGATGGTAGTGGGAAGCGGGCGCCGGAGGAGGAAGGGCCCTGGAGATGGAGGGCAGTACCCCAAGGAGGAGCGGAGACGGGGGGAGTACGAACAGAGGGCGCCTCATAAATAAAACGGGAAGAATAGCACAGTAGCGCACTTCCTCCCTGCCCATCGAAAAAGGGCCACGTGAACTTTTGCAGACAGCAGATTTAAAGCAACGCCGTGTACACGTGGACAGCCAGCTGCCGATCACTTGAACACCACCCACCGGGTGCAGAATTCGTGGCTAAGCGTGCTTAACTCTCGCACGCGCACGCAACCCATGTTCACTGAGTGAAACGTCACTATATTTCTTTTCTTAAGGCAAAAGCCTTACCGAAAAATTAAAAGCTCGCGCCTCCTTACGAGACTCCATGTCTGCGCAAGATCCCCGTCTCCTCCTAGGCTAACTAGGAGGGTGCTGTCCATTGGGGGTCTGGTCAAGTGGGGACGGGCGCGGCCGCAAAATTCAACAAATATTTCAAGAAGAGTTCGACAGAAGTCCCAACTTGGTTTTTGGGATGACATTCTCAGAAAGACCTACGCATCCCTCAAAATTTTGTTTCGACGTCCATACCGCTGGTCTCATCGCATCCCCACTGTTTGTTCTAAGCGGGCGAACAGCATGAGCGGGCAACTGGCAGTCGCTGTGGCTTGTTAAGAATGTATCTGCTTTTACCAGTCATTGAATCCATCCATCAGCGTTGGAACATTTTCCAGTTCAGCATTTCATGCACACAAGGACGACCACGCATAAATCACACTTAGTAATACACTACCGACTTCGATGCAAAGCTCTGTTACCGTACGAGCACTTCGATATATGTCACCATAACGAGTCAGTACGATAAAAAAAAAACTTCTGGTAATGCTGTTGATAACGTGGTCATATTAACACGCGCCGCCGGGAGAGTGCGGTGGCGGTGGCGGCAGTGGCCAATTTCAATGTCGACCGGGCTCTCCAAACAGGCAGATATATGGGAAGCACCTGCCACCTAAGTGTCGCGAAGCATTACCGCAGGAAAGATAGCACGGCTCTCTCGCATGACGGTAGGCGGAGGTGACGTGTGCCGTACGCCCCAAGGAAGGCAATAACGTGCCAGTTTATATAGCCCAAAAAGAAGTAATTGTCATCACCTGCGCTACTTGCAGTGTTGTCTGAATCAATGCAACGCAAAACATCATTCCAAACTGATGCGGTGCGGCCTACGCTATCATTGCGGTTATCGTTGCTCCACATATTAGTTTCGACGCGCTGAATTCACTTATCCGCCCCTCCTCACCATTCTGTCTTCCTGTCGACTTTCGCCGAGGCATCACCCAAGCAACGCCGACGCCGGGTTGGTGAAAAATGACAACACTTCTGCTAGCGCAACAAGAAGGTTACAGTAGCTTATCCGCCCGTCAAACGCCCAAGCTTTTGCGCGCGAACCTCTTCGCGCAGTGCGAGCTCGCTGCAAACTCGTCGTAGTCTCCGCGCCACAGCTGCGGTGGAGTTCGCGAAGCCTTGAACTTCTTTCGCAGCGCTGCTGCGGCAAGAGCCGCCGCGCCAATGGCAGTGCGGTTCCGGAACGACGTCAAGCGCCACGTGACCAACCGGGCCCGCGCGCGCGCTGCTTCGAACGGGTGTCAAGGACGGCTTTCGCGCGCCGCCGCCTCATGCACTGCACGGACTCTTGGCGCTGACATTGTAGTCAAGGAGCGCACTGCGGCATTTCAGAGGAACAAAAACTTGGAGCATCGAATTAGCTACGAAAGAAAAATGCATTGCGTGAATATGCGTAGAACATAAAATAGTATACATACCGGTTTACTTAAATTGAAGACTTCGCGCTTCTTTCTGAACGAGAACCTCAGTTAGAGTAACAGTTAAGATACTTCGCCCCTTTCAGGAAAGAAAACACCACCGCGACGTACGGCTGGCTCGAATGGGGAAGCTTCCCACCCTCCTGTTATTGACTACTCCATTTCTGCCTCTGCAACTTGCCTTAATTCGAGCAATAGGGAAGTGACCAAGAGCTACCGTAATAAACAAAGAACACGCTCCATAAACGCAGCACTGATCTGTGCAGCAAGCCATTTCGCAACTCGAGCCCTTTCTGTGGGCAGGGTAGTGGCTCGATACTCCCGATACTGAAGTAGTACAGCCGCACGCTACCGGCTGCAAAATGAGCAAACGTGCCCTGTGCCCTTTTTACAACTTCGCGGTGCTTTTAGGCCGATTATTTCGACGCACAAAATGTCAAAGTTGAAGCTTGTCACCCCGATTGATTGATATTTCCACAGCCCTCCGACTCCATCGCTGGATTTTTTTTTTCTCTTTAACACAGAGGTGGACCTTAATTTGTTATGTTTTTTTTTTTTTTGCTCCGTTGCAGTAGCCTCATGCACCCCACCCAGCGCCAGAGATTGCAGTTCTGACGAGAACGAGGTTGACAGAGCAGCTTATCTACGCCCGCCTGGTATACAACCCGCGGCTCGAGCTCCGGGGCTGTTAGCGAAGCGAGATACGGCCCAACCACACAGCCGCCGCGAAATCCGATGACGTAGTTGCTGACGTCGCGAAGCGCTGATTGGAACAATGTTGACAATACACAGCTTGGGCGAGCGAGGCGTGTTCGGCCTGACCTCCATGCGACCTTGTTCCATAGAGCCCGGCATCGATTTGCCCCAGTTTCGGCAGTGGGCCCGCTGCGACAGCCCCTTCTCCTCTCTGCGTTCATCTTGCCCTTCTTTCGTACTTCCTTTCCACGCTTCTTCCCCCAATCCCTCCAGCTCCTCCTATACAACGCGCCGCAGCGCCGCCGTGCGGAGCTTTCCTCCGTCCAACACCCTGTCGTCTGCTACAAAGCGCGCGCTGCGCGCTGGTTCATATCGTCTGTTTTTGTTTTACCGTTCCGTCTGCCGCTGCTGCGAGGTATCGTCTGCTCGCAGGGGTGTCGTCTGCTAAAGAACTCGGTGGACTCGAGCAGCCTGTTGACGGAATCCAGCTGTGTGAACGAGTGCCGCTGTGGATCACTGCCTTTAAGAAGTGCTATCTTTTCCTGTACAGCGCACGCACGCAATGAACATTTCTTAATTTATTTTGAGCCTACCCCTTTCCGGCAAAATGAAAACCCAAAGTGCGTATCAAGCTAATCCGTACTACAAGTCGTCCAGGTGGTTGCCATTCAATGTACGCACTGCCTTGTCAAACTGCTAACCATTTCTACATGTTTGCATTTCTACATCGACATTACAGCAAAAAGCATTAAAGGCTAACCTCATGTTTCCAAAAACTTGTAATCTTCGAGAACATTAGACAGTGACACAATCATTTTAATGTCCTTGTTCTAACCGGGTTTTTTTTTTCTTTTGTTCAAACAGAGCTTACCTAAAAAGTGCGCATCTGACGCTTAAAAAAATGGCGGCTCCATCCCCTGGTGACCTATAGGTCTGGTCACGTCAGGCTTGCCATATGGAACGACTCTTCGTTATTTCAATCTCTAAGCCTGCCAGTAGACCCTGCCCGCGTTGAAGCATTTCTGTCTATTTTGTTAACATTTGCGACATTTGCCGAGTGTTGGCGAACAGACTTGTGCTTCTGTCTAATGGGAGAGGCGCAGCGCTGCTCTTTGCGCATGCGCCGCGCATCTTGCAAAAGAGCAGTCTGTCTTTATTTTTACCCGAACTCCCGAACCTCTACCGCTCACTGACGGCTAATTATTTTCACGTCTTGACGAAACCCCGCCGAAAGAAGCAAGAGTAATTAATAATTAACAGTGGCGCTGGCTAATCAGTGAGCGGTAATGCTTTGGTCGGTCGGGTAGACGTTGCAAGACAGACGTTGCAAGATGCGACGCGCATGCGCAGAGGGCATTAGGATTTGATGAAGTGATAAAAACCTCTCCCTAGTCTACCAGCCATGCGAGTGATGGACAATATTGAGAACAGCGCTGGCAACTTAACGGTTCTAGCACCCCTCTCTCAAGTGACCTCAAGCCTCGAAATTCCTTCAGCTACAACACATGGCATTCGATATGCTAACCCCAAGCCCATTGTTGAGTGGTTACTGTGCGGTTTAATATACATGAAGTAATGGCCCCTTTCCCTCACATATGTTTTCCCAAGGTCTACAGAGATGGATGAGAAGCCGACGCGTATCACTGGTGTTAAAAGCCTGGATAATAACTAGTGGTAGTTCTTACGACGCGATTAAAGTAGCACCACGCACTACGCTTCACATAAAGGTATACGATAAACAGCAAACTGTTATCCGCCTGATGAACGAAATTCGTCTCGTCTGATTGCGTCCAGACTCCATGCTGTTTTCTTTCAGTACAATGCTTTCTAATCTAAGCTCACCTTCCGATTTTGAGTGCACGATTCGTGTCCGCTGCTACAACTGAGCCTGCCATTATTAGTAAGGCTCATTAGTAAAAATAAGGATGTCATACAGTGTGAGTTCATTTTCTGAGAACTTGAGACCCCTTTCTAGACTCCCCTTTGAGGGGTAATAATGCCTGGCCGTGGCGCTTGCACTATTATTCTGCTCCCGCAACGTTGTTTTGGCACATAAAATACATTTGTTCGTATTTTCCTTCACCCGCGAACGAGCTTTTTGTTATGTTTTGTGTGACATTATTTTGGGCTATTCATTAACTAGATGTCATTCAAACTGGAATAATCTGGGCTTCTGCAGGTGGCGAAGGCTTCTTGTTGCATATCCCTCAAAGAGCGCCATGTCGCAGGGATGTCTTAAAGGGGCCACGATGACGAAATACAATCTTGTTTAATTTGAAAAAACTAGCTTCTGGTAACTCCCTCGGCTCCAATATTAGTTTAAAACTTTCAAATTTCGCGCTACATGACGTCAGTAGTAACGTAATATGTGAATACTAAAAAAGAGGTATTAATGTCTTAACTTGGCGTTAACTATTGGTGTGTTAACATGTTTCTTTGCGGTGGCTTTGGTGGGCGGCTGCCAATGGCACAAACAAGTATTTGTGACGTCACAAATTAAGATTCAGGAGAAGGTTTCTGGTGAGTGACTACTGCTTCATCTCTTTTTCCTAATATATTGGTTGTTTGTTTGAAGTTTGCACTGAAATTTGTGTCATCGTTATCAGCCCGAAGCAGTCTTTTTAAATGAACCAAACTGATATTACGTCTTCATGGTCCTTTTAGTGTACAGGTGGGGCCAATCTATGGAACTCAAATTCCAGGTTCTAAAGTTCCGCGATTCGGCTCGAATAATTTTTATTTTCTTTATAAAGGGGGTAGGTGGCACTTTTCTTTAATTTTTCACTCTCGCAAGAGGTCAGGAAATTGGGCGCGACAAGCGGCCGCTTCGCGAACTACAGGCATGGCGTCCCATAGTTTCGTAATGTGGTAAGATGCCACCATTTTTTTTTTGTTTTTTACCCTAAATATTCCGTGATTTGTACAGGCTGTATTTCGTTCACGTATCAATTTCCTAGTCTCAGGTGCTATAAGTATGATAGCTGCTCTCCCTCCGGGATTGCGAGCGTCTCGTCAATGTTGGCAACACCAATTTGCGAAAGAAGCGCATAGTGCTCAAAAAAAAAACGTGCCTTCTGAGCGACCTTTTCTTGGAGAACAAAAAATTACGTGTGCATTAATCAGGCAAATATCGAACGCGGGACATGCGCTGTTTAGACACTAACTAGACGAAAACGAACAGACAACGTTCCCAAAGGCCGTTCACTGTCCTTTTACATACACGGGTATTTGTCCAATGGTATTCCAGTGAACAGGCAATGTTGGAACCCAAAACCTTCCTCTGTAGACATTTTTAACGTCTTTCCGGGCGGCGCTAGTGACGCTACAACTGGCGCAGTCGACAGCATCACCGAACTGCGCATGCGTAATGCAGCCATGAACACGTCTTGGCGTTATCAAAGATTAAGGGATGGAAGGGACTTTAACGTCTGTGTTCTTTGAGTCGCCCTTTTATCAGTGGGGTGTGCTATCCGCACTATACTTGCCGCACTTTGTAGGATGACCTCACTGCGCATGCGCAACGCAGCCAAGACATGTCCTAACTTAATTGAATATTAGGGGGGTAATACAAGCCCATGGAAAGTATATGTGGCCACGCAAGCATTTTCCCTTTTATAATATACTACTAACCTATTTATCATTTACTGTTAAGTAGGCTGTTGTAAATTGTTTAGTATATAATGCCTTTGGGCTCGTGAGCGCGAGCAGAACCAGCCCAATCTCTTTTATTCACGATACTCTGCGGTTTTCGCTTCGCTCTAGCAGGAGTACTGCGAATCCCAGCCACGGATTTGTTTCAATAGAGCGAGGCAGGAGCTCACTAGATGGACGAAGGAAAGAAAAAAAGAAGAAAATAAGAGGCCTTCGTTCACGAACGCCGACAGCTGTGCTAGGCGCGCTCTTTGCTGAAGTGGGCCTCGAAGAAAAGCTGCACGGCCTTTTCAAAGCTGGGAGGCCTCGGACATCCGACACCCCGGCGTAGCAGCAGCAGGCGACTCTTCGCGTATTTATAGCGGAGGTCGGTGACAACGGGGAGGTGGTGTGAGCCTATACACCGCTGCTGCCCCGTGTGCTGTTGCAACGTTCTATCTAATACTGTTTAAGTTAGTGTCGTTTAAACTGTAATAGTTTCGCGAAACATGAGCGCAGAGTCTCCTATAATGGGAAAAAAGTAATACATAATCGATAAAAAGTCAACAGGAAGTGAATACAAACTTCAAAGTCGCGCTTCGAGAGAAAAAAAAAGATAGCAAAAGGGCAGTGCGACGGTTTTGAAACATTTTTTTTTTTTGGAGTCAGAACCTTACGAGCAACGCAAAAAGTGTACTTTTTAGTATTTAAAGGATCTTATTCCATACAGCTGGCGTTTATAGACCCTTGTACATAACACACCCGTTTTGTCTTTTTTCATGTATATATTCCGCCATCTTGTATTGGACATCAAAGGAATGGAAAGATACATGCTCAAGTTGACATGTATGCATAAAGTCAGGGAGAAACCGTCTTTCGGATGTCTTTTCGCAGGTTCAACTATCGCGGGCAGTTAAGATTAGTTTAGTTTAGTTTACCCCAACTCCGTCACGACGCATACAGTCAGGATGCATTTCATGCACACGCTATTATCTTCCGTAACACCAACCACCGACATTTACGATCGGTGGGTTAGCGCGTTTGTTACTAGGCGCGCCCGTATACGCACCACTACATAATGCCAACTGCGAGTCAAAAAAGGATAGTGCCGAAATTCACTACGACGTCCTTTCAATTCGGAGGCTCGAGTCACCGTCATAATCATTACATCGCCGAGGCCGCGATTCAGCCAGTCTCTTTCTTCATATACGCTTTCCGCTGCTTCTATTATTCGAGCCCAGCGAGGGGCCGCTCTGTTTATAGCACACCGCCGCTGGAAGAGAGCCTTGAGATCGATCGATTGCGGGCGTGGATGTGAGCGACGATGCGGCGACGAAAACAAAAAGCAAGCCGCGGCCCGGCGCGTGTCTTCGATTTTCAAGGTCCTTACCCACAAAAGCTTCTGAACGCGGTACGAACCGGCGGACCGCTAATGGATGTTTTGTAAGGGCATTAAAACGCCAACCCGGGCGGTCAAAGAGACCTCAAACTTAACTGTCTCGCTCTTTTTTTGTAATTGATGACCGATTCGCAGCGGAATCAGTTTCCCGTATGTCCAACCGCAGGTCACACGTCGAAAAAATTTAAAAAAAATAATAGGGGAAAATGTCTTGCGTAAGTCACGAAGACGTTAAACAGAACATGGTTTTGATATTGATCCGTCAGATCGAGATATTAACGACGGAGCGTTGTTTCCCTACAGTAATTAGGCGCGGTCAAACCACTAAACCGCATTGGGAAAGTGTGAGAGACACGTCGAAGCCTTAAGGAACGCCAGCAGCTTGCGCATACAGGTCGTGATTCGCGCGCAGCGGAAGACCGATGTGATTACGAATCCACGTCACCCGGCTTTACGCGATCTATCACTGTCATCCACAACGCGGTTGAAACATCTGGAAACATAATTGAAGGTCAGTGCACTAATGCACAGGCTTTCAGACAGACAGACAGAAGTCTGACTGTTGTCACGGGGGATATTGTTTACAAACACCGACAAAATTTTGACGTGAAGATTCGACTCACCGGAATGCATCCAAAGACTCTACGTGTAACGGCTGTCCGGCAGCTTGTCTCGTTCGGAGGAGAACCAGGCGAGGTCAGCGATGATTCCTTGCTTCGCCGTATAGAGCAGAAAAAACAAGGCCTGGGGAGACTGGCTAGCCCACTATAAGAGTAGACACGAAACGTCTTCTTCCTCGCGGACGATATATATCACTGGAATCAAAAGAGAGTTCGTAGTAGAAAAACGCAAAGTCTCTTGAGGGGAAAAAGGGGTGACACGACACCACCGATAAAAAAGCACGGCGGAGCGGAGGAGTAGAAAAGTGGGCAGCGCTACGGCGACAGCGGCGGTGTTTCCTTCGTTGGCCAGCGACGGAGTCCCAGCCCTAGGCGCCGGCTAGCCGCGCTAGCTCGCACCCGCGGAGCCGTTCAGCCCAGCGCTGAAACGCGCAGCGCCACTACCCAGGTCTTTATACGGCGGCGCCCGGAGCGCGCGCGGAAAAGATCGTCTGCTTCCATGTATCCTTCCGCCGGGGGCGCTAAAGTAGTCCGCGCTTGTTTATCGGCTCCGTTTGTCGTCTGCTCGAGGTTTCCTAGCGCCGTTTTCTTCTTGCAACGTTCTTTTCTCGGACCACGATCGCAACTCGGGCACGATTCGGCGTGCGTGCCGAGTTGGCTGCGCTCCACTCGGCCGCGGCGCCCCACGAAAACAGCTGTTGGCAAGCGCTCGCGAGCACGCCGGGCGCGGCATTATTCCGCGCGAGACTGACACCTTCTCGAGAGACGCCCGTGCGTTTTCCTTTGCAAGCTGCGAGGCCTGGCTACTATACTAGCATGGCTTCAGGAGCAGACGGCGACAGCGAGCTTCACCTGCTCCGAAGCTCGCAGCCTGTAAAGGACGCCGCTCCGAATAGCAGAAAAGCAAGTTGAGGCCGGCAGCGAAGCAGTCGATCACGCGATTGTGACAACGGCATTCCGATAGCTCTTACGCGTTCTTTACTAGTTGTTGCTGTTGAACACGTTTATTCAAAGCGCACGTCCGAACTTGGACATTTTTGTAGGACGGCATGTGCACAGTAAACCCTCGTTAGAATGAAATCCCTTTATTCGAGTTCCCGCGTTATACCAAGCTTTTTTTAACGACCAACACAATTGTGTCTGGGGAGCAAAGAATAGCCGTTTTAATGAAATGCAGCTTATAACGAAGTCATTTTATGTCGCGAGTGGTTAGTTTAATTTAGTTTAGTTTACCACAACTCCGCCAGACGTGCAATAATTACGCGTGGTCAAACTACTAAACTGTATCTAAAAGTGTGGCAAACACGTCGAAGCCTTAAGGCACACCAGCAGCTGGTGAATAGAGGTCGTGATTCGCGCGTAGCGGAATAACTGTGCGATTACGAATCCACGTCAAGCAGCGATGAATCGGCAATCCCCGTAGCCGGTCATCAACCCACAACTTTTCTTGTGCACCGTATTCAGTTATTTCAGTCTATGCAATTGAGGGCACACTGAAAGAAATTCCGAATATAGGCTTTGGTGTGTTCAGAACTAGACCACTGCGCGGCTTTATTCGCGTGGAGGTCGGCGCAAAGTAGTAAGCGATCGCTTCCGCACTCAGCGACTCGTCCTCGGTCATATGATGACGCGTGGTTGCTCCATTTGTGATGCTCGCGCAGCGAGCGTAATCGACGGTATCCGCCGACCCTGATGCATCTCGTCAGCTGCACAAGCGCCGCTTTACTGGTAGGAGGCGGCACTATGCCACGGAATCTCGCTCTAAAGCAATGCGATGGTTTTCTCAAGGAGGTACAGCAATTTGCATACATTTTTAGGACGGTAGTATTCTTGGGCTACCTAAGCATAAAAGTTGGTCTGTCTGTCTGTCTGTCTGTCTGTCTGTCTGTCTGTCTGTCTGTCTGTCTGTCTGTCTGTCTGTCTGTCTGGGTTGGTTCAATCACCCGGCCAAAAAACTGGTGAGAGAGAGAAATTCTTTATTAAAGAGGAAAATGCAGAGAGGTTTGCCGACATCAGTTCACTGGCATGCTACTCTGCGGGGAAAGGAGGAGAGGGAAAAAGATAGTAGGTGTAGTGAAGGAGAGGAGAGTAGTAGTAGAGAAAAAAAATAAAATAAAATAGACCCTTCTTCAGGGCATTGAGTTCAAAGTTTCTTGAAATGAAGGAACGACTACAATTTCGTTGACACACCAACGTCCAGGAGGAATTGGAATAACGCGGACAGGATTTTGCTCTGATCGGAGGGAGGGGGCCATGGTCCAAGTACCAAGATCAGTGTCAATGGTCCAGGGTGGAGGCAATCAATTTTATGTTGTAAACTGCACCTTGACTCGGCATAGGAAGAGCACTCAAGTAATATATGTTCAACAGTTTCAAGTGAACCACAATTATCGCAATATGGGCTTGATGTCTAGCCGATCCGATGTAAATAGCAATTTGTTAGTGCTGCATTAAAACGAAGCCTGTGTAACAACGTCTCCAAGTGGCGGGGTACACGCGTTCTGGCCGCCGCATTCTGATATATGAGTCTATGCAATGCAAAAATTCGTGATGATACTGCGTCAAGGACCATAACCAGTTCCTTTCCGCCAGAGCTAGTGCCTTTGTCATTGTGGCGGTATCATGCTTCGTAAAGAAAATCTTTCTTTTTCTCATTTGTAGGCTCCTGCAGGCAGCGTCGTCTGCTTTCTCGTTTTCCATGATGCCACTGTGGCATGGAAGCCACTGGAAGGTAACGCGATGTCCAGCGACGTATGCGAGATGGTGCAAATACTTTACGTCGCGCTGGACATGCTCGTGAAAGCTGAAACAGCTAGCACGTGTAAACTTTGAAGTGCTGCCCTTGAATCCGAGAAGACGGTCCAGCATGTCGGCGGTTGGCGTAGAATGTATCTAAGGCTTTCTCTAATCCCCTATAGCTCCGCTGACGCAGGCGAAGTCGGTCGCTCACGCCGATATGAAAATGCTTTGTCAGCTGATGGAATAAAAATTCCCGAGGAGCTGCATTCGGGTGTTGCCGATCCATCGGTATAAATGTGAGTAGTTGCAGAGTAAAATCTGTTAATATGTGCAAGCGTCGTCTCCAGCAGGCCAATTTGAGGTATATGCTTTTTCGAATCAATTCCAGGTTTGAATGATTTTATCTGGAGAGGCATCATATTCCAGGGTGGGAAGCTCCGGGGCATGCTCGGCGGTGCTTGCGTTGGAATTGAGGCATTAATACTTTTTATTGCTTGTCCGAAGATAGAATTCGGATTTTGAACAGCAATACGGCACACGCAAATGGGTTCTTGCATGTAGCGTATGCCTCAAATGAACGCGGAGCGCTTCTTGGAGCCGTAGCACGTCCAAGGGGAGGCAACGTGCTTCAGCAGTTGTCCCAGAACACGACGAGCCGTTAGGAAGTCCAATGCATTTTCTGAGGCAGTTATTCCTCGCCGCCTACAGTTGTATTTTGCTTGTAGTGGTCAGTTGCTGCAGTAGAGGAAGGCTATACCGCACCACACCATCCACATACGCCTTGAACAGCAAAACCATGGAGCGGCAATTGCTTTCCCACTGGCTTCCAGCAAGATACACAATAATTTGCGATGCTGTTGAGATTCGCTTCCGTAGCCTCAGCACTCCAGGGGCCCACGAGAGGTTTCTGTCTAAGAAAATACCAAGATATCTTTGTGTCCATCCGTAATGCAGAGGCCGGCAGCCGAGGATTAAAGGATATATATCCATTCTTTTGCGAGCGAATTGGCGACGCTTTTTTCTGGGGAACGGTGCAGTCCTCTAGGCACAAGGTATTCAGATATTTTTGCAAGCGCCTTCTGTAGTTTGTTTTGCGTTGCCCTCCGGGTTTTTGATGCATTCCAAATACAGATGTCGTCCGCATAGAGTGATCTTGACTCCACGGGGGAGAACACGCTTCAGGTGGATGAGCATGAGATTAAACAGTAAAGGGCTTAATACAGCTCCTTAAGGTACTCCTCTTTTTATTTCATGATATGATGTTGGGCCTACTGCCATGCACATGGAGATTTTTCGTCCTTCAAGGTAATTGGAAATCCATGCGTACAATTTTCCGCCTAGTCCAAGTGCAATAAGGGATGCCAGTATGGCATCGTGATAAACTGCTTTGAATGCTGATTTAACGTCTTGAAACACTGCAATAGGTACATGTCCAGAATGTAGTTCTTCTGCAGACGATACAAGAACAATGATGTCAATAGCCGATCTGTTTTGCCGAAATCCATCCTATTGAGTGGGATAAAGTTTTTTGGTTTCCATGTACCAAGTGACCCTTTAAAAAATCATCTTTCCCATTAATTTTCGAATTCAACTGAGCAAGGCTATAAGGTCGAAAGGAGTTGTAGCTTGTAGGTGGTTTTCCAGGTTTTAAGACAGCAGTGATTTTCGCCAGTTTCCAACCAGAGGGGACGATGCCATGTAGCCAGGCTCGATTATAATATTCAGAAGACGTAGACGGAGTGCTGAGACAGATGAGAGATAGCTTCGTAAATAATTTCGTCAAAAACAGGAAAGGAGTGCTTTCTGACTTCTGAAATCGCTGCGTTGAGTTCCTCTATTGTAAATGGGAGGACCAAGGCGGGTGTAGCAGCCTGGCGGAATGAACGATATCGTTCAACTGTGAGCGCATCTGCGTCGACGAGGTTGCCAACAGGAGCTTGCAGTACTGCTCAGCTGCGTCCATCTGAGAAATGTTTTCGTGCAGCGATAGCGCACTGAATGGGTGTAGCTGCGAGATATTGTTCGGCAAGCCCTTTACAACGCGCCAAATGTGCGGCGAAGGTTTGCGAATATTTAAATTTGCGCAAAAGTCTTGCCATCGCTGCCTGTGTAACTTTTCCAAGTGGCGTCTCACATGGCTCTGTGGCTTGCGGGCTTGTTGCAAGTCTTCTAAAGTTCTGGTGCGTCGCGCCTTCCACTCCGCGCGCCTGCGAATGGCTCGTAATCTCTCGTATTCCTCATCCGTCTTGATGTTCAAACGCCTTTGCATCACACACGACGAAAGGAGTGAGAGGTTGGCGTGGGGGAGAAGAGACGCTGTTATGTGGCAGAGATGGAATAACACTACCTTCTTTCGACGACTTTCGCAGCGAGGCAAGCAGATGCACAGCCAATTTTTGTAAGGTACTCTATGCCGGCTTGTTTATGCGGCAATAGGCAATGTTACTGCGGGAAAGCCAGCGCTAGCCGGATTGCTACCTCACTTAAAGCGCCATTTTTGGTCGAGCATATCCTGCGGCCATCCAGGCCATGCGGTGAGACGATTTGCTACAGTACTTCCTTCGACAACTCTCTGGTCGTCTCTATCAGCAGCAACATTTAAGAAAAGTGCAGCCCAGCATAAACTGTCGACTTCATCCTCGGTACTCCGCAGGGAGGTAGTGTGGCTCCCACCATTTTTGAATACTGTCGCCATAGCGCGGGTTACCAAATCAGTGCCAATACGATAAAAATGACCGCTCCTTCATACCACCCCCGCTAAGGAGCCAACTGCACTACCTTGCTAGGCTTCGGCGTCACTACACTACGTTTCATACACCCCCTGTCATACAGCATACGGTATACACTAGAGTTGTACTGTAAAATTGTAAGACACCTACGGACGTTCCCAGCAAACTTGAAGCTCCAGCACAGTGGTGTGGTGGCCACGGCATAAAAGTAGGCTCCGCATCCCGCACAAAGCTGATCAAATGATAAACAGTACTTTAACTTTAAAATTCCAATTATGTCGTGGTCTCGATGTGCCCAAAGGCTGGACAAAAAGGAAAGGGAACTTTTTTTATTGGTGCTTAATATGTTTCCCCGAAACGCTGCTGGTATTCCTCGACGTGCCGGTTCTTTTTCGAATTCCAAAAGACAATCAACGCAATTTCTTTTCGTTTGCGCACCACAACGCAGAAACTTTCTCTTGGAAAGGATTAGGACCTTTTCAATTCTCGTCCAAAGTGTTATACCAAATGTTACTTATCAATGCAAAAGCACTCGTTAACTCTTAAAGGGACGAGACAATAACCGATTGTTGTGTAGTATACGCTCTCTATCCCAACCAAAAGGGCATCACTTGAAACACCTTGAACAGGAATGGTTTTCCTGATGAGGTCCATAGGACGTTTAAAAGCGAAATTTCCATAATTTCCAGTCTTACGCAGGCTTCCAAACGAATGCTGGCAACCAAGGCAGTGAACCGTGCGGCGACATCATTTTAACTGCGCATGAGATGAAAAGAGATATTTAATAACTTGTCCCCAGCTAAAACAATAATAAAATGCAGTAATTCTTAATTCTTTATGCAGTTTTTGAATCACGCATTGAAACCGACAGAGCTGTTTGTGTACGTACGGTAGTGTCACCTTCGGACACAACATGGCGCCACTTTTCAGACTTAAAGTGGCCATGCAGACGAAACAGAAGTTTGGTTCATTCGAAAGGTTGCCTCGTTACAATCATAGGGACACCACTTTTAATGCACAGTTCGCTCAAATAAGCTATATAATTTGGAAAAAAAGGGAATGCCCGTGCCACTCACTACCACATTTCCCGCACTAGAACCTATGACGTGATATGTACATCTGTGCGATAGGCTGAGGCCGGTAAAAGCAAACGCAAGTGAGGCAGGGCTTATAAGCTTGCGGAACGAGCTATTTTCGCTTAAATTTAATGCATTCGTTTTATACCAGCAAGAATGCTGGGGTAAACAATGGAAGTTACGAAAGTACACGTAAACGTAGAAGTACCAGTGCGTAGTTTTGTCAGTACTGCGCGCACTGTGCTTTTTATAGCGGCACAGCAACCTGTCTCTTTGGGGTTTCCTCACACGACACAGGCCGATTGGTTCAAGCGACATTGTCGTACGTGACCCTGTTTGTCTAGAATACCCAATATTTCACGAAACGATTACTACCTACCGTAACAAAAACAAGCCAGGAGCAAATACGGTCGGAAACAAAGCAAAAGCAGACGGCGGTTCTCCGCAGTATGAGGCGCCATCTAGGAGGACTAACGGTAAAAAAAAGGCGTTCTGCAGTCCACTGCGGTGTAAACAGCGCACTAACGTTCCCTCGAATATACAGGTCTTTCTTGTTACGTCATCGCAGACGGCACGAAACACACGATTTGGCGGGAAAATGAAAATTGTAACTTAAAGCTGTTATATTTCGCAGTGATTAAAGCAACTTTTGGTGCCGGACAAGCGCTGAGACACTATAAAACACGAACTTTTTTTAATAAAACAAACCTGTATTTTGTCTCTGCATGGCTTCTTTGAGCAAGTTTAATGGCAAGCTAACATTGTTGTTTCCGCCAATATAATTAGAAGTTTATTTTGGCTACCCCACTATACAAAACGCTGGCCTTCACGTGAGCTACAGAACATGAAGCATCCACAAAAGTGGTAGCCTGCCCCTTTAAGGTCGAAACTCTTTTGCCGCGACCAAGATATGGCCCACAAAATGGCCGAAGGATGGCAGAGAAATGGGGGCGACGGCTCAAGAATAAGAAAAAAAAAGCAGCGCGAAAATATCATAGGAGCGACGCCAAAAATTTCCAGGGAGTTCCTGCAAAGACATAAAACAGATTCTATTGGAGAGGAAATTCGGTAAAATTTGGTGGCCCGGGAATCGAATCCTATAGGCCTCCGAAATGCGCCACGAGCGCACATCTTAAACAGCACAACAGCTCGATGGCACTGGCTGACAAATGTGGACCTAATAAATGCGTTTCAGCCTTAATTGTTGCAGAGGCATGTACGAAGGCATGTACGGACGCATCTTGCAGAGGCATGTACGGAGGGCATATACCTACGCGTTTCCTAGTCAGTACAGCTACTCATCTCCTGAGCTTGCTAATGGGGGTTATATCAAAGCATAAACGCACCTAAAGCATACAAAAACACCCTAACTGAAGTAAATAGCAGCCAAAACGGAGCTGCAATGGTTGAAAATCGTGGTGTAGAAAAATATTCAACAAAAATAGCGGAAACCGACCGAAAAGGGGAAAACCCGCAAGAACGTACAAGAAGCAGTAGCTGAAACTGACCAAAAGGAAACGCAAATACACGAAATCTCATTTATAATGCATATATATGTCATAAATAGTTTATATGCATGATAACAAGTGCTAATATTCAAATATGACAGACCCTTGAAATAGAAAAAAAAAGCGGTAACGATATTTGAACCCGAGTTAGGATGTTTGCTTCGCAGAAGCGGAAATGCTGCGCAACGAGACCAAGGGGTTTTGAGTGACTAAATTGGGGGTCACATGCACGTGGACATAGCTTCAGACATGCCCCTATATGGCGCCATGCGGCACTTGGATGTGCTGACTAGGAAACGTCTATACGCGTATGGAGGCGTACCTGAGTAATTGTAGCACGCTATTTACAGAGGCGAGTAGCAAAGTGCGTTCCCAGTAAACTACCTCTTTCCTGGGCGATGCGAATTCGGGCATATGCTGGGTCATAGTAACCGAGGGAAGAAGAAAAAGACGCGAGGAAAAAATGACGAGGGGGTAATAATACGAGGATGTGTTCGGCAATTGCACACTAGTGCTTTTGTAATCGTTGCGTCATAAAAAGTGACCCCTCAACTTTCTGAGAACAATCAGAGCACACACTTCGATGAAATCGACGATGTAAGAAGTTACATAAAGAACTATAACTGCCCGCTGAAACTGCTCCTCGAATAAATAAGGGCCCATCGAGTTTTAGGCGTGCAGAAGGCCTTAAAACGGAACTGGTTCAAGCAACGTTTATGTCATGTCTGTGCCGCCGATGCAATAAACTCGCGCCGTTAAAGGGCGTTACAACTTGGCATTCGTGAGTGCATTGCTGTTGTTCGGAATGTTTTATGCGCCCACCATTGCCTTGCGGAGTCAGAAAAACGGTGTGTCTGTGTTGGTTACATAAGTTTTACATTTACCAAGATGCGTTTTCCTGCAGTTACTACCAATAGTCCGCAGAAACGGCGGCGACACTATACAAGTAATTCATGCAGTTGACTTCGCTGTGGGGCGAATAAATTTGCTGTTTTTTACAGGCGGCAAGTTGGCAGCTGTGCCAACTTGCCTATTTTCACGCTTCTCTTTGGTTCTCTTTAGTTTTTGTTGTACTCACCATGGTCTTGCAATTTATGTTGGTACTTGGTTTGTTTTTGTTTTTTTTTACTGTGTTTACCTATGATGTATCTAAGTCATTGTTCCCCCAGTTTTTGCTGCTCAGTCGCACTGCCGTTGCCGCTCACTTGAATTCTATACCTTAGCCTTCCGAAATTTGTGTTTCTTTTATGAACCCTGAATTTCTTGTTATCCCAGCTTTCTGCATATCGGGAAACCTTCGCGTTATTACATTTGCTTGAGTGCCAGTTACTACTCACATTTTGTCACGACGTTGTGTTACTTTCTGTGTATTCCTTGTTGTTGATGACCGCCATATAACTCTTTGACGTTAGTACCCCCCTTACTCAATGCTCCCATTGAGCTTGTAAGGTATCATAAATAAATAAATAAATAAGACACGGAGTACGAATCACCGATTCTTCGAGTAATGCGCGCGAGCTTAAGGGGTCAAGAAAACACAACACAACTTGGTTTAATATAAAGAAACTATTCCTTGATGACTTACTAAACTTCATTTTAGCCACGAAAGACCTTTTTTCACACAACAAACGCAAAAATACTGCAAAACTTTCAAATTTCGCGCCACGGGCACGTCATACGTGCAGGAGGAACGTATTAAGGGCGAACACTAAAAAACATTTTTATCGTTATTTTAACTGCACGTTCGCATTCAAGTGATACGACCAAACGGATCTACAGTACCCACTAAAGTCACTCAGTCATGTTTCTTGGCGGGTGCTAATTACGTCGGAGGACGCCAGTTTCCACAAAAAAAGAAGTTTTTGTGACGTCATAGGGACATTGCCGGAAAGTGACCGGGGAGTTGCCACTGCATCATGTGTTTTGTTTTAATAGCTCGGATATTTGTTTCAAGTTAGCCATAAAATCGTTGTCATTGTTGCCGGGACAAAATTGTCTTGTAGCCCGCCGCGGTAGCTCAGTGGCTAAGGCGTTACGCTGCTGAGCACGGGGTCGCGGGTTCGATTCCCTGCCATGGCGGCCGCTTTTCTGATGGATGCAGAAAGCAAAAACGTTAGTGTGCACGAGATTTCGGCGCACGTTAAAGATACCCAGGGGGTCAAAATTAATCCAGAGCCCTCCACTACGGCGCGCCTCATCGCCTGCGTTGCGTTGGCGCGTTAAACCCTACAATCAATTCATCAAAATTGTCTTGCAATGTACCAGACGAATGTCATCTTCTTGACCCAAGCTAGGCCTAGATCTCTTTGTCAATGTAGCTAATTTTATTCTTTCGTTCTCAAATTATCCGACTAATTTCGCCCGCGTGTCCATTGTTCGACTCCGAACTATGATTTCATTTAGTTGTGCACGAGGCCCGCCCTATCCCTTCATGTTCTAAACTTGTTGCTTAAAGCAGAAAATGTTAGAGAACCGCCGCGTACTTCTCGTCATTAGATGCTGAGCCGAACATTTGTGTTTTAACCAGCTGTTTCCGTATAGGGTGGTAGAGCGCTGAGGCAGCGTCGACACAAAGCCCCGTCGAAGCTCTGTGCTTCAATCCCCCCGCCCGTCCGCTCGCTGGCCTCACAAATCTTCATGAAAAGAGCCGTTCCCTACGAAGGGACAAGAAATCAGCAATCACAAAGTGAATGCGTAATCCCGTTAACATTGATTAAAGTGCAAAAGGCGCCCGACGCCCGAAAGCGGGACATGCTGACGGCGCATCCAACCGACACGACGCCCCACAGAAGCGGATTTTGCCGGGTATTTCGCTGGCGCCAGATGTCGGCGCCACAAAATCAGAGTTTGCAGGAATACTTTCTTTCTTTTCGCGTTTTAGTTCGTTTGGTTATGTACCCTCTATGCGAGCTCCTTTCATAATGACCTAGTTATTACAGCCATGAGCCAGCAGATCGCCTCCGGCGACAGACCCAGCGTAGACTTAACAATTTTCAGCATGCAGAAAAAAAAACATAAATAATTGCTGCGGTTTAGCTTTTGTTAACCCATATAGTTGTTAGTGAAAGCTTTCACGTCTCCATTCCCTCCTTGCCTATCTCTCCCATACCACCTATCTGTTCACGCCACGGGCCGCTGCTCCGTGCCGGGCGCTTGCGGAAGGGGCCCCCTGCGCCGCACGTGGCCTCCTCGCCTTCCTTCGTGGCATGCGCTTATCGCTGCGGCAGCAGCCCCCTCGCCTATTTCTCTCGGGCCACCTATCTTTCCCCGCCATCGGGCCGCTGCTCCGTGCCGGACGCTTGCGGGAAAGGGTATGCTTTGACCTCTAGCTCTCAAGGTCAAAACTGATCACCCCGCGAAGATTGCTCAAGGTAGCGTAGTGTAGCTTTCGCTATAAGAAAGGTTCCTTGGGCCTCCACGGTTCGATTAGACGGCTTATGTTGCCCCTAAATTAGACGGCTTATGTTGCCCCTAAAATGTCTTCCCAGCAATGCCTTCGTGCTAAGAGGTGAAGCCTACTTTGCGGAGATTGGTGTACGCTTGGTCATTGTAAGCTGCCTTTCCCACATTCCGTGTTAGACAGGGAAGTTTGGCCATCATCGGACGGAGTATGGTTGCAACCACACTTTACACTCCTCTCCCGCTGGAAGAGTACGAATAGGTCTTAATCTGACCAGAAATAACTCTCTCTCTCTCTCTCTCTCTCTCTCTCTCTCTCTATCTATCTATCTATCTATCTATCTATCTATCTATCTATCTATCTATCTATCTATCTCCGGCTTTTGTCCGAGTCGTGTATACGCCTCACCAAGCGCGACGTCGCGCTCCCACTGACATTACGCAATACCGTAAACTCTACAAGAGCCTGCTCCGTGATTGGCGTAGCCGCTCTACGGTAAAGTAAAGCGTCAGTGTCTTTATCCACCAATCGCGTGTGTCGTCAGTCTGTGGTGTATAGATCACGCCGCTGTTCTTATAATTAAACATAGCAAATCTTCAATAAAGCTAAACCCGACCGCATCAAAAATCCACCAGAGCGCCAGTTTCGCTGGGATTCCTTCTTGAAAGGGTGGAAGTGCTCTAACTTTTTACCATTCTTATTCACACTGCAGACATGGTTAGATGTGAACTTTGCAGCTACTGGCCTAGTCACCCTTGTTAAGTTAAATATCATGTTCGTTTTGGGAACTCGGTGGGGGCACACTACACTCGATCCTCTAAATGTTTCACATCCGCAGCTCCGTTCGATTCACACGCGGTGCACGGAACCGTTGCAAAGAAATTTTTGTGGTGCTTGTGCAATGCACAGCGCGGTTCCCCGGTGCCGTGAAATATGGCTGCACCCGCATGTCTTTACAATAGAGCGAAGTGCAGGCATAGTCTTCTACTAACCATCCTCGCATGTTGTCCTGTACATCCTAGAAGATGACGACTAGTGCCGCTTTCGCCGCAGAAGAACCGAAAGTTGGGCTAGTTGGTAGGTGTTCATTTTGGTGGAAATAGAAGCGCTCAAAAAACAGGGACGAAGGAAGACGTAGACAGCACGGCGCTTCAACGCATCAACAGCATCAACGACAAGCATCAACGCATCAACGACAAGCTGAAGCTCGGGCAGCCTACCTTCGAGTTCCGACGATCATTTCCACGTGGTCACCGCAACTGCCGGTAGCCGTCCGTCAACTCCCTACGCCCCAACTAAGGCGCGCGCTCAAGGCGCCGACTCACGGCACCTCCTCCGTGGCAGGTGCAGCAGTTCTCTGCACCGTGACTGCACCATGAGAAATCTAGAAACGCGATGCATGGCACCGTTCCTGCGGCGATGAATCGAGCGCTTTGGTGCAGCGCGTGCACCGGTGCAGGCGTTGCCTTGAACCGCGTGTGAATCGAATGGACTAGCGTCACTAGATAATACAGAGTACCGTCATTGAGGAACGCAAGTGAGCAACGGCGGCCATTTTGGTGTTTATCAGTGTTTCCAGATTGCCCATTCTGCGGCCTCACCGCTAACTTTAACGAGGTCGTTTCTAAACAACACAACCGAAGACGCAGCCACACGGCATCTTCGGACACTCTTCTGCAGCTGAAATGCTGCGAAGCCCGTTATCTTTCGATTCGCGTTCGGAAACGACGCCAGTCGCGCGCAGCCGCAAAGCAGGGAGGACAAGTTGAGACTACCACATATGACCGACAGAAGACGCGTAAACAACGACATGGCGGTGCCTATGAGCCGTAAACAAATGTCACGTGATGCGAACTGACCAATGATCACGGCGGCGGCACGGAACAATAGGAGAAAAGAGTTCCGATACTCCACAATCTTATCTAGTGACACTATAATGGACGTTGCAACGCACGGGACCACTGATTATCAGTGGCCAGCTCTTCCGACAGCCCTCGTCAGTTCTTCCTAGACTTATTTGGAGCAGTGCTCGAAATCTTGTTCCTCCAGCAGACGTCGATGTTTGTTTGGTCCGTCGTAGGCTTCGCTAAACAAGTAGCACCCCGGGAGCGTGTTGTTGGGACGCATAATCATTATCAAGAGCGTCACTGTTCACGCTTCCCTTGGCTCAGTGGTTGCGTGCCCGGGCTTCCTTTCTCACCGTTGCACTTAAAGTAACGCCAAAAGTCTAGCCACTGCGGCATTGTCGGCAACGAAAGTGCGGACGCTACCGCGCGGCTGGCGCATCCAACAGCGACAACTGTACTCATCCCATTGTCTAGGACGGACGCAGCCAGGGCCCTCCGAATTCTTGCCCGGGAAACAGCTATCTCGCAATGGTCTCCAGAAGATTTCACATGTGCACGCATTGGTGCCCTTGGCCCGCACCTGCAACGTCCCCTTCCACTAGGCCTCCCACGGTCTGGCGCAACTCTTCTTTGCCGTCTCTGGCTGGGGGTGGCATTCACAAATGCTTACTCGTACTTAATAGGAATGGCAGCAAGGGCGGAGTGCGAAATGTGCGGCACATCGGAGACGATACGCCACGTTTTATGCGAGTGCCCACGCTACTCGCCTACAAGGAAGAAGCTGTCATCAGCACTGAGGAACTTCGACTCTCGGCGGCCATTTTCGGAGGAGAAGATTCTGTGCCACTCGCCTACTCAGTCATCCGCTTAGAAGCGACTAAGGAACTATTACGTTTTCTACGGGCGACGAGCTTGAACACTAGGCTATAGACTGACAGCCTCCAGTGTCAATCCCTGTCAGTGCCTCAGTGCTGGGCATACGTGTCTGGTCCAACTTTTCCCCTTTTCTCCTCTCTCTTTTTTACCCATTTCCCCTTTCCCACGTACAGGATAGCAACTAGGCTCTAGCCAGGTTAACTTTCCTGCCTTTCTTCTACATTCTTCCTTAACGGGGAAATTTTGGCGATTTCTTATTCCTTCAGCTGCTTAACACACACGGTGTGGAAGGCTTTGCATGAATGTTCGCAGGTCGTAGGTGCGATGATTATGAGATACCGTATAGAGCTATTAGTATAAATACCCGACAACGGGAGGAACGGCAAAGGCAACACAAGGAGTTGTTTTTAAAGAGAAGCTTGCTATGCTTTGCTGACGGCGTCGTTCGTCCGAATGAAACACGAAGTTGGGTTTCATAAAACGACGATGATGATGATGATGATGATTAGGAGGAGGAGAAGGAGGAGGAGGAGGAGGAGGAGGAGGAGGAGGAGGAGGAGGAGAGGAGGAGGAGGAGGAAGGCCCATCAAGCGCCTCAAGAAAAAAAGCTTCCCGTGGTCGGAAACGAACCTAGGTCCTTCCAATTATGAAGCGAACGCCTATCCAATTGTGCCATTCGACACGGTCCAGCAGTTTGGATTGTGAACTTTGACTCGGGTTGCACGGGCGAAAGCTTCGCGTTTTAACCATCTTTCGTTTAATGAACGGGCTTTGATTTTTTTTTTTAGTGGAGGCTTATGCGGCTAAGGTGTCGTGTATCTCTGGTGTCCGCGAACAAACATCCACGAGGCCACTCATATCTTTGAAGCACGAGGCGTTCTATAGCGCAAAGCATTGGAAAACGAAGGTCCAGATGTGAGTTCTAGTAGCACGCTGTTACCACCAGTCTCACATGACTCAAGAAGTTATTTAGACCTCAAGCTTACACGTGTCATCGCTTGAATATGCATCTTGAATAGATTAGTTAATAATGGGCACCATTTTCAACATTAGAACATGGTTTTCACCTCAAGCTTATAAGCCATATCATTTGGGTATGTATTTGGAGTGGTTTAGATATCCTCACTAAGGGAAATTGCGCTAGGTATGGCCAGAGTCCTTCAATTCTTTGTAAAGCATTGAAGGGCTCTGGTATGGCTCAAGAAGACGGACAAAGAAAAAAACGAACACTTTGAGTTGAAGACGACGCACCGACAACTAGTTTTATTCTAAAAGAGGTGAAAACATTAGTACTACAATGAGAATGAGACAACAAATACCGGAGGGGGAAGCGGATTGATTGATTTAATACACTTTATTCGAGACAGCAAGCGCGATGTTAGGGCGCCCGCGCGGTGAGAAGCCGTCCTCAGTTCAGGATGCCTGTTACAAGATCAAATGTGAAGATAGCAAACGCCAAAGCCGGTCTACTCGCTGTGGTTAAAAGGGTTGTTCTAAGAATAGAATCTCATGCCGGAATTTCGGGATCGAAGGGATGCTCACACACTTTTTGTAATGTCCTGACGTCATGGTAAATGCGTCAAATATAGTCAAGGAACATTCTATCTTTCGCGCGGAAGGCAGGTGGTTGTTTTCTCAAAGGCATCACACAGCTCACACAGTGTGCTGCCCTACTTTGCTGACGTGTTGGCAGGCATATATATGTAATGTTATCGGATTCTGTCATTATTATTGTTACGTGGCGGCAGGACACAGATGAGACGAACGATGAGATGGGGTGAAGCGATTTATTTACAGAATGCACATGGCGGCCATGACACCGCTCGCGCAAGGTTTGCGCCAGGCACTCCGTCATCGTCGCCGTCGTTGTTGGCTCAAGGAGCTGTGAGGCATTGCCCATCTGATTCCCGTAACAATATAAATGTATGCGAGATATAAAAACGACCGTAAGACAAAGGTATTTTGTTTACGACGTTCTGCGCGCACGTCACCACTTTGTTTACATCTGACAGTCACGCAGTTGTATTAACGACAGACTCCGAGAACATATTTATGCCTGCCAACAGGTCAGCAGAGTAGGGATTCTGGCAGCACACTGTGCGGTCTGTAAGTGTGATGCTTTCGACAAAACAGCCACTCCCTTACGCGCGAAAGATAAAATTTCCCGTGACATAATTGAAGCCTTTTGTCATGATGACATGACATGAGAAAAAGTGCGTGAACACCCTTTGATCACGCCCATCCAGCATGAGATTCATTTTTTAGAACAACCTTCTTAATCACGGCAAGTGGACCGGCTTTGGCGTTTGCTATCTTCACATTTAGTCCTTGTAACATCCCTCCCCCTATTTCTCTGGTATTTGTTGTCTCATTCTCTTCGTAGTGTGCATCTTTTCGCCGCGTTTAGAATAAACCAGTTGTTAGAGCGTCGTCTTGAAGTCGAAGTGTTCTTTTTTTTTCTGTGTACGTGTTCGTGAGCCGTACCCAGCGCAATTTCTCTTCAAAAGATGCTACACCAACTAGCCCAATACCAAGAATTACTAAACTTTAGATATTCGAACGCACAATTTCCAGGATCAGCAGAGTCAAAATAACGTGTGTTTAAATTGGAATTTGCTCCCACCTTTCCCCTAAATTCCATGTCACCTCAATGTCGTGTGCTGCAAATCTGCGCTGGTCATCCAGCTTCTCAGAATGAAATGGCTCATCGTTTTTTTTTTCCACGTTCGGGCCAATTTTATTGTAATACAGGTGATACACGAAGAAACCTGTATAGTTCAGTGCTCTAGTACCGACATCCAGAAGCAACCCATGGAGTTACAAACAATTGTGGCATCTAACTTAATCATCCGGAAAGCGTATACGGTTTTCCAAAAAAATAATTAGAACAAGGGCTCGCGAATTCAAGCAAATTAGTCCACCCGCCGGAGGTCTTGTCTTCTGTTTGTGCGTTTAAGGCGGCCGTCTAATGAAAGAACCGCCTCCGGACTTTTAATCACTGCGGGTAGCCTCTTTGCCGGGAATTTCGTTTATATTCACGGACCTTATAAGTCCAATTGCTTTTGATGTTCCCTACAGGAGAAGCCATTTCACACTCACTTAACTTTCTCGTATCCTTGCGTCGAAAAAAATAATGAGCTATACGTTTTTCCCCCGGTTCTCAAATACTTTTTTACTATTTATTCTTTAAAATTTTCAGCATTTAGATACAAAATGGACGAACTTCTCCCAAGTTCATTCCTAAATTACGCTAGCAATAACCTCAAGAAAGCACAATTCAGCAAAATACTCAAGGAGCTGGAAAGTTGGCAGTAATGTGTGTATCTAATACCCAAATGCAGACAGGTTTAGCAGCATAGGGATTCTACTATACGCAGACAAAAAGAACACATGGCTGCGCTCCGTTACCGCAAAGCGCTCATTGCCTTCTCTCAGAGTAACTTAATCTACTGTCCGACAATGTGGAAAAAATTGGAACAAATTTTACAGCGGAGCGGTTATTGGCTCACTCCCCCGTGTTTTCACTTCGCTGGCCGGGAATAGCCGGTCCCCTCCTTCTCACTTACGGAACCGCTCTCCCTTCGGCCACCTGTTCGCCTCCCGCGCCTGACATTTTGATATAAAATGGCGTATATAGCATTCGCTATTTGAAACAATACCTGCTCAGAAGGTATGTGAAATAATACCTTCTGAGCAGTGCATTTGTGTTTAGAAACGAAGCCAACTTTAAAAATACTGTTGGGTTTTTGTAAGTTGGCTTTCCCACCTAATTGCTGCACACTGAAGCCTTCCCATGAAGAAAAAAATAGTAGTAGTAGTAGTAGTAGTAGTAGTAGTAGTACTAGTAGTAGTAGTAGACGTAGTAGTAGCTGTAGTAGTAGTAGTGGTAATAGTAGTAGTAGCAGTAGCAGTCGTAATAGTAGTAGTAGTAGTGGTAATAGTAGTAGTAGCAGTAGCAGTCGTAATAGTAGTAGTAGTAGTAGTAGCAGTAGTAGTAGTAGTAGTAGTAGTAGTAATAGTAGTAGTAGTAGTAGCTGTAGTAGTAGTAGTAGTAGTAATAGTAGTAGTAGTAGTAGCTGTAGTAGTAGTAGCAGTAGTAGTAGTAGTAGTAGTAGTAGTAGTAGTACAAGTAGTAGTAAAGTCCTTTGTTGGGAGAGGAAGGAAGGGTGGCCAGAGAGGATGGAAATCGGAATAGCATGGGGGGGGGAGACAAAACTTTACCACTCCTTCATAAAGAAGGTCGAGAGAAGCGCGAAAGCTTTCTCCCATCGAAATTGCGCCGAAAGTGAGTCAGAACCTTCGCTAAAAGTGCGCCCAGACTTCGCCGAAAGTGCATTCAATCGATCGCCAAACCTTCAGACACCCAAATCGCAAAACGAAGAACGAACCCACGCGACAATTTTTCGAGCACTAAGTAAACGCATCTACGAACGATCTAAATGTGTACCGCTACGTGGTTTATGAGATAAAGGTATGCTATTGTACTCCGTCTTCGCGATCGACACGTGTATTGTCTTATCTAAATTAACCGTTCCTTTTTCGTGATTTTCAAGTAACCGTTTTGACGCAATGGAAGCCCGGTTTCACGCATGCGCCGTCTGTCCAGAGGCATTATCAGAGCTTTTCGGTCGAGCAGTTAAAGGAGCCATGAAGAGAAAATAAACTTAGTTTAATTTGAAAGATTGAGGATTCAGTATCTCACTCAGCTCCATTGCAGCCACAAAAGATGTTTTTTTTTACGAAAAAAAGCAAGAAGTATTTACAACTTTCAAAATTTGCGCCACAGTGACGTGTTATGAGCAAGAATGACGTCATACGGGCCAACAAGGGGCCTCTTTGTTTATCAGTCCCGGATCGTCCGCGGACTGCCCGAGACGCGATCCGGCGCTCGATGTTCCCATGCATTCCTATGGGACCTCCGGTCTGAGCGCAGTCCTCGGACTGCCCGCGGACCGTCCAGGACCGGTAAATCGAGGAGGCCCAGCAAAACATAATTTTCAGTGCGTTAACTGCGCGTTAGCATTCAAGTGATGCGGTCAAATGGAACTAGAGTCCCCATTACAGACGTCCAGTCATGTGTCGTCGCGACAGGTCACTTAGGCGGCCGCCAATCGCACAAACAAGGTTCCGTGACGTCATAGAAAAGTTGCGGCAAATTGGCTAGGGGGTCGCGACTGCTACACACGTTTTCTTTCATATCTCCGTTATTTGTTCGAAGGTTGCGATGATATTGGCATCATTGTTATTGGAACTAAGCAGTCTTTCTAATAAACCCAATTTGTATTTTGTCTTCATGGCTCCTTTAACACACTGCTACTATGTTTTTAGTGGTGGCTCATATTACATCACCCCTGCCGCTATTACGTCACAATAGCAAGAAATATGAAAGTCTTATTATTCCGGGTACTTTTTTGTTTCGGTTAAAAGAGTATCTTTCGTGGCTGGGATGGGTCTGATGCTATCAAAGGCTTCTTCTTTCAGACTGAACAAAGTAGTGTTTTCTCTTCGCGGCCCTTCTAATTCTTGCCGCGCGCCTGCTGTTCCGATTTCTTTTGCTGATTGGCCTTTTTTTTTTGGTAGAGGGGGGGGGAGGGGGAAGCTAAGTGCAAAAGCGGTTTTCCTAACACATGATTCGAAAATATTTTTCTGGCAGGAAAGTAATTTGCCCTCCACTGGCAAAGCGGCGTTTCAGTTCATTGTCGCTAAGAATTTCCTCGGCGCATCTCCGAGTAATAAACCTCGCTCTCTGTAGACTGCCGCTACGTGCGGGTCGGGTCAATTAACACTAAATCAGTTTCAAACGTCTCGTGATCACGAATACCGCACTCGTGTGTTCCGATTCGTGGTTTTGAAAGAGCGCAGCCTCGGGCGAAAGCGCAAGACAGCAGACGACGCAGTGTCTGAAGTTCTCCCGGAGTCGTACTGTCTGCCGAAACAGAAAGTTTAACAAGTTCCTTTCGTACTGTCTGCCGAAACAGAAAGTTTAACAAGTTCCTTTCACTTCTTCATGGTAGCGGGAAATGAACTTCGTAGAAGACAAGGCCATTTCTTTTCAGAAGAGTTTCTTCCAGTACGTGCCCCGCTCGTGTCGCCTTTTCATCGTCTTGTGAGCTATTCCTCCCGAAGCAGCGTGAATTCAAATCAATTTGTCTAACCATCTGTTTTGACATGAGCTACAAACTGAGAGGACTGTAATGACATTTGGTACCTGTACAGGTACCTGTAATTGGACTACATTTTTTGATAATTTTGGCTGATGTAAGTGTCTGTCAGTGGTAATTTAAGCAACGATCTGCTCGCGCTAAACAAATCCCCCGCCACGATTGGCGGACTTATGATACGGGCAAAGGGCCGTAATGTCTCCGTGACGTAACGCTTGAAGTGGATTGAAAGTAGTTGTTGCCTATTTTCTTTCGATCCGTAGTTTCTTTTTCCACGCGGCAAATGCAAGGAGGTTTAACGGAGGGTAGAGAGAAACCAGTCGAAAATGACGACGAGAAAAATTTCTGCAGTTTGTCGTATTTTCGCGTGTCGTACTGTCGCCTTGTCGTATTCTTGTCGTGTCGTGATTCTCATGTTCTGTCGTTGGTCGTATTCCTGTCCTGATTTTGATGTTTCATCAGTAGTTGCACATGGTTTGAATGTGAATGACCATTGTGAAGAGGAGCGTGAACGGCAGTTGTGTTGTGACAACAGAAATGTTTGTCGTTGATAAAATTGACTTTATCGTTACTACAGAAATGTGTGTCGTAACAACAGATGGCTTTGTCGTAACAACCGGACTTCTGTTGTCGCAACAAAGATTTTGTCGTACGACAGGAATTCTTGTTAGGGTTTTGCGGTATTCCTGTTGTGACTTTTGACTGGGAAGTAGGAAAGTAAGAGGAAGGGGAGGGGGTGAAAATTACAAATACTGGGGAAAGCGATCAGAATGGTCCAGTCAGTAGGTAGGCATGCAGGCCAGTTTCGTGCAGCAAGTTCAGAAGAAACCTGTAATATCTGACTTCCTGCACCCAGCGGTTGTATTCACCGGTGTACTCATCCCAAGGCCAGCCTTTCTGTTTGCGTTGTCCCGTGCTGTCTTTGCTTCAAGAGCAGCACATCCACAGAAGATGATTGGCACCAGCCTCAGCCAGCGGAGCCGGACACTTGGGGCTAGTTTCCGGATCTTCTGGTGCCCCGAGCCCAGCTGGCTGAAGGGGCGAGGGCTACCCCAGCCTAAATTAGTACTCCGGAGTATTCTGCTATGGCATGCCTCTGAGTCAAAGCGTAGTGAAAGGCCTCCTACGCTGCGGGCACTAGAACGCAAATAAGGCTTCGAGGAATAGTCCAAGCTCGTAGTGTGTCACAAGAGCCAAATGTATTTCATCGAGAGTGGCAGTTCGGCTGGTTGAGTTCGGTTCATCGTAAATACAGCGCCAAAAGACACGGTCGTTTTAGAAAAGAGGGGACACGGGATAAATTATTTCTGCTGGCTCGCAACTGATTTTTGTCGTGGACGGCGCACAAATATATTAACCCACGGTAAAAAGAGTGCGAACAGCGTCGCCTCGATGACACGTGTGCAACAAAGTAGATAAACCAAGAAAATTTTGACATCCACCTAAATGCAGCCAAACGGCTACAATGGAAAGCTATACAGCTTTTAATTCTCAGAAACTTTGGAGTTGAAGAAACAATCGTCCTGGTCAAGGATTCGAACGCGGGACCACCGCTTAACCGGACCAGTCGCTGTACTAACTGAGCTAGCCTAAAGGTTTGCAGTTTGTAGCGCGAAAACGAATCATCAATAACTCGAAGTAAAGGACAGGTTTCGAGTTATTGATCAATTCGCTCTCGCGCTACAAACTGCAAGCCTTTAGGTTCGCTCGGTTGGTAGAGCGACTGCTCCGGTTAAGCGGTGGTCCCGCTTTGGAATCCTGAAACAGGGCGAGTTTTTTTTTCAACTGCAAAGTTTCCGAGAAAGCTGTATAGCTTTCCATTGTAGCCGTTTGGGTGCATTTAGGTGGATGTCAATCCTTGGTAGTAACTTACTCCGCCTTGGGGTTTTTCCCTAAACCTTGTCGATAAAAGTTTGAACATGAATAGCTCGAAAATTACGAGAGATGCTTAGAAATTTATCACAATATGAAGACGAAATCCTAGTTGGCCGTTCTCTTAGTCTGCTGTTGACTTTGTGGCGCGCCCGTCACCTCTTGGTCAGCCCCCTGGACAGCACCCGGCGAACCTCGTTCCGTTCGCTCGCCGTCGCCGGGGGCATCTTGTTAACCCCCGTCGGTACCTCCGCCATTCAAAGCTGTTTGTGTTACACGTGCGGCGGAATCCTACCTTCCTATGGCGCAGCTGTTTGCTTTTTCAGGCGCGCGCTGCGTCGCCCTTTCTTAAAGCCCTCCTTTCCCCCTCTTCTCCCGCACTGCTGTTTCTCTTTCCCGGCATACGATTAGCGCCTCATGCTTTCTCCAGCCGCAACCTCAACTTTTATTGGACCATTATTTTCTGTACCTCGCGACGCGAGTTCCTGAAACATCGAAAAAAATCCCGCCATCTCCACGAAGTGAATTATGATGAGAGGGGCCAAGCTAAAATGCTTATCGGTAAAATCGCGAAACATTCGCCCATACATCATATAAAGACTCGACAGGTTGTTATAGGTCTTCTTGACGGCGCGCACCATCTGAATTAGTGAAGGACATAAGGTGCCTTCGTAGCCATGCTCGCGTCTCGGTTTGTAGCGCAGTGAGAAGAGCGTCACGTACCTCCCGTCGCGGCCAGAGAGTCCGCCAGAGAGCCGGGCGCCGCCGCGCCAAGACCGCCACTCCTCGCTCGCAAAGCTTGAGACTTCCCACCCCTCCGTTGACAAGCCCGTCGACGACGTCGATGTTTGTGGCTACCATGTAGGGCTTGTTTGGGACGATGAGAATCTCCATGGGTAAGTTGGCAAATTCGGTATGTGACATTTTAGCCACCTTGGCTGTCGCCTTCTGCAGAGCGTCTTGTGTCGCGTACCCACGGTACGTGTCTTGAGCTCGCAGACGACAAACGACCACCTCTTCTTCTTCCTCTCCTCCTTATTTGGTAGCAACGAACGCGTTGAACGTTTTGACCTCTTCGTACAATCTTTGGTTGGCCAATCCCTAGGGGCATCCTGCCACAATCATTATCTGCGGTATGTACACGGCGCTACGAGGGACGGGACAGGACCCGAGCAAGAGGAGCTTCGCCCCTAAAACCCTACCGAACCTTACTTTCTAAGAAAACAAATACCTCCTTATGTAGCATCACAGACGATTGGATAACGCAACTGATTTTATCTTTTTGTGTGTGTGTAGGAGGCCCCTATCAGGTTCTTTGTAACCTGATCTCTGTGCCATGGGAACATCGGAATCTACGTTGGCCCCCACGTGGGCCGGGAACCATTTTATGGTGTGAAATCCAGCAGCGCCCTCGCTGCCGAGGATGGCCGCTGCCTCTCGCGAGATCGAGCCCGAGGCGAAAGCCCTAGCTGCGGACCGCGAATCTGTAAAGATATCTGGACGCGATGGGTCTTTCATTGCAATAGCAATGGCGATTTGCTCAGCCACCGTTGCCGATACATTTTTAACTGAGGCAGAACATAGGAGTTTGCTACTATGGTCGACCGAGACCACTCCGAAGCAGGCGGAGCGCTCGTACTGGGCTGCATCGACAAAGGTCGCGAGTTCCGGACTCTCTGCAACCGAGGGACCGAGCTAAGCGGCGCCCTACATTGTATTGCGGATGGACATTTCTTGGAAGCGGATGTACTGTAAACGTACTTCTGATCGAGGGCGATAAGGCCACTTTACGCTCGTTAGACTCGTTAAGACCACAGCCAATGGATTCCAGGACGATAGACGCACGACCTGAGCCGTCTTCTGGGCCTCGATCACCTCCGAGAGGGAATTATGCATGCCCAATTGCATGAGCTTCTCGGTGTTTGTGTTGAGAGGCAAAAAACTTCAAAGCGCACAAATAGACGGGGACAAAGAGGAGGGACACACACACGCGCTTACTCGCAACTGCCGGTTTTATTGAAAAACACAAATTTATACATGAACACAAAACAGATTAAACAAACATTGAGCCGATTAGTGCTTGCTCCTTCCCGTGAAGAATAATGGATGATTTGCTTATACACTTGTCACTATGTTCCTTGATGAAGTATCCCTCTACCAATTCTCTGACAGTTTGATCATTATGCCGATAGAGCACCTCTGTGTCACCAAACAACGGGTGACACTTACACTTTTTGCAATGAGCACGCAAATTGGCGCTAGTTGAATTTTTCACAGTTGACGCATGCTCATTCAAACGAATGTTTAAACAGCGTCCAGTTTGGCCCACATACACAGACTTGCATGATAACGGGATTCTGTTCACGACGCCACTCGCACAACGAACAAAAGGCTGCGTGTGGGTGACGCCACACTCGGTCCTCTTTTTCTTAGGCCGGTCCTTGTTGTTAACAATGCGGCAGAGACTGCCCACTTTTGTTTTTGCCGAGAACAACACCCTTACGCCGTATCGGCACCCCACGCTCTTCAAACCGTGCACCATTTTACGGACGTACGGGACTACAGCAAATTTTCTTTCAGGCTGGTCCTTCTCCTCCTCTGAAAATTTGCACTTTATCTTGCGCACAAGGCCACCACACACTGCCGACAGTACAGACGGAGGGAAACCTTGAAGTTTTTTCGATATCATGCACCATGTTGTGGATTTATAATTTACCGCCAACATGAACAGTAATGATGATGAGAGAGACGCCGACAACGAAGTGACACGTTCACGCGCCTGGCGATGCGTGCGGGCACGTTCGCTCGTGATTGAGTTCGGAACGCTGCGCTTGAACGACCGTGCACGGCTTTGCGTCGCTGTCTCAACGGCGCCAATAAACGCTGAAGAACGGCTTTCCCTTTTCGTAACATTTGTGCCGAAACCCGGGAGCCCCGTAACCTTCCTGCGGCGGGAACCCGCCTATTGCCCCGCCTGGTGGTGCCCCGTAGCCCTGGCCTGGGCCTCCACCTTGAGGAGGAGCATACGGCGGGCCACCCGGAGCCCCATATCCTGGTCCTTGCGGAACCCCTGCTCCCATAGCGGGGTAGCCCTGCTGACCGCCGAATGGTGGCATACCCTGGTTTCCAGGTTGGCATGGATAACCTCCTCCCGGAGGAAAGCCCGTACCAGGGAGGTTACCCCCTGCCGGGTAGCCTCCGCCTAGAGGGAAGCCTCCGCCAGCCGGGAAGTTGCCCCCCGGAGGATAGCCACCTCCGGGAGGGAAGTTGCCACCTTGAGGGTAGCCACCACCCGGAGGTACGTTGCCCCCTTGTGGGTAGCCCCCGCCAGGAGGGTAGCCTCCACCTTGAGGGTAGCCTCCTCCCTGCTGCTGGCTCATTGCTCTGAAGGTTGGCTCCAAGTACCGATGTGGGCAGGCGGTGGCTGTGCCTCGGCGCTACACAACCTCCGGCAGAATTTGGATCAGGCTGTTGTCCGTAGCGCCGAGGCACAGCCACCGCCTGCCCACATCGGTACTTGGAGCCAACGACCGTGCACGGCTTTGCGTCGCTCTCTCCACGGCGCCAATAAACCCTGAAGATCGGCTTTCCCTTTTCGTATCACTGGTGCCGAAAATCCGGGAAGCAAGCCAGCGTTGCGGCGAGACTTCTCCTGACGGGCTGGGTACGCCTTTCTTCAGCTACGACCGGCATGGAACGTATCAAGAACAAGCGCGCGTCACGGCGGGCTATGAACACGAAGATCATCAGCGAGGTGGACCAGCTGCTACAGTCTCAGCAGTTGGATCTTTCCGCCCTTCGTGTCATTCACGGACGTCTCCGAGCAAGTAATTCAGCATTGTCTGCGCTCAACGCCGAACTCGAAGCCCAGCTGACCGACGACCAGGCAGCCGAAGACTACGCTTCGTTCATGGAGTATGACGACGCAGAGACCAGGGCTTTACTCGAGCATAACATGGATGTGTTGAGGTCATCTTCGACGATCCAGACTGCTCCTCCATTGGAAGACGCCAGCGGAGACCGCCGGGCTGCGACGTCTACCGGACAACCCATGCCATCGACTCGTGAGTTTGGAGCACGTCTCCCGAAACTAGAACTGTTGCGCTTTGACGGAACGATAACGCGGTGGCAACCTTTTTGGGACATGTTTCGACATTCCGTCCACGAGAATCCCCGGCTGTCCAATATTGACCGCTTTCATTACTTGCTTTCGCTTCTTGACGGAGCCGCTGCTGAAGCCGTAGCTGGCCTGCAAGTGACAGAGTCCTGCTATCAAGATGCTCTTGATATTTTGAAGAATCGTTTTGGAAATTCCAAAGTGATAGAGCAGAAGCATTTTGAAAATCTGCGGAAGCTCCTACCTGTCGACTCAGCTAGCAACGTGGCCGCTTTGAGGAAGCTGTACGACCACGTGCAAATGAACCGGCGAGGACTGGCAAGCTTGGGCGTTGGAATTTCTTCTTACGCGGCTATGCTGAATGAAGTGCTTTTAAAGGTGATACCTGGCGACATTATTGTCGATTACTTCAAGCAGCAGAGCCTTGCAGCCAGCGCCGCTTCCACGAGCAGTCAGAGTTCTTCTGCCCAGGACGTAGAACATCTGCTGTCTTTCCTGCGAGTGGTAGTGGAGTGCAGGGAAAGAAGCTTCCAGATCAGCAAGCCTCAACGAAGTGAGGAGGCTGACTGAGGGCCCAAGAAGCAGCAGTCTATTCCGACCGCTTCCGTCTTGCAGAACAAGGCACAGACTTCGTCTTGCTTCTTCTGCTCCGCCAAAGATCACAGAACGGAAGAATGTCCGAGCGACATCCCTTTGGCCGACAAGCGAATCCGCCTAGCAAGTGACGGCCGATGCTACAGATGTACGGCGAAGGGGCATCTCGTGCGGAGTTTCCGAAAGAAGGTCCGGTGTAGGACATGTAAGCGGCGCCACGCCACACAATGTGCACCACTGACCCCGCTCGGAAACAGTTGGAATCGGCTGCAGAAACGCGACATGTAGCGATGCACGTCAACACGCGCAAATCAGCCATCCCGCGACTCTCCAGTGACGTCTTACTACAGACGTTCCGGGCGTGGATTATGACTTCGTCCCATTGCTTCTACGTACGTGGAATTTTTGACAATGGCAGCCAGCGGACTTTCATCCGACAAAACGTCGCCTCTGAGCTCAAGTTCGCTGCAATTGGCGAAGTCGATCTGGCCATCAGTGCTTTCAGCCGATCTGGAGGTCCCAAGAAGAAGTTTAAAGTTGTCAGAGCGACCCTCCGCAGTCAACATGACAGCACGTCTGCTGAGGTCGACGCCATCGTCGTGCCTTTCATTTGTGAAGACGTCGATGAAGCACCGAAGGGCAACACGCTTCTGCAACGCCTGGTCGCCGAGGGGAAGCCACTGGCTGACACCATTGCTTTCCCAGGCATGGAGTTCAGACAAGGAGTTAGCCTTCTCATAGGATCCGACCAGATCTGGAAGTTCGCGCCAAACGCGAGCCAAGTACAGTGCGAAAAGACGAATCCTGCTTTCATCGCTATCAATACAAGCTTAGGATGGACCTTACAAGGACGTTTATCTTTGAAAGAGGGCAATAGAAGCAAAGGCGGTAGCCTGGTCTGTGTTCTCCGCACGGACACGCATGAGAATGCAGACCTCTCTTGCTCTTTTCGGCGGTTTCGAGAGGTTAGCACTGCTGGTGTCAAGAACTCTCCGAACTCGCATCCCGATGAAGATGCATTGCGCAAGTTCAAAGGTTCAATTGGGTTGGTAAATGTGCGCCATGACATACAAGTGCGATGTGGGTTCAGACCAGTATCAATGTCCGAATACCACAAGACTGCCCTTTTGAGCGCTCACGGAGTACCTCCACAACTTTCTTCAAACGAAGAAGGCGTAAGACCGTGCGATAAGGCTATGAGGCGACACCAGAGGCCTGACCACCCGGAAAAAGTTGTGAAGGGAACGCGTGGCTCAGACGATGCCTACTACGTGCCGCACCGTGAGGTTCTCCGAGAGGTGTTAAGAGCAATTCGATTTTATTCTGCATCCTTACATGCTTTCGGAACCTCTTCCTGGAAGAACGGTATTAAACAGACACTGAATTTCAGCGTGACCCCGGAAGAAAGAAGACGCGCGGTACAACTGCCGGAAGATCGCCGTTGTACTCCCCTAATTAACACTGCTCGTAAGCGACTTCCTCATCGTGGAATCAGCAATACTCTTGCTGAAAGACGCAAGGCCGCCCAGGTAGTTCAAGACACCGACTGTGTGCGAAGAAGATCCTCCGACGCTGCAAAGCCTGTCCGTGTGTTAAGCTGCAAACTACGATAACCCTCGTTTCATCGTTACCGAGAGACGGAGTCAGCAATATGCTTGCAACGCTTTAGAAACTTGGACAATCGGTGAAGTGTAATAGCAAATAACGGTAACACTAGGACCGGGCAAGTACAGTTAGTATGCGTTAGAGAATGAGCTTAACTAGTGCAAATGTTGTGACTTCCGTTGTATCTATGCGAGTGAGCATTTGGTGGGCCCGGAGGATGTTGTGGATTTATAATTTATCGCCAACATGAACAGTAATGATGATGAGAGAGACGCCGACAACGAAGTGACACGTTCACGCGCCTGGCGATGCGTGCGGGCACGTTCGCTCGTGATTGAGTTCGGAACGCTGCGCTTGAACAACCGCGCACGGCTTTGCGTCGCTCTCTCCACGGCGCCAATAAACGCTGAAGAACGGCTTTCCCTTTTCGTAACACACCAACTAGCCCAACTTGCGGTATTGCTTGAGAGGCAAACCTAGAACTCGCTTTATGCTTTTGCGCATTAGTTCATCGATTTTGGCCTCCTCCGTTTTGGACCAGTGCAAAGCCGAAGCGACGTAATTAATGTGGCTCATAAGAAACGCGATGTAGAAGCCGAAGGACATTGCTCTCGCTCAACCCCTTGCCCTGCGGTTAGAGACTCTGAGTATGAGCCTACGCATGTTTCTCGTCTTGGAGGTGATGCGGGCTATTGTCTTAGAGTTCCGCCCCTTTGACTCCAGTAGAAGACCAAGAATCCTGATGGAGTCTACCCTGGGGATTCTCTGCCCATCCCGTGTGTATATAGTTATGGGAATCTGCTCTAAAGGAGTGAGGTTCCTTATCCCGTGTCGAGTGGGTCTGTAGAGTAATAACTCGGACTTGGCCGGTAACAGGCTCATTGCCGAATCGACTAGAAAGTTTTCCGTTATGTCTAATGCTTGTTGAAGCGCCTGCTCTACCTCAGCTTCGGACCCTCCCATGCACCACACGGTGATATCGCCCGCGTAGAGAGCATGGTTGGTCCCACGCACCGTGGCCAGTCGCTCCAAAAGGCTCTTCATGGCAAATTTGAAGAGAAGTGGAGAGGTGACTGCACCCTGTGCGGTGCCTCTCGCTCCCAAGGTAAATTCCTCAGATTTAATTTGACCGATTTGGATGGTAGCCTTGCGATCCCTGAGAAAGGAGCTATATGCGTGGAAACGTTGTCCCAGGCCCATATCCGAGATCGCCTCAAGCACAAATTTGTGCGAGATATTATCAAAAGCTTTAGCCAGGTCTAGCGCGAGTACGCCTCTAGTATCCCTGATGTAGTTGTCGGTAATTTGTTTATTGAGAAGGATCATGACGTCCTGTGTGGATAGTGCAGGTCGAAATACTACCATATTGTGGGGAAACAGCTCCTGGCTTTCTATGTATCGGGAAACCCGAGTGCGAATCGCATGTCCAGCCACCTTTCCCAGACAGGACGGTAAGCTAAATGGGCCGCATGTTGTCCGGCGTTAGAGGTTTGCCTGTCTTTGGGATGAGCACAACCGAGTCCGCCTTCCAGGAATCTGGAACGACCCCGATCTCCCAGATTTTGTTGACTTCCTCAGTTAACTTCGCAATAGATTTTCCGTCCAAGTTACGTAAGAGCTTATTTGAGATTCCATCCGGGCCCGGCGCAGATCGCCCGTTGAGCTCGAATAGGACGTCCCAAATTTCGGATTCAGTGAAAGGTGCGTCCAGCTCCTCCACCGTTACACCCCGGTAACGAGGATAATTCGCGTCGCTGGAAGAGCCCAGAGGAAGATATCTGTCCGCTAACCCCTGCAGGAGGGCCTTTTCGGACACCCCCTTTTCCTTTTGGTTATGAACGATTCTGTCGATAGCCAATCTCTGATTACCTTTGGACTGAGACTCATCAAGTAATTGTTTGAGGAGGTTCTATTTGCCCCCCACCCTCATCTGTCCGTTAACCGAAGCCCATACTTCATTCCACTGCTGTTTGGACCGTTCAATAAAGTGGGCCTCAATCTCGCGGTTGAGCTCCGCAATTTTCTTGCGTAGTCTGCGATGGAGCCTTTGCGTTCTCAATCGGGCTAGGATGGAATTCTTGGCCTCTAAGAGGTGCGCGAGACGCGCATCAATTCGATCAACCCTCAGGTCCGTTTTGACAACCTTGGTCGCAGAATTTGCATCCTCCTTGAGCCTTGCAAAAAGGCTGTCCAAGCTGTCGTATTCATTCTGGTCCTCCTTTCGCAATTCCCGAAAGGCATCCCAATCTGTTACTTTATATTCCCTGAGGGGAGCTGCGTGGATTGCTAGGGCAATAGCCACTATGAAGTGGTCGCTACCTAGATTCTCTTGTCAATTTCGCCATTTTGCTCCGGGAACGTTCTTGACGAACGCCAGGTCCAGAGTTGTGCCTCGGACTCCTGACGTGCCAGTTCTCGTCGGGTTGTGCGAATCTGTAATCAGTTCCAGCGAACAGTTCGATACCGCCTTTAGGAGATTGTTACCCTTGGTGGATTGTCTCGGGTAGGCCCAATCGCCATGCGGAGCATTAAAGATTCCCGCTACCACGATGGGGGCTCCCTTGGCCAGAGTCACCGCTCTTGATATGATCGAAGCAAACGCCTGCCGGTTGTCCGACGACGAGCTGTAGGCATTTAGGATGAATACACCGTTTTTGAGCCAGCTGTTGGGGATGATTTCGACCATAATAACCTCCGCCCTGGGTTTTGCCAACCTGTAGTGTGTGTTCCTGGAAGGAGCATTTTCTTGCGATCAAGGTTGGTTAAACCCCGCTTCTCCTCCTCGCGCACCGAGACGACTCTATAGCCCGGGAAGCTTAACGAATCACCGAGAGTTTCCTGTAAATAATTACGTGCGGTTTGACCGCCTGCATAAAACACTTTCGTGTTAAAATATACAACTCGAAAACGAGCAACCCTAAGTATAACGTACTATTTAGTACTAATGGTTGCTTCCCCGCAAGAATACCTGTAAGCAGGGGTGCACCCTTTACAGGCTGTTTGTTTCGCTGTACTAGCGTCATTTTCATTACGGATATGACGTAACTGAAATCTTGATGTATCACGGCATAAAACACTTCCGTGTTAAAATATACAACCCGAAAACGAACAACCCTAAGTATAACGTACTCTTTTAGTACTCAAGACTTGTAAGCCGGGGTGCACCCTTTACAAGCCGTTTGTTTCGTTCTACTGGCGTCATTTCCGTGACGGATATGACGTACGTGAAATCTTCGTGAATCCCGGAATAAAATGAATCCCGGAATAAAACACTTTCGCGTTAAAAAACAAACAAAATAAAACTCAAACGTTCGCCGTAATCGTGGCAACACTTGCTCGGGACGAGAAAGACACGTTATAGCGTACGCCCTTCCAAGGTGATGTCCAGTGATTATCACTCCCTAAAAATGAAGGAAGCTCACACTTATAGCAACAATGATGGAGTAAAGGTCATTGCGGCAGCTAAAAAGAAGCAAATCGGGTGCAATCGTGGACTTAAATCGTCGTGATGGTCGGGAAGGTTGCGTAAAGCTTCACTACCTTCAATTGTTACGCGTGAGTGAGAGCTTCCTTTTTTTCTTTATTGGCCACTGAGCCTCTGCGGGGGTATCCACAAGATTTCATTGTGTAGAAACAGTCAAGTCCGTCTGCGCGCGTTCATGTACTCTGCAATGGAAACACCGGGAGGGTAAATGGTGCTCTGGTAGCAGCGGGGGTTACTGTCGTGAAGAGATGCCGTAGCGTCCAGGATACAGAGTTGCTTGCTCGTGCATTACGGTTTCTTCTTTTTTTAAGGTCGTCGCCTTACATATCGCAATTACTGGAAAAGACGGTTGTATCGACGTTTTGTGTCTGAAGATGGTCATAAAAATACATAATCAAAAACACGCGCCACACCTCAGAAATAAAACACGGCGAAAAATTGCAGAAAACCCCCAAGTTCTTACACCAGAGCCCCTTTGAGCGGCTTCTCTTCTATGGGAAATCGCTTTGCTTTGGATTCATTCTTTTTAGGGGCAAATAAGAGGTTCGTTATGATAACAGAGAGGATTGATTGATTGATTGATATTGATTGATTATGATTGATTGATTGAATTGATTGATTGATTGATTGATTGATTGATTGATGATTGATTGATTGATTGATGGATTGATTGGTGAGTGATTGATTGTAGGTTTAAACGCGCGACGCACACGCGGCGATGAGGCGCGCCCGTAGTGGAGGGCTCCTGGATTGGTTTTGCCCACCTGGGTTTCTTTAACGTGCGCAACGAAATCTCTTACACACGGGCCTTCGAGATAATATACAGGATTAGGTCTCTATATTAAACACATCCATAAATCCATATGTACATAATGTGCTATACACCGAGACCATTTAGAGTCGGCTCTTGTACTGATATAAACAAATGCACTGCTGGGAAGGCTTTTTTCTAGGGCAATGTAGGAATTCCGATGTCAACTTATGGTGGCCCACGGGCCTTCTCTCACTACCTGCGTACGACCCCAGTGTATCGCAATGGGGAGGTACATACACCTAGAACTGCTTAAAAGGTCGCTTGACTACTACGCAGGAATGAGCGAATTTCATCTTAGGAAGGGCCAAACACGTCGTACTCGGAAATCATGAAATCGGAACGAATTTGACCACTTGGGAAAGCGCATGGCCTGCATCACCCTGTGAGAAAAAAAGAACTGGACATTTCCGCTCATGCGCAGATGAGGGACCCTGGTTGGACGGCATGTATATATTCTTTCATTTACAACAAAAATGCCGGGCCACCTCCCCTAACGTGAAAACTGGGAAGGGGTGAAGCACGCACTGTATAAGTGTAGTCTTGGCGCCTTGGCGTTTTTGCCAACGGAGATGAAACAGTTGGTGGGTATAGGTATACCGCTTGCTCTAAAAGTCTCTCGTCTTTGAAACACGAAGCTCTCTAGCGCGAGGGGTAAACGAGTGTCCCGGTTGTTTTTTTAGTACGCATTACGAAGCGCTCCAGCGCGAGGAGGTAAACGAGTGTCACGGTGTTTTTTTAGTACGTGTTACGAAACGCTCCAGCGCGAGGCGTAAACCACTGTTCCGGTGTTTTTTCACCACGCGTTACGTTCTAGCGCGAGGCCTAAACGAGTTTCCCAGAATTTTATTACCGTGACTTCATGCGACAACGATTACCACGACGACGACGACAGGAGATGCCAGCAGCCTTAGCCCCTAAGGGGCGTCGCCCTTAAAAGAAGTTGGAGGGAGTTCGGTGCACTCGTTTGTAGTCCTGTCTTCGTCCCTATCTTTTTTTGCCCTGCTATCTTTGTACTAAATTGTATCCGTAGATAAGCCATCACGAACACAGCAACAGAAATCATCCCCCGATTGAGCCCGGACAACCCGTCACTTAACCTCAACGCCTCCGTCTTCCCAAATCCTCGTGACAGAACCCCCTGCCAAGTGAGAAGCGATCGGAACAAAAGCTCCGCTAGCGATTTTCGTTTAATGGCATTGCCTCGGCGCGTCTAAAAACAGAAGCGACGCTTTCCAGCTCTTTATAGCTTCTCCGAACGACCACTTCGCGCGAAAAACCTAAACCGCTTGATGGCTGCAGGCGCTAGACAAGAACAGCACGCCGGAGGTTGGGCTCCCGTACGGGTAACGGGGTAATGTGATACCTACACTTTCGGTCCGAATTTGGAAATGCAATTTAACGACGTCGCACAGAAGTCAGCCGCCCACAACGAGTGAGTCGGCAGGTTCAGCTGGCAGCCGCGTACACGTTTAAACCAGGCATCCGGATTGCGTCACAACCCTACGCTGTGCTTGCCTGTGCAGGAAGGTGAGTGAGTGAGTGAGTGAGTGAGTGAGTGAGTGAGTGAGTGAGTGAGTGAGTGAGTGAGTGAGTGAGTGAGTGAGTGAGTGAGTGAGTGAGTGAGTGAGTGAGTGAGTGAGTGAGAGTGCGAACACCCGCCGCGGTGGCTCCGTGGCTAAGGAGTTGTGCTGCTGAGCACGAGGACACGGGTTCGATTCCCGTACGCTTTTCTGATGGAGGCGAAAAGCGAAAACGCCCGCGCGATCAAGCTTTTGGCGCACGTTTAAGATCACTATGTAGCCAAAATGAATCCGGGGCCCTCCGCTACGACGCGCCCCATCGTCTGTGTAGCGTCGGCGCATTAAACCTCATAATCAATCATCATCGTCATCATCATCGGGAGGGCGAGGGTGCGCTGTGATGATTCTTGCCAAATTTAGAATATTGCATTTTCTCCTGCCCCATTGGGATTCAGTCCCCACATTTTTCACACCCTCTTCATTCAACGTGGTGGACTCGGCTATAGCCTCGGACCAGCTCACGGACCAGTTGGGTGAACCTGGTCCGGGACATTCTCGACCACTAATGTTACGTTTGAATAAAGTTTTTCCCTCCTCTTTCTCTCCTTTGTCTCACCTTCCTCCTCCTTGCCACAGAATGTGGTTTGCAACTTGCCGCCACAGCTGCTGGCGCATTGCTATGATTAGAATGATCCTTCTATCGTTAGCAGGAAGACTGCGCACAGCATTCTTCATTCCTGTTTACAACAAATTCTCGTTACAACGAAATGGTCTTATCGGAAAACTCGCTTTATTCTAAGTGTTTCTTGGTCGTATAGAAAGCAAATAATATTCGCTTTTAACGAATATATTTCTCTGCCCGGAGGAGAGGGTTTACCGAAGGTTTTACCGAATAACAACCGTGACAAGCTTAAGGCTGGACTGAATTCGATTAAGCGAGATAACTAGGACCCGCCCCGATGTCTCAGTGACCAAGGCGCTCGTTGTGCAGCTGAGTCCAAGGACGCGGATTCGATTCCCGGCCGCTTCTCTGATGGAGGCGAACAGCGAAAACGCCCGTGCGATGAAGAATTCGGCACACGTTAAAGATGCTCAGGTTGGCCAAAAGTAATCCGGAGCCCTCCACTACGGCGCGCCTCACAGCCCAAGTGCAGCTTCAGCACGTGAAACCTCTAAAGTGTGAGATAACTTGGAAAGACAAAAAAAAGGTGGACCCCACGAGGCATTTCCTGCACTCGCGGTGACGTCAAGTAGGTGATTAAGTCACATGGCCGATGACGTCACACGGTGACGTCGTCAACCAGCTTGCACAGAGTTGTTGACGATGTTGAGGAAAGTGTCAAAATTACCAGGACGTGGCGCCGTCTCTTGGTGGCTTCTGTGACACTCCGGCCGCGCTATCTCTAAATTGGAGGAATTCCCGATAACTTCGGACTGATCGTTTTTTTTTTTTAATGATGACATTGAGATAGTCGTTTTCAAGTAGTGCGACTCTAGCCAGATATAAACCTGAGGTTGGGGTCCATCGCTTCAAGTAGGCGCAGTACCCGCGGCCACGTCGTCACGGGGGTGAAAGGCCCAACTAGGTTTAGTACAATTAGTTGGGATAGCCAGATTTCTTTTTCTTGCTCAAATGCCCCCATTCACATGAAGTAAACAGACTAAATGCCCGTGTTTTGTCTTGTACCGCCAAGTACATCATATTTTAGAGACGATAGTCTTTCCTGGCCAATTTAACGCAAAAAATTTTGGTCTGCCTGTCTGTGCCTGTTTGTCCGTTGATCCGTTAGTCCGTATTCAGCCTCCCGTCCAAATTAAAAGAACGCTGTAACACAAGTATATGAAGGCCAGGAGCGATACCAGACACTGCTGTAATGGCTCGTACACACCGTAATATTCAGCGCAAAGAAAGCTGAAGCCCATTTAAGGCAAGATGGAAGTACATGATCGACAATACTAGCATTATTTTAACTGAAAAGGCACCTCGGATTATTTTTCATGGTAGAAACTTTAAAAAACCCAACGCGTTTATTCACTACGAAGGGTTTGCCCTTCAGCAAACCCTTCTGCGTTTATTCCGTGACGAAGAGGGACGATTTAAAGAATACACCTAGGACAATAAATGGGAAACCGCGCTGTCCGAAGTCAAACAGAAAAAATATATACAAAGCCGTTCCCCGCAACGTGAAAGCTGTCGGTAGTGCAGAGCAGTGATTCACCAAATCGGCTGTGGCGCCGTTATCCGCTCACTGCTACCACCCATCACGTTCTTCGCCTCCCTGTCTCACTCCTCTCTTGACGAATTGAACGGAATTTTGCCCAATGCAATTCAAATTCCACGCCGTCACAGAACTCACGCGCCCCCTGCCTGGAACAGCGCCCGCGGAAGTTCTGCTGTTTTAGATGCGGAGCATCTCTTGCTCAGGGGGATGTCACTTGTCCATGCCCCGTCCGCAGCGCCTCTGATGATGATTGTGGCAGGATGCCCCTAGGAAGTGGCCAACCAAAGAATCCATCACGAGATAGCTTCGCGTTCAACCGCCGTCGTCATCTTCCCGTAGGGGAACCGCTGAAGAAGTAGAAGGAGAAGAAGACAAAGCTGCGAAGAGGATGGCGTGTACGTTGCTCTCAGCCGGTGTACCAACGTCAGCAACCTTTTTCTCACCAACGCTGACGGAGACTACCGATTCTACCACAGAGACGACAACAGCGACAAGAACATGATTGACGAGTTTCGGCGCCTCGAGAACCACCGCCTACTCACCGTAACACAACAGTATTTGCGTTCCTTTGCCACCGGTGTGGACCCGGACGCCGAATTCCCTCTGGCGCTACTAAACACCAGATCACTCAACATAACGGCAACACAATGGAACCACACAAAACCCCCATGATGCTTCGCATCCTCATCACGGTTCCCATGGTGTACTATTTGTGCTTGCTTTCATTTCGGACGTGCTGGAGCCTACTGCGCCATTCCGAACGCCTCGGTTCTTTACGTGCAGAGCACTTTAGGGTCCCGCCTTGACGTCCTAGCTTGTTAGCTGTCATGATGCCTAGCCACAGCGGCAATCAGGCGAATTAGCGACTTCACGGACCTAAACAGGGCCCAACAGCGTAACTCAGAAGCTTCGAAAAACAAGCGGTCTATATCGTCATAACCGTACGAAATTCCTGAACCGCTGGCACTTAACTGGCATCCATCTCGCCATTATTTAGCGCAAAGAAAACTGCAGGTACATTTGAGGCAAAATCTGTGTAATTAACTGGAAGCCCCCGCGTTCATTTAGTTAGGAACGCTAGTTTGGTTGGTTTTTACGATAGTAAGCGAAAAAAGCGTCCGCGGAAGACACGCGTGCAAAACTGCGCAGTGAGGCTCCGGCACGTGCGGGATGAAAGCAAGCAGAAAAAGAACAGAACTCCCGCTCGTGCTGTTCCAGGCAGAGGACGCACTAGTAATTCGAAGGCGGGAAATTTGCATTCCCCTGTTCAACTCATAAATGGATGATTGAGACAGGGAGGTGAAGAGCATGAGCAGTGGTACCAATGAGCAGATAACGGCGCCACAGCCTCTCTGGCAAATCACTGCTCTGCGCTTCCAAAAGCTTTCACGTTGCATGGAACTGCTTTAATTTTTTTCTTCCACAGCCACTTTTTTCCGCTTACTATCGCAAAACCAAACCACGAGCACCCTTAACTAAATGAACTAAATGAAAATGATGTCTCGAATGTACCTGTCGTTTTCTTCGCGCTGACTAACGGGCCCTGTTATGACCAGTGCCAGCGAATCCAGGAGTTTCGAACAGTTCTGCTTATATAAACCCTTTTGTTCATGTCTATTAACTTTTGTTCAGAATTCTTGGTCGGGGACAATTTTGCGGATATCTTTTCGAAGCCTCTGTTTTGGGTGCGTGACGCCGCTTGACTGCAGTGGCTAGATAGCGGGACAGTGGACGTGCTACGACGGCAAGCCGGGCCTTTTGCACTCAAAACGAAAAGTTTCTAGAAAAGGCGCGCGCTGTCCCAAGAAACAGAATGCGAGAGGTGTGAACGCAAGATGATTTAAATTAATTGAACAAACCTCTCAGTTATTTCCTTCAATAAACAAGTCACCGGAGGTGTGAAAAGGGAAGGGAATGGGTGAGCGGGAGATGGGAGAGGGAGGTACGGGACAGGGGCGGCAGAGGATATGTCGCCTTTCGACATTTTGATAGAAGCAAGCAGGTATGCGATTCATTTTTAAGTGCGGAGCACTTTAGGGGCACCACTTGCCGTCGTAGCCCGTCCGGGGTCAAGGTATCCAGCCTCATAGTCACGTGGCGTCACGCACCGAAACAGGGGTAAAGAAAAGATCTCAACTTCCCCTGGTCGGGAACGAACCTGGGCCCCTCGCCTTACGAAGCCGATGTCAATCATTGCGCCATAGACGCACACGTTACTCGTATTCAAAGTGTAGGGGGTGGTCTTTGCGCTGAGCCGTTGCCACGGAGGCTACCGTTGCTAAGTACACAATAAGTACATGATAACACAAAATAAAAGGAATCTTTAACGTCTTTATTTCTGCATTGTACAGGTTATAAACCTTGCGACAGAAATGGGGTAATTTGTGGTGGAGGGGGAGGGGGGCCGCTGTCCACGTCTTCGCGGTGGGATGGTCCCGAGGTCGGCTCTGCAGAGAAACGGCCGGGTCCTCTCTCGTCGTTAAAATATTAAGAAAAGCCCGCCAGAGCCGGAGTGCGTCCGATGGTCCAACGTGCGATGGTGGATCGATCCACTCCTGGAGGGTGCCAGGTCGGCGTACGCCGAGAGACTGAAGTGCAGTCTCCCGAACCGCGGTAAAGGCAGGGCAATGCCACAAAAAAAATGTTCAGTCGTGCCTCTTGCGGGGCATAACGACACTGTGGGGTCACGTATGAATGATGAATTATTGCATTAATTACCCGAAATGAATGAAAACTCGATCCAGTGCCTCTTTATAGGTCTTTTCATGGGCTGCGACTCCCGCTTTTGAAAACTTTCGGTATCAACAAAAGGTTGATACTGAAAGTAGTCAAGAGAGGGTGTCACAACCCCTTCGGGGAATCACTGCTCCGCACTTCCCAACCTTCATGTTGAGTGCAGCAGGTTTAATTTTTTGAAGCAACTAGTAACCCGGGTTTTGGTCGGGTCGCACAAAATTTGTATCCGTGCTTTTCTTTCTCAGTGGTTCTTCGTGGTCGGAAAAACCAGTAACCACATTTATGTTCCTTCCGTAATAGCGAGCGTCAACACAAAGTGTGTATAAAAAGCTTTCCAAACTTCTACCACTGCATGCAAGGCACACACATGTTAAGATTGATGATTGATTGATGATGATTGATTGATTGATTGATTTGATTGATTGATTGATTGATTGATTGATTGATTGATTGATTGATTGATTGATTGATTGATTGATTGATTGTAGGGTTTAACGCGCCGACGCAACGCAGGCGATGAGGTGGCTGTAATGGAGGGCTGTAATTAATTTCGACCAACTGGGGATCTTAACGTGCGCCGAAATTTCGAACAAACAGACATATTAAGATTACTTAGCGAAACAGAACTTAGGTACGTAACCGAACCTCACCATCTTGTTTTAAATAAAAATACCCATTGAAGTTTTCTTCGCGAAAAGAGGCTAGAAGAAGCGAGCTGGAGGTGGCTTCACACGGTCGTCTCGTCACGCGGGAAGCTGGAGGAAAAAAATTAAAAATATAAACAAAATACACCATAAAGTGGACTAACAAATTCACAAAGGTGTAATTTACCCAGCACTCTTACGCGATTAACCAAAACAGTAATCAGGAAGAGACGCTGTGTCAATTAAAACTGGCTTCGGCGAGAGGTAAGATAAAATCAAAGAAGGAACACAAGATAAAGAAAAAGATTATTATAAAAATGTTGCTTCCACCAACAGCTGACTATGTGGGTAGAACACCGCATCTCGATATTGCAGGTAAAAATAAAAGGTGATTCCGTTGAGTACGCAGAAAAGGTTATACAATCAATCTCACTCTATGAAGACTACCGCAATGTCACTAAAGGAGGAAACCGGAAGTTGAGGGCTTGGCGCGGCTTGGTTGGAGCAGACCAAGGTTTAAAAATAGGTCCCAGGGGGGGGTTGCTCCTGGATCAATGCGAGCTCCTTGGTACCTATAGTGCGCATTCATATAGGATGCCGTCTTTTGTTACAGTAAATCGGAGTGTTTGATGGTCGACGTTGGTGGAAGGGCAGAAGGGGCCTTGAAGACAAAATTCAAGTTTGGTTCGATAAAAAAACCGCTTTGTCGCGATAACAATGATATAAATTTTATCGCAAACTTCAAGCAAACAATCAAGGTATTAAAGAAAACATACCAAGCAGTGGCGACGCCACATTCACTTTCTGGAGATTTCTCTATGACGTTACATAATGTCATTTGTGCGGTTGGCCACCGACGATCTAGGCCACCGCTTTGAAACATGACTGGGCCATTGTAGTGGGATCTCCAGTTCTGTTTGGTCGTATCCCTTGAATGCGAACGTGCGGTTAACACAATGGTGACTACTTTTTTTGATGCCAACTCATATCACGTCATTGTAACGTGAAATCTTACAGGTTTTTAAATATATACTACACATTTTTAGTTCATAAACGACTTTCGTGTCTGAAATGCAGCTGAGTGAGTTACCAAAAGCAAAATTTAACATGGTGTCATTTTGCCTTTGGTCCGGCTTGGCCGGTTAGCTCTTGAGCTGCAAGGTTAGACGCCTCTTTTCCTTCGGGCCCCGCATGGGCAGGAGTTCAGATCAGCTACGCGAGGGAGGTGGGAGGATTTTTAAGGAGAATTTTGAGAGCCTGCGGGGAAATAATCCCCCGGGAAAAGTTTCGAATGGTCGTTTTCGAATCGTAGATAATAATTGTTGGGGTAGGCCAATGAGTGAGCGCTAGCGCAATAGCCGCCTCTTCCGCAGTGGCAGGAGAGCACGTTCTGATGGTGAGTGAGTGGAAAGAGGTTGCTTTCGGATAAAAGCGGTGACGGCGAAAGGGTATCTCTAAACGCCGAGGAAGTACCTTCGGCAGCTCCAATTTTAGCCGATTAGCAACCAAGTGAACATAGTAAATATGTTGCCGAAGGGACCAGAGTCAGTTCTTTAGTTCTTGGCTAGAGCCACACAGTCGCAAAGTTCGCCTGATTTCTTTACCATAGCTTCCTGTACGGGCACCCGGAAACTACTTTCTTTTTTTTTAGTTCTCCGGACGTGAAAGCGGTCAGGTCACCACCAAAATATCGCGTGCTGATGAGCAACGCCAGGCCAAAGACGCCAAATGCCAATATCAGCAGCGCGTAGAGAAATGGAGGACTTCTACTTGATTCGTTCGATTTAGTGTGTCAATTCAAGTAGTAGTAGTAGTAGTACTACTACTGTCAATTCAGAGCAAATGCACATTTCCCACTCATATTATTAGCATTTTGCCTTGAAATCCATGGAACGCTTTCCTTGAGTGGGTGCAATCGCAGGCGTATCTGCCTGTCCTTTTTGTTTTCGGAACGTAGAATGAAAACGTCGACTTCAAGAGTTTGGGAGTGCCGCAAGGGTGTACTCTGTCTCCAACGGTTTTGTGACAGAGTGGGAACGTGCGAGGGGGTTGTCATTGTTTAGTTGTTGTTTTCCTTTCACGATAATTGCTGGTGATGGATAGCGCGTCGCGCTTTTTCGTACGGAGCCGTGGATTATGTATGAGCTCGTATGCAGTTATCAAAGAATTCCGACGTCATCCGCTCCCCGGCTGATCAAATCACTTGAGCATCATCATTCTGCCGACAGCCACAGTTGACGACCTCCGGTTGGGTAGCTTGATTTAAAGCGGAATGTTCTGCAGTCAAAGGTCCCCGCCATCCGGGAGTGCGCGGCTATTGACCAAAGACGCCACACGCTTGCGACTCTGCCAGTTCATCTACGCGTTTCTCTTTATTTGGAGGAACCTTTAACAGGAAAGCTGTTAAGCAAATCGTAATTTTCGAGTCCGCAGCTAAAATACAAGAAATTGCCCAGCGCGCACTCGTCTCGCGTGTGCGTGCCTCGCGGCGGCTGCCCAGCGTCCCCGACGCACGTTTTCAAGGCAACCATACCCACTTCATGAGATTGCCCGTGATTGCCCCCCTCCAAAAAAAAAAAAAAAGAAAGAAACCTCCAGCGTTTGCCGTAATCGGGACCACACTTGCTCAGAACGAGAAAGACACGTCATAGCGTACTCCCCTCCAAGGTGATGTCCAATGATTATCACTTCCAAAAATATGGACACTTATGGTAACAATGATGGAGTAAAGGTCGTTGCGGCAGCGAAGATGTAAATCGGCTGTAGCCGTGGGCTTTAGTGATGGTCGTGAAGGTTGCGAGCAGCTTCACTACCTTCAAGTCTCATACGCGTTAGTGTGAGATTCCTACTTTTCTTTTAAAGCGAAGCTTTCTATGCCTCACTGAAGCCAACTCTGCACAATGGGTTTCACAAAGGGTACATCAATCATACACACCACATAACATAAGAATGGGATGTCTTCGCAGGGCACCTCTCGTAATACGCAAAATACAGTTCGTCAGTACACAAGGTTAGCGTTTATTATTATTATTTTTTATGTCGTTTTTATGTGTGCAATGTCTTCATAGTTCTTGTTTCTTGTTTGTAAGTCCTATATATTCGTGACTTTGTGGCTGTAATTGCTTCATTGACTTGTCATATATTACGGTATGCTACTTGCCTTCCATCGCACCCTATTTATTGTGCCGCGAGGAGCCACAGTGATGTCTCTGGTACTTTCCATCTTCTGTTGCTGTAATTTCATAAATCAGTTCCTGTATTTTGTTTTCATACATTCCTGTTTAATTAAAGCTTTGTGTTTTCGCCTATATCTGCGAATATGTTTTTATATCTGCTTGCTTCACCCAACTGCTGTGACCATTGTTCCACATACTTTTGCTATTGATCCACCATTAGAGTTTCTTAATCGTCTAATTTTGGTTGGTGGTGGTGGTGAAAAACGTTCTTTACTGAGCTCAAGGGGTAGGGAAAGGGGTGTGGTTGGAATACCTTTTTATTATCCTTAGGGTTTTATTGCTCTTTTTTTTTATTCGCTCGTTCTTCTCGTTGACTGTTTATATTGTGTTTCTGCTGTATATTAGTGCCGCCTTTTTTCTTCCTCAGTGCGCCAGAACCAAGGCCTCGGCTGTTCCTGGGCACTCTAATAAACATTAATTTATTGATTGATTATTATTATTATTACTATCACTATTATTATCATCATCATCATCGTTGTTGTGATGGTGGTGGTGAAATACATAGCAGGGTTGGACTTCTTTTCTGGATTTGCTGGTACGGAATTGGATGTTGGCGTTTGAATATGTCAGTTTAGATTTTGGATTCTGGGAGAGTGGATTTTGGTGTTCTCTGAACAACTGGAAAAAACTTTCGGCCAACAAACAAGCCTTTAACTTGTGTTTGCACACCTTTTTTTAACAAGTGAGAAAAACTTCAGAACTTCCAATTGACACTTGAATAGACCTACAAGTGCGCCACTCAACGGACAATGCGCCATTCGATAGACAATGCGTTCGAAGGCCTCGGGAAACCCTTTGAAACGGACCTGGGGACCACGTATTAGCTACTTACGAGGCACTAGTGCTCTTGATAGGTGCCAATTCTGTGTTTGAGTGCGTGCACAGCGGGTCTGTTCGATTCGACTGCCCCGGTTGAACAGGTGGCGGCATTGCAGCACCGGCTTCTTCGATTTGCAGTGAATACCGCGATGCCTGCAACTCCCTCTTCGATTTACCGCTGGTAGAGGCAAACGTCGATCGATGGTCTCTTCGATTGACCGGTCCCGGACAGCCCTGAATAGACGCAGGCATTCTAAGGACTGCACTAGCCATATTAATATCGTATACACAAAAAAATAAAGAACGATCTGTTGTAGATCCGTTACATGTGCGTAAGCGAATCTGGTTTTGTAGTCCTGCTGAGACATTTTAGCTTGCCATAGATGCCTCTATTGGGGCGCATCCGTTTGCTTTTGGAGCAAGCGTTCTAATACTCCAGGTATACAAACCCAGCAAGCGACTGGTCCCGTTCATCTGACCTTCAAGCTCAGCCAAGGTCTGGTCAGTGCCTTGTGCGGCTGCGCAGTGAAAGTGTCAAAAATCTCATTCGTTCCAAGGAGAGGGGTGCAGAGAAGGGCATAGCGGCAAATAGTAAGGGCACGTGTCGTCAGAAAATGGTATAAGGAGCCACTGGCTGCATTCAAGTTTCCCGCGCGTTCGCGCCTAAAGCGCCATCTTCGCCGAGCAGTGTCTGTGTTTTAACGGCGAAGCTGTTTAGGAAATCCTCCATATTTCGTGTCCGCAGTTAAAAATACTAAGAAATCGCCGAGCACTCACACGTGAGAGCGGGCCTCACGGCGACCGCTGCACGCTGTTATCAAAACCAAGAAAATGCCCAGCGCTCGTGCGTGTGTGCCTCCCGGCAACCGCCCAGCGTCCCCGGCGCGCGTTTGTCGAGCCAAGCATATTCACTTAGAGAGATTGGCCCAGATTAGCCAAAAACACTCCAGCGTTTGCCGTAATCGTGGCAACACTTTGTCGGAACGAAAAAGACTCAAACGTTCGCCGTAATCGTGGCGACATTTTCTCGGAACGAGAAAGACACGTTATAGCGTACACCCCTCCAAGCTGATGTCCAATGATTATAAATTCCAAAAAACGAAGGAAGCTCACACTTATAGCAAAAATGATGGAGTAAAGGTCGTTGCGGCAGCGAAGAAGAAGCAAATCGGCTGCAGTCGTGGACTTAAACCTTCGTGATGGTTGGGAAGGTTGCGTACAGCTTCGCTACACTCTTAATCTGGTTCCATATAAGTTCCAGTTAAAAAGGGTGATCCATATATTTTATGTGGATCCGAACGAAAGAATAACTGGAACAAGGCATATAGGTGGATCTTATCTGGAACCGTCAGCTTCTTTTCTTAATGTTCGTGGTTTTTATCTGGAACCGAAGAAATGGGGTCATGCGATGTCGGCGGTTCCGGTTACTGTTCCACTTATGTCCCAGTAAACGGTTGGGGAGAGTGCGTTTGTATATTTTTTGCTCTTGTCTTGTTCCACATAACTCGTGCACGGCAGTGAAGTATGCACTCTTTCATGCATCAACTGGAACAATGAACCGCATATATATTAGGTGCTTCTTGACCCAAGATGCACGTGCGCGTTTAATAAACACGCGCAAACCGCACATAAAATTTAATGAACTTCGTCGACATCTATGATACTGCCTTGCAGCAGTTAACTTTCATAATACGGCTAAGCTGTAGTTTTAGTGACGTCCTTTGACAGAAAACGAAATCCCACTTTTTTGTCAACGGCGTACAAAGCATTCAAAATGTCGAGAGGAGGATATCTTACGCAAAAGAAGAAATTGCAGGAACCCATTTCCAGGTGTTCTGCGGCACCCAAACCGCTTCGTGAACATCGTATTTTTCTAATTTGAGGCGTCAAGTACAAAATTACCAGTGACTTCAATTTGAGAAGGACTAAACGTCTTCCCTTTCCCCATATGCCGTTCGGGCAAAGCCATAGCTGCTATAGCGCTGAAGAATTCGTGGTGCTTTTGTGAACATCTTCATTACGAAATACTTGTTGAGGCCATTACATTTTATGCATTTGGTTTACAAAGCGTCGCAGAAACGGCAGTTTATGTTCAACACTCAGTCATCATCTCGCTGTGGTGTAGTACGCGCTCAATGGTACTTAGTCCACGTTACTTATGTTGTGATGGGGTACATACATAATGGTAACCGACTGCGTCACATTTTACACCACACACATCATGCTACGCATGCAGTTATATGCTTAGAAGTTAGTTTTTGTATTTTGTCTCGTCCCGGCTAGTAATTTTCACAAGCAAAAACGAAAGCAAGAGGCTTGCGTCTTTGCAGGAGGAGAATGACACAAAACCCGGAGAACTAAATCTACCCCGCGGCATCTGCCTTACATTCTATATATTTATACTGAAATGGTATTCTTATTTCAAATTATGCATTGCAGTATCGCGAAAATTCGCAGTGTTACCCTAATGTTGTTACTTGCCGTAGTAATTCAAGTTCACCGAATGACTTGCCTTCTCCTGCTGGTCCCCCCGTTGCTCTTTTCCTGCACTATTGGTGTTCATGATGAAAAACTGCTGGAAAACGGGCAGATGTATTATTACTCGCTAATTAGCGAGTATTCACACTGGATTCACTATGCGGAAGTAGTTTTCTATAACGTGGGTATCAAAGAGCGTCGCAGTATATAATATTGGTATTGGAAAGACTTGTCAAGAGAACGCAGTCAATAAAGAAGCGTCGTTTTGTTTTCACTGCAAAGAAAGAAATAAAGCTGTCATCAAAGTTTATGCACACATACCGCACGCGCTCACGGACCGCGGAGAGAAACAACTTCAGCCCAACTAACGTGTTAAATTGGCTAATATCTGAGCTCTTTGTTCCAGCCTCAGAGCAGCGTAGACGTCCGCTTAGAGGCCTACTCCCATTTTCCGAAGCAAATATAAGCGATCAAGGGTGCCGAGCTTGTGATCTCTTCCGCGGACTGGTCACTGGCCACGGCGTGCATCGCCAAAGGCACGGAGGAAGAAAAAGTTGGCCGAAACGATTACGAAACAACCGCCACTTCAGTGCGGCATGCCGTGCGCATGCGTTGACAGCATGGAGGAAAGAATACAAGGCAGCGCCGCTTGCGTTGATGCATGGTATAGTGGGACGGCAACGGGTACAACGACGATGAGGGAAAAACGGGACTGCGTGAACACTTTTAACGACAGCAGCGCCCCTACGTCTCAACGTTTACGGAAGCTAGTTTTTGTTCATCCGCATGCAGCGCCACCAGTGGCCTTCTATAGCGGTTTTCTCGATTGCTCGCGTTATGCGCCTGATGTACTAAATGAACTGTCGGTCAGACTGGCGGGAACGGTTACCAGTTTGGTGGTTTGGTTGTGGCGTCAAACTGCGGATTTCTTCATGTCCTCGGGCTGTATTTACTGTTCGACGAAGTGAAGTTTTGCCGGGAGGCGCAAAAAAGGTCAGTGCTGCTTATTTATGTTCTGGTAACGGTTGTTGTTCTTTGACTTGTTCATCACTGCGTCCGATAAACGTGCCGCTCCGCTTCCTCTTCGATGCGAGAAACGTTTGCGGCCGTTATTCACTTAAGCTTGTGTGTTTGTGGGTCGGAGTCGGCTTGACATTTATGACTGCGTACGTTAGCTAGTGCTATTTAGAAAGTGGCTGGTGCGCGCATTTCTCGAGTCTGCATGTCCCCTTATGGTGTGGTGTTGCTTAGTTGTATATTGACGGTTGCTGTACCTGTCAGCGGTACTGAATCTTCTCGGGTTAGTCGCACGCTATTGTCTCACGCGCACACACTGCACAACATGTTTGTCGGAGCGTCTGTCTTTAGACTTATCGGTATTTTCAAACTTCCGTGTTAATTGCGTTGTGTTGGTCTTCTGAGAGCCATAAATTTACTGTGCTAATCACGCTATTCCGCCTATGTTAATGTGCGTTCAAGGCGTTAGCGGCAGCACTGCTTACGTTTATCTGTGCTGTGTGTGTAGTTATTCCCGGTTTCTTCCAATGCCTTCGATGAATTCAGATGTTCGATTTACACTAGTCAACTTAAGTTGGCTCCCTGACGTGTAGTGAAATGCAAGGGAAAGTGGTTGTCTGAGCAGTAGCGTAGTAACAAAACGTTCCTTTTGTGGAGGGGAAGGCAGGTGGAAACACGCAGAAAGTGTGGTGCCGTTTCTATGCTGTCAATGTCAGTGGTAACCTGAGACCTCAGAATAATTACCCATAAAACTCACGTGTGGACTATTAGAAGTTTTAACGTCACAAAGTAAGTTTAAAAATAATACATTCCTGCCATTTTATGCTATCAATCTCAGTGGCAGCTCGAGAGTTGGAATAATTTTCAAAACGCTCGGGTGCAAAGTTGTTGCATCATGATGTGCACCAAACATTAATCCATTTCTGTTCTACTTTGAACGTAGAAATTATACTGCAAAAGCAGATTGCTACATTCTGTATTCATACTCTATGACCTGTTCAGAAAGAGTATATGGCTGACTGTGGAGACATTTGGCCCTCCGCTGATAGGTTGTGACAAATGTTTTTGTTCCTCTGCAAAAAAAAAAATGAAAACAAATTATTTCCTTTCTTTACATGCTCCTGCGAAGTCATGGCTGTGGCATTCACTGGCTGAAGACATCTTTGGCATGCTGAAGGGTCGTCGGGGAGAGTGTGGCGGATTATGAATGCCCTGTGGAGCTCATAAGCCACAAAAGAGTGCTTTTTGAGTCGTGCATATTGTGCAGATATTCACCAGTTCGCATAGACCAAGGACAGGTGAGCTTAAAGTATGTTCAAATATTTTCATATTTTTGTTTAGCAAGAAAAGATTACCAGGGCTTCCGCTGTAAAAAAGGACATTCTACTTTCGTGGAACGAATCAGACATTGTTCAATATTTTCTCGTGCTCCCTGGGTAAAGCGAGGCATAAATTTATTCTCTGATATTTTTGTACTGTTTATTTTCTAGGCAATAGGGCGAAGGTAGACCTAAAACAGTGGTACATGGAATGCATATGGCCATTTTAATTGTATTTGGACCCCTTCTTGGAAGTGTATCATCAGAAGGCAACACATTAAAGCTCTTGCACGGGATGAAATCATTGCATTCTACAAGTAAGTACGCACTGCCATTTTTGGGTCTTTCATGGCGCGTTTTTGGTAGTTTCTTTATAACTAATGGTTTGAAACTTCTTTTCAGTGACAGCTTGGCCTGTGGCTCAAGGTGACAGTAGGAGCTTTTCGGAACACGTTAGCGAAACTTTCCTGGAAGTGCACTTCGAGACTGCCCTGGCAGAAACACCCGGGTCTTAATTTTGGTTGGGTAAGCTGGCATTTTGTTTTTGCGAGACTCAATTTCTGGGTCTGTTCGTCCTAATAAAATCTCAGTGTTAAGAAGTTATAGTGAACGCCAATATTGGCCATTGTGTTCACATTCCGCCTATTACGGATGCTCCAACAGTGGCCAAAAAAACCACTATTTTGTATTTTAGTTTTGTAAATATTTAGCTTTTACACCTTGAGAGTTGTTGTGATTTGCCAGCACCACGGACACGCCCAACGTGGTTGCTGCTACAACAATACGGTGGCAACTGACGATTTAAATTTCCCGCTTTTAATACGCCCGTAGCACCAATAATACTCCCAAATACAGGCGTAGCATGAGTAATGCTTGCATTGGATTTTGATAGGTGGTTAAATAAGGGGTAATTTTTTAAAGGGAATTGTTTAGAGTACAGGAAGTGATGTCTGCAATAAAATGTGCTATAGTTGTGATTTATAAGAACATTGTGCAACAGCCTAGTTCAGCATTAGTCAGCTCAACTTCTGGCTCATACCACTACGCACCATGGAGGAATACACATCGATAGGGAAATATTTTAGGTGGAAATAATGCCACAAAAAATTTCTGCCACAGTGCGATATTTATGATTTTCCTATGACTGGCCATTTATTTCTTTGTGGTAGAAACATCGTTTAGCTGTAAGTTATATTAAGCCAGCCTCACTACAGCATTCTAGGGAGCACATTATACAGTACAGAGAACATTTTTTGCAGAGAGAAGGTGTGTAAAATATAATGCCGAAAGGTGATTATAGTAATTATTATTTGATTAATAAACGAAACCTCTCAAGGATAAAAAACGTTATATTCAGGATACCGATGCAGCAAAGTGGGATACTTTCCAGAATCAGGGCAATTTCATTGATTGTCTGTGGTGATATTGTTTAGCGCACTTTCACCTTTAGCAGCACTCCCAGAAAAAAACCCAAGAAATCACTGATTTTAAATCAATTACTGTGTTATGAAAGGGACTAAGCAACTCACTCATTTAAAGCAACCATGTAACAAAATTTTCTTGTTTCCTTGAAGGTACATGAGGTGAGCAGTAAGTCTTCTCGAGGCCCAGTTATTCTGAGAGAAGGGACTGGCGGCATCAATATTGCCCGCAAGAAACACATCACGGATTCGCCGCCTGCATTGTCACTTCAGGATGTGGTCATCCTCTTCGCCGCATATGTCATCTTTTTCATCGTGTCATCATGTTCATATGGTTGTGTGCCTTTGGAGAGTTCTTGGGACTTTTGCAGGGAGTTCTTGGAAAGCATGAGAAGTTTGACAGTGGCCTGGTGTCATTTAAGTTGGAGTCTCTGTTGAAATACTTGAAGTGTTCAGCTCTACTTGGGATTTTAAATTATTGGTAGAGGTTAAAGTATCTCTTGAAAAGGCATGAAGGAGGTCAGATGAAAGGCATGAAGGGGGTGAAATCAGATGAAGAGGTTTAAGTTACTGGCACATGCAAGTTTCATGTCAACTGAACACTGAAGTCATGCCTTATTTTTCATCATTGGCACAATGCGCAGGCTGCCTTTGAATCTATAGTGGGTGGTAATGTAGTTCATGGCACCGCATTGTAACGTCCTTATTATTCAAGTGTAGCTCATGAGATTTTTTTTCATGGCAGTGCTGCTGCTGATGCAAAAGTGACAGTGATTATTTACGCAGATGGCTTTCGCCTTCATTGATAAATTTTAGTACCGGATATGAGCTGACACCCATGACCTAGAAGAATTGAAAATGTGCGTATTTGGCTTGAACAAGTTTTCTTCTTTGAACAAAGCTGCATTTCTTGCTTGGCAGAAGCAGGGCTTTGGTCACAATTACACTGATAGCAAGACGGGAGGGTTTTTATAGCACGCAACTGTGAATTTCACCTAAGGTAAAATGTTGAGGCTGGAAAAAATGCTTTCAAGTCTGCTTTGTAAAACTGGTCACCTGTATGATTCAACGCTGGCTTGTTTGCTTCTTAAGGATGTCTGACTTGTTCCCGCTTGAATTGATGACGTATATGATTAGTCTGCTTGTTAAATTTTAATATGTGTAACATGCTTCCAGCTACCTGGTTTGCAAAATTATATAAGATTCACGCTGGCTTTTGTGAGATTTCTTGGGATGAATTATTTTAAACAACTACAAATTGTTTGGGCAAGTAACGTGCCTTAAGTCAGGCCTTTTCAGGACGCTCATAAAGTCTATTTTGCCTACAAATAGCTTGATGTTACACTTACGTCTGGTGTCAGGAAACTACTATCTTTAATAATCATGTTTTAATGGTGGCATACTGCTACATGTGACCTCTCGTGTCAAAATGTTTTATCGTTAATCTTGGCTCGAGCGTTGTTTTCCTAAACTCTTGCACTGCACTGTTGTAGGTTTGTGATAATACAACCGTGTATGGCTTGTTTTTAGGCCTTTCCCTACAATTTAATAGCAAACTGCATTTTCCCAAACAGTTATGCGTAAACATAGTATGGCAAGCGCAATGAGTCATTCCGCCTTTGAATTACCTTGGTTTATCTGATAAGACAGCATATTTGATGCTCACTGTTGTATAATGTCTGTGTCAGTGCCGCGGTAGACGCACACGTATATTTATTTGTGAAGCAGTTGCCCCTAATACCGTCTTTATTAACCATGTTTTTGAGTAAAGGTGAATATGTGAAAATGCCACTTGGAGCCTAGTGTTATCGTTATGGTATTTATTCCTTGTACGTTGGTCATTTTCTGTGCAATTTAAAATAGACAGCTATTAAAATCTGAAATGTATCCATACTAACACCCAATAAAGTTGTATAGTATATTGAAAAGCAGTGTATGAGTCATAATAGTTGGTTTCGTGCGTATTTTAATGCAAGTATATTGTTTCTTTTACATGCAGCTGAAAGTCAGAAGAGGATTCTGCGGGTGAAGCCAAAGACTGTGTGCCGCTCTAGGTGCCTCAGACCAACTTTTATATAGAACTGTGCTCCGATAGGCAACTGTTGGGAACTGTCAGGGACCACACTGCTGCGATGGTTTCTGCTTTCAAATTGTTGGTATCACTGCGGGTCATATATCAAGGCTGTGTTAAAATGGTGCTTGCGGTCTCCTGCTGATACCAATGCATCCGCCAGCCTGGCATATGACCTCGGTGTATACCGACAGGAAAGCAGAAATATTGGAAAAGTGGAGTCCCATAGACAGCTTCCCAATGCCTATAGGAACACCGTTTTATATAAACAGCTGGCCTGAAGGTACCTGGAACGGCGCACCGGATAAATTCCATAATCATTTTACATGGATCAATGTTCCAGTAACTTAAACTACCCTTTTATTTGGAACAGTGATCCGCATACTTTTATTTGGAACACCGATCCACATAATTTAGTTGCAAAAATATGTGGGGAACTGTTCCACTTAATTTTCAGGATATGTGGAACACGGTTCCAAATATATAACTGGAACTTTTTTGCAAAAAAGTTCCAGTTACTAAGTGGATCTTACGTGGAACCAGATTAAGAGTGTACCTTCAAGTCTTACGCCGTTAGTGTGAGACTTCCTTCTTTTTCAACTTTTTTTTTTGTGTGTGTGCTTTGCTTCTGGGGTGGTGCAATTGTGTGCATGTTGTCACTGCACGCTCCCCTGCCGCTAGAACCGAAGCTTTTCTCTTTGTTAAAACTTGGTTTAACCACGTTCAACCACAGCAATTTTTTTTTTTTATTTCTTTTTCGTCCGAGGACTTCTAATGGTCGCCGCATCACGTGATTTGTCACCCATCTTGCACATAGCGCTGCGTGCGCTTCCGAAGCTTCAGGGCCTCCGTTCAGCGATTCACGCCGGTGGCGTCATGCTCGCTTCACGGCGCGCAATGCGTGACGTTTCGCTCTGAAGGCTCCACCGGCGTCTCCCATCACTGCAAACCAATACGGCGGATTTCAGTCTCATGTTGGTGTATCAATCTTCAGCAGTGCGGGACGGTCTTTAACTGTAAAGAGAAGAGATCGCGAGTTCAGTGTTCAGGCGAGTTCAGGCACTCGCACAAGTTCAGGCGCAGGCTTTGTCAAGCAGAGGAAAGTTGGAGGGCCTGTTCTGCACGGCGGCTGCTCTGGTGTTCAAGTGGCATGACCCGTTCGGTCTGATCGTCGCTTTTTAGGGGTGAATCCCCGTAGGGGCTGGGGCTGCCGGCGTCTCATATCGTCGTCGTCTCATGTAATCGCAGTATCATGTAGTCACGGTACTAAGACACCGGGACACTCGTTTTCCAACGCGTCGCGCTAGAACGTAATGCGGATTATAAGAACACATCGGGACCCTCGTTATCCAACGCCTCGCGCTAGAATGTTTCATCTCCGTGAAAGAAAACGCGTATTAGAAGAACACACCGGGACACTCGTTTTCCAACGCCTCGCGCCAGAACACCCTCGTGCTTCAAAGACACGAGACTTACAGCCATGTTGTATACCTCTACCACCCAACGGTTTCATCTCTGTGGGCGAAAACGGGAAGGCGCCAGGAATACTTATACACTGCATGTTTCGCCCCTTTCCAGGTTTCACGTTACGGTTTCATCTCCGTGAACAAAGTCGCCAAGACGCCAAGAATACACTTATAAACTGCATGCTTCACTCCTCCCCATGTTTCACGTTGCGGTTTCATCTCCATGGACAAAAACGCCAAGGCGCCAAGAATACTTATACACTGCATGCTTTTCATTTTCATCCCTCCCCAGGTTTCACGTTAGTGGATAGGTGGCCCGGGATTTTTAAGCAATCTCGGAAATGTTTTTTTTTAGATGCGACTGCATCTCATTCACTCGCCTTGTCCCTCCATACGGCGTTGTTGTTGTCCGTCCACACCCCTCCCCCATTCTCCTCGCCGCGCGAGCTGCGCTCTCCGCCGCTCACCCCCTCTCCGATAGCGAACACTCTCTCGCGAGGGGCATTGGATTGGATTCGATTGGGTTGGCTTGGCTTGGCTTGGTTTGGATTGGATTGGATTTGGATTGGATTAAAGTGGATTGTGTTGGATTGTGTTGCGTCATAGCCGCGTTACGTTGCGTCATAGCTGCGGTCGTTCCAGCACCAGCGTTCCGATTTCGGGCACGTGCATAGACTTGATCTTCGCTGCAAATTGCACGGTGGTCCCGTTACTTCACCATCCACTAACTGTACACTTCAGCGACCACAAGGCCGTCATCGTTAACGTTACGCCGCGTGTTAAATAAAGAATACATCATACACGTTCCTCACACGTTTCACGCAATTAGAGAATCAACCCAACGGAAACACCAAGTGAACCCCCAAGATGCGTCGCATCTCCACAGGGTTCCCCTCGCGGGAAGGTGGGGTAATTTTTTTCGATTGCTTTTAAAGCATCCCTCGTGCGCTACTTGGCTAAATTGGCGAAAAAAGCGTCCTCAACAGATCCGCGTTACTATAAAGTAAAGCCAGGAACGTGTCGTCAAAATTCCTATTAGCTGCGACGCATCATGTGACCGAAATTAAAAAAAAAAAACATTTACACAAGGTCCCAAGCGAAGCTTTCATATTTTTTTATGACTATTTACTCTGCCCCCAGGAAAAGAGTTTTTCCAGCAACAAACTTGAATAAAGTAATAAAGCCGGCTACAAAGCGGGTCTTGGTAAAGCTGTATCCTTGATAAGCTAGCTTTCCCCCTTTCTGTGTGGCAGTAAAGCCTACTCATAAATAAAAATTGAGTTCCGTGTTTTGCGACGACATGCACGCAGTAACACAAAACTGAGAAATATAATATCTAGGGCTGTAATATTTTGATATGAAACTGTTCACAGTGACGCTGGAAAGATACCTTTCCAGCAGCGCATTTGCGCAAACTAGTTAAGCACACTTCAAAAAGGATCGTTGTAAAGCTTGGTCTTGGCAAAAGTTGCGCTTCCAACGTTATGTGTTGCCGTTGGGATTACTCATTAAGGAAGTCGAGCTCTTGCATGCTCCGTAACATGCTCCGCGTTCGAGGGAGAGGAGTGCGGGGGAGAGACGCGCATGCGTACACTTCCGTACACAAGCGCGCTAACTTTCCACGCACCCACCACGCCGTTATCGCGTGTACACGCCCTGCCGCCGTTACTGTTGAGCGCGACGCAGCGCACGGGTAGCTACGACGCATGCGCGCACAGACGCGCTCCCCCCGCACCGCCGCAGCTGTTGTTGAGAGCGACGGAGCGCACGCGGTACACGCGCTCCTCCCGCACCGCCGCACCTGTTGTTGAGAGCGAGGAGGGTACGGGGGAGAGACGCGCACCTGCGCCTCGACGCGACGCTCATGCGCAGTGAGCGTGTGGACGGCGCCGACGCCGAAGCGTGACATCGTGCGACTAAGAAATGCTCCGCATTTAAAAGTGGAATGTGGGTCGGGCACAGCCATTCTAACGAAGGTTGTGTAGACTGCACTGGTGATCAGCGTCAGATAATGTTTAATATATGCGTTGGCGGTGGTCGTGGTGAGGGACTTTCGGCGTCGAACCCCTCACCCCAAAACACGGAAGCATCGGCTATAGCTTTCGCATGCCTAGCTGCCGCAGCGCCGTCCCCTAATCTCGCTGGTCTAGCCGGTGGCTGTCAGCAGGCTGCACTACACGTATCAAAAGCCACGCGTTCGGGCGTGGTTGTTAACAGTTTTGACCTCTGTACGCTTCGTTTAAAACAGGGGCAACAGTGAACAACTAATAAGTCGAAGACACCAGTCAGGACGAAAATCATTTTGGTCATAGACGTCTTTAATATTAATGATGATTTGGCAGAAGTGTGATCTGAAAGAAATCATAGGCTTATCGTGCCTATTCAGCATTCGTGTCTTCCGTAAACTAGACTGACGTGTAGTGCAATAAATATCACGTGGAAAACAAAAAAAAAACGATGATAGCTCAATCGGACAGACGCCGGTTGCATGATGCGAGAGACGCAGGTTCGATTCCCTCCACGGGAAGCGTTGTTCTTTCTTTCCAATTGTCTGCATATGTGATTGTCCCCCGCCGCTGTTAACCCCGTACCCCTCGTGCCTTTTGGGTAGCCCAGTAATTAGGCTGCCGGTTTCACGGCGTAAAGATCCATGGTTGAATTCCCTGGACATCCCTAACCCCATATTTTTCTTCAGGCTTCGAGGTTTTCTGGTGCGACGGACGGACAAAGCTCGGCCTACACAGCTGTGCTGCTAAAACTCCTCAGCTAAGCTTTCTCGTGTTCGGTGACGTAACTCAGCAACACAAAACTCAGCTACATTCATCTAAGCGACACAGGTCTGTCACATAATTCAGCCAGAAGTGATGATCCCGCATTCTCACATTACACGAGAGAGGCTAGCTGCCCCGTAGTTATTTCCTTCTGCGCGTGTGAAAGTTGAACTACAATGAAAATTCACATAACAAAAACATTATTTTTAGTGCATCTGCATCGACCTGCTCGTTGCAAACAGCGGCTAGGAATTGCGCCGTCCAAGGAATTGCGCCCTCCAAGAACAAAACAGGTTTTGTTCTTTTCTGTAGAGTAAAAATTTACGAAAATTGTGCGTCGAAATTAAAATACAGAAATTACGGAAGTGAATAGTAAGGTAATTTTTCTTTATATATGTTAGTTTAGAAGAATGTTAGTTGTAAATGAAAGTACTTGTTTAATGAATGAATCCGGATAAAGGTGACGTCGCATTTCAAGACGGAAAGCAAACGGGACTGCATATTTTCAGACTACCGGTGATGTTAGCGCGACAATTCCAATGACAAGGCAGTTGCTGCCCCGTGACACCGTATACTGAAGGTCTTGGTGCACGGTTCGCTCAACGAAGTAGCGAAGTTTTTAAGAAGTCACTATTACCGGAAGAAATAGGCCGGTTGATTTGCCCAGACATTTTTTTCTTCGAAGTGCTTTGTGACCTCGTCGTGAAAGCGGTGGTCCGAGCTTGTTAACAACCGTAACTACGACAAAAAAGTTTTGGAGTGTTTAAATTCTCCGCGTAAACGACAAATCCGACATCTATGCGGACAGCAGCCATCTTGAGTTTCATGCAAGTTCTGCTTACAACCCAGTACTCTTCCCCACATCATATTACAGTACAAGCCCAACCTCAAGCTCCCCCCTCTTCCATGTCCTCTTCCCACCCCTGAACTGTGGGAGAACCTGGTAACCAGCAGCGATCTGGACGTCCAGACACTTTTGGCCTCCAGAGCGAAGACTGCCGGCTCATCGCATGGCTTCCTGGAATAAGGAACCACTCTCACTTCACCGGCTCAATAAAATGTTTTTCACTCACTCACTCACTCCAATTTCAAGTTTTGAGAAAGCGTAGCAGATAGAGCACCGTGCGAAATATGCAACCAGGCCGCTGTGCTTCGCTGTCAAGCGCCGAAAAGCATCGCATTTGTAAGCACAACCTTTACCTCAGTGTTTTTAATTTAATTTAATTTAGTGTAATGTAATTTAATTTATTTTAAGTTAATTTAATTTAAGTTGTTCAATAAACAGCAGTATGTCTGGTATCCCTAACCTTGACCCGTCTTGGCAGCTTCAGAACTGAGGCAAACAATGCGGCTTGAGCTTGCATTCCTGTCAGGTATTTTCGTCTGCGGAGGCGACCCCGTTCAATTCTCAGTTCCCCGACGTCTATTTAAGCGTCGACGAATTGGAACGCGACCCGTGAGTGAAGAGAACAAGGCTGCCGAGGCTGCTCGCTTTGTGGGTAAGAAACAGAAGAAATTTCATCGCTGAGAGGAATCAATACTGCACGCCGTTAATTCCTACAGTTTAAGAGGGGAGAGGGGGTGAAATTTATCATCAAAAATTAGCAGCGGCTTAGCTCGGCTATGCCAGGATATACGTAGCGTGAGCTAAGGTTCAGCTGGTTATTCTTAGGTTTCCTGGTTGTCTAGGATGAGCTGATTATCGTGCTTACTGCTGCTAAAACGATTTTCAATCCAATTCAGTCCAATACAGTCCAGTTCAGTCACTGCTCCTCGCGCATGCGCAGCACGGTTCTCCAGAAGCCACGCGAAAGGGCTATCAAGCGTCTCCGGCGCAGCGTAAGACTTGGCTACTACGCAACCGAGGCGCACAGCTGTGCGCGCGCCGGCACGAGTGCTTCTGCCGCGGCTATTACGTCACTCCTCAGCAATGCGCAGACCAGCGAATGTGCAGAGCCAATTTTCTACACACCCGTACTCCAATTGGATTGGATTTTCGATGTAATCCAATACAATCCAATTTAATACAATCCAATCCAATCCAATCCAAATCCAATCCCTATCTAACGCAATACAATCTAACGCAATCCAATGCAATCCAATTCAATCCAATGCTCCTCGCGCTTGCGCAGCACGGCCCTTCAAGGTCCACGCGAAACTGCTCAACCTCGGCCAATGTAGCTTACGCTACAAAATGCATCCTAAGAAGTGGTACATCTCCCAGCGAGTTAAGGTAATTAATCGTGGTGAGTGCGTAGATCTCGCCGGCTGTGTGCTGGTATGCTTTTCATCTTTGAGTTATGTATATTTTTCAATAAATCTGAGTCGTTAACTCTGCACTTTCCTGTACCCTTGCCTCCATATTTGTGTTTTTTTTTCGCGCTTGGCTCCATCAAACGTTCGACTCCTTCGCTAATTCTCCTATCTCGTCTAACTTTTCTTCCGAGTTGACAATATACAGCGCGAATCGTCGTTATAACGAAGACAAAAAATAGATTTCGGTATCAGCGGCATATCTAAAGTCTTTCTTGGGCTACTTGAAAGGGGAAATTTTGGTCTGTCTGTCTGTGGATCTGTCACTCGATTCAGCCAGCCGGCCAAGGTAAACCAGACGCTCCGCAATAGTTTTATACACTCACTGCCAAATCTAAACGTCTAAGTCCGCTGTTAATGTTCATGCTTGTCAACATTGTTGAACAAGAACAAGGTATTGCGCAAATATAAAACAGAAAATCTATATGTGAGTGATATTTGCAGTATTCCTGTATTAAAAAATATACGGATGCTTGCTTTTTTGCGGTAGCAAATAAAATACCACATCAACTGCAGAAAACCGTCGCCTGCTGTCGCCCGGGCTACCTGGGGGAATTCAAAAAACTCGAACGGGAACCGCAACGAAAGGTTCCACTAGATAGGTTTCCCGTTCCGCGTGGAACGCTCGTGTAGTAGGCCAGCGTGGTTCTATAAACGTTGTAGTCGGGTGCCTCGATTCATGCGCGGCTCCGCCGTACGGCAGCGCTGGCATCGAGGCACCCGACTTGGAGCAGTGGAACGCGGTAAATTTAAATTGACTTGAGCAAACCTCTGGCGTGTTATCTTGGAAGGAACTAGACGGGAGAGGAACACCGTTAGAGGTGACCGGGAAAGAGAAGGGATACATTTACTTGCCAGGGGAGAAAGTCGATTATCGTCTTGCGTCGACATTTGCAACGAAAGGAGCGGATATGCGGCCTTTTTTTTTTTTTTTTTTTAGAATTCGGTGAGGCTGTTGCACCCATAGCATTTCGGAACACAAAAAGCTTCGATTAAAGCGATAAATCGAGTGAACCAGTTCCGCTATAACCAGGGTTCACTGTATGTTGATCGTATGTGCGGTTATTGAACGCGCTATTCACTTCAACCTGCCACAGAGATGGGTGAGGCTAGGCTGCTAGCGACGTACTAGCCGGTGCAAGTCACGTGGACAGAAGTTTGCAGGATGAGTTTTAAACCACCAAAACAATTCATCTGCTCTCTACTGGTCAACCATCTCCTGTGTGTAGGAGAATGATTATTTAACGTGTGATGATTAGCTACAGACACAAAGCACGCAAGTGTAGTCTGCCTTGAAAATGACTTTATTTTAACAGATGCATCACGCAGCGCAACTTTTGTCATCGACTGCGCAAGTCATGAAGCCATCCTGC